>CAMTDV010000027.1:22019822-22630129 GCA_947069175.1 Scalesia atractyloides
AAAGAAATATCCCGAATGTCCACCAGTCAACCGCGCTGCCATGACCTTCGCCTTTGATGATCTCCGGAGCTAAATATTCGTGGGTCCCAACAAAGGACATTGACCGGGCGCTTGTGGGCTCCGCGATGAGCTCAGGCAGCGGCGAGACTTGATTCTGTATTTCGGTTTTTGGTTTCGGTTTCGGTTTCTTTTCTTTCTTGGGTTTGCTCATGAACCGAGGGACGAAACACGAGGGCTGGATGCAGGCGGGTTGGACCACGCACGATGGTTTGATGCAAGCGGGCTGGACGCAGTAGCCGGAATTCTTTGCTTCCACGGTGGGGTTGGTGGATCGAACTAGCTTTGGGTTCACGGCGCATCTCAAGGAGAGGTCGAAATCCGAGAGCATTATGTGACCATCTTCTCGGACCAAAACGTTCTCCGGTTTAAGGTCCCGGTAAATGATCCCGAGCATGTGTAGATACTCCATAGCAAGGAGAACTTCCGCCACATAAAACCTGCAATTTAGGTGCTAATCATAATAAGTTATACTGAAGAGCATTAATTCGACCCGTTTACTTATGAATGGATCAAGCATTAATTCGGCTCGTTTACTTATAAATAGATCAAGCCTTAATTCGACCTGTTTACTTACGAATGAATCAAGCATTACTTAGTCCCATTTGCATAGGAATGGATCAAACATAAATTCGACCCATTTACTTATATATAGATAAAGCATTAATTCGACCAATTTACTAATGAATGGGTCAATTAGTGACACTTTTTCACAAATGGGTAAAGTCATATGTAAAATAAAACGGGTCGAAACAGTCCACATTGTCATAATATAGCTTATGCACCATTTATTAAACAATTTGACATATGGTGATCTGGCTCAACCCAATCTGACCGGTTTTGGTTCGTACAAAAATGATACGTTTTGACCCAAACCCGTTTGATCCGTTTCCCAACACGTTACACGACCCTTTACTGCATCTTTAACATGAATGTAAAGAAAATTCTAACCTTGCTGCATGTTCGGAGAAATACTTCCCGGGTTGTTTTTGTCGAAGCGCATGCAAATCTCCACCCGGGCAATACTCCATCACCAAACACGACAACTTCTCGGTGTCGAAATGAGTATACAACGTAGGAAGAAACGGGTGATCCAAAGACTGCAAAATCTCCCTTTCCGTTTGTGCCCTTAATAGCTTATTCCTACTTGCGAGAGCCGCTTTATCCATCACTTTCATAGCAAAATAACTCCGTGTCCCGATCAGTTCGGAAAGATAAACACTCCCAATATCCCCGCATCCCAACCGTTTCAAATGCCGAAAATGCTTCATCTCTAACATTCCCATATCGTTCATAGACCTCACGACTCGAATCGCCTCCCATCGCGTGTCGTTTTGCTTATGCGGTTTGTAAATCGCGCTAGTGTAACTACCCAAGCTACTCTCCTCACTAACATCACTCCCGGTGCTTTCTCTATACACGCTCGATTTATGGCTTTCGGCGTGATCACCCGAAACCCCGACATCACCGCTTTCGATAGACTTCCCGATACTACTTCCACCTTCGCTTATTTCAGTGTTGGTAAAGCTTTGTTTTGCTTCGGTAAACTGTGTGATCGAGTATAAACTACTTTGCGGGCTCGGACAAAACCGTCCAGGATCCACGGGCTCGGTATCAGGCTCGGGCTCATCGTGTTTAATCCCGGCCGCTTTAGCTTCTAACGCTAAAATCTGTTTGTGAAAGTAATCTTTCGCGGTTTGATCGAGAACAGCATTGGGTCCCAACCCGTTCGATTTCCCTTCATTCGGATCATATGGTGTTTTATGAGATTGTTTCGAAGAACTTCCAATATGTGCCGATGTGTGGGTTGTGTCGGGTTTCGAGTGCTTAGACGGGTGGTGAGGCGGTCGGGTCTTACCCGGTGGATTGTACCCTAATAAAGAGTTATGGCTAGTTGACAAAGAACTGACTCCATCAACAAGTGAATCCATTCAAATCAATCTGCAATTAAAGTCAAATAACCCTAAAAACAGAGCAAAAACAGAGCAACAAGATTTGATTCATGAATTAACACCAAACAATTCAACATTTTGACATCAACCCAAGAATACCCACAAGTTAAATTAACTAAAATCCATTTGAAAATTTTAAAATAACTCTAAATTGACAACAATTTTCTTGAAAAAGTTAAAAACACTCTGTTTCTAGGGTTTGTAACAAAATTACCAATTTGGGGGAAAACATAATCAATCAATTAACAATCCAGTAAAAGGGCATAACAATTAACCCCATTACAGATGAACAAACATACCTGATTAAAGATTCATAACTGTATAAGTGAGGTTAAGCTGCGGTTGACAGATCCGATCGAACAAGATGAAAACAGAGGAAATCAAGAACAAGCAGCAAATTGGGAGAAAATTGGAGACCCAGATGACATTAGTGCAATAATTAGGTGGATTAAGTAGGGTTAATGTTGGGTTAATTATTTTCTTGAAGAGGGAATCAGCGAATGTGCTTGATTCTCTCTCTAACTTTCTCTCTCTAAAAGCAAGGAAGCACAAGAACAAGGTAAGTAGGAAGTAGGGCTCTCCTTTTTTATCCGAAACCCGAAAACCGACCCGAATTCAAAGTCACCCGAACTTGAATTAGAGAATAACCAAAAAACTCGAACCCGAATAACCTAAACCCGACCAAACCCGAACCTTAAATGGGTTGGTTATCGGGTCACTTTTTCCCAACCAAAAACCCGAACAACCCGACCCGAATAACCCGAAAGTTGAAACCCGAATACAAACCCGAACATTGATTGTTTTTTTTTATAAATGCGGTTTGATTTGTAGTGTTTTGTTCTTGAAACATTAAGTTTTGAGACTTTTGAATATTATCATACTATATTGTTATCTGATGTTTGAATTATGATTATATTTTTTTAACAATATGATATATTTGATAATATTTTGTGAAAAAAAAAAACATTATTTTTTCATTTAACATCTAAACCTGAAAACCAAATAACCCGAACCCGAATAACCCATGCCCGAAGAACCCAAACTTTAAATGGGTCGGTTATCGGGTCACTTTTCCCTAGCCAAAAAACCCGAACAACCCGACCCGAAAAACCCAAAACCCGAACAAATAACCCGATGAACACCCCTAGTAGGAAGCCGTCGTTTATTATTTTGGAAGTCAGTAGTTTGTCTCCCTCTCGTTTAACTCTTTTCCTTTAATAGTCCCCCTTGTTTTTTTGGGCTTTTCAAGGATTTTTTTTTCTTGGTTTGTGTTACCGGGTATCTAACAAGTTGAGTCAAACCTGAGCGTGATAAAATTGAGCTTAAAGATGGCTTTGCTTCGTCTATAACTTGAGTGCGACTTGAATTTGGCTCTTTGTTTTCTTTTAAGCTCGGGTCAGCTCACTTACTATTTATTAAATATTTAATTATTATATTTTTTTCTATATATGATTATAATCTTAGATTTATAAGAAAATATGTATAAAATTAAACTTTTTTCTTGTATTTCAGTATATAAAAATCATTAAAGAAAACTATGATAATTATTCGTAGTCGATAAATCTTGAGTTTAGTACCTGATTTTGCTATTTAATGGAATTGTGTAACCCTTATTTTACCTTAGGGTGGTAGGGGCACATTTCGGGGAGTGAATCCGTGTTTGTTTTTGCCGATCGGCAAACAATCGTCGCTCCCCTTGCGGTGTTCGGTAAGTTGTTTCCACGGTAACTACTCACCGATGAGAGAGGGGAGAGAGGGGGGGTTAATAGTGGGTCTCACTCTCTTCCAATCAATTAAATATTTATTTTTTATATTTTTTTTTAAGAAAAATTATTTGGGTGAAGCACCCCTAGTGACTAAGTGCAAAATAGAGAGTGAAGAGGAGAGTTGACATTGCATGAGGTGATTCACTAGGTGAAAAGTTTACCACTTCCCATGTGTTTGAGTACCTCTTCCACCCTTATGCGCGTGTTAATGTGAAGCTCTTAATGCAAAAAGTAAATTATTAAAAAAAACAATTGAGGGGTTACTTATATAATTACTCAAAATATAACCCATAATTAAAAGATAAAAGAAACTAAACCGCTTCCCCACAATTGTGATCTCATAAGCATCGCCCTATGACAGTCGATGAACCACCAAGCATATCGAGTGAGCCCTAGAAACAAGCACCTCTGATCACCACAACCTTCACGCGACAAAATTGAGTCATCATCTTAGATCGAGTCCAATTGTCGTCATCCCACAGGTAATGATATTTGTTTAAATCAGGTCATTAGAAACCAAACTCACTTTCACTCAAACTCATTATAACCCGACACCCTAACATGACATGTACGTTTTGTCAAGCATAGTTAAAGCCCCAAAATATATTTCTAAAATAAGACATTATGTACAAGATGTCATACTTAAACGGTAAGCCTTTGGTTGATGTGTATTGTCCAGAATCTGACTAAACATGTAATACAAGAGCGAGTAGCGATTATATATATATATATATATATATATATATATATATTGTTGATGAATGAGGATAAATAGTAATTTCATTATTATAATGATATATAGCTTATTATTATTATTTTTATATAATATATTATAATAGTTTATTATTATATTTTTAATTTCTTTTCCTTTCGTTTACCATTTTTTTTTAAATTCTTTTTTTCGTTTGTTAAACATATATTAATTTATCGATTAATCTGAAACCTCTTTGATAATTTACGTTTATAACTTTTTTTTTCTAAAAACTTAAGTACGTAATTGTGATTGATTTTGTCCATGACATTCTGTTATAAGTTTTATTAAAAATGAAGTTGCACTCAAAATAAAGTATTTATTTGGTATCATAAAACGATATGATGATAAACTTAACCGTTCTAATGGTTTGGCTTTCTAAACAACATTCTTTATTTTCAAATCACGTTTGTTTTGCATTATCATTTGCTCAGTTTCGCCGAACGAGCGATGTCAAAAGAAACTAGTATGTATAAAAAAATGACATCATATCTATATAATTGTTGCATATTTCATTTCTCACGTCATTACCAACTTGGGCTCTTTGTATATTGTATATTCTTTATTTTCAAATCACGTTTGTTTTGCATTATCATTTGCTTAGTTTCGTCGCAACGCACGATGTCAAAAGAAACTAGTATGTATTAAAAACATGACATCATATCTATATAATTGTTGCATATTTCATTTCTCACGCCATTACCAACTTGGGCTCTTTGTATATTGTGTGATATTGCTACTCATATACAAAGAGCCCAAGTAGGTAACGGCGTGAGAAATGAAATATGCAACAATTATATAGATATGAAGTCATGGTTTATATAGATATCAAGATTTAATATCATAAAATATACAAAGAGCCCAAGTTGGTAATGGCGTGAGAAATGAAATATGCAACAATTATATAGATATGAAGTCATGGTTTATATAGATATCAAGATTTAATATCATAAAACCATGATATATAATATCATGTGTAGTGGTGAGTGAAATAAATGTCTCACCTTTGCATGAAGTGACACGTGGCTGCCTAGTTAGCAAAGGGGCATTATGGGCTTGATGTTAAAATAAGTGTAGTGGTATAATGCCCCATTCTATGATTAACCAATTATATTTTTTAATTAAAAACAAATAATCAACGGTCCTCGTTTCTTATTAGTCAATTTACAAATCAAAGGCGTTTTTCAAATCACGCCAAAAGCAAAATACTCAAAACAACACCTCACTGTAATGGTTTCTAACGTTTTCGGGCACTTCACGCCCGAATACTGTCTCACTATGGTGGTCTAACCCAAATTTGTTGATAGAACTTAAGGTGGTTATTGAAAGTGTTCATAAAAGTCTGTGAATAGGTACATATCTATTTAAAATTAAATTTAGTGGTTAATTTGGGAGTTATGTTTTCATTTTCCTCAATTAGGTTTTCCACCTCTACTTCTAACTTTCCAATGGTATTCCGTCGGAAAAAAAGATCTTTAACATTTTCTTATGTCTCAGTAAGATTTCACTTTTTCCTGGTTGGATATTATAATTATGGTAAGTTGGTGGATCATCCTTTAATATGCTTCTATTGTCACTATACGCTCACTAAAGTGTGTGTAATGTAACCTAAGAAAATGTTTAAACCCTAAAGTATTACAGTTGTTCGCATGCTGACGTATACGGAGTCAACAAGCATTGTCATTTATACACGAGGTAAACGATTCATAGTTTTATGCCGCACATACATCATAACCTACTTTAGCAATAGACCTTCGTATATGCATGGTTTTGCTGTTATTGTACCTTTTCGTCAATACAAGACAAACAACATAAACACTCAACTCGATTATGATCACGGCGCATCTAAAACAAACACTTGTTAAAAATATCCCTTGCATATGATCGTTTACCAACATGTAAACCTAATTTATTCATTTACATGTCGTCAAGTGATCCTTGAATGTGTGTTGTTTGTCATATCGTTTTTCATCAATCTATTGTCTTCCGAGTCTCTACTTTTGTATCCTTAAACATGAAAAACGAATCAAATCATTTTGATCTTTAAAACTTGAAAAACTAATCAAATAGGATTTTCTTAACATTTCAATGTTAGTTTTGATAAGTTTATAATCAACTTTGTAAAGCATCTAAATAGATTGTGAAGATCATTGTTCATTAATCCATTAGTTGTCCCGTGAAGGAGCACATTAAATTTTGGATTGTAACGTGTCAGAGACAACTAAGTGAGAGTAAAATATTTATTCGTGTCTGGCAAATAAAATTAACTTTTTATAGGGTCTGCAATTATAATAAAAGTAATCACATGGTTTTTCTGTTAATTTATATAACTCACCGCAAATGGTGCTGCCGTGCCACGTGGTTTACCTTTTTTAATTACAAAACTTTTCAGTATCATATGTGAAAGGTTAAAATAGTATAAGATCATTACAAATTTGTAACTACTAAAAGCATTTTTATGAGTATAAAAACTCTTAAAAATATATGTAATGGTTAACATATTTTAATTCTCATTCAGTGTAATAGTTAAGATCCTTTAATTCTCTTTCAATCATTACTTCCAACTATTTTCTTCACATTTAATGTTATACTAGAAACTTCCCTTACTCGTCATGTCCCTATAATGCTCGGGAGGCGGTATTGCGGGAGTTACCATGCCCCTGTAATACCCATCAGAGTATTCACAATGGTCCCTCTATATATTTGTAAGTGAGTTATTTATATTATAAGAAATAGTTGTGAGTGGATAAGAGATAAAATGTTATTATTCATCTGTAAATATACAATAATACTATTCACCCTTATAAATCTTTTAATAGTTTTTGAAATTGGTTGTAAGAGAAAAAGAGAGAAAAAGTAACGATAAAAGTATAAAAATATTATTTAATTGAGGATAAGGAATTCAATGTGATTTTCTTACGCATGGTCTAATCATAAAATAACTATTATAAGGAGAAAGTATAAATGGTTTGTAGTTTAACACTTTAACTGAATTACGATGTGTATAGAGGTGTTAAACAGACCATGTTCACGATTGGTGAGTTTAACCCGTCCTAAACCTGAAATTTTAAACGAACCCGAACACGACCCGACCCCAATTGAAGCATACATATGAACATGAATACGACCACAATCGTAGGTTGACCTGAACGCGACTCGTTCGACCCAAAATTTTGTATTTTTTTTCTGCAAGTTAGTGTATTTAAATATTACTTCAATTTCTCAATTTAAACTATAGTTATGACATAAAATGCACACCCAAATTAATTTATAAAATAAAGCATATATTTAAATAATCTAAATTTTAATAAAGGCTTTCAATTAATGTCATGTGACATTTTTCTCTTTCAACCTCACAATTTATACTTATATTTTGTATTAAAATATTTTAATCCTTATCCTTACTTTTATATAGATTTAATTTAAGTATGTTAATAACAAGATTTAATATCAATTATGCTCTATTTATTTAATATTATTAGATAAAGAAAATAATGTATTTTATTGATAACAAGATTTGTTATCATTTATGCCCCATTTAACTAATTATATTTTGTATCAAATGTCAAGAATCATTCTTTGTTGACAACTAACATGTTATTAGAAAAATAACAATAAGAATATATTTCAATATATGATATTATTTGTAAAAAAATACAATATTTAAAGGATGATTTTAATGTAGGTTCAGTTCAACTAATTCGGTTATTTTTTTTTTGAACGGCAAATTTCATTTATTTCTGTCGTCTTTGGGACTTTAACCCAATACCTCCCCTCCGAAAGTATTTAGCCAATGAACCACCATCCATGATAATTAATTCAGTTATTTAAACACAAGTAACCATAAGGTTCTCACTTGGTTCGGTTATCTCAACTTACTATTTTCCAATTATATATAGTTTGTTTATTCGATTTTTCTGCTCAGCCGTACGGCATATCTTCACAAGACTCTTTTTAATGCAAAAAGATAATCATCGTGTTAAACTATGTCATATTCATAACTTTTCCTGAGATTAGTAAGGTATTTAAGTTATAATGATTTCTCTTAAGAATTTGCAGTGTTGATATTTTATTTACATGGAAATAAACTCAAAGATTTTTTTTAATACTAGTGTATTACAAAAATAATTATAAGGTTATAACTATAAATGAATATAAAATATATGATGAAATATAATATTATGTAGAAGTCATTGATTTTATCGGTCTCATGCTAACATATTTACTTGTAAACAAAAAGTTTGTTTCAATCAAGGCAAGTACTTCCAACCCCAAATGTCGTTGATACCAATGCTGGTTTTATATAAATTAACTCGCTCAAAAAAATAGATTCCTTTCTGGGACCAAATAGATATGTATGTATGAGATTGGGTTATATTGATTATTGACATAAATAGATAGTCCAAGGTTCTTCTTTGCCATTTCCAAACCAGAAGGCAACTTTTGTTAATAACTTCAAAGATCAAGGACTTTGTGCCTACTTACCCAATCTTTGAGGTTGATCACATGCTATTTGGCCTCTTTGATGATGTTTGTAAAAGTGATGAGTTGGAAATCAAAATAATTGAACCATGACCGAAATAAGTGAGAAAAACAAAAAGTGGCGGTTTGGTTTTTGGATAAGAACCAAAAATTTTGGTTTGTTTTCAGATAATCATTTTGAATAACCGGAAAAAATCGAACTGAACCGATTAGTTATAATAGTAGACCTAATTCATATATTTTTATACTTAAGTCTAAGTTGTTTAAGTGTTTAACCATGCTAGTTGAAATTATTAATTTTATTCTTGAATGTTAAGTATTTATAATAAAAATATTAATATGTTTATTTATAACTGAAATAATTTATTTATTGCCTATAAGAAATAACAAAATTTTAAATATAATAATAAAATTATCTTCAAATTATTATAAAAGAAAATATCTTAATAAAAACTTTGAAGAAACAAAAAAATTGATTAGAAGGTTATGTTTATGCGAATAATATTAATTAAAAGGTTAAAAATGACAACTTAGAGCATTCACATCCTATGCACCAAATTCTGAAAGAGAGGTTTTTATATTATAGAAAGTGGTTGTGAGTGGAGGAGAGAGAAAATGTTACTGTTAATCTATATATTTAGGGGGACAGTTTTCACACTTTATAAATTTTTAATATATTTTAAAAGTGGTTGTTAGTGGAGATGAGAGAAAATATAATAATAAAGATATAAAAAAATAATTTAATTAGAAAGAGAAAGAGAAAATATAGTTGTTTTTAATGTAATTATAAGGTATAAAATGGTGGATAGGATCTGAATGCTCTTAAATGTAAACATATAAGAAAAATTCTTAAATTTTTAATTATACCTTTTACTTTTTGAATCTTACATAATTTTGTTCCAAAATCCAAAATAACCGAAGAACCGAACCGATGTAAAAACCGAAAAAACCAAAACCAAACGGTTTTTAAAAACCGAAAACCGATACTTCGGTTTCGATTTTGATTTTACCCAAAAACCGGACGATGCACACCATGTAATACTGACATACTGTATCCGTCTCTGATTACATACCATACCATTCCATGATTTGTGATTAAAATGCAAAAGCATCCATTCTAATAATTAAGGAAAACGCACTTTTACAATGATGAAATGAATATGGAAAGGAACGGCTAAAACTAATTAAGGGCTAAAAAGGGTGGGTTATGTGCCACAAAATGAAGGGGCAGGATCCATTTGGCAACATATTCTACACAACAATTGCAAAACACTCCCCACATGACATGATTATGACCAACCCAATCAAGAGGTTTCCTTTATAGTAAACATTTCATTTTCTTAAATCAAACCCCAGTTGCTTTTTTTTCCTTTTCTCAGTAAGATCCGAATGCGACGCAAGCATAACAAACATCCGTGTAGCTATCGGTTATTATAAAATTGAAAAAAAAACGCATAATATATGTAACGTCTGAAGAGACTCACAATTTATTTTGTAAAATCCATCATCATAGTAATTGATTCTACTCAATAACAAACAATAAGATATTTTCCTAGGCCACAAACGCCAGCTTAGAGCCTCGTTGACCTTGATAGAATTTACCCTACAAACCCAACGACGCAAGCCATATAATGTAGTACACCTTATATATCATAGTTGGATGTAGTACACCTTATACATCATCTCATCACATTTATCGTCGAGATTGTCTACAAAGTCATATATTATATGACATAACCCGTGTTTTTATTAACATGATATTTCCTTATTTTAGTAATGTTTTATAGTTACATTATAAAACTTTAACTTGGGCATCATATTAGTCTTCTAGCTATTCTAGTAAGTAGTAACAATCTAAAATTCCATGAATATTCTTTTTGTTTTCAAAAATATTAATTTTATATAACTTTTTCCCAATAATATCACGTGTGCCTTTTTGTAAAATCTGATCTACATCAAAATACTTCCCCAAATTCTAGTGGCTCATGCCTTCTTTGTTTTGAGATTGCAACCATATTTTTCAAGATCACCCGTAGTGGTAGAGGATTTGGGCGTTTTTTTCGCCCCAAAACGCCCCACCACGCCCAAATACACCGGCCCCTGGGGCATTTTTCTTCAAAAAGTTGGTTGGACGTTTCCTTTAAAACGCCAGAGAACTTTTGCTTTGGCCAATAGGAAATTTTTAAGTATTCTATGTAATATTATTTGTTTTATTTTTCTAAAAAAATAATAATTGTGTAATCATTGCTGGGGCATTATATCATTAAGCCCCCTTTTAAATTTAAACCCCATAATGCCTCTTTATTTAAAAAGACACCACATGTCGAATAATGCCAAAGGGAGAGGTTTAAACTTCAAACCCACTACAAATGGTCTAAGAATAAGGATGTGGGACAAAAAATTATTTGTTTGATGCAGGTTATCTTATTATTGTTAGTACGATTAATCTATCTTTAAAAATTGATTTAATACATATATATGTTGACCGATGATTGGTTCAAGTGTTCAACCGGTAAAAATAAAAGCAGTTTTACATACGTGGAGAGAAAATGGTCGAGTTGCCAAATGTTTAATAATAACGACAAATGCCCCAACATCGACCACTCTTATCCCGTTACCCCTCTCCACTTCAACGTCCCCTCATCTTAAATCAATTTTATTTGATTTTTTGGCTTTTTAGTAACTGATTTCGGACAGTCATTGAACATTTAAGTGAAGAGCATACGGGCATTCAACATTCAAGTGAAAAAAATTTGGAAGAGGGAGGTCTTGGTTTTGGTTCAAGTCCCATAGACAACAAAGAAATAAAAAAATTTTGTCATTAAAAAAAAGTGGACACATGAATATATGAACAATATGCACAAAAATCATTTAAAAGATATACTTTCTATAAATAACTTTATACAAATAAGTTGCTAATTGCTATTGTATAAAATCATATTACATTAGAGTCAAAAGTTACAAGAATTATATATCTGTATAACTAAGCTTCTATCCTATAAAAATGATATAATATCTTTAAGTTTCTATAAATATGAATACTTGTAATTTTATATACTTTTTTATAACACCAAAACAAAGAAGTTAAAGAGTATAGGGGATTATAACTTCTTTATATTTTTAATGGCAACACAACCAAATAAGTCACAATCTACTCCTTGTTTGGGATAGAACCCGAGACCTCTCGCTAAAAGCACCTCCAACGCAATGGTTTGGAGGTGTGGTTTGCTTTTCGGACCAACACAAAAACAAACCAATGCGGGTGATGACTAGGCGGTCTGCTTGGGTGGTGGTTTGGTAGAGCGGACGAAGGTTTTGTGGTGTAGTGTGGACCCCTTGATTTAAATAAAGAAAAAACTTAAAATTGTTTACTTTTTATAAAATGAAACCTAAAATAACATGAATGAAAAAAATGAATACATAAAATAAAATAATACAAACTTAAAAAAAGAAATTCATTAACATTAAAAACATTACACAAAACACATAATTAAACCTAACAAACCAAATTATTAAACCTAAAAACACTAGATAATTGAATATAAACAAGACGATATAATTAAACTTAAACAAAGCAGATAATTAAACCTAATCATCAACTCCTGAACCTTCAGAGGGCGACATTCGGAAGGGGAGCATTGCATACAGGGATGGTTTCGTGTTACTTGGCAGACTACCATGTGAACAAATTTTCTATTATGTATGTTTTCGTATTCCCGACAGCCTGGGTAATCGTTTGTGCCTCCATTATGTTGTCACCTAGAGCCATCATGTGGTTGACGGATGCATGAAATGTGTGAACATGCCCGAGCAGAATATGAAACCTTGACAAAGTGGTGTACGCATAGCGATTGGTTCATTTCTCTTACACATTGACGGAATCCTTCAAATAAGGGTTCTCTAATTGACCCAGTTACTTTTCTGTTATTGCATAAGTCCATCCAAGAGTTGACCAGAGCCATCTCTTCTTCTTCTTCTCCGGTCCAAGGGTTTCTTGCCATTTTTTAATGAATCTTTGTAGTGAGTTGAAGTGCAAATGTTGCTTGAAATACGAATTGAATTTATAGCTAGTAAAAACTCGTCGCTTGAAAAATTAGCCGTTGCAAAAGTAGACATTTGAAAAAGAGCCGTTGTAAGAATTAAGTTTTGTACCAATTTTATTTGAATTTATTATTAAACAAAATACTAGATAACAAAATAAAAAAAATATAATAAATACTAAATTAATTATCTTGTTATGAATTTTATTTTTTATACTTATTAGTATTTTAATAAAAAATAATATAATTAAGTAAATAAATTAAAAATATATTATACAAAATATAAATAGTTTAGATAACAGGATAAGTATGTGATAAGGTGAATAATGAGGTGGTGGTTTGGACTTTGGAATGGTTTAGTATTGTAGGAAAAAGTAATAGTTAGAAATGGTTGTGATTTAAAATGATGTGACATACTAACTACTGGATTTTGAATCACCTTTAACATTATAACCTGATAGGTACAAGGTGTTTTAAAAAACATAAACCTTTATCAAATGAGCTAGTCTCACGTTACTAACTTTATACAATTAAGTTGCTATTCTCTAATATACCATTCGTCGATTAGTCCTTTATTAAATATAATAACTTTTCACTTTCCTTCAGTCTTACCTATAAAAAAAGATTTTTCACTCTCAATTTGATAACTTCACTTTAGATATGATAAAACCTAAATGGTGGTTCAGTGGGTTGATGTGTTTTGGGTTGATGAATTAAATTGTTTAATCCAAATACAGTATTTTTATTCATGTAGAAAACATCAATTCTACTTTGCTCACACTTAACTTTGATTAACTCATTCACGATTCGTATAACCTATTTATCTAAATATGTCAAATGGGTTGGTGGGCAATAATCAATGTGAACGTGTTAATTGATTTGGTCACAAAATAGATTAGACATGTCAAAAACAGGTTAGCGGATCAACCTGTTAATTAAAAAGTTAAACATTTCAACCCGAATAATACACCTGGTTAACTCAAACATTCCTCATTAACTAAATGGTACAGCATTTAGAATCACTGATTTGTGATAGGTACAATCATTTTACTTAAGTTTTACAAGGGAATGTTTAAGATGCAATGCATATATATCATATGCTAATGAGAACTAGGAAACCGTATTAGGACACCCACTCATTGATCCTTGCTTCACTTATCAATTTCATTCATGTGATGTATTGTTAAAAATTATGTGACTTTTGAATGACACTCGATGCTCAAGTGATGGAAAAAGTTGTAACATGATGTGACCTTTCAACATACCCAATGGAACTTGATTGTCATTAAACCTATTTTTGATTTTTTTCATCTATCCTTGTCTATCAATAGCGACTTTGTTATCGCATTTGATGGCTCTAGTATGGATGATAAGCATTACACCAAGAAGAAAATCTTCTTCATTATAAGCCTTCTTTTTTTTTCTCCCATTTTCAACTTCTAACACATAGGCGCTAAGCTTCCATAATAGAGTGAATGCATTATGCATGTTTGGTTCGCTTAGATAATTTGGTTGTGTTGCTAGATTTATTTATTGTTGTATCTATGGAGATAGACATATGTGATTATCAGGCATGTTGGATAGGTTAATATGTCACTAGGAAAGTTTGTTACATACACACATTAATAGTGTATTCCGTTTTTGAGTTTCGAGTCTTAGCATATAAAAAGTTACGATCACAATGAGTGTACTGTTTTTTTAAGGTTTTTAAAACTTATCATCATAATAGGAGGAATCACCTATACTTTTTTATTCTTTTTTAAGAAGAAACATTGTTTTTGGATTTAACTTGCTTTGTTATTTCCTTAAGCATTAAGCATATATAGATACATTGTTTACGCATTGAATCTTGAAGTGGCGTCAAGCTTTTTGTTCCTTTACTTTCGTTCTTAGGTTTATGATGAGGATTACCCGCATCATGTAAAATTATAATATCATATTAAACTTTACATAATCGAATATCATATTACCCATTTGGCTAACTTTTGTAACAATTATACAATCGTTTGAAAAAACCCATTTAAAATGAGGATTTTAATAACCTAAAACCAAAAAGAAAAGTATGTCCCTATGACTAACACATACAGTGTACGAGGTAGGTCACGTCAAGGTTACGATTTTATTGACTAATTATTTTTGGATTAACTTAGCTTTACTAATTAATTGATGGTGAAGGATACTTTTGTCCATTCAATTACTAGCTTTTGTGCAACTTACACGCGGTGGCGGATTAAACAATTTTTTTATGGGTGCGGATGAGGGGTTCAACCATACAATACATAATTTTTTTCTCAAAAGGTGCGTCCACCCAGCCAACTATCAACTTGAGTCCGCCCTTGCTTAAACGTATAAACATGAATGCCTGATGCAGCATGTAATGGGTTTGGACTTTGGACAAACCATGCAAATGGGTCAAGAGTACCTTTGAAGAGAGGTGAACAACTTAATTAAATACACCGGCACTATATCAATTTAAGACTAATTAAGAGAAAAAGAACTCTTAAGAGATACACCAATATGTCAATTTAAGGAAAAAAAAAAGAACTCTTAACAAATATACGGCAGTAGCACGCAAATCGAAAAGAATAAAATACCTGATTTTATAATAAAATAATAAGTAAATTACGATTTTGACCCCTACGTCTAACTCAACCGATTAACCTGATTAATTAATGTCACATGCTTCTCACATGATGGGCATATTAGTAACTTCACCTCCCTAAAGCGTGTCATTTACATATTTATTTTCATTTAAATATTATGTGTGTATGTTTAATATAATATATATATAAATAATTATATACTACATATAATAACATATAATACGTTCAGATCCCCAAAGCGCGTTGACATTTTCGTAATTGTTCTATTAGTGGAGTAATTATCTTGATGAACTAGTAGAGTAATTTTGAAGTTTATGTTGTTTGATCAACTTGTAAAGTAATTTTGATAATTACTCTACGAATAGAAAAATTACGAAAATACCAACGCGTTTTTTTTTGTTTTTCCATGTCATTCGTACGTTTTGTACGATAACTTGTAGGTCCACTTGGAGGATCAAGATAACCTACTTCCTTATTGTTTAATACACACACGAGTGCGGAATCCAAGTGTATATGCAAATCAAAGCAAGAGCACAACCAATATAACAAAAGATATATCTTCAAATGTTCACTGTATTGATTTGTAGAGAGACCCAGTATATAAACTGCTTATCTCTCTATACACTCTCTCTGTGCTCTCCTAGCTCACCTACTGAAACTGTGAGATGCATGTCTGTTTATATAGGTGCATGCAACTTATCACTCGCACAAACAAGCACATGGCTTGTACGAACCAACAACTTGCTCGTACAAACAAGCAAAAGGCTCGTAAAGACAAGCAAGTTCTTCTTGAACTGGTCACTCGCACGAGCAAGAAATGACTCGTACGTACGAAGGACCATTCATTCGTATGAAGGAACAACTCACTCGTACAAAGCACAACTCACTCGCACGAAGAAGTGATTCTTCGGCGAACTCTGCTAACAGACATACTGCACAGACAACAAGATCAGAAACACAAACCTTAACAGTATGCACACATTCAACTGTTTTACAACACAAACAACTAAATATCGTACTAAATCAAGATAGGAGGATATCTTGATTTGGTCGACACAACAAAAACTTTACAGACACAACAAACAAAGACCGTACAATTACTGACGTAACTAAGAACAAGCAACAGACACAAAAGTGTATTAACAAACTCCCCCTTGAATGTTGATTGGTCTTCGGTCTTCATTTCTAGTGGCCTGCTTTGGACTATGAGCTTCCGTCGTGAATACCGAACTGAGTCGAATTGAACCGAACTGAGTCATATCCATACAAATTTGCATCAACATAACTCTATTTGTACAAGATCTTTACTAATAAAGATAATACTGTTTATAAAAGTTATATGTATAAGAAAATAATAAAGTGTAAAGATATATATTTAAGAAAATTATAAAAGCACATAGAAAGTCAAATAATGTGTTTACTCTTTATCTCTTTATTAGTGATAACTATTTTTTATTTTATTATACCATTATCATTAACTCATCTTAATTATTGATTTGACTTAATCAATTATTCTAATATTCTTACATCTCTAAATGAATAAATGATTTTTCTCCTTTATTAAAATCAGGCCTATGTTTTTTTTATCCAAAATAATATCTAAAGCTAAAAACAAATTCGATTTGGTTTTTATTTTTATTTTGATAATCTGAATCTTAAACTACAAAAGTAGCCACCGCTATTCTTAATCCATCATTAATGATATTTTATAATTGGTAACCAAAAGCCAAAGCTATAGTATGAAAAGGATATGATTTGTTTGACATTACAGAAATAAAATAAAATTAAGAGTTAGATACATAAATAGTCTTTATAGGGTGTATCATTAAAAAGGTTAGCATTGTTTAAGTATATCTGGAAACTTCGTGAACGGATATGTTAAGCTTGTGTCAAATAATATGTTAACGAATACATTGAATTTGTCACAAAAGTTCGATTAACCTCTTGAATTGCCTTTTAAAATAAATCTTGAGTCCGTCATTTGACTGTAATCCTATATACTTTCTTGATTATCGTATACAAAATTAGCCTCTGTCATTGGCTGTTATCAACGCCCTCAACATTTTCGGGAGATTTGTTGTTGTAACTTGGCATATTAAACACAGATCTAAAATATACAGATTTTTAAACTAGACATTAAGTTGTGTTCCCGAGTTTAGTAAACGAAAAGAAAGAAGAGAAAATGAATTAAGAAGGAAGAAAAGGAGTAGGATAGAAAATTTTAATTAACTAGTGTGTTCACGAGTTCGAATGAAATGAAATGAAATGAAAAGTAAAGATTTTATGTATTAAAAATCATTTTCTTCCAAATCTCTCAAATTTGGAAGGATAAAAATTGAAGGAAAAAAGACATAAGTTTTTCTTCCATTACTCTCATTTTCGTTCCTTTAAAGAACTCTTGAACACAATTTCTTTTTACATCCTTTTAAATCCTTTCTTTTTCTTTGTTAAATAAAACTCGGAAACACATTGAGTGTTACTCTCACCAAACTGTATAAAAAATATGTGTAATTAACTCAAAAATAAATAAAATAATTTAAATGATAGTAGTTAAGAATACAAAAGTTTGTTCATGCATTTGAACCAAGATGACATGTGGGTTTGGTTTGGGTTGGGTTGGGTTGGTTGGTGAGGTGTTTTTTTTGAAAAAGGGTGGGGTTATGAAGACAAATAATGCAAATCTAATGTTTAATTTGAACCTCAATTATTTGTGTTGGATTCAATAACATGCAAGATTATGCTTGGCTGTTAAAGATTAGAGACGCTTGGAAGCATCATTGATGGCTTAAATATATTATTACTACTAGCTTATTTAAATTTACTAAATTTTAAAAGATAAAACGTATATCAAATGAATAACCTTTTTTTATTAAAAAAAGAAGTAAACTTAGCAGCTGTGTATTTTATTTCCAGCTAATGAGTAATTATCATATATCGAAAAAAAATTATCACGCCGTGCTATATGAACACAAAATAATTAAAATTAATCGACATGGTAACTGTTAATTGCTTATTGTTATGAATAATAATAATAATAATAATAATAATAATAATAATAATAATAATAATAATCTAATCTAAATATTAATAAAAGACTACAAATAATGTTACATGACATTCTCTCCTTCAACCTCAAAATTTTTATTTATATTTGTTTAATATATTTCTTTTAATACTAATAACCAATATATAGATATCACTTATCTTTATCTTTATTTTAATATTAATAAATTATTAATATCTCTTAAATTAATATGAAAAAAACTAATTCATAAATTCATAAATATTAAACTAATCAAAGAATAATAAACAATTTGAAACCATATCGGGTATTATGTAGATAATATATAAGTATTTAACCATTAACTAAAGTTTACTCTATTAATATAATAGTTTATTTGTTATGAATGCATCCATTATGTAGTAATTTTTCACATGTGTAACCCCTATCTATGAATGCATCCATTATGTAGTGACTTTCCACATGTATAACATCTTTCTCATATTTATTGTTATACTAATGTGAGTGCCTATATATAATGACATTTGTATATGATGTTAGATCAATGAATAAGAATTCTCCATGTTCTATTCTCTACATGATTTCATAGTCTAGCTCTCATGTTTATATACATATATATTAGTTGCTAATAAACCGTTGTTTCACAACATTATTCAAATTTTACAAAAATAAAATTTTTATATTATTTTTGTAATTTATGATATTATACCTTATGTATAGGGTTTTTTTTTTCATTGCTAACCCAAAACTTTTATTCTTTTGCAATTTAGACCCTTTATTTTTTACTTATTAACCTAAAGTTTTTCATCTTTGCAATTTAGCCCCAACCCTTTTTAATTTTCAATTTTGGTCCACCGCAATTCTTATCATTCCCAAATTTTTTCGTTTCGTTCTAAATTTTGTTAGTTAACGAACCGCAATGTGCGTGTAGGGTTCAACATTTTTCGTGTATTTTTCCCATTTGGCCCGTCGCAACACATCTACTTTTCTTCGTTTGACAAGTTCGTCGCAACACGCGGGTCCTGCATTGACTTAGTTATTTTTTCTATGTTTTACGTTTTGGTTTAATCTCTTTGCAACGAGCATGCGTGATTCAATGATTTTACGTCTGCTTTTCGCTCGGCTTTATTTTTTCCGTTTTTATTTATTTTATTTTTACGAGCTTTTCTGGTGTCGGTGATCGCTGATAATGGTATAGCATTGATACTACTTGTCACAGTTTTACGACAACCACTGCAACGCATAGGCTTAATACTAGTAATTTGTTGGAAATTTAGTGAATAGATATTTAATATATTTATAATTTAATGAAATTATAAATATTAATTAGAATCTTTATTGAATAAAAGAGAAACTCTTGAATAAAGCTTCTTATGACATTTAATTAGTTTTATTAGAGTTTTTAAGTCTCTAATTAAGTGACTAATTAAGTGAAACCTTTCACTAATCCTTAACTTATGTAAAATTAGAAGACTATGTGCTTCTTTTTGTGTATATAAGAATATGGTATTGCTTGATACAAATAGAATACTAGAAGGAGGATGAACACTTGAAGACCAACTAGAGAGAGAAGTACTCTCTACTTGTTTTCCACCACCATCACATCCTTTTTTGTTCCATAAGTTCAAACTCTACAATTACCCGGTGTAACCTCGGGCGCGTGAGCCATCTTCAGCAGTACATACTGCTTCGGCTGTTGTATCCTGGGAAACAGTCGCGTCGTCTTTAGTAGAGGCGCGAAATCTGTTTTAAGGGAAGCGTGTTGAACACGTGCCTCAACCAAAATCGTCAATGTTTTAGGGTGCTCTTTGTTGTAGTCTAGAATGCTATAAAGTGCAGGTGAAGGACCCACCAGAGATGCGGCTTGAATCAAGATTGGTATATATAATTATATTTTATATTCTTTGTATTTAGTTATCGCAACCGATATTGTACTATGATATTTCCTATGAATAACGAGAGTCTCGTTATTTTATATTTTGTAATTATATTTTATAAAAAGTGAACCTAGTTCCTACAAACTTAAAACATATTTCGAGAGATTGTTGCTACAATCTTAAAACTTATTTATAAGGATTTTGGGTTCATAAAAAGATTTATAATAATAAAAATAAATAAAATAAAATATTTTTAGATATCATGATCTTATAATATTTTTTAGGGAAATATGTATGTAGTACAACTTGTTGTGTTTGGATTTATTGAGATTGAGATACAATCTTAAATCCTATACCGTGGTACAAAACAAATAGTTTTGGTTCAACCGTTTGGTTTTTTGAAACAATTTTGGAATCGTTAATCTTTTCTAACTTTTGTGTTAGATCGGGTTTATTAGTGTAAACCATACGTTTTTGTAAACATTAAATTTTCTAACATGTGTGTTAGACCGGCTTTATTTTTATAAACAATATGTTTTTTTGTAAACGTTTCATGTTCTAACATGCTTGTTAGAAATGATCATATTATTTATATAATATGGTTAAAAAATGAGTGTTAATTAATAAGTCTATTTTACATATACTAATAAGCCTTATATTGATTTTTTGTAATCATTTATTTCTAACATGTGTGTTAGAAACGTTTATGAATAGCGTTAGTTTGGAAGCAATTTTTTTAATTGTTCATTTCTAACGTATGTATTGAAAATGACTTGTTTATTTGAACCATATATGTGTTTATAGCAAGTCGAATTAACATTTTGTGGAGATGTTAATATTTCTAACGTGCGCGTTAGATTTTTTTTCATTTTAACATGATTGTTAAAAATGGTTAAAATACAAATGCTTTGAAATGTTTTTTTTAACATTTTTATATAAGTAATTTGTTATAACATTGATTTTAATGAATATAAACATTTATATTATGCTTTGTATGGTTTAAAAATAAAAGTTCATACATTTGAAGTTGATTTTTGATTTACTTCAAGAATTAAATCACTATAAAGTGATGGTTTTGTTATTTATATAAATTTAAGGAGATTATAATTATTTTCTAGACTCTTCATATGGAAGACAAAGTCTTAAGTAGAGTTTTATGTCAATTTATTAGTTTTTATTAGAGTTTATGACTCTAATAAAATCTCTAATTAAGTGAAACTCTTTTCACCCCATGTCTCTTGTATTAGAGTAGGTTATGTGCCTAACTTAATGAGATTGGAAAACTAAAAGAGTAAAAATTCAAGAATTAAATCACCATAAAGTAATGGTGTAGTTGTTTGGGATTTATCACCAACTTTAAATTGTGATTTCTAAATCCAAATGGTCATGTTTTATATATATAAAAATGACTTAAATTTTCTAACACGTGTGTTAGAAAATGTGTATCACAAATACAATGGTAGAGATTGTACAGTGTATATGACAATGAATGAAAATATTTTATGTAAACATTTAACTGCCTATGTGTGAATTAAAAATGATGAGAAATGGTTTATTTTATAAACTTTATCCTTGGAAAACATTTTATGTAAATGTTTGTTTCAGTAATGTGTTCGTTATAACATTTTTTAACATGCGTGTTAGAAAACGTTTAGTACATGCTTAGTAAGACTAAACAATATAAAACTGTTTGATATTTTGGGTTTTGATTTATGATATTATAAACTCTAATTGATATTATGAATACTGTATATTGCAAAACTAATGAAATATTTTAAAATGATTTTTAAAACAAAGTTTGGCATAGTTTTGAGAATTCAAATGATTTGCTACCCTTGCTAGAAGTAGCATATGTTGAACAAAGTAACAATATCGTGAATATTATTTATTGGAAAACAACTTGGTGTTGTTGTGAACAAGTGTAATTGTTCAAGTTTACCACTTAAATGTAGTATTTGTAACAACTTGGTGTTGTTTTGAGCAAAATTGTCCAAGTTTAAAGTTTGATGAAATGGGAAACTTGCACTTACAAGTGCATGGAGTCTTATTGAGGAAGTACCTCAAGACATGCCATGGGACGATATCTTTGAGAAGATTTCGGTCAGATTATAAAGTGTTGAAGATATAAGCACTTTGATATTTGATGTCTACATATCGTCTATGCTTTCATTTAAATTTCAAAAGTGTTTGGCACTTATGATTTAGTTTCCAATGTATGTTATTGTTTTGTGTTCAGTATATTCGGATAACACATGCAATTTTTTACAAAGAAATAAATCACTAATGTTTGTGACGTATAAATTATTTTTGTGGAAAGTAATTATAACGTCAACTATACATTGTTTAAAAGAATATGGTTTTAAACGAATAGTACATGAATGTATTTGGACATAAACAACTTGAGGGTTGTTACATTGACTGAAAATCAAAGACGAAACATCAAATGTATAACCATATCATGAGAGAATAATGAAAGAACGTACTCAATGTATTGAGATGAAATACACAAACGAGATTCATGCCATACTTCGTTAGAAGTGATTGGAAAATTCACAATTGTGAATTCTAACATATGAAAGAAAAAGTACTATATGTTATTGTATACCTTTGATAAATCTTGCGAGATTTGTTTCGAGTGATCTATACGTAGATACGTCTACCACTTGATTATTGTTAGAACTACATGGAGATTTTATATTCGTTTGGGAGAGCATCCTAAATAAATATATATCTCCTAATGAATAAAAATAGATGCGTACAAATCACTTATATTTTTTAATTGAGGGCAAAATCGTAACTTTGGGGTGAGGACAAAAGTGTAATTTTCTTTTTAGGAGGGGCAAAAACGTAATTTTAATTTGGGGGTAAAACCGTAATTTTAAAGTGTAAAAAAAGTAGTAAACGATTGGTGCAATGGGGGAGTGTCAGGCCAGCTGGGAGGTAAAACGTAATTTTAAAGTGTAAAAAAAATATTAAACGGTTGGTTTATGAATGCCATGTTGTTGAGTGTCGATCTAGTTGACTCTATCTCACACATAATAGTGATTGTAGACGAGGAACATTCATCTTTTCGGTGATGAATGTGCTCGCCAAGTGACTTGGATTAAGACTTATGTTTAAGTCCTTATGAGTCAATGGTAAAGCGTTGGAGATCAAGGTAAACAAATTATGTTCCTTAATTGAATGATAAAAAATTAGTTATGTGCTATATACAAGAAATTTGTGAGACCTTCCTAAATATTGATGTTTTAGGATTATGAATAAGTCTCATTATTTTCTCTTAACAAGGGATGAATGTTACAAAGTGATATTATGATATCCTTAGGGCTGTGAAGAATCAGAATGATGCATCTTCTGTTCAGATGCTAAAGTATTGTAGTCTAAAGCATGCTAGACTAATACTTGGTTAATTATGGGTCTTGACGGAGACTAATTACTCTAAACATTCAAATGTTTATAAACACAAAAAGAATTTGCGTACAGACAAAGTTGAGGGAGAATTTTCATTCATTATAAGGAAAAGACATGAAACTTTTGAAGAGTTTGTTCGAAAAGCTAATGACGAGAACTAATTGTCTAGGCTTATTCTAGATGTTTATTCTAAGTTGGTGACAAACTTATGACAATGGCATGTGTTGCTTTGGTCAGCTCGGAAGCTTATGTAAGCTAATGCAATATGAGTTGAATTCACTGATACAATGAGGTTGATCTCGTTCAATCATTGTGTATAAATGTCGTCATAAGTGAAGTTACAGAAATGTTGATCAAATGGCAAGAAATGTGGGGGATGATCCATTTAGAAACAACCCTATAAGGGTACGTAGAAATGGTTTTCATTACCCCATTTGGATGATATCCTACAACACTTAAATATGAGGTGTCTTGCATTTGTATCATAAAAGTTTGGCAACAAGGATTTTGTAATCCAATCTAACATTGCAAACAGACGACTAAGTGGAGGACACAAAGGTCGTAGTGCATAATAGATATGTGTTTGCCTTAAATGATATATTTATCTTAGAAAGACATATATTATAACCAGATTTAGATGGCCACTGAGGTTATAGTATTAGAAGTTGATAATGGGCAAATTAACTTGCGAGTTAAGAACACATCATGACAACTGACCTCAAAATTATTTGTAGTGACTAGACAACGTCAAAGATAATGTTATGGATCCAACAACCTGAGGGTTTATTAGAGATCAAGTTGTGGAATGAGACTAAAGCCCATGAAAAAGGATATGTGAAGGAAACCTAACTTAGTTGACTAGAGATCCCAAGATCTAAGTTCAATAGGACAACTAACTCATATGCCTAAGGGTGGTCACTGTGGGGGCATAAATGATATGCATAAGCTAGTATATATGGTTATACATACCCACAAAGTATAAAAGGGTGTTTAAATACGTCCTAGTCTATTCCTATGATATTCAGTGACAAAGAATGAGGCTAAGCATAATGTGTGGTAAAGGATTTGGATAAATCACGATAACCACAATGCTTTTAATGATCTAAGGAGAATCACCTATGTTAGAGAGAAGTGGGGTCGCTTCAAATGGAATTGAGGGCACAATTCCTAGAGCTCTCGCAGAACCAGGAAAGTGTTCCACGACCACTATTGGACACGACTATGAAGAGATGTCCCGGCTAAGGAGAGTCTTGTGTGAAGTGTATTGTCGTCTACACAAACGGCAGACGAGTTCAAAGACATCGATGTCTACTCAGAGCTAGTGGGCTAAGTGCATTTCATGAGCGAAGGTTCAAAGGGTAACACCTACCTATCGTATGCAAAACTCAACTGTCGAGGTTCCATTGAAAATTTTATGTGTTTTGAATAATCTCCATTCATGTGGGGGATTGTTGGAAATTTAGTGAATGGATATTTAATATATTTATAATTTAATGAAATTATAAATATTAATTAGAATCTTCATGTGGTGAATAAAAAAGAAACTCTTGAATAGAGCTTCTTATGACATTTAATTAGTTTTATTAGAGTTTTTAAGTCTCTAATTAAGTGACTAATTAAGTGAAACCTTTCACTAATCCTTAACTTATGTACAATTAGTAGGCTATGTGCTTCTTTTTGTGTATATAAGAATATGGTACTGCTTGATACAAATAGAATACTAGAAGGAGGATGAACACTTGAAGACCAACTAGAGAGAGAAGTACTCTCTACTTGTTTTCCACCACCATCACATCCTTTTTTGTTCCATAAGTTCAAACTCTACAATTACCCAGTGTAACCTCGGGCGCGTGAGCCATCTTCGGCAGTACATATTTCTTCGGCTGTTGTACCCTGGGAAACAGTCGCGTCGTCTTTAGTAGAGGCGCGAAATCTGTTTTAAGGGAAGCGTGTTGAACACGTGCCTCAACCAAAATTGTCAACGTTTTAGTGTGCTATTTCTTTGTAGTCTAGGATGCTATAAAGTGCAGGTGAAGGACCACTAGAGATGCGGCTTGAATCAAGATTGGTATATATAATTATATTTTATATTCTTTGTATTTAGTTATCGCAACCAATATTGTACTATGATACTTCCTATGAATAACGAGAGTCTCGTTATTATATATTTTGTAATTATATTTTATAAAAAAGTGAACCTAGTTCGTACATAATTATCTAAAGATATATATTGAAATACAATAGATATTTAATTTAATCGATTTAGAACTAAGAGAATATTGTTTTTATTTAAGTTGACATGAGATAATTTATATTATTGAACTAAAATGCTTATATTGATAATTTTATAGTTACATATATATTATCGTCGTTCAGGAAAAAAAATTGATATTATTGTATACGTTGAATTAAGATGGAATCTATCATATTATATTACAAAAAAAAGTCGGAAATGACATATGGGTAGTCGAATAGATAGATAATAAGTATATGATAGACAAACTAAAGTAAGTTGGAATTGAGTGTAGGGTTTGGTTTGGTCATTTTCAATTTTGGATAATACGTTATAGTTTATGAATTTTCGATAAAAGGTTAACTTTGGGTGAAACCATTTTAATTGGTTGGGTTAACAGATCAATATGTTTATGATGTGTTTTATCATATAAATTGTAATTTTTGCTAATTTGATATCATCGTGTTACTTATGTCTTGTTACTTTTTAAGTGTTTATTAATTGTGTTAAACGTGCCGTGTCATTCATGTTGTTTAACTGCTAATATTCAATCGTGTTAGACATGCTGTCTTTTATGAGACGATAATGTTTATTCGTATAAATGACTAAATGTCATGTCAGGTGATACACTTATTAAACATGTATGTGTTAGTGTTTATAAAGACGACATGTTTAGTTCAACGTATGTGTTGAGACTCGCTAATTGTGTAGAGTATTTTGTGTCATGTTCGTCCACTTTAACAAAATACGAATACGACACTTTTTCAAGCTCTAAATCCAGACCAATCAACTAGTTTGTGAATTATCATATAAGTAAAATGAATTGATGGCTATCTCTCTTCTGTAACCCTAATTAAGAGAAAAAAATTTGGGCCAACAAAAAAATAAAAATAAAAACAAATAGGATAACACTGGGCCGCGTATAAAAAAGTTAGGGCTGTGTAGGGCTTAAAGTTCTTAGTGGGCTGGACCTGCTATTATAAATCCTTATTTATCACTTATTTGATTGTCACATAAATAAACGTTAAAATTTTCGATGCTATAACATGTCATGTAACGAAAAACAAACCGGATTCAGTTACCAGCTTGTGCTAGCTCTCTATGAACACGGTCCTTGATCCGCCTCTCAAGCTCGGGCCTAAAGTGCCGAATTAGACCCTGAACGGGCCAAGCTGCGGCGTCACCCAACGCGCAAATCGTGTGCCCTTCGATCTGTTTCGTTATCTCTTGAAGCATATCGATTTCCTCTAACTTCGCATTCCCGACTTTCAATCTCTCCATAACCATCCACAACCATGTTGTACCCTCCCGACACGGTGTACACTGACCGCAACTCTCGTGTTTGTAAAAATACGATAATCTGGCAATCGCGTCGACAATATCCGTTGACTTATCCATGACCATAACCGCAGCGGTTCCCAACCCGGTTTGCACGTCTTTCAAAGCATCGAAATCCATCAATACATCATCACACACGGTCTTCGGAATCAAAGGCACTGACGAACCACCGGGGATAATCGCTAGTAAATTATCCCACCCACCCTGGACACCACCGCAATGCCGCTCTATCAACTCCTTTAACGGTATACTCATCTCCTCTTCCACCGTACACGGCTTGTTAACATGACCCGATACACAAAACAACTTTGTTCCTGAATTGTTTTTCCTCCCAAACCCCGCGAACCATTCGGGCCCACGTCGTAGAATCGTCGGAGCAACTGCAACCGTTTCTACATTCGTAACAGTCGTCGGACACCCGTAAAGACCAGTATTCGCCGGAAAAGGAGGTTTTAACCGCGGTTTTCCTTGTTTCCCTTCAAGACTTTCGATAAGTGCGGTTTCCTCACCGCAAATATACGCTCCCGCACCGTAATGTATATGAACATCAAAATCATACCCCGAACCGCACGCGTTTTTCCCCAACAACCCGGCCTTGTAAGCCTCGACTCTCGCTTTGTCGAGGCTAATTCGTTCGTTAACGTACTCGCCCCGAATGTAAATATACGCGGCACTCGCCCTCATCCCGACACCCGCAATTAAGCAACCCTCCAACAGCTTATGCGGGTCATGTCGCATAATTTCGCGATCTTTACACGTTCCGGGCTCACTTTCATCCGCATTGACAACAAGATACGCGGGTCGACCGTCAGACACTTTCGGCATAAATGACCATTTGAGCCCGGACGGAAACCCGGCCCCACCACGACCACGTAAACCCGACTTCTTTATCTCTTCCACGATCCAATCCGTGCCTTTGAGAACAAGATCTTTGGTTCTATGCCAATCACCTCGCCTTCGGGCGCCTTTGAGAGATGGGTCGTGCACACCGTATAGGTTTGTGAATATGCGATCAGAGTCGCTTAAGTTGCCGAATTGAGTCTTTTTGGGTGGCGGAGTGGTGGCGAAGGGGCGAGTTAGTAGCCTCCAAGTATTAGTATGATGCCATGGGGATGAAGCTTTGTGAAGAGAAATAATGCGCTTCATGGATGAAAATGAAAAAAATAATATTAATTTGGTTTCAAACACTGGTATGAATCATAAAATTAAGTGACAAAATAGAAATGTTAAGTGGTTGATCCGATTTTCATGTGGAAGGTTTGTAAGGATGATGATGATGATGATGATGATGATGAACTAGTCAAACATCATACCACAACCAAGAGATTCATTTTCTCCTATGGTTTCTTAAATTGATGGACTATTAATATGTTCATGTGTATCAAACACATTAATCGTAACTCCAACACACTTAAAATCGTGCTCTAACATTTGTCTAAATGTATCAAAGGAGTTTGAACTAGTTAGAATGAAAAGACAATTTTATTCTTATCATTTTGTTTTTGGTCATATTCGGAATTACAAAGCACATAAAAGTGTATCAGAAATTTAGAATGAAAATTACAACTCTTTATAAGTGATTTGGAGGTCATACACCCATACTTACAAGACATTTTAGAAGGTTTGTTTTGACCCAGGCTTATTTTAGAAAGAAAAAAAAAACATTTAAGCCCATTGGGCCAATCTTCTAACTGATTCGATCGGGTTTTTCGTTAAGAAGTCGCCTAACGGCCCAAGTGTACTAACATACGCTCAAAACTCACTCCTTTAATACGTCCAACGGTCCAAACTCACGTTGTCACACGTTGGCCTTAAATTGTTTCATTACTACCAACTTTCTTATAGATGAATAATGAATTATACACAACTAAATATTTTTTTTAAATTACGATTTCATAGATACTTTTAGGCAATGTTTTAAGGAAAATGGAGATTTTACATGTCATAATGTTATAAAACACTATATATACAAAGGTCAATTTCATTTTACATTTATACCCTTTAGAGCATCGCAATTATTTTTTGGAACGGCAGAATTTTATAAACAAAATGGCACGATTAGCAAGACTCTAGCCGGCCATTAAAAACAATTACAAGAAAAGAAGTGGGGTTTGAAGCCACTCGGTCCAACTAATTTTACATTTTGGCACTCTATTCGAATACCATCTATACGAAAAATGAAGAACATCATCAAATAACAATCTATTGTCATTCCTCTTGTTCAAGTTAACCACGTCGTTCCGAAGGCTCCGAATAGACCACCATGTAACAAATATAATCAAACCAACTGCCTCTTTCTTTATCCAATTTGGCGCCATTTTGATGACTGACGAACGGGTCATGCAAAAACCTAATTAACTTAAGTAGCTAGGGTAAGCAGGGTACCGAATCCAGAGGAGTCTGCTGGAAAGTGTTATTGATTAAGTATTGGTTAACGACTTGCAAAAATACAAACTTGGTTGGTTGAGAGTTTAATTAACTAAAAATTACTAAGAAAACGAGTTGTAAACAATTGGAGGAAACAATGGTTCCTCCGGATTTCATAGTCAAAGTAAACTTCAGTCACGATGTTGGTTGTTTACAATTACATAGACATAATTGTATAATCTGATTAATTGATGGTGATTACCCAAAGACTACTTACTTCGAATGCATACAATGGAAGGTTATCATATGGATTACCAATTGCACTTACTAACCCTAACCCCTATCAAATGTATCCCAATTACTAGAAATCTCGGGAATTGAATGAGTTCGGATTAAGAATTAAAGCAAAAACAATTGTATACAAATCAACCAAATCAAATCAACTAGTAAAAAGCATCCAATGCTTAGATTACCAGATTCTAACAAAAGTTCAAACACATAACATTCGTTCACTTAGAAGAATCTTCCACCCATAGGAAACCACTAGGAGATTAGCCGCTCATCTTGTTCGACTGATCGTCAAAAGCTTAATAAACAATCGAATTCATGATCTTGATCTTTGATTTGATGAAGAATATGATGGTTTTAGGTGAAAAAACTCCAAACTTTAGCCCTTGTGATCCCCAAAATCGTCAAAGAAAGTGTGTGCTTCAATTAGGGTTTCAACATATCTTTTATACGTCCAAAACAAGCCAACTCGCGTTTTTCCTGATTCACCACCGTAAGCTACGGTCCAAGCACCGTAACTTACGGTCTTGACCTGCTGTTCCCTTGTTGGTCACGACAGTCATCAAAAGCAATTAGTGGTGCGCAAATCGGGTTTTACAAAATCGGGTTTTTCTGAAAAATTGGGTCGGGTCCGGGTTTTATACCAAAAATGCATACCCTATATACCCAGGTTCGGGTCGGGTTTTCTAAAACCTAGGTATTATAATACCCTATTTCCGGGTTCGGGTATGCATCAGGTTGGGAAAAAACGCGCACCGGGTATTAAAAAACCCAATCGGATATTCAACATAATCATGGTAAATTTGTTAAAATTAGATTCAAAACTGTAATATAAACATACTACGTGCAGACCCTTTTGTCGCTGCTATTTGTAATTATAAAACCGGGCCTTTATAAAATCGGGTATTTATAAAAACCGGTTTCGGGTATTTATAAAATCGGGTACTTCAAAAAAACCGGGTATAAAGCAGGTATAAAAGAACTCGGTGTAACATTTGTGTAAAACGGATATAAAAAAAAACCCGCACCGTTTATGAATCAAGTGTTAGTTAAATGTTCGTTGCGTATTTATTTGTGTCGTTTATCTTAAAAAAAATTAATAATATTAGTAGGATTTAAACCATAATTTATAAATAAAACAATAGGTAAGTTAAATTAACTTTTAAAGTAATAAATCAAAAATTAAAATAAAAAGAAAGGGGAAAACCGGAATCGAACCCGGGTCTCCCGCAAACTCACACACAGTCTACACCACTGCACTGCACATATTTTATGTGCTAGAACTCAACTATCAAAGTATATAATATATATATATATATATATATATATATATATATATATATATATATATATATATATATATTAGCAAAACCTGCACTGCAGAAGATTTCCTCGCCGGAGATCTCGCTAAATTCACACGGCTTCTCTCAATCCGGCAGCTGTTGCAATGCTATTTCAGGCAAATTTCAATCACGACGCGCCGGCATTTAAAATCCGAAATCGTAGCCATTGAAAACCGAATTCACAAATCCCCTATAAATACCCCCACAGTTGGTCATTTTAAGCTCACACCTTTATTCATCTACTGAAATCGCATCGTTTTCACTCTCAAACCTCTCTGTCACCGGGAGCCTTGACTCGCCGGAGTTCTGCAAGTCGCCGGAAAAACGTTCGCCGTCGATTCTGTTCATACGGTAGTTTTTCCTTTGTTATTTTTTCCCAAATTAACATCCTATACATTAGATTATTAATAAAAATCTGAATGATTTGTGAATTAAATCAGGCGGGTAAAGTTTGGGTTATTCAAATGAAGAAGATGAAGTTTAGTATGTGTATATATATAATATAATTTGGGTTATATTCGGGTTAGACACCCAGCCCAGTTGGATGGGCTGGGTGCAAGTGAAAGCAGAGGTCATGGGATCGAAACTAGCAAGGGGCGCCGGTCAGTTAAATTTTAAATCTTTTAAACTTGTCACATCTGTATAAACCTATTCAATATATAAAGTAATTAAATTCCGGATATTGATGGGTTAGACACCCAGCCCAGTTGGTCGGGCTGGGTGCAATTTACATCAAGGGCCTCGGGTTCGAGACTTAAAGTGTGCGCCGGTTGAACCAGTTTAAAACTTTTTAATTTAAGTAAATGTCGGAAATAGTTTAAAATGGGTATTAATATAATTAAAATCAGGATTCTTTCGGGTTAGACACGTAGCTCAGTTGGTAGAGCTGCGTGCACGCATATGGGAGGTCACGAGTTTGAACCTCACACGCTGCCTATAATAAACGAGTCTGACCGGTTGTTGACCAGTCAACCCTGGGAAAAAGGGGGTAATTTTTTTTATAATTAAAATCCTTTTTATTTTTAAAAATTAGTTAAACATACTTAAAATAAGGTTTTAAAGCCTACAAAATTTGTACAAATTCCACAAAAATAACCTAAAAATCTAATAAAAAACATTAATTAAAAATATTAACTTTTATTTATTTATCGAATTGTTACGTTATTATTTAGGTTAGTTTACTTCGTCAGCTAAATCTTAAATTCGTGCGTACTCTTCATCAACCAAGGCAACGCACCCACTGTGAGTGAATTCTTACAAATTCCCCTTTTATTCATGTTTTGGGGTGTATCATGTGTCGCTTTATTTATTTCATTTATTCAAACTTGTGCTATTACCATTATATGATCTAAACGTGAAATGTTGTTTGTTGTGATGTGTGTTTACATTTTGTCAAGTTGCGTGCAAATCATTCATTAGGCCCATCAGTTCCTCGTTGGAGACGAGTTGAACATCGCGTGCCTCATTAGATCGGCTCCGTTTGATTGAGCCTTGATCTCATTGTTCATCATTTGGTGTGTGCGTGTGCATTAATTGATATTATGTGTATTGTGATTAAATTTACATATACGTATACTCATATGTGGTTATGCACCTTTTTATAACTAATATAACAAATTCGTTCAAATGTTTTCATAAGATTCACTCGCCAACTTTTGTTGACCCAAAACCCTATTTTTACACATGATACAGGTGGACATGTTAAAGCAAGGAACACCTAGGAAATTGCCTTAGAAGAAAAATAAAGAAGTCATGAAAAATGTATTTGAACATGTTGTGATTGTATGTTTATTGAAATTTCTTATTTAAAAAGAAATAATAGATATGAAACTTTATAGTAAATGTCATGAGCTTTGATGAAAACCCAATCATGCCCCGACTACCATTTCCGCTGCGGGTCAGGGTGTGACACTCGGTTCTGGGTTTGGGTTTTAGATTAGCTAAGCATACCCGGTCCCTACCCTACGGGTAGGGTCGGGTTAGGATATAAAAAACCCTGGTTTTATAATACTCGGTTCCGGGTCTGGGTTTTTTGTGCGCCATCAGTCGCAATGCATGTTGTTTGGTTGTTTTTAAGCTTGTGTGAAGGAGAGAGGCTCACGTGGAAAGAAGAGATGAGAGACGCTAGTACTTAAATATGGCAAAAAAGTGTATGTGACTGTGGAGGAAAATAAAGAAAGCGTTATATAATTTTTTTTTTTTAAATTATGAGAGGGGCAACACCTGAACAAGATATCAATGTTTTTGAGACTTAAAAAAGTACCATTATAAATGTAAAAAGTAAAATTTTTACCCTTTTCGAGTGACATTCTATCATACTCTACTACTGATTAAACCACACCTCATATGTTATATGTGCCTATGATCAAACTTGAGACCACCCCATAAATAATGCTTCAGAGGCTTTACACTACAACCATGGGTGCAACTTTTAAGGGGCAATGGGGTGCACTCGCCTCCCACTCTTGCCAATATTTTGAAGTAGTGTAATTTTTTTGATTTTTTATCTGAAATTTAAATTTATATAAGTTCGCCCTCGGTATTGATACTAAAAATAGGGATCCGTATCGAACCAAACCAAAGTATCGATCCCCAAAAAGATAAAAAGTAGGTACTCAATTAGTATCGAAAATGAGTATTTGTAATTCACTTTAACAAAAGGGCAGTTTCGTAATTCAACAACATTTGAAGCTTCCAAACAACGAGTAACCCCAGATCCAAACATCACTCAAACTCATATCCCAAAGATCTCGTCGCCGATCACCAATTCGAGGTCATCAATGGCGTCAACGCCGGAAACCGAGGGTCAAAAACCCAAACACCGCCCGATTATACGCATCGGAATCTTCATAATCGCTCACAGCTTCATAGTCAGGTACTTCACATCTCACTTCCTTCACACTTACATCAATTTTTTTTGTTAATATATCAACATTTACATGTACTTTACACTAGATCATTAGGAATTCATTCATTGAACTAGTAGATGTGCTTATTGTTGTTGTGTATCTAGTGTTGTTTGCTGTACAGCTGGAGTTTTGGCTCTGTTATTGTTACCTGTTCTCGCGAAGAAAACCTACGTGTCGGAAAATGCGCTTATGCCTGGTTAGTTTGTTGTAATGTGATCTGTTATTTGTGATTTCAGTTGTTTGGAAGTTGAATTTGGTGAAGGTTTTGGAATATGTGTATTTGATTTGTGTCAACACTTTCTAGGGTTAGGGTTTGGTTCATTCTTTCCGGAACCAGTATAATGATGAGAACCGCGTAATGCACTTGTACATTGTGCATAAATTATAATTAGAGGTAGTTGGAGAGAGATATATGGGGACAGTTATGTAACCGTTCGCTATGTAGTTAATATCCCGATATATCACTGATGATGTATCAGTGATATATCGGTTATATTGGTTATATCGGTTATATTGGTATCGGTCCTCTGCCGAGATATCAGTACAGAATATCGGGTGCAATATTGACCGATATTGGACCAATATTTGACCGGTATATCACCGATTTTCCCGATATCAGTAGCTTTCTTCTTATTTCTACCATCCGTCTTTTTTCTTGTTGTTGCTATTAGTGTTTTAAGTCTTAATTGTGTTGTTATTGTTAAATGTTAGTGTTTTAAGTCTTAGTTCCTATTTGCTACAATTTTTAATGTTTTGCGAGTTGCAAAAGGTTAATTTGTTAATGGCAGGAAAGTATACTGAAGTGTTAGTGTTAAATTGCTATATATATGAATTGAGCATGATATTAAAATTTCCGATATCTCACCGCGATAACCGGTATCTCAAATATCGGTCCTTGACCGATATCCGATATTTTACCGCATTAACTGCTTAGACAGTTAGGTATATATGCATTATGCAGTTCTTGTAGTTATCAACATGTTTTATTTGGTTATGATTTGTACACTGGGTAATTCTTTTTAGAAAACAGTATGATGTTGGGAACCACGTGAACGGCATAATGCACTTATGCACTTGTACATTGTGTATAAAGTAAATTAGAGGTGGTCGGAGGGAGAGAAATATGGACGGTTATATAAGTGTCAGATGTACTGCATTTAAAGCAAAAAGTATAGATGCATTATGCGGTGCTGGTTGTTGCATTTTTCAACATATTTGTTGGTTCTGGTTTGAACACTAAATGCGTTCTTTTCAAAAACAATATAATGTTGAGAACCATGAGCACGGCTATTGCACTTGCACTTGTGTATAAAGTATAATTAGAGATCGTGGGAGAGAGAAATATGGACTGTTAATAACTGTCATGTGTATCACATTTAAAGCAATAGGTGCAAATACATTATATGATTCTCGTAGTTCATATTTCTTGGTTCTTATTTGAACACTTCCCGATATATAATGCTTTAGTGATTTATGACTGTTGAGATTGTTATATCCAAACTTTTTTTTTGTTTTCTGCTGTGATTAAATGACCATAATGTAATCTCACAGGTTCTGCAATTCCTATGATCACTGATCAGGATGTTTCCGGTGCAAACAACTTCATCAATGAGCTAACTAGCCTGAAACCGAAATCTCAGAGTCCCAACATGTATGTGAATCCTCACATACTTCCATGTATTTTTAGCGAGTCTAACTACTAACAAAATTTGCCCTTATCATCTATAAACGCAGAGAAATTCCAAGACTGATAGCACTACACATGGCAAACTTGGGTGGAGAAGTCAGTTATCATAAGTTTCAAAATCAAATAAACAAATTTCACCCTCTTCACTTCTTCACATGTACTGATTCAGAAGCAAACAATGTAAACCAGACTTGTGAATCATACGCTACAAATACTGTCGGAATTATTAGGGCTCCACGTGGTGACGGGAAAGAATCTATCGTGCTTGTGACCCCTTACAACCCTGTAAATCTTAGTCCGAACGAGGCTTTATCTTTAGGAATCGCATACTCTGTGTTTTCGTTATTAACTCAAGTTAGTTGGCTAGCCAAAGATATCATATGGCTAGCCGCAGACTCACAGTACGGACAATATAACGCAGTTTCCTCTTGGTTAAAAGACTATCATACCCCTTCATTTGGTAGTTTTGGCAAGCGACATGATGACGGGTGTCATATAAGCAATGATATTATCGATACGGAAGTATCTGATACTCTTAGACGAGCTGGAACAATGGCAGCTGCTCTTGTAATTAAGGTTGCAAACACCGGTGAAGCAGGCGAGCAAGATGCGTTAAACATTTACGCTGAGGCGTCTAACGGTCAAATGCCGAATCTTGACCTTATAAACGTCGTGAGTTATCTGGCTGTGCATGGACAGGGTCTTCGCGTACAGGTGGATAAACTTGTGTCGTTGCTTGACTGTACATGGCTGAAATTTATCGGTGAAGTGTTTGAGACGGTCGGGAAAATTGCTAGAAGCGTGAATCCTCAATGGAAATTCGGCATCTCCATAAAGGAGTATGTTGAAGGCAGTGCTACTCTTGTCAGTTCACTCTATAACCAGGTTAGTTTTTCCAATTTTCCCTAAATGAAGTATAATGTAAATAGAGTAAGATACGTTTTTCGTCCCTGTGATTTGTTGAAAATGACTATTACAGTCCATTAGTTTAAAAATTACCAAAATGATACCAGTACTTTCACTGTTGTAACAATTACAGTCCACCTCCATTAGCCCCATCCATATCACCGTTAACTTTTTAGTGAAATGACTAAAATGCCCCTGTTATTATTGAAAGGGGCCCACCATCTTTTTAGTGAAATGACTAAAATGCCCCTCAAATTTTAATCGTTTCACTAAAAAGTTAATGGTGATATGGATTGGGGTTAACATAGGTGGTCTGTAATTGTTACAAAAGTGAAAGTACCGGTACTGTTTTAGCAATTTTTAAACAAATGGACCGTAATGGTTATTTTTAACAAACCACAGGGACGAAAAACGTAATTTACTTTAGGAATAATGGATTTTGATAATCCAAACTATTAGTCGCTGGCCGACAATGATCCCAACTTAAAAAATAATCAGTGGTGGTCCCACCTTTTCACATATTGTAAACTAATGGTCTTTTACTATAGAACCTTAATTTCTTTTTGTCCCCTTTTCCTTTCAGTGTAGTAAATGTCCATTGGTTTACAATATATGAAAAGGTAGGACCACCATTGGTATTTTTTAAGTTGGGACCGTTGCCGGCCAACGGCTAATAGTTTGGATTATTAAAATCCATTATTCCTTAGTAAACAAAATGAATGTATAACATAAATAAATAGTTTTGTTGGATTAACGTACTTCTCTGTTTATTGTGTCAGGCGTTAGGTGTCCCCACTGGTTCCCATGGTGCGTTTCGTGAATATCAAGTTGATGCGATTACTATGGAAATTTCACCGAAACTGTTTTCTAACAGCAAAGGCAGACAAACAGAGTTGTTGTTTCGAGGTGGCAGGTTAGTTGAAGGAGTTATACGGTCCGTCAATAACCTCCTAGAGAAGTTTCACCAATCCTTTTTCTTGTACTTATTAACATCATCGAACAAGTTCGTATCTGTTGGAGTCTACATGATCGCATTCTTACTGCTTGTTGCTCCCCTTCCCGTTCTTGCCGCTTCCCTATTTTCCGACGCCAATAAATCAAACGTCAAATCAGAAAAAAATAAACCCTTTAAATCTTGGAGATGGCTTTACCCGACAAAAACCGTATTTCTCGTTCATTTATGGGGAGCCATCGTCTCGTTACTTCCTTATTTCATATATCAAATACCCGACTCTCAACCAACATCTCGCCTTCTAATCTGGGCTTCCCTTTCACTCTTTATCCTAATTGTTCTGGGCTCGTTTTTCAGGGCCCGTTCTGCCGAATGGGCTCTTTTGAAATCAGTCACGGTATCATCTGCATTTATCGGGTTGTGTTTGATGTCGGTTATCAACTTTGCAGCTGCTGAAATTGGTGCTTTATTGTTGGTTCCAATGTGTTTAATGACTAAACCATGGCGGGTAGCGGGTAAAGTTCAGTCTGCGTTAAATTTAGTTTTGGTGATCATTGGGTTTCCTGGTGCTACATTTTTTGTGGTGAGAAGTGTGTTTGGGTTTGAAAATGGGTCTAGTTTAGTTGAGTTCTGGTACTGGGTAGAGTCTTTATGGGCGTGGAATAGTGCCACTTACATCTATATATGCATGGTTCATCTTCCTTGTTGGGTTTTGTGTATTTACATTTTGTTACATCCATGTTAGATTTTGTACAATTAAGAAAGGTAAGAACTCATTTAGCTTTGTATGATCCTTCATATTAAATTTTGTTGGCTAGGTTTCACTTTCATGTTTACATTACATTTGAGTTGTGTTTGTTAATCACTAAGAAGAGCTTGATTGATTGATTGTGTGGTGGATAATGATGAAACCACCAGGGGTCGGGTTGATTATTCAAAATTCTTGTATAAATAATCAAAATTGCAATGGTAATGATCATTTTTTGCCGTCGTCGTAACGTAATGATGAAACCACCAGGGGTCGGGTTGTGTAACGTAAATGTATGATGATTTGATTGAATGGTAATGATCATTTTTTGCCGTCGTCGTAAGGCAATGCGTAATGGCATTATAGGTAAGGCCATGCGTGATGTGCATTATAGGGCGTGAAAAGGTTTGTTTGAAAATATGATAGTTTCATCAATCATTTAGATTTATTTGAAAATATGAAGGGATTTGTTCAAGTTTATAAAGTTCTATAAATTGTTTAATTGAAAATAAGAAGGGATTTATAAAAGTTAGTTTTATGAACTTTTGATTTGTTTACTAAATCAACAAAAGCCTTCGTTTTATAAAAAAAAAACGTTATCTTTTAAAGTTATAGTTGATCTTATAAAAACTTATTGTATTCACTTTTTAGATTACTTTCAAGTGTAAGGTATATTATAACAGTCCATAGACTTGTAAAAACTTTTGATTTGCTTTATAAACATTTTCCAAGAGTTTAATTTCTTTAACCAAAACTCTACTTTTATTTTTATAAAACCTATTTATAATAGTTATAAGTTATTCTTATATATATTCCATTTGACTTCAACGACATCTTTAAAATGTTAAGTCTTGCATTTAATTTTGTCACTTGTGTATTTAACTTTGCCAATCTGTATTCGACTATGTCAATATGTTAGTTTGATTTCGTTGAAACTTGTAATTAATTTTGTCAATGTTGCATTTATTTTTCTATTCTTATCTTGTGTTTGACTTTGTTAATGAAGATGAATTATGCTCTAAATTTAATCCAAATTAGAATAGTGCGAGATTAAAATGGTTAGAATGGTACATATAGTGTAAATTGTTTTTGAACGACTTAAACTACGCTAATTCCGTATTTGGTGGGGCTCGAACCTTAACTTTAAGAGAAGCAAACCCCTTAACTCTAATGGCCTTGTCAATTGGACACAACCCCCACCCCATATAGTGTAAATTTAATTTTATATACAAGTTATACATGTGGGGATTTGCATGGGTACGAGTAGAGGTGTAAACGAGCAGAGCCAAGCCTGAGCTCGACTAGGCTCAAGCTCGAGCTTGATTAACTTATGAGAGCTGGGGCTCGAGCTCGGCTCGTTGGTATTTTCTCAAGCTCGCTCGAGCTCGATTCGGGCTCGACTCGTTTATTATCTATTAATTAATATATTAAATAAAAATAATATAAATGATAGACTTTTAGGCTCGCGAGCTAAATAAGTGAAGCTCGAGCTCGTTTACTAAATAAGCTTCTTTTTACGTTTGAGGTCGCCGTATAAACAAGTTTAAGTAAGCTCGTTTACACTAAGACTCGATAAGGCTCGACGAACCTAACAAGCTTCACATGTGAGGCTTGAGCTCGGGCTCGATAAGGCTCGGCTCGTTTCGAGCCTTTTCTCAAGCCGATCTTGAGTATCTAGCGAGCCGCTTGGCTTGTTTGCACCTTAGGTACGAGCTTCTTATCAGTCCCTGCTTGTATAATTACTACATTTCATCTACCTATCCTGCAGTCTAACAAAACAAAAAAAAAAAAAAAAAACAAAAGTGTTGGTTAATGAAAATCTCAAAAACATTATTTCTATAAATTAACGTCTCAATTATACTGAGATGTGTTAGTTAATGAATATCGTAACGTCTTTCCAAAAATGACAACACACTAACACTAAACAAATATCATAACTTCTGCTATAAATATAACATATTCATTATGCTTTTTCTAATCGTTGATGTTGATTAAAAACTAATCCAACATATAAGGCGTCTTCAGATAAACACCACCCCCCACACACACTGCTTCTTTGTGTGCTTCTTCTCAGTATGCTTAAAAACATGGGATCACGCATAATCTTTTGTTGATGGAGTTAAATGGATGAATTACAAGTATTCTAAAACATTAAATGTATGGAACATAAAGCCCGGTGTCGGTTTTGTTATTAGTATCCTTTATTCTTTTATACTATTTGTGCAACCACTTATAGAATTAATTACAATTGCAAGTTAGTTGGATGGAAAATAAGATAAATAATAATATAAAAAAATATGATTATTGCATATGTTATGTATATCAGTTAAAAGAGAACATTATAAAGTACTATTTTTGTCCACATTCTTGTGAAAGGGGATGCATTCTTTTGAACAATAATTTGTAAGTGGAGTGGGTAGATGAATAATATTTTTGGGGCCATCAAGACATCTTAATATGCGTTATAATTTGATTTAAGAAAGGAAGATTGACTTGTAATCTAGTTATAAAATTAGAAATTGGTGGGTGTGGGATAAAGATGTTTGATGCCTTGATAAGACACCTTGCCCTTTTCAAATATTACATTCCTTTCAATAATGTATTTTATTTTGATAACTTCCCTCAATAGAATTTGTATGAACTTAACTTATTTCTTTGAAGCAATATCCTCAAATTGAACATTGTTAAACCGAATTATTAATATACAAGGTTATTTACATAAATAGGGAAATTATTAATAAAATAAATACTTTACAAATTAAAAAAAAAACACAAAACTCGGATAGTTTATAAATAAGGTAATTTGTGTAAATAAGTTTAGAATTTATATATTATTTTGATTTAGGCATGTCGCAATTCACTTAAAAATAATGAATGATAGTGTGATAAATTGTAAGTTTTCCCATAATTTAGAGAAATAATTTGTTACTATATTAATTTTGTAATTAGTTTAACATGGAAAAAGGGCAATTTAAAAAATTTAATTTAAAAATATACTTCACTGTTCGCTATACAACTTGAGCTTTAGGGGGGATTGAACGGACAACAGGTCTGCCATATATCGACTGTGTCAAAGTGAAAGTCGAATGTGGGTTAAAGCATCACGTATAATAAATGGTACGAACGTGTCTAATCAAGTGTGTCTAAGTGAAAGTCGAATGTTGGCTAAAGCATCATGAATAATAAATGTGATGACGTGTCTAAGGAAACATCAAAATTCTTAAAGTAGAAGAACCATGATTGTTAAGTGATACGATCACAAATTAACAGTCGAAAGTGTGGGAATATTTTTCAAGAAAGAGATCGACTATTTGCCATCAAATACGCCCACTCATATGCTGAACCATGATTCAGAATAATAGAATTATAATGGTTCTCATAAGAGTAATTAATCAGTGTAAATCTAATTTATATATGCACGTCTTCTGTATATTTAACTAAAATGTTATATAAAGTAAACCAAGTTTCATAAAAGTGAGTCTAAGCATTAAATTTCAGGAAATAATCTTATATACGGTGAAGGTCTCCAAATATGCTTGACTTATATATAGTGGTTTGAATTAATAAGTCAAAGTGACAACTTTTTGAAACAAACAAACCATCGTTCTTGAGTAAAAGTCCTTTTACACAATGAGTTAAGATTCACTTACATTTAGTTTGATCAACATGCCATCTTACTCTGGATTCAGGCTTGATTTAGTTCTATTTGCATCATAAGTTTTGTCACATATTGTTCAACTATAAGAGTTGATTACGATCGTGACCCCTTTTAAATATTAAGCTTGTGTTGTGTTGCTGAGTATTAAGGTGAGTTTCAAAGCCCCATTTTTCCTAACGATTTTTGGGAAAGTACGCTTTTGAATTACTTTTACTTAATCTTATTATGCCCCTAAACACATATTAACCCAAAACGACGCAGCGGAAATACCAACTTAATAATTCTTTCTATATTGTCTATATGACCTACTTGAAGGTTCCTTTAGTAATTGTTGGACACTTTCCCGAAACAATTTACAACATTCATTATTGATTAACTTCTTAAATGTAATACATGAATACAATTTATGGGACCGCTCTTCCCGTACAATCCTTGCTCATTGACTCGATCTTCAACCCTATAAATTTCATAGTAATGTTAACTCGGTGCAACCTGCAATCACCACATACATTCGTATTATTAATATTCAGTAGCATCATACATAGTATTCAACATTCATAATTAAATGAATGTCTCCATGTTCTTTCTATTTGTGAGATCCTTTCGATTATTGTTCCATGTATGATCTTACATCCCATTCGTCAATCTTCAAAGGTCAACATAAGTAAACCTGCACCTTCATTTCATTCTCAGAGCCATAATTAGTAACGTTAATTCTCATATGTATTGAAGCCGTGTATACATGCGTACAGGCCCTTATTTACCCATAAAATTATGTTAACATATCCATATAATTAAGTCTTATACATACAATTCCATGCACATGTATACTCATATCTGTGTTTACCCAGGGATTCCACCACTAACATGTAATTCAGCTACACACACACATACATACTTTCATACTTATTCATATCAGGTAATCACTAACACAATTCAATAAGTTCACATAACTCCCTATTGGTTATTTTTACTTTTCGGGGTTCATTGGGGGTTATGGAACAGATTTTAGGAGATATGAAACTGACAATACGAATAATCAACAAAAACAACATATCAAGTTTGTGGGAGGCGTCGGCGACGCCCTCCTATAGCGTCGGCGACGCCATCTAAATTGTTGCGTTGGAACTAAGTTGTGTAGACAGTGGATTAGCGCGTCGGGAGAATGGGGCAGCGTCGGCGACGGCTAAGGAGACCGTCGGCGACGCCCCTTCTATGCTGCCGACGCTGTTTTTCCTCACTCAAGCTTACACAACCCGTTTCCGACTCCCGTTCTAACCCAAACGGACTCATCATGTCCCGTATCATCCCATAACATTCCAGAAGCTTCCCGTAGCCTTTTAACATTTAACCCATGTCTCTTTAATCAAATCTATACCTCTAACATACTTTCATGATTCTTTTGACCCGTTTGACTATTCTAAGTTATTTCTAACATAGCTACTATTTACGGCCCATCAAAACCATATTTTCTGTAATTCTGTAATTAATTAAATATTCTTATATGGTTCTCATACCATAACTGTAACAACCCGAACAATCAGGTTAGTATTGTTTCCGATTACCACGCTAGTTTTGTCACGCGATATTTGACGATTTAGTTTATATATATATATACACATATATATATATATACATATACAGTGATTAGTTAAAAAAAATTAAATTAAACTAAAATAACAAATCAATCCACAAGTTGCAGCCACCCTAATTTTGTGTACAGATATACATACATATGTATGTAGTATTATTCAAAAAAAAAAGAAAGATAAAACAACAAACAATCCTAATCTTGCGGCCCACCCATATACCAACTGCCAACTTTATATGTAAATACGTATGCATGTATGTAGTTCAAAAAAAAAAAGAAAATAATCGAACTGCCCTACCTCATCTCTTTGATGGCAGACGGCAGACGACACCCCCTCCACTGTCGCTACACTGAACTACCAACCCTCTCACGGTGAACGTCACTCCTCGTCGGCTTCGATCGTTTAGGTATCTTGATTTAATTTTATTAGTTTTGTTAAGTACTTTCAGTTTTGATTTCGATTATACCGTAAGAATCGAGAGTGATCTGGAGGGTGGAGTAATCCGTTAAGTATAAAAAGTTGATGGTGTGACTCTATGATTTGGGTTATATGTTACGTGTCGGTGCGTGATCTTGACGCGTGTTTATATGCATAGGAAAAATTGTTATGTTGGGTTTGTGAAAGCTTGATTTTTGTGTGTATTATGTTCGGTTTAAACGATCCTACTGGTTATGCATATACATGTTTATATAAAGGCTAGACAAAAATCGTAGTTTAATTAAGTTAACCTTAGTCTATTGGCTGCGTTTTCTTTATATATATTTAGTGTTAAATGTCTATATTATATGTGGCTAATGATGGTTAGATGTAGAAGAAATCGTGTATGTATACTTTAGAGCGACTACGGGTTTGTTTAGTCATGAGGTTTATGTTTTCTTTGCATTACGTAGACGTAAACATCGTTTTGTTTGATAATGTATTGGCTGCGTTTGATGGATGGATTAAAATAATTGGGTTGTTGGAAATTGTTTTGTTGGGGCTGCATTGGGTCACAGATGCGGGTATGACTCTCGGGAGTTATTGTTGGGTTAAACCCGAAAGTTAGTGGCGAGGTAGTAGCTACATGGTCTTATTTGTGATATACACCTGCTGCAAATATAGTATATTAGGTCGTTGAGTCGTTAGATGGTTGTTTGGGGGATTCGGGTAACAAAACGGTAAGCTGTCAAAGGGTTACAGCCGACTTAGTTGGCTGTAACTAGATCAAAATATAGCGAAAAATTATGTTTTCTGAGTCTAAAACATACCTCATGAAATTATCTTTTAAACCGCACCAGCCTTGCAATTTTTCGAGTCTGTTTGACAGGTCAAAAGAATTTAGCTGAAACACAACTCTGGGCTGCTAAAAATCTGCAGAAAATGCAGACGACATTTCTGGTCATAACTAAGGGTATTTTGGGAATTTTGTTATAAAATTTGATTTACGTAAACTATGAAAGTAGACCGAAAATATCCAACAGGAATCAACTCGTTTTGATACTCTGAGATTTTTAAATAAAATATTTAGAGGACAGGGGGCAGAATCGTCAAAATTCAGAACACTGTCCACTGTATGATGTTTCACGCAAAATCTGTAAGGAATTAGACTTTGAAAATTTTACACAAGCATGCAGGAACCTTTTAACACATCGTGTAAATTTTTGGTAATTTTTAGTAACCTATAAATATTTTATAAAAATCCCTAAACACAGCTAAAAATCTGGGAAAAACTAACTGTGTGCATAAAAGATGAACTTGTGCATGAAATCAACTTATTTGCTCGTGGATTTGTGGATGTTGCTTGCTATGTGTTTGCAACTTGTATGACATGTCATGAATATATGCTAAAAAATATGCTAAGTGATATTGTGTGCAATAAACGTGCGTCAACATTAACACTAATCAAAAGGGTAACCGTTCTAGGAAGCGATTGACCGGACACAACACTTGCTTTCGAATTCTTACCGAGCAAACAAAGGTGAGTTCACGGCCCCTACTTTTAAATGGTTTTAAATACAGGGGAAGAAAACATGTGCCCGCTATGGTATAGTAGCGCTATGTCAATAAACTTACGATGACGTATTACGGTTTAGTAACATGCATATAAAATCTAAATTGATTTGAGTTATGTTATACGGTTTTGGTCACAAAGTAGCATATCACTTTAAGTTCCCTCTTAACTTTACGAGCCGTTAGTAATGGATCTTTAGCGAGGAAGTTTATGGTAGTACTACTGGTCCCAACAAGCCCTACCCGAGCTAGTCGTGCTAGCCAGACCGGTGAAGGTCTAACGGGTGTTGAATTTGCCTAACATAGTCATGGTTAGTGATAGCCTGACACCTTCAAGGGCAACAACGTTAGCTTCGGTTCGAACTCTTTGGTGACATAACCTAGGCTAGCTACCTACAAATATAACATGAACTTGGAAATCAATTTGGGGTTCTTGATATGGGATTGGATCAAGGGTAACTTATACATTTCTGATTCGGGATAGAATCAGGGGGAAATATTTATTACACCCTGGTTCGGGTTTGAACCAGTGACCGTTTGGGAAATAACCAAAACAAACTAAAAACCTGTGAACTCACTCATCAATTATGTTGACACTTGTTTCTTTGCATGTTTTCTTAGGTGGCTAAGGATTTATGAGCACGAGTAGGCAGTCCCGCATGAACATTCTAAACTATTTTTAAAGTTTGCATTATTTACAATTCACTATGTTGGTTTTGCGTTTGTGTTGGCGCTACAAATTATATTTACAAACTTTGTTACGTTTCCGCCTTTTTATTTAATCCGGCGTCAAAACTTTGTTTTATTCATGTAGAGGTAAATCTGTACGGTTAGGTGTCGATGATCCTGGTTTGTCACGCGCCTCACGGTAAAACCCCGCATGTGGAATTTGAGGGTGTGACAATAACATCCAAAACCCACACCCGACACATACTTCTACATTTTGACCCGTTTACTTCCATTATGACTTCCGAACGTAGTTGACATCTTATAACTTATCACAACAATATATACCTTGATTCCTACCCTTATCCGTAATTTCTTACACAACCCCATGTATTCAACATAACAATATTCATTTACAAGAGAAGAAGTGATCGGAAATCACTTACCTTAGCGTCCGTATTTGCATCCATTGCCTTGTCTCCTTTTGCCCCGTTAGCCTTCCATGCTTCCATCCATCTTGACCTGATCCCTATACTTTCATGTCATCGCAATCACATTCTTGTTAGCATACACGATTGTACCCATTAATGATCATATCAAATGCATAACTCACAATTGACTTTCATAAGTCAATCCTAACAAGCACAAGGCATATTCCCAAAATCACATCTTTTCAAACTCATATAATTCATTATGTCATCACATATAACACATATTGATACATCACATACCGTATGACTTTCTATAATCTTACAATTGTGACAACAAGTCTAAGCATGCTTCTTATGCGCAGTTGACTTTCAGAAGTCAACGTTTATCATATGAACTTTCGACATAACTTCATGTATCCGCGTCATCATATTAGGCTATACAAATGACACTATGTACATTTCATACTCACGATGCAATATACTTACAACCACATGATCACCTAGCTATGTCATGGCCATGTATAACCAAATCAATACAAACTCAAGCTCTCATGATCCTAAAACTGTCAACCACATTCAAAGCTAGCAATTTAACATAATCTCAACATCAATAGTTACTAGTAAGTCCACAAGCTATACGTTTCGTACGCATTCGTTTCTACATTACCGTTAAGGCACTAATCCAACTCATGGTATGCACCACCATTCAAACATAGGGTACTAGTTTCTAAAGCATTCTTTTTCCAAATTACATCATCAACTACATTTCACATATACTTATCAAATACATTCCTAATGTTGTTTTATTATCAAGTATGTCATCATCACTTTCTATACATGTTTATCTATTATTTGCATACAATTCTCATCTAATAATCTCACCTATGCATTTCATCAAACACTTGGTGTGCGTATTACAATAAAACACAATATACAAGTATTTTCATGCTCATCTTCTACCTCTTTGTTTCAATCATCAAAAATACTAGAAATTCACATTACGTCCAAACCATATTCAATCTAACTAATAGGAATCAAGCATATACAACATACTACAACAATTTACATAAGGATCGGACATGGATAACACACCCATGTCGCCATCTTCACCGCTTCAAGTGGGTTTCGTTTTCAAACAACAAATAACTTAAAATCGTTCATAGTTTTAGTTCTACTTGGTGACTTAAACACACATTCCATACAAAATCACCAAATTATAAACTACAACTTACTACATGTTTATTAAAGCTAGATTGTGAAGGATCTTCATTCATGCAAGTGTTTTGGCTTCACATCCTTGTTCAATTTCATCAATTTGTGGGGCTGGGGGAAGAACTCCATTTCTTCTTCATGTGTGTGTCGACACACATACTGAACACACACACACACACTTATAAAATCTGAATTTTAATGAGTTTGCCCCACTTGCTACTTTTAGTCCCTCAAGTTTATTACTTGCTTATACTTGTTCCAACTTTCATCTTTCTATTTAGCACATATTCTAACTAGGTTAATTAAACTAGTTAGACCACTTGATGTCATATACAAGAAACTTACTAGTAACCAAACATTCGGGTTTTTGGGGTGTCACATTACGGCATATAATTTGCTAATGTTTCTCTTATGTTTGTGACATGACATAAGATAGGGGTTATTTATCCGGTTCAGTTAGGGAGCTGGGTACTGGGTACAAGGTTGGTTGTGGTCTTATTAGTATACTTCATGCCTATTTATTTATTATGCTTTGAACCTACAAGCACACAAATATTTAGTTGACGTTTTTAAGTACGTGTTTCAAGTAATTGAGCAAATAGATTATAGCTTGGGCATCCTGTTGTGGATTGCGAGTGGAGACTTGATGTGTGATGAGGGGGCGGACATACCTTAGACGCAGGGGTAGCCTCCGTTACCCCTTGACGCTCCGATGGTAGTGTAAATTTAAAAAAAATGAACTTTTTTTGACATTTTTTCGATTTCGTTACCCTTTTTTATAAAACGTTAACCCTACGAATATTTTATAGATCCGCCACTGGTGTGATGTTTAGGTTTGGGTTTGTGTATGTCTATAATAATAAACTACATAAGCTTGTACATGATAGCCCATTAGGCTTCGTATGTTATGAATAGTTAGTTCTCTTTTGATCAATGTTGTTTTGAACTATAGTTACATCCCGAACCCTTGTCCCATGGTGTGAGATATCGGAAGCAAGTCGAATGTCTATTGACAACCACTACAAGGAAAAGGTAGGTTTAGTGGCGACGGCTATCGCCGCTATTGGTCCCTCCTGTCGCCGCTATTGACCTTTAGCGACGACACGTGGCCACTAAAGCGTCGCCGCTATTACTGGGCCGCTATTGGTCCGGCTGTCGCCGCTAAAGCTATATGTCGCCGCTAGTGCCCTATTTTGTCTTTAGTGGTTTTGGCGGACTATCAATAGCGGCGATGAAAGTCAATTTTTTTTAACAGCAGCTAAAAACAGCTGCCAAACCTGTTTCCGACCAAAAAAACACAACCTATATAAAACCGCAACCTGGAAACAACTTCATTCTAATTTATCAAACTCCAACAACACATACAAAACGTAATAAAGTTATAAATAACATTTAAGTCCTACATTATCATCCTAAAACGATAAAAATAACAACCCATACTTCGAAATATCCTAATCTTCGTCATCTTCTTCGTTATCAAAAAAGGGTTGTAACAATCGTCGTCGTTGTTTGCCGGTGCTTTTCCTTTTGAACTTAGATAGTCGTCAAGTCGATTCCGGAAAGCCGAGCTTTGGAACAAGTTGTCAACAAATCCCTACAATAATAAACATCAAACGTATATTAGCATATTAATTAACGCTACCAACATATATTTAACAAGGAAACACGCGTTCGTTTATCATTTTATAAATTGTGTAGTTTACCTGAGAAAAAGGTTCATGAGTCTCAGGTTGGGAAGCCGACAAATTCGGGGGCGTATTTGAAGACGTTTATGCCCCATCCCCCGGTACCATCCTCTCCGCTCTCCCAAGGCTTCCTGAAATGGGGCAAGCGGAGGACCATCACCGTGCCACTCGTTTGGTGATCCGAGTTTTCTTCCACAAACACAAAAATACACAAAAACGCGCAAAAATTAAAGCTTATAACATGAATATAATAAATGTAGATAAGAAATTTAACATAAAGAGAGTTAAACTAACCGATTTGGGCAAAAAACGGGGGTCTCCGACGGTGCTCAGGAGACTTTTGGGGGGAAAAATGAAGAAGGAGGGAAGAAATAGCGCTGTATAGGGACTGGTACGTCGACACTTTTAGCGGCGACGGCCTGTCGCCGGTATTGATATTGTGTCGCCGCTATTGGGTTAACTTGGATAAGATTTATGTGGCTAGGGTTTATTGTGGTTAAGGGACCTTTAGCGGAGACGCCGTCGCCGCTAATGGCCATATATATATGTCGCCGCTATTGCTTGTTAAATCCCCAACCGTCAGATCTTGAAAATGATCAATGGCTGGGGTTTGGACTAAGAGCTCGTGACACGGATCGACCAATAGCGGCGACACTTTGGCTGTCGCCGCTAAAGGGGGTATTTCTTGTAGTGAACCCACATTTTAAATATAGTTTCTAAACAATTTATCCGCTAAATATGTCGATCACTAACACAGAAACACATACGTTGAAACACATACCCTTTTCACCTATTTGGGATCTTTTTAAATATATATATATGTCATATATAGAAAGCTTAAAAGTACGTGGATCTAACTAGTACAAATAAGAAAACATTCAAGTATAGGTATAAAATCGATAACTTCATAACATACATGATACAAATGTTCGGCATAAGTTGATATTAAGGGAAGTTTCTCGACTCTTTATGGTTTTTTCTTAAAGCTACGACATTTATTTTACACGCTAAATATTATTTGTAAAATAATAATTAAATAGCAATCTGAAAGTAGGTGAGCTCAAAAATATATTATAGCACATCTTGTTCTTTATCACTAAAGTATGGTAAAATTATTAGGTTAAGAAATATATTGTTTTCAATGCATGGTGATGTTTTATCTTGTTTAAGACTTTGTGAAGAACAAATTAAACACTTGCCACGAATATATATTCTAAAAAATAAACTTATAAATACAACACCAAATAAGTTAGTGGAAAAAATATCAACAAAACTATATGTTATGTAGACTTTGTATGTTAAAGATAATTTGTAGCACATAAATTTGAGGTTTTAAAAGTAACATCCAAATAAGAAACATAAATATCATGATATGCTTGAAATATGACAATTTTGATGTTTTAACTTAATAGCCTAAAATACATTTAATATCAAGATTTATTATATGTATAAAACATATATGATACAATGGATGTTGCTATTTTCATTTCCACCACAAATGACTACTACACCTTTTGTCATTTTCTATAGTTTTTGGCTACATCCACCTAATTTTGTGAATTAGAAGAACGATCCATCTATCATTTTCAATTCTTCACCTTTAATTTTTGTAAAATAGATAACCTAAGAGAGTGAAAATAACTCACGAACCCTCACACTACATATACATGTGTCACAATTATATAAAGGCATTCATAAACAAGTTACAGGATGATATATTAATTTATGTTTACCAACATAAACCATATCTAAACTAGATGGAAAATGATGTGGCAATTTTGTTACAATAATTTCTCTCGTCTATTTGCACATTTTCTTGGGCTTTCCGGTCACACAATAGTCTCTGCCTTATCTCTCATTCCAACTCCGGTTAACCAAAAATACAAATATGAGTGTATTTAGAATTAATTTATTTACCAATTATACAATATTTTATGGAACTATGACGTTGGTGTTTTTTTAGTTGAAAAAGAAGTATTTTCGTGGGGTAATTGATTGTTCTTGGAGTGTGATGTTTTTTTGAATGAAAAAATGGGTGTTTTGATGGTGTAATTTGAGATGTTAAATTTTAAAATGTTTTATTTTTGTATTAAAATATATTACCGATTTCGATCATTTAAAATATTTCATTGTTTTTATATTTTACTTTTTCAATATTACATTTTCATTAAAATATTATATTATTTAAATTTAATATTGTTTTCAACATTTTAAAAAGAATTCAAGTATTATATCGTGAAAATATTATTTAACATTTTGAAAATTATATTGTTTCCGCATTATATTTCAATGTCGGTTCAAAACAAATAATCATTAACTAATCGAATAACTTCTGAAAACAAACTTAAATAACATATATAATATAAGTTTGTACATCCACAACAATATATATATATACACACACACACACACACACAGCTGAATACTAAATACAAAACATGAACATGCAGATGGTCTATGCATCCAAGTTGAAATCTGAATCTGGATCTGGCTGCTGCTGATGATGTGGTGCTTGATTGGAATATCGCGCCCCGGTCAAAGATAATATTTATATGCCCAAATTGCCCTTAACAATGCGTTAGTGGTAGTAAGGGGTCGAACCACGAAGAGTTTGTGGTTTGTGGTCGGATGTGATTGATTTTCAATAAGAGTGTCACTTTTTATGAAGCTTGCTACTTTGATTGTTTGATTTGGTTTATTGGTTTGAAAGAATGTCGGAATAGTCCGACGAATTTGTGTCTACTTTACTAACTTTGAAAATTCAATTGATTGTAAGAAAACTTTAATTAACTTGATGAAAACAATAGTTTGAGAACAAGGTTCACACCCAGTTCGGTAATGCAAATCCTAGGGTTCCTACACGTTTTGAATTTCAACTCAATTGCAACAATGATCAACGAATTTAGCGCTGCGTGGTTTAGGTGTCAAAAGCTATCAACGTCATAGACAACAGACTACAATACACTTCATTACCAAGAACATGTAAACTCTAACCTAGACAAGGGATAATCGCACATAAACCTTTCGCAAAGTCAAATTTCATAACTCATTCGACAATTCACAAATACAATACCAATGCGAGACAATTATCATAGGTTTTCAAATCAAATCACAATTTGTCACAAATCAAAACACAAAACAATGTCAAACCCTAGAACTTACAAAACCTACACCGGGGTGAAACCTTCGGAAATTAGTCGCTCATGGTGAACGGAACTTGATCAACGGAAGGTTAGAGCTTGATCATGATCATCTTGAAGCCTTGGAAGTGAGGATGATGATGGTTAGGGTTTAGGATGGAAGATGGAATTGGATGGATGATGATGAAGATGATGATTAGGTTAAGATTATGATCCAAGATGATCAATTGGGTGATAAAATGGATTGGAATTGGTTGTAGATCAAAGGTATCTTGTTCTTGGCTCCCAAGAGGTGTTTTTAAACTCTCCAACTCGTAGCTTCCTCACAAATGGATCAAACAATCATTATATCCCGTTCAAAATTGAAATTCAGCGATTGAACAACCAGAGGGGCGTCGCCGATGGTCCCACTGGGCGTCGGCGACGACCTCTACAATGCTTGATTTCCTGTTTTCCTATTTTGTGATCCCGGTTGACCCGTTTTCCGTCCCAATGCTCCAAAACGCTCCAGGATAGCTCCTTGAACTTCGTAAACCTGCAAAACACAAATCCAATCAAAAGTAGGCTATTCGAAACTAAAAGTTATGTAAAAAGTGAACTTAAACTTAATAAACACATCGGTTTTCAACCACATATCACATCCCCAAACTTGTCTTTTGCTTGTCCTCAAGCAAATCTGTCTTTCACTTTTACGTGGGTCAAACAAGGAACACATTTCCCATTCTCGAGACATGAGTTAAGGTCTAATGTCATACTCGGTTCAAAAATTTTATCATTTCCAAATAATTTAACATTAATGTGATTAACACATACAAAAATGGTAATCCAAGATTGACCTGCCTTTAAAACTCATGTTTCATACATATCACTCACAATGTTCTCTCCACTCGGCTTAAAATTTAGCTAATAAGTAATACATTAGCACTTTTGATGTAAACACACAAACCGATTAGAACATATACCGGCATAAGCTTGCAACTCAATCATTCTCCACCACTGAACACAAATATTGAACACAAGTCAAAAGGTCTTGAACGTGTTGAATTGGGGCTAGGCTAAGGGTATGGAATTGGATGTTTTGAAGTGGCTAATGGTGATGAAAACCCGATTTTTATTACACAATCACTATACTCGCATAACGATTACGAAACAATAACTACAAGGCAAAAGTTTTATGCCTTTATTCAACAACTATCTTATACATGCATTTTTATTTTATTTTCTGATTTCTTTTATCAAGTTTTCATCACACGGGTTAAAAATAAGGTTCAAAGGTCAAGGGCTAAATGGGTTGGTCAAGTGAAAGGTTTAGGCTCAAAATTGGCGACTAAGGGATTGATTTTTTGGTAAGGATATATAAATTGTGTAAAGTAAAAAAGGTTTACCTAATGCCTCAATCATTCTTGTGCTCATATTTGGTCTATGGTCTCAAATGTATCAAAAGTTGCAAGTTCTACAATACATGACTAATGGTCCACTTAACCAAAGAAATATATGCATATATGATATGTAAACGTGGCTCAAAATCTCACGTATAGAAGGTATGGTATGTGATATGTATAAAGTTCAAGTTTCTTAGGTGGATTATTCCCAAACAACCACCCATTAAATACCCGTCATGTTATTAATTTGAACTTGACCATGACAAAAGACCAAATGGGTTGTGCCATCCCTCATTAACTTAGTTACTTGTGCTTTTTAGACTGCTTTAAACAAAGACATTTTGAACATTTTTTTTTGAAAATTTTCCCCCATCCCCACACTTGAGGTCAACATTGTCCTCAATGTATAGTGTATAAATGAACGGGTCAAAATTGAAAACTTTTTCTCCTCATCCCCACACTTGAGGTCAACATTGTCCTCAATGTGTAGAAATGGAGCTTGTCAAACGCACAAAGGATGTGACATGACCAACCTTCCAAAATTTCACCCCGGAGAATAAAATACAAACCACAATCCACTTATTAAAAAAACAAGAACGAATCAAAGCTAAGGGAAACGTATGCACCTGGTTTTCGCTCATTCCTTGTGTGCTCTTCAACTCCAACAAAAATGGTTGTCTCACGAACCCAATGTACCTACAAATTTTAGTCTTCGTGTAGAAGCAAGCTTCTTGCAACTACAAAAAATTGTTAGTTATTTAGTTCTACCATTTTTATTAAAATAATTACCAAGGCATATAGTTTATTCAACTTGATCTTGTGGAAAAAATATTTTAGAACAACAACCTAAACTCACTTTCGTAAGAATCACGGTTGCATTTAGCATATGCAACAAGCCCTTTTAAACCTCCCGATAGCTCGGGAGGACGAGTAGGTCTCGTGAGGCTTATCTAGGGAACACACCCACAAAGTTCATTTAACTACTAAGAAGAACGGAAATATAAACTAAAATGTACACAAAAAATTACAACAACAAAGAAAACGTACCGACTCATCGTTGGTATCGTTTGTTAGGATCCACCGGTGGGTATGGATGATATGGATATCCGGTGAGGGATGACATCATATCATGGAAATCTTTGAGTGGCCCCCTTTCGCCTTCAGCCGGCGGTTGGAACTGTGGTGGGATGAAACTGGAGCCAACTGCTTCGGGCCAGTGCGGAGATGGGTCAGAAGGCCCAGTGGGAAGAGGTAGGTTCTCATAAGATACCCAAGGCGCGTGCTCTTAAATGGACGACCTGCTTCCCAATCTCGGTGGTGGCGCTCCTGATCATGCAAATGTTTGGCGTTATTTACCGCAATCTGTTGTGCCACCGCCATAGCATGCCATCGGCGGTCTTCCAACGCGTTCGGTTCAGCACGCAACCTATCTTGCTCCTCCTCCCAAGCTTGTCTTCGAGACAATTCTTGTGCTTGGTACAAGTCTTGCCTTTCCATAAAAGCCTGTTGAGCAGCCCATTGCTCTTGCTGCCTCTCCCAATACTCTTGCTCCTTGGCCCGGTGAGCAGCATCTTCATCCCAATGGGATTGTTGTTGAGCCTCCCAGTTTTGCTCCCACTGTTGCCTCCTCTGCTCATATTCTCGATTTTCCCCAATACACGCGGAGACGTTGTCATAAACGTCTTGTTGTCCCCGGTTGTAGTTGGGGTACCCGGGTCTACGCTGGTTTGGGATGAAAGTAGCCACCCCGGCCGAAATTTCTCGGTGTGGCCGGGTGTATCTCTGACGGGATCCTCTCAGACCTTGAGGCTCATCTTCATCCTCCTCTTCAGCCATCTCCTCCTCTCTCGCAGCCTCTTGAGCTGCACTTGGGTCGGTGAACTGAAACCGATGCCCTTAATCGTCAGTGACAGTGTATTGATGGCCGTACACTTGAACTTGGATCTTCAAATGTTGCTTCATTGACGCGAAGCAAATCTGATCCACCGGCTTCAACACCCACAACGAATCAGTCGGCAACTTATTCTGTTGCACTATCATGGCGCTAATAAGTCGTACGTATGGTATCATCTTCCGAGTGTACGACTCGCGCGTGTCCCAAGTGTTGATCATCACAAGATGACGCTAAGATAACTTGGGTACTCCATAAAGCAAAGAATGAAGCACCGGACAATCCGAGGCCTTCACCTTCCCTCGGTCCCCAAATCTAACCATTATGTTCTCAAGAGAGAAGGGTTGAAGGATCTTTCCTTCAACAGACAATTGACTACGAAGAGCAGCCCCACCATCAGCATGGGGCAAAACCGACTCAACCATTCCGTCAGGATCAACAGTATTAACCTTATTATCCAAGAATTGGTCAACATTATAGTAGTAATACTCATCAACCCCCAATGACTCAAACCGGGCAATGCAGTTCATGGTCTCGAACGACATTACCATTTGCCCTCTTCCCGTGTCACCCACCAGCTGCCATGTGTTTGGCAGGCCATCCTTATTAACGAACCGGAGTGAGGCCAACCACTCGCAAACAGCGGCCAAATATACCCGTGGTGTGATATGCTCACACCAATCCAACACTCTTTCCCAGCCGATTCTCTCAAACATTTGAACGATTCCGATCATTCGAAACTCCTCCACGTTTAATGTGCGCTCCGGCACAGCCCGTTCCGGAATAGATGTAGACACCCCATTAACCATTTTCCACTTCCACAACTTAACCTCCAACCTCCTGTCGTTAAACCTTGAAAGAGGTCTTCGTTTATTGCTCTCCCATGGCTCGCCTACATTGCTATCCCGTATTCTTTCCCATGCCCAATCTTGCATTACACTCGATCATCATTATCTTCCAACCCACTTAATTGTTCCCACTTCCTTGCCCTATGCCCCGCGGACGATCCGACTCCTGAAGACGAACCGGGACCCGAAATTTTGCTTCGCTTTCGGCTTGCCATATCTACAAGACATAAACAAGGAAACAATTAAACGTGGCAAATTTCAACATTTAAAACCCTTACTTCAAATTCAAACCAAATTGACTTCTTAAACATATCATACAATGTTGAATCACAACTTAAATGGTTAGACAACTAGCTGGTTTAAATCTTCTAAATTTGCACTTTTGTCAACACTTTAAATTTAAGTTCCTATGTTTTTTAATCCTAAGCATATAAGATCTTAAACAAGATTCAACATTGTGTGTATGCTCAAACATGCAACTTAAACAATCATAAACTCAATATATAGCTATGTTGCATGTTCAATCCCACCAAATTCACCCATATACTCAAATTCAAGCAATAACTCATATTATGGCATCATAAACAACCTACTCTAAAACCTAGATTCAAAATTTCAGAAGAAAATCACATACCATATGAAATCCATGCTTAAATTTAAGTAAAAATCATACCTTTAGTGTTGGTTAGACAATAGAACTTCAAAAAGATGTAATGCACTTTGAAGAACACTTTTTTCTCCAAGAAACCCGGAATTTGATCTTCACTAATCTTGCAAATATGCAAGAATTAAGGGAAACCATGTTAGGGGTTTTGTTCTACTCGTAAAACCACACAGAATAGGCATAAGAATGAGGTGATTTGGTGGAGAATTGAAGAAGTTATGAAGGTTTGAGGTTTTAGGGTTCTTGAAGGAGAAGATGAAGAATTGGATGATGAAAGATCAGGGATATGGTTTGTTTTAAAGAGGTATTGGGTGGATGTGGTTAAACCGGGTAAAAAATGTGGCTAGGAACATGTTTGGGTCGAGTTTCGGTTGGTTAAATTGAGATTAGGTCCGGATTTTTACGTCAAAACAAGTTCAGCGTCGGTTGACAAACCAAGGGCCGTCGCCGACACCCCCTCTAAATGGGGAAACCTTCCGACGGCTTAAACCAATGTAAACGGCAAATTTGACATGACGCACCTAACCAAAAGCCATCGGCGATGGCCTGAAGCCCCGTCGCCAACGGTACACCATTTTCTCATTTTTTTCGGTTTAAGTTCATTTACCACACCACCCCACGAATAACCGTGGATTGTCGTCAATGCACAAAACAAGTTTAAAACATACCTTATGTCTTCCGGACCCATTTGCACAATCCGAACTTCACACATTTAACGAGATTAGTACAAACAAGCTAAATCAAAACAAACACAACACACAAACAATCAAAATATACAAAATTCTACAACAAGTGTTCTTAGTCCTTTAGTTGACCTCATACGTCGGTACGCTTACCAAAAAGCTTACCGATTCCTTGTTCGCTCCAATGTTGTCCTCGTGACAATCGATAAACGGTTTAAGACGATGACCGTTCACCGTTTGTTTTAACCCATCCTTTGGGTCTTCGATGGTAACATCCCCAAGCTTGCCAACCCTTGTGATCACGAACGGGCCCATCCATTTGCTTTTAAGCTTTCCGGGAAAGAACTTGAGCCGTGAGTTGTATAGCCACACCTTTTGCCCTATCACGAACTCCTTCGACTTCAGCTTGGCATCATGTGCTCTTTTCATGTCATCCTTATGTTTCGAATCACACTCATATGCCTCCTCCCGAAGCTCTTCCAACTCGCAAAGCTTTAACTTTCGTTCCTTACCTGCATCATCATATTTAAGGTTAACCTCTTTTATCTCCCAAAATGCACGATGCACAAGTTCGTCTGGTAGATGACAATTTTACCGTAAACTAAGCGGTAAGGAGTAGTGCCAATAGGTGTCTTATGTACCGTTCGATAGGCCCATAGGGCATCTTTCAACTTCGTTGACCAATCCTTACGGTCCGGTCGAACGGTCTTTTGCAAAATTTCTTTAATTTGCCTATTGGACACTTCAACTTGACCACTCGTTTACGGGTGGTAGGGGGTAGCAATTCTATGGTCGATACCATACCGTTTGAGCAATTTCCCAAAATTAAAATTCTTAAAGTGAGATCCCCTATCACTTATGATTACCCGAGGTATCCCAAATCTAGAAATAATATTTGTTTGTACAAAAATGCAAACAACGGTATGGTCATTTGTCTTGGTAGCGATCGCTTCGACCCATTTCGACACATAATCTACCGCCACCAAAATATATAAATTCCCATGAGAATTGGGGAATGGGCCCATGAAATCGATTCCCCAAACGTCGAAAATATCGACAATAAGGATCGGTTGCATGGGCATCTCATCCCGCTTAGAAATGCCCCCTAACTTTTGACATTCTACACAGTTCTTAGCAAAGTTAAAAGCATCCTTAAAGATGGTCGGCCAATAAAGACCGCTATTCAACACTTTATGTCCCATTTTACGACCACTAAAATGGCCTCCACAAGCAAAGGTATGCAAGTGCGTCAAAACACTCGGGATCTCCTCATCTGGAATACATCTTCGCACTACTTAATCCGGACATGTCTTGAACAAATCCGGGTCTTCCCATATGTAGTACTTGACCTGAGAAAGAAAGTGCAACCTTCTTCTCCTATCCCAATGAGCCGGTAAGTCACATGTCACCAAATAATTTAGAATGTTAGCAAGACAAGGTAACGTTGACACTTTTAGAATGTGCTCATCTGGGAAAGTCTCGTTGATCTCCACACGAGAAGAACTCTCTTCTACCAACAACCGGGATAAGTGGTCCACCACCACATTCTCGCTACCCTTCTTATCCCGAATCTCTAGGTCAAACTCTTCTAGCACGAGAACCCATCGGATCAACCGCGTATTTGCATCCTTTTTCTCCATAAGGTACCTGACAGCAGAATGGTCAGAATAGATGATTACCTTATTACCCCAAAAATAAGCCAGGAATATATCCAAAGCATATACCACCGCAAGTATCTCTTTCTCAGTTGTTGTATAATTCAATTGAGCGTCTGAAAGAGTCTTACTTGCGTAGTATATTGCAAAGGGTTTCTTTTCTACCCTTTGACCCAACACGACCCCCACCGCATAGTCACTTGCATCACACATGATTTCAAATGGTAACGACCAGTTTGGTGATTGCAAGATTGGGGCCTCAACCAACTTTTGTTTTAACACGTTAAAGGCATTTGGCAATCTTTGTTGAAGTCAAACGGTTGATCTTTTAATAAAAGATTACACATGTCACACCCCGACCCGCAGCGGAAATAAGAGTCGGGGCATAATTGGGTTATCACCAAAGCACATGACATTTACTATTATGTTTCATAATTAATAAAATCAAAGTTACATTTTCAAACATCCAAACATGTTCATTCAATACAAAGGAAATAAACAAACATAACAATCCCAATACTAAATTGTTTTATTCTTCTAATCCAGGTCCTATGTGTTCCTAGCTGCTGCTGGTTCACCTGTATCATGTGTAAAATGGGAGTTTTTGGGTCAACATAAGTTGGCGAGTGAACCTTATTAGATAAACATTTGATAATGATTTTATGGTTAGTTTATCAATGAAATATTGTGCATAATCATAAAAGAGCAAATGTAGGTAATCAAGCATTGGCAAATAGCAGTTACAATTATAACATACAACGACACTTGATAGCATACATTAACATACCAATATCATACGATAACTAACATAAATGAACTGTGCGATCAAGGCTCAATCAAACGGAGCCGATCGTATTGCATGAACTGGAAATGTAAAATGAACTGTGCGATCAAGGCTCAATCAAACGGAGCCGATCGTATTGCATGTACTGAAAATGTAAAATGAACTGTGCGATCAAGGCTCAATCAAACGGAGCCGATCGTTGCGGGCACGCCAAGTTCAACCGCATAATAAAATGGGGAACAAGCTCAAACCTCATAAATGGGGAGCTGCGGCCTCGGCAATTGCATGTACTGTAATAATAATTTGCATCCAATAATAACTACTTAACAGCAACAACTAAATACACATGTCATGATATGATGTATGCACAATAGTTTCGTTATAATATGTATATAAACAAAGACACATGATACACCCCAAAAACGTGATTAAAACGGGGAATTTGAAAGGTTCACTCACATTGGGTGCGTTGAATTGGAGATGGTGAGATGCGCACGATTTAGATGAGCGAGTCGACGAGGAATACTAACCTAAATAATAATGGAAAAATATATTAAATGGATGGATGTTATTAAGGATTTTAATGAAATTTTTAGATATATTTTTGTGAGTTTATGGCTATTTTCTATCTTTAAAAATGTTATTTTTAAGTATTTTTAATTGATTTTTAAATTAAATTAAATAAATAAATATATAAAAAATATTATTTTTTTTTAATGTTGACCGTTGACCGGTTCGGTCAGCGGATAATTCTGCGCCGGGTGGGATTCGAACCGGCGACCTTCCGTTCACGTGCACGTAGCTCTACCAACTGAGCTACGTGTCTAACCCTTATAAACTCGTTTCTAATTATATTTATATACTTATTTGAATTAATCGAATATTCCTTTATTTGCAAAAACGTTTTAATTCAATTTGACCGGTGCTCGTGACGAGATTCGAACGCGCGACGTGAAGTTCATGATGCACACAGTCCACCGCTGGACTGTGTGTCTAACCCGGTTATATTCTTGGTTTTTATTATACTTAACAACTATCCGTTTTAACCCGGTTTAGTTCATGATCAAAAAGGCATGTTATTACACAAGGCGTGCGCGTAGCAAGGATCGAACTCGGGACGTGTGTGTGAAATTTGCACACAGTCCACCGCTGGACTGTGTGTCTAACCCGTTTAAAATACCGTTTTTAATTAAACTTATGTTCTGTTATAACTTCATCTTCTTCGCCGATTTACACAGACAGCATAATTCGACTGGTTATGATTGATTTGTGATTTACAAAGTTCTCAGACATTAACAGTAATTCAAAAGTAAAGAATGGAGAGAGTTTAAGGAACAGAATATACCGATTGATGTTATTCACAGAAATCCGGCGGAGGTTCGTCGGTACTGGAAATGAACTCCGGCTGTTGAACCAATTAACAGCGTTGATCGATTATTCATAAAGTTGAGTCACTTAAACAAGGTTTAAAAGAAGTTTAGGATATCATACCCGTTCACAGTGTGATTCCGGCAGTCTCAGAGATTTTCCGGCGAAGGTAAGATTTTTTATAAACGTTGACTAGGATCGATTCTGATGATGGAGTTGTGTTAGAGACTGACTAATCACATGTTTTAAACAGAAAGAGTCGGAGGAATTACCGTGAGAATGTGAGTCCCGGTTTTCCGGTGACTTGCAGAAATTTTCCGGCGAACTGATTCAGAAGATCTTATGGTTCAAAAATGCGACGAAAATGAAATTGAATATCGATATGATAGTTCTGAATTGCGAGATTGATCTGAAGCTTGAGTTAAATCAGAGTTTTGATAAATTTTCGGTTTTAAAAGCCGAAATGATAAGACTTAAAGTTTCAATCAATTTTAACTTGATTAGAAACCGTAATACATCGGTTATAAGCTGAACAAGTGAATTCACAACGATTTGGCGATTGGTTTGCCGATTACCGTTATTCAGATGGCATCATCGGTTAAATTGAGTTTGTGTATAAGTTCCAATTGTTTTCCTAGTGTTAACAGAAAACACATTATGGCGGAGTGGTTTAGGGAAAGAAGGTTAAGTTGTTTAAAGACTTGGCTGACCCGGGTTCGAGTCCCGGCAGCTTCACATATTTTTTATTTGTTTTATTTTAACTTTTTATCAAATATAATTTTTATAGTTTAGTTTATTTATTAATTATGTAAAGTTTTAACTCAAAATAATCATAAATAATTAACGCAACTTTTATAACTTGGTACAAGATTACAAAACGGAGCGGGTTTTGGAGACCCGATTTTTACAAATGTTACAACACAAAGGTTTCGTTATATCACTAAACCCTTTTATAAACCTTCTATAAAACCCCGCGTAACCCAAAATTGACCTAACACCCTTAACGCTCGTGGGATATGGCAAAGTAGAAATGACTTGAACTTTTGCCCTATCAACCTCTATTCCACGACTTGAAACCACGTGGCCCAACACGATTCCCTCTTGAACCATAAAATGGCTCTTTTCCCAACTCAAAACTAAATTCTTTTCCACACATCTTTTCAAAACCTTTTCGAGTTGGTCAAGGCAACCATCAAATGATGACCCAAATATTGAAAAGTCATCCATGAAGATTTCTAAGGACTCCCCCACCTTATCTGAAAAGATACTCATCATACACCTTTGAAAGGTGGCAGGGGCATTACCCAAACGGCATTCGCCTAAATGCGAAGGTACCGTATGGGCAAGTAAATGTGGTCTTAGCTTGGTCTTCTGGATGGATAGCTATTTGATTGTAACCCGAATACCCATCCAAGAAACAATAATATTTTTGACCCGCTAACTTTTCAACAATTTGGTCAATAAAAGGCAAAGGGAAATGGTCTTTGTAAGTTGCACAATTCAACTTCCTATAATCAATACAAATACGCCACCCGGTTACCGGCCGAGTGGCGAACTCTTCACCTGCGTCATTTGTGACGACTTGGATGCCCGCCTTTTTAGGAACCGTCTGTGTAGGGCTCACCCATTGGCTATCAGAGATAGGGTATATAATACCCGCATCTTGCCACTTTAGCACCTCCTTCTTGACCACTTCTCGCATGTTCGGATTTAGTCTCCGTCGTGTGTCACGAGAAGGCGTGCTACCATCGTCAGTGATGATTTTATGCATCACTACGGAAGGGCTAACCCCCTTCAAATCAGCAATGGTCCACCCAATAGCGGCTCTATGGATGACCAACACATTCATCAACTTCTTCTCTTGCTCCTCGGTCAAATCTGCTGCAATGATGACCGGTAGCGTGTTGCCCTCACCCACATAAGCATACTTCAAATGCTTGGGCAACACCTTCAGCTCAACAGTATGAGGTTCAACCAATTATGGCTTCAGCTTGGTATCAATTTTCTCGGGAAGACTTTCGACTTGGTGTGTCCAAGGTGGTCTTCCTTCCCTTACCGCCATCACCTCCATTCTCTTCTCCTCCTCATTTATGCTTCGATTTGTTTCCGATTGCAACCTGTCAAACATAAAACACTCCTCTATGGTGTTTTCCTCCTCGACACCCATGTCGCAAAGAGGTATACACGCGTCAACAACGTCCGCTATATAGCATTCATCATTGACTAGAAGATCCGTTAATCCGAAAAAACATTTAACCACAACCGACGGTTACCAAAAGTCATGTCGACCGTTCCCGTTTTGCAATTTAATTGAGCATTTGATGTAGCCAAAAACGGTCGACCCAAAATAACTGTGGGTTGCTTGGTTAGGTCCAATGAAACATAATCAAGCACAAGAAAGTCCACCGGATAGTAAAAGTCCTCAACTTTGACAATTACATTCGTGACTATTCCACGGGGTAGTTTAGGAGTTAAATCGGCTAACACTACGGTAGTGTTTGTCTCTCTAAGTGGACCAAACTCGTATTGGTCGTACAAACTACCCGGCAAAATACTCACACTAGCCCCAAGATCCAAAAGTGCCATTGTCATTTTAAATTCTCCAACTTGAATGGAGATGATAGGCGCTCCCGGATCTTGTAGCTTAGGTGGAAGTGCACACAAAGAATCGAACTCACATTTTCAGTTAAATCAAGTTTCTTTGGAAATTTGTGGGTACACAACTCTTTCAAATACTTAGCATAAGTTGGAACTTGCTTAATGGCATCCAAAAGAGGAAAATTGATTTTTAACTTGTTTAAAAATTTCCCACATCTCTTCTTGGTGGGGGTCTCTTTTGTTTACCACTTTCTTTGATGGTCCCAATAAAGCTCTGGGATAAGGGGCGGTATTAACCTCCACACCCTTTTCCTTAGCTTTTGGGACGGGGACGGTCACAACGGGTGTACTTTTTTCATTTTTTAAAACATTTTCTTTTTGACCCGTTTGACCGTCAACACTTTCATCATCGCTAACGTCTTCCACCACCCCTTCAACAAAATGAGGTGATGGTGACACGACACCATTATCAATGACTCGACCACTACGCAAAGAAATTTTATTAATTGGTACCTCACGTGTGTTCTTCGAGCTCGAACCTTGATGCTTCGGATTCACGGTCGTGTCACCAGGTAGCTTTCTCCCGTTACCTCGCAATTGTGCCATCTCCTTCGCAAGTTGCCCCACTTGCTTCTCTAAAGCTTTATGTGACTTATCACGAACCTCAAATTCTTTCTTCATTTCCATCTTGATTTCTTGATTCGAAGTTGTGATAGCGTTCATGATAGCATCTAGCTTGGAGCTTACGGAGTCTTCACCACCCATTGGAGGATTAGAATTACCACCTCCATTATTACCTTGGTTGTAGCTTCTTTGATACCAACCTTCACGGTTTTGATAATTTTGGCCACTCCATTGATTATAATTTCGTTGGTACCCTCCTTGGTTACCACCTTGACGGTTTTGGTACATCGAACCACCTTGATTCCCACCTTGATTGTTCGGTTGGAAATTGGGATTCATCTGATTTGAAGCATTCCCATAGCGAAAGTTGGGATGATTTCTCAACCCGAGGTGATAGGTGTTTGAATTCATATTGAACTGTTTTCGCTCACCATAAGCCTGGTTCACCTCTTCATTTGCTTGTACCATGCCCATTTGACATTCCTCGGTTCGATGCCCAAGATCCCCACAATCCTCACATACCGCAAATTGGACCGCACCAACATCTTTCTTCTTCATTCGCGCTAACTCTCTTTCCAAAGTGGCAATTCTATCCTTGGCGCTTGAATCGAGGTCGGGAAGAGATCGAGAAACCGGATGCTTCTTTGACCGGTCCACCATGGCGACCACTTTGGAATTCTTGCTCATCCGTTCCAAAATCCCAATCATCTTCCTCATGATTGTTCAACAACATCCCATTACTAGCATATTGTAGATATTTGTGATCATCGGCATCCAACCCCTTTACAAAGCACTTAAGCAACTCCCACCTTGGAATTTAGTGATAAGGACACTTTCTAACCAATTCCTTGAAACGGGTCAAGGCCTCATGTAGCAATTCCCCCGATAGTTGCCTAAACGACCGAATCTCATCTCTTACGTTGTCGGTCTTAACAATAGAATAGTATTCATCCAAAAACACTTGTTGCATCTCCGCCCATGTATGAATACTATTCGCCGGCAATGTGTGAAACCATTGCTTCGCTTTATCTTTTAGTGAAAATTGAAAGAGTCTCAATTTCACTTCTTCTAGAGCAAAATCATGACTGCCAATTGTGCCACAAATGGCTGAAAATTCCGCCAAATGTGTATACGGCTCGTCATTGGTTCTACCGTTGAAGTGGGGTAGAACGTTGATGTAGTTTGGCTTGCAATCGAACACCCTTCTTCCTCGAGGTGTAGGCACAATTGGTGAGTCATTTCCGGTGACCACCGGTCTAAATCGCCCATTAACACCCCTCGGAGCTTGTTGGTTCACTTGGCGTCTTGGACCGTTTACCTCTTGATTCATTGGCCCATAATTACCCCTTCGGTCGCCACCCCCATTTCCACTTTGATTCCCGCCGCCTACAACTTGCGGAATTCGGACACGGTTACCATTGTTGTTGTTGTTATTACCATAAACAATAACACCCTACTTATTATAGATGTAATTAGCAAAAGAATTAAGGTCTAATTTAGTGGATACAATCAACAGTTTTCCTTCATTTACATGATTAGATTTTAAAGTCTTAAGTACAAAATATGATTTCAAACATTTCAATGTTTGTTTGTTTCTTAGAAAAGGAAGGTAAAGCGAAAGCTAGAAATTTGGAAGTGTTCAGTTCTTCGTCTTTCTTGATCAACATCCTTGTGTCTTAATGCTCACCTACAATACAAGTTATTTTATTATATAATCCCTACGAGAATACCAGCATAACCGATATATTAAAGAATAGTTTAAATGAATACACTTAAATTAAAGAAATTCCTTTAATTTTTTTTTTACCAGCCGTAAGCTACGGTTAACCACCTTAACTTACGGTTAGTACCACTTTACCTTGTGGTCTGAACAATCTGTCTTACGGTAGGACCTTTGTTTATTAACAGCAGCAGCCCGCCGTAAGCTATGGTGGCTACCGTAGCTTACGGTGGCATGCTGCAGAATTTTCCCTTTTTGCAGTTTTTGTCGTCAAATTCTCAAATCTCTTAAATCGCACATGGGTTTATATTACCGTTTCTTTGTATGTGATCAAAACAATATCCTCTACTTTATGCGTTCGCAATACAATATCCGCATTAATCATATGTTTAAATTTTATAAGCTTTCGGCTTACTATTATTTACACTTATTTTGACCCGTTCGTATTTTCTTAACAATTTATCATAATGAATCATATTCTTTGACCATAAAATCATCTTATTAATGCGCTCAATTCCTGAGAACGACCTTAGTGCATTTTATATTTTAGTTACTAAATTCTTATGCTTGAAATTCCAATTCTACCCTTCTTCCAAGTTTGCATCAAGTATTTGTTCATACGCCTCATAGCATATGTCTCAAACTAAATTTTGACCTATTTGATTATTGTAACGATATCCATCGTTTTATATAACCAAACCTCTATACCTTTATTCCTTAATCCGTTTGGTCGTTATAGCGAATTCCGTTTCTTTTCTCGACCAAACTATTATCTATCTTGTTATTTGGCTAGTTTAATTAACTTAGCGAAATCCATCACTTTTAATTACAACCCAAACAAAATCATAACTAGATATTCTCTATTCGATTCACATGCGTGAAATCCATCACTTATAAATGAACCGAATATGCTTAGGCTTATTTCATTTCCTCAGCATATATTACTACTAATATTTTAGATAAAGCCTTTCAAAACAATTAAATCAAGTATCTTAGAGCTTTCCCTTCAAACGTCTGTCCGTCCCGACTTTGTCGCTCGATGTTTTATCCGACTCGCCTATAACATTTAATCCGATTCATGGTTTAGAATTCATAGTCTAACATATATATATATATATATCATGTAACTTGTCGAAAAGCTCATATACATGATTCCTTCATATTTTCAACAATTTAGAAACACTTAGGCATTACATCAAGCATCTTGTGGGCGAGATTTTTATACTATTCTTATCAATTCCATAATTTAGTTATTAGTCACATATCACCACTCATTTCAAGTGTTTATGTCTAAAATAAGCAATTAATATTTAGAACCTAATATATTAATATCAAATACTAAAATCTCACTAACACAATTCCTGTGTTCATCATATTCATCAGACCCATTTAGCACAAATATTGTAAATGATTCAACCACTTAAACCATAACATTTGATCTTTAAATGTTCATCTAAGGTTTATTCCTAGACTTATATACATCTCAAATTTTGTCATGGCATACACAATGATACCTAATTTAGAACTTATGATGTTCATGTAATTTCATAATATCATCAAACATCAAAATTCAACATACCTTATGATTCTCTTATCTAGATGGTCATCGATTTACACTCATGCGCGAATTTTAGGCTCTTAATCGATTTTGATTTGATGATTTCAGTTCAAGAAGGGTTTTTCTCCTTCTTTCTTCTCTGGTCGCTCCCCAGAACACACACTGTGTTTTTGTTTATTATATTTTTTTCTTTATTAAACTTAGTTTCCAACTTGCTAGATTCAGCCCCTCATATTTTGTCTATCATGCAAAGACACTACCCAACTGTTTTTAATAGATTTGCACATGCAACTAATTCAATCTAGTAAGTTAGTTGTGTGTGGAGTATTTTACCATAGTGCCTAATATCACTATATATATATATATATATATATATATATATATATATATATAGGGACATTACAAATCCACTTTCTAATTAAATTAAATACCTGTGTTATTTATATAACTTAATATTTTCGGGGTGTTACATAATCCCGATTCCTTCTATCATTTCTTGGTTGGCGGTCATTCCCATAGCCATCATCTCGCCCGTACTCTTTCCCATAGCCGCCATTATTCCGCACGAAGTTGGCATTTTGATAGTGAAAATCATCATAATCAAACCCCCGTGCATTGTAGAAGTTCCCCATATTGTTGTCCCCCCATTATCATCTACAACTCTCTCATTATAATTTCCCCCATCGTCCGAGTACTCCGAATGGATGCTCATGCGATCCGGTGATTGATAACCGGGAACACTATATGGTGCATCATCAGGAATATTATTCCTTAATTCGTCAAGGTCAATAAACTGAGCTTCGTTCATGGGATTGCCATGGCTATTGTTAAACCCACGGTTGGCGTTAACGTTTCGGTTGTTGAGATTGGGTGGTAAAGGGTTTTGACGGTTTTCGTTTGAATGTGGAGGTGGGCGTTGGCGGCTACTAGGGTTTCGGTTACGGTTTTGGAATGGTGGTGTTGGTGGTCTTGAGTTGTAACCTGATTGATGGTTTTGAGTATTTTGGTTGTTGGGTTGGTTAGAATTTTGAGGATCCATTGGATGAGCTCCAAAGGATGGTGTAGATAGTGAATTGGTGTTGAGTGGATTAGAAGCAAGGGTTGCTCTAACCGGTTGACTAAATTTCTTCTAACGACTCGCTCAATTTCCGGCTCGAACACTAATGGCGAAGTCCTCCCGGAATTTCGTGTATGCATGCACTACCTGTAACCTGCACAAGTAACACACCCGTATAACACAAAAGCAAAGACGATAATAAGAAATAAGCACATTAAATAGTTAATCACAAAATCAAACGATTCCAAACACAAAGCGCACGAACTCCCCGGCAACGGCGCAAAAATTTTATCGGAGTGTCGCGCCCTAGTCAAAGAAAATATTTATATGCCCAAATTGCCCTTAACAATGCGTTAGTGGTAGTAAGGGATCGAACCACGAAGAGTGTGTGGTTTGTGGTCGGATGTGATTGATTTTCAATAAGAGTGTCACTTTTTATGAAGCTTGCTACTTTGATTGTTTGATTTGGTTTATTAATTTTAAAGAATGTCGGAATGGTCCGATGAATTTGTGTCTACTTTACTAACTTTGAAAACTCAATTGATTGTAAAAAACTTTAATTAACTTGATGAAAACAATAGTTTGAGAACAAGGTTCACACCCGGTTCAGTAATGCAAATCCTAGGGTTCCTACACGTTTTGAATTTCAACTCAATTGCAAAATGATCAACGAATTTAGTGCTGCGTGGTTTAGGTGTCAAAAGTTATCAACGTCATAGACAACGGACTACAATACACTTCATTACCAAGAACATGTAAACTCTAACCTAGACAAGTCATAATCGCACATAAACATTTCGCAAAGTCAAATTTCGTAACTCATTCGACAATTCACAAATATAATACCAATGCGAGACAATTATCATAGGTTTTCAAATCAAATCACAATTTGTCACAAGTCAAAACTCAAAACAATGTCAAACCCTAGAACTTACAAAACCTACACCGGGGTGAAACCTTCGAAAATTAGCCGCTCATGGTGAACGGAACTTGATCAACCAGGAGGTTGGAGCTTGATCATGATTATCTTGAAGCCTTGGAAGTGAGGATGATGATGGTTAGGGTTTCGGATGGAAGATGGAATTGGATGGATGATGACGAAGATGATGATTAGGTTAAGATTATGATCCAAGATGATCAATTTGGGTGATAGAATGGATTGGAATTGGTAGTAGATCAAAGGTATCTTGTTTTTTGCTCCCAAGAGGTGTTTTTTAAACTCTCCAACTCGTAACTCCCTCACAAATGGGTTAAAAAATCATTATATCCTGTTCAAAATTGAAATTCAGCGATTGAACAACCAGAGGGGCGTCGCCGACGGCCCCTAAAAATCCTACTTTTTCTCCGACGCTCTAAATCACTGTATACGGCAAATTTTCTTCGACGAAACTTCTGAGGGGCATTGCCGATGGTCCCACTGGGCATCAGTGACGACCTCTACGATGCTTGATTTCCTGTTTCCCATTTTGTGACCCCGGGTTGACCCGTTTTCCTTCCCGATGCTCCAAAACGCTCCCGAATATCTCCTTAAACGTCGTAAACCTGCAAAACACAAATCCAATCAAAAGTAGGCTATTTGAAACTAAAAGTTACGTAAAACGTGAACTTAAACTTAATAAACACATCGGTTTTCAACCACATATCAGTGCTCGAGGTGGTGGGAGCGGTATGACAGGTAATCCCCTCCCCCCCCTCTCTCTCTCTTTCTCTCCTGCACCTCCCAAACCAACCAACCCATCAAATCTATAAGCCTATCAACGTCGGCTCGTAACTACGGATATTCTTCAGCTCACGGGGCATGATCTCGAATAATTTCCCGAGGAAACTGGGGCGCCCCAGGAGGTGGTGGTGGATGTGGCGGTGCTGGTCCATCTAAATCCTCCGGAGGGTCCTAAACGACCACTGTAACATTTGTCAAAAACGGGTTTTCCAAACCCGCTTCGTTTGTAATCGAATATCAAGTTATAAATGTTTCGTTGCGTACTTATATTTATTTTGATTTTAAACGATGCATAATTAATAAACAAATTAGAATTTAAAAACTATAATTAATAAAAAATGAAAATAAAATAATTAAAAAAGAAAACCGGCTGCCGGGATTCGAACCCGGGTCAGCCGGGTGAGTCAAGTCTTAACTCGCGCACATATAACCACTCCGCCACTAGTTGCTTTTGTGAAATGTAGGAAGCAATTAAAACATAACTTCAACCTTGAATCGACCTGTTTACGCCAACTGAAACCGTTATCGGCTTCCAAACGTCCAAGATGTTTGAGTGATCACGGATTTCTGATTATAACCGATAAACCGACAGTTTTAATCAATTCAGTCTTGAATGGACTTGAATTCATGTGATGATCGGTTTTTATAACCGAAGATATTCATTTCCTGAATTACTCAAACAATAGCATCCTCTCGCGACTCAAAATCATCCGCAGAACCTTCAATTTCACTTTCGCTCTATTTTCAGTTTGTCGGAATAGCTTTTTGAACTCGCCGGACTTTCGCCGGAAAACCGTATCTTCCATCAAAACAGTAAGTTTCTCAATTCTTCCATCTTCTATCAATTGTTAAGCTTTTGCTAACTCAAACCCTTCAATCAGAATCAGTTCCAGGCGACGATATCGGATAATCATCATTCGCCGGAAAATTTCTGAGAATTTCTAGAATTCGCTGTGAAACGGTATAAACCTTTAAACCTTTTGATAACTCTTGTTCAGTACTTCAATTCCACAACTAGCTAATCAAAACTGTTAATTGGTCCGCTCAGACAAAGTCCATAAAAACAGAGCCGACGACTTCGCCGGAATTCTGAGAAAGATCATTTCTCCGGTATGTTTACTCCCAAAATCTTCCCTGCCATTTCATTTTAATCACTTGAATGTTTGTCAATCGAATTAAAACAAGAACAGTAGGGTAATCGTTGTCTGAGATATTGTAGCGTAGAAGATGAAGTTAGTTTGTATATAAGTTTAATATAAATTGGATTATATCTCGGGTTAGACACACAGTCCAGCGGTGGACTGTGTGCGCACACTTATCACACGCCGCGAGTTCGATCCTTGACACAATCGTATTCTCTGTAAAAAAAATGTTTCCTTTTTAACTGAACCGGATTAACTCGCTGAAGATGTTAAGTATAATAAAAATCAGTATATTAACCAGGTTAGACACACAGTCCAGCGGTGGACTGTGTGCAACACTAACCCACAGGTCCCGGGTTCGAGACCTGTTACACACGCCGGTTCGATGATTAAAATCTTTTTTGAAAATAAAAGAATTTTGAATAAACTAAAACAGTATATAAATATAATTAAAAACAGAATTATTTCGGGTTAGACACGTAGCTCAGTTGGTAGAGCTGCGTGCACGCGTACGGGAGGTCTCGGGTTCGAGCCTTACCCGGCGCACACTTGCACACTAGCGAACCGGTCAACAAGTCAAAGTCAAAAAGTCAACGGCCAAACCCAGAAAAAGTCAACTTTTTTTATAGTTTTATTTATTTATTTAATTCAAAAATCAATTAAAAATACTTAAAAATAATGTTTTTAAAGTTAGAAAATAGCCTTAAACTCACAAAAATATATCTAAAAATCCTATTAAAATTATTAATAAAATCCACTCATTTACCATACCTTTCGTTATTATTTAGGTTAGTTAATCCTCGTCGATCAACCCTCTAAACTCGTGCGCATTCAGCATTTTCGAAAGAACGCACCCAATGTGAGTGAATCTCTACAATTCCCCGTTTTAATCACGTCTTTGGGGTGTATCATGTGTCTTATTATTTATCACATTTAAACTATTGTGCATCTATCATATCCATGAACAAATGTGTATTCAACTTGTATCAACTGTTTGTGTGGTTATTGTTTAGATTAAATTTATCATTTTCAGTACATACATTATCATAGGCCGCCGCTCCCCATTACATTATGAGCGTTGAGCTGTTCCCCATTACATTATGAGCGTGAACCAGGCGTTGCCAACATACGATCGGCTCCGTTTGATTGAGCCTTGATCGCACAGACATTTATCATAGGCCGTCCGTTCCCCATTACATTATGAGCGTGAACGTGACGTTGCCAACATATACAGTTTCATTCATGTTATATATTCATGCAAGTTGGTTTGTTATTGTATGTTATTGTTTGTCGTTGTTATTGTTATTGTATGATTTAATTACGTTTGCTCACATATGATTATTGCACAATTTTTCATGATAAAGATAACAAGAGATCAATAATAAATGTTTTTCTAACAAGGTTCACTCGCCAACTTATGTTGACCCAAAACCCCCTATTTTTACACATGATACAGGTGATCCAGCTGCAGCAAGAAACACATAGGATGGCTTAGAAGAATAAACTGGTTTAGACGTTGGATTGTTTAGTTGATTATCTTCTTTGTTTTTGTATGAACATGTTTGGAATATTGAGGATGTAATTTTGAATTTAATAAATATGAAACATATTAGTAAATATCATGAGCTTTGGTGATAACCCAATTATGCCCCGACTCTTAATCCGCTGCGGGTCGGGGTGTGACCACCGCTGCCTCATCTGCCGGAGGATAGACCGGATTGAAGTCATCCGGTAGAGCCTCTAGAACCCATAGCTCACCTCCGTGGGTTTTAAACCGCTCGCCGAGGAGGTCAAACCTCTAAACTAGCGTCATCTCCCGCAACATCAAAAAACCCATCCGCGTCGATGGTATGACCGACCGTAAGTGTGGGTCCGTCTCCGGTAAATGACCCAATGAACGTGCAATGACAATCACGTACGCACCGCCATACAAAAATCTGCGCTTCTGCCAGTGATAGTCAAAGTACTGGGCCAGGCCGTGTGCAAGTGCGCCGTAATAGAAGTAGCGAGCCGTGAGCCATAATAGAAGTAGCGAGCATCCTATGTAAATGCAGATATTGTTAGCGAAATAGGAAAATTAATTTATAATAATAATAATAATCAGAATAATTACTGTAATAAACGTACGTACCTATACAATGGGTCATCAACACGTGAAATCCTCCCCCTTCGCCCTCAAGTGCTCCCACGTGTTTGGCCCCGCAACCACCTTCCAAAATCCTAAAAGAATGGGTCTATCCACCACTACTAGCCCATGCGTATAAACATCTTTAGCGATCTCCTGCTGCAGGCATAATGAACCGCAAACTCTGCTAGCGTCATCGAATGCCAAACACTTGCAAGCCTGAAAGAACCCTTAGGCGAAGGGGGAGGAGCATGTGGCTGTGAAGGCGGCTGGTCGGCCCAAGGAGGGTGTAATGGTTAATTACCATTTTACCCCGGAGTTAGGCCTAGACGAGGGCAACTCAGGGGTAAAATGGTAATTAACCATTTCCCTTTTAAATTCAAAAGATTTATACACTTTACTTTTGCCGTTCAAAGTATATGTTGCGTCTAGCCCTAGACGGGGCGTCTTGGCCGTCAAAATTACCTTTATACCCTCGGCTAGGCCTACCATGGGGTAAAATGGTCTTTTGACCAACTATTGACGTCCAGTATCGGCTTGTACGAGACGTATATTGATATTATTTTTTTATCTATTTCTTATATACAAAAAACCATATTATTTAAACAAAAAATCATATTAATTATACAAAAATCATATTAATTATACAAAATATCATATTAATTATACAAAAAATCATATTAATTATGCAAAAATCATTCTTCCGATTCACTATTGATGAAATTAATACTCGTGTTTGGATTTGGTGGCGGATTCATTATCGATGCATACCATTCTAAACGGGGCGTGTACATATATTGTCATTGTTCTGCAGCGGTTCTTCAGTGCGTCAACCATAGCCTGTTTATTGTCGGCATTGGATATTGGGCTTCCAGCTTAACATGTATGAAGTGGTTATCATTAACATGTGCAAGCGTTATCAATTGTGGTTCTCGATTAGTCGGGGGACTTAATATCGGCAAGAAAGTGGAACTCCCATCGATGCTTAACAGGTGCACCACGATACCATACCTTTGTGCAATAAGAAGCCCTGCGTGGGGGACTTCCATCCAGTGAGTGGGGGACAATGTTCCACGTAATCCCAAATTAGGCCATCACGATGCCTGTTAAAATATCCTTCGTCCCATGCTTCAAATATTGGCAAACAGATCGATGCGTTCTGATTCATCTCATGTACAAGGTCTTTTCGAATATGCCCCTATAAACTATCACAGCCCCCGACCACACCCTAGGCGGGAGTCGTGCGCAGATACAATGGTACTTGTGTTCATTATAAGTTTTACAGCGGAATTTTCATCAGGACCCGGTGTTAGGAAAATTTATCAGAGTTTTCGAAACACCAAATTTTCATTTCTTAAACTGTGGGGTAAACCCCGTATTTACATAAAGGAATTTCACTAGGAACTCGTTGATTACAGAAAACACGTTATTTCACGATTACATAGCCACTTATTTAAGCTGGAGTGCTTTATGACACTTTTTCCTTTCTTCAAAGTAGGTCCCCTGAAACGCGTTTTAAAAACATTTGGTCAGTGAAAAATACTGGTGAGTTTGTTAGGTCCTAGAAGTGTGAGACTGAAGCATCAAATATACGCAACGGTCTATGGTAGCTAACTGGGCTTAACTGGGTTAGTTTGTGTTAGGTTTGGATCTTTATAGGTCATTTGGACATGCCATAGGCCATGTGAGCCAGGCAAGCCCATAGGCAAGCCCATTAGGGTTATGCCTTACCCTAGGTATATAAGCTAAGCTTATGTTATTTCTAGGGTTAAGCTTTTGGGTGGACTATTAGGTTTTCTCAAGAGAACCTCCATCTTATACCAGACGGTTTTGCTTGTTCAAGTAATAGAATCGTGTGCAAGGTGTTAAAGTGATTTATCATTGTTCTTCATTGTTTCGGGTTTGTTGAAGATCACCTAGTTTGGATTCCGCCCATCCTTGGTGATTGTGTGATATCAATGTTAGATCCGGATTACCGGGACTTACAATTGGTATCAGAGCCTGCTGTTCAAATTCAGGCTTCGGGTATTGCTGATTGGAGAAGTTTTTCAAAGTGTGTTGCTGCTGCTTGGATTGGTTTCTGTTCCGAATCACTGTTCATCGTCGGAAGTGTTACTGTTCCAAAGAACTCGAAGAAGATTTGAAGATTTCGGATCTGGTACTGTTCCAGATTCCGAAGAACACGAAGAAGGTTCTCATATTTCAGATCAACTACTATTCTGGATTCCGAAGAACACGGAGGAGATCATCCATCTCGGATTGATCTCGGACTGTTGTTCAATCCAGATTACGATCCGAGATATTGTTGCAGTTATCGACTCCTTGGTTTTCGGAATACTGTTGCTGTGTATCTGATAGCATTCCGGATTACTGTTCCGGATTCACACTGTTGTTGTGCATCTGATAGCATTCCGGGTTACTATTCTGGATTCTCATTCTGGACTGAAATAGTGCATCTCGGGTTAGCATCTAGGATCACTGCTTGAGATTTCATCTCGGATTGTTAATATGAGTTACTGTTCCGAATTTGGTACTGTTCTGAATTGTGCCCACAAAGGTGGAAAGTTAACCAGCTAACGTAACCGGAGTTAAATGTTTTCATACACAGAATTTGATCCTTAGACAATTTTAACAAACCGGTTGCACGGCTAGACTCGTGTCATTTTTAGGGCAAAAAAAAAGAAGGCACGAAAATTCCTAAAATCACTATCGGACATTATATATCATTAGAATCGTATCGTCGAGACGAGTCTAATGGTACATTTTGGTAAAACCGGTTTTTGGACATTTTTTATTGTGTTTACCGGTCCGGTTTCGACTATCCGAAGATGTTTGCAGCCCAAGCTCAACACTCGAACATAGCTCTCAGTCCAGCACAAAATCAAAACCTAAGCTTGCGGGATGAAGTGAAGAAAAAGCTGAATGAGTTTATCGGAGACTACAATGTTGATCCGGTTGCTAACTATGTTATGTGATTGCTTTAACATGGGAGGCGAAAAGAGGAAGTAAGAGATGAGTTGGATAGCATTCTAGGAGATGATAAAGACTCCTTTGTATCTTGGTTATGGGATCGTTTATAATCAAACCAAGATCTCTAAGATCTATACGCTAAATCAACATCGTCTCATCCTGGAGAAGTGTCCGAACAGAAATTAACAGCCAGCAAGCAGCAATCAGCAGCCCAACACCCTAAACTCAACCTCAAGCTCAAACTAACGCGGACAAATCAAGCTCGTCCATTGACATGGTCAACTATCTTTTGTGCACTGAACCTTGCAGGAATAGAGTTGCTCAACTCAGGGCTCTTAATTCCAAAATGACCGATGAATACAACAATGCAATGGCTCAGGCATCAGCCTTCGAGAAAGTAACAAGTTACTCAAGTAAAAGGTTGAAGCTCAAAAGAAAGACATAGCTCAGCTTCACCTGGACGTAAATCAACAGAAATGTTGGGTCCATGATTACAAAACCAGATTAGATTCAAAAACCATGGAATGCGACTTGGTAAGAGTTGAGCTGGGACTTCTTACTGGAAAATATCAACAAAACGAAGTTAATATAAAGAAGTTTGATACATCCAACAAGCTTGTTCAAGACGTGTGCAATGTGCAGCTGGCATATAAGGGGAACAAAGGGAAGGGTTTGGGATTCAATCAGGTTGCCCCACCGTATAATCACAACTACACAACAATGCCTGAAACCAACGAAGATATTAAGAAAGCACAAAATATGGTGTACGACAAACCCTGTGATTATATGCCAGACGCACGGGAACCATCTGGTGCCGTTGACTCTTCAAATGATTCATCTGATGAAGATAGAGCTTATGTGAACAAGGCTCCCAGTGCGCAAACTGAACAATCTGAACCTTCTGCTTCAGATGAAAAGGTTCAGAGCAAGCTAAAATAGCTAAAACGAGCAAATCGGAGACGAAGAAAGTAGAAGTCCAAACGTCAAGGACAGTTACGTTCTCCAAGATCATCAGTGGGCAGCAATAGCCCTCAAAAGGCTGGTGTTGTGAAAAATGCTTTTGTTAAGCCGGTTGTTAATGGAAAATGTGAAAGATATGTCTTTGACCGTGCCAGAAAGCTTTTGGAAAGGTTGGGGAGATTTCTGAACAAGACTTGAGTCTAAACAAACGAAGAAGAATCCAAAGAAATCTCCACAACAGAAGAAGGCCCTTGCAAACGATAAGTACAGACATCCAAATTCATCTTCGTCTGCAAGAAACGTGCAAGGAAATCAAGCACAGAAGGGATCAGTTCATCCTTCAGGGCCTGCAAGAGCAAATCAAGCTGATCAGAATGTTTTATATGTGAAGAGACAAACATGCTTCAATTGCGGCATTTCTGGTCACATTGCTCGAAACTGTACACGTGGTCCCCATGTTCCGTGTCATGCTAAGAATCAGAAGGCTACACTGAAGAATTACAATCATTCCAAGTTGATGAAGGTATCATCACCTAAGGCAATGAAGAATGTGAATTCCAAGGTTAAACCATCTGATGGGGATTGGAATGTTGCCAAAAACAAACGCAAGGCTGTTCAGAAACAAAAATATGTTTCTAAAATGACTAAACCTGAAACAGCCACAAAGGCAACTACCGCGTTTGTTAAAATGAAACAGATTTGGAAACCTAAACCCAAATCCAAATCAGCAGCAACATCACCAATCCTCGAAACAAAAGGGGACTTGTGTCTTAAAGAAGTGTCTTACTAATCTCCTTATTTTTCAGGAAAAACCAAGGAGGAGTTGTTGACAATCTCGGGAATGTTGGTAGCGGTTGTTCCAGGGACCTGAAGGATAATATCTCACTGTTGCAAAAAGTTTCAAATTTTTACGATTGTGATGTTTCCTTTGGAGGAGATGAGGTAAGAAAAGATCAGCGAAAGGGTACAAATTTAATTTTTCGTGCTTTAATTTTGAAATTGATTAGTTTTTAATCTAATGACGGAACGATTAAGCAAAAAACAACAAAAATATTTTCCTTTTCTTTTGTTTAAAACTTTGTGCAAATGTTATCTTTGTTAGGTAAATTTATGCATAAAGTATGATGCACAAATTTAGGGGGGAAGAGGGCGATATATGTATATATGTATTGCTTGAGGGGGAGAAAATTAAAAAAAATACAAAAATATTATTTGAAAAACAGAAAAATACAAGAATAAAAAGACATGGGAAATGAAATGAATATCCGTGATAAAGGGCGTGACTAACACATGTAAGGTGTTGTAGCTGAAAAGACTATGATCTAATGTGATGTGTCGGTAGGCTTAATGCTCAAAGTGATTGTAAGATACAAAGTGATATAAACATAACGAACTATGTATCTTGTGGGTAACATACCATCGGCGTATGATTTTATGGTCTTAAATCTTGCGTTGATAGATCGTCTGAGGTTTTGGGTCTTTATGCTGTTGAGTCATCCAGGGATATCTTGGCTGCCCTTCTGTTGCATCCAGATTATATGCAGACCTAGGCACAGTCAGGATATCTTTCTAAAAGAGCCAAAATAGAAGGGCCAAAACCTTAAAAGAAAGGAAATCTCATTATGAGAAAATTCAATGAATCCAAACATACCAAATTAGGTATTTGCCTAACCCTCGTCAGATACTATTGGTCACTCTGCTGTACAGAAGTACTGACCTGTTCACCAATAGCCTGACATTGTACAAGTTAAAGCATGATCTCAGTATACTCACCTGCTACGATGAATCGTTGTGCTTACCTTGATCGCGGGGGTTTGTCATGGTATGGGACGCATGGATATTATAGTATAATACTACCCTAAGCATATCACGAAGTTGAAAAATGAAAGTTGAGCGTTAAAGTTTAAGTGGACAAACAAATTGGCAATCACTTGGACCAGTCTAAATAAGTTCGCATGAAAAATTTTCCTTAGTCCGTCTGAAAACGATTTTGATCCCATTGCAATTGTATAGTTGTAACTATTGAGTTAGTTTTCTTGTTCATTTGTGTTTTTGTTTATATTCAATATTTTAAAAAATTTTAAAAAATAGAAAATTTTAAAAAAATTCAAAAATAGAGTGCTTTATTTGTTTTATTAAAAAGTTATTAACCGTTCGTGAAGATTTGACTAATCATCTAAAGATGAAAGAATTTGAATTTCGATCTGAGTACAAGTACTTGGATGTACCAAGTGTTCATGCGGTACTCTTCCTGTTGCATAAGAATGTTTGCTTATAAATTTCTGAGAATTGTGAAGATCTTGATTTAGATCAAGAAACAGGGATTGCTGAAAGTGAGATGACGTTAGTTGCCGACAAAGCATGAAGCATCACAACAGCAAAGTGAACCTGAGTCAAAAGAACCAGTTGTTAGTCATCGTCTGACCGTGATAGTACATTTAAAGAAGTACCTGAGAACATGTTTGCTTGAAAGAGAAAGATTGAAGAAGAAACGAGTTGCTGAGATTCCTCCTCTCACATTCTTTTTGACAAAGATGTTTCAAGCAAAGCCGATCAAGATCCTAATATGAAGCTAACCACTGAATTTGCACTATGAAGACAATTTGATGCATCAGTCTAGGGGGAGATTGTTAGGTCCTAAAAGTGTGAGACTGAAGCATCAAATATACGCAATGGTCTATGGTAGCTAACTGGGCTTAATTGGTTAGTTTGACCTTTATAGGTCATTTGGGCATGCCATAGGCCATGTGGGCCAGGCAAGCCCATAGGCAAGCCCATTAGGATTATGCCTTACCCTAGGTATATAAGCTAAGCTTATGTTATTTCTAGGGTTAAGCTTTTGGGTAGACTATTAGGTTTTCTCTAGAGAACCTCCATCTTGTACCAAACGGTTTTGCTTGTTCAAGTAACAGAATCGTGTGCAAGGTGTTAAAGTGATTTATCATTGTTCTTCATTGTTTCGGTTTTCTTGAAGATCACCAAGTTTGGATTCCGCCCATCCTTGGTGATTGTGCGATATCAGTGTTAGATCCGGATTACCGGGACTTACAGAATTCGTTCAGTTGAAAGAAAACACATTTTTATAATTTATAGCATTAAGGATTTTTATATTTGTTTACTTACTTACTATTGGTTACCTCGTTGTCCAACAGTAAAGAAAATACTTTTAATAGTGTTTGTCACTCGCCCATTTTGGTGACTAGTGGTCATATCACTGATTCGTTAACTCGTTGTCCAATAGTAACACATAACAAGGAATGTTTACAAACCTCACATACTAGCAGTAATTTCAGAATACAAAGACTTAATCACTATAAATACAACTGATAAAACATTTAGGGTTTTGTAAAAGCATTTGAGAAAAAAAAGAATGACTCACTTTGCAGTTTTAAGTTGACAGGTCTGCCTAGTTGTTTAAGATTGGTATACATAATTAAATACAGAATGCACACGTATTAGTGTATTAACTTAATTCAACTTTTTATGATAATCACAAGATCAAAACCCACAACGAATGACAAAGTATATCCGGGCACCGGCAGCACTTAAAGACATCCATTGGATTGGTTTCAATTGATCGGATATAGTACCGTGTCAGTTATTAGAGTTATTACCCTGATATCGATGCAGTGTTTCTAGAATTTAGGGCTTTGGTATTTGAACAGAGCTTTGAGAGAGAAAGAAAATAGTTCAACGAATTGAAATGTCTGAACCTCGCTCTATTTATAGCTGATTTTAGGGCCTCTCACGCCCCGCAACAAACCAAGGGATCCCTCTTGCGGCCCGCGAGAGGGTCTATCTAGGGCATAGGTGGCGTTAATCACCATGGTAGGCTTGATACGTGGACGACACGTGTCCGATGCGTGTCCGAGGCGGCTCCAATGGCTCTCGTTGTAACATTTGTCGTAAAACGGGTTCTAAAACCCACTCCGTTTTATAATGCAAGTTATGATGATCATTATGCATTTATGTTAAGCATTGAAATCTTGTTATTAGTAATAAATAATGATAATAAATTTTAAGTAAATAATAAAGTTTAAGTAAATAATGAAGTTTAAATAATAATAACATAAATTATATAATAAAATTAAAATAGGAACAGGGGTGTGGACCGCGGGTATCGAACCCGGGACTCCACCCAAATCAAACACCCATCACACCACTGCACTACACACACACATCTGCTATAATCCCAAACTGAATTCCATTTGTACCAAAACAATATTTGAGATTTAGTTCAAGAACACCCGCCCAGTAACGGCTGCCATCTTCATGAATCATCAAAATCTTTGTTTCTGTTACGAATTAAACTAAAGAAACATTTCCTAAATCATATGCTAGACTCAATCAATGGGTTAATAATGATCAATTCAATTATGTAATCATCATGGCATTAAATTCCCCGACCGAAACAGTTGAAACCGAAACTTAAACTCAAACCAGCTTTTGCTTATAAATAGCGATCCTTGAACCTTGTAGAACTCGCTCACTCTCACAAGCAAACTCTCTAAACGCTCAGAAGGCTCTCTGCTTCGAATTAACACTCGCCGGAAAAGTGCTTGTCGCCGGAAAACTTCGTTGGAGATCAGGAAAACCATCTCTGATTGGTATATTTTATACTCATTTCCTTTTCATTGATTAATTTTAAATCTCGTCTGTAGTAGGATATTTGAAAAGTCTAATAAAATTCATTAAATAAAAATACTAATTTAAAATAAAAGAAATATATTTACCGATTTATTAGGTGAATATTTAGGTTAGTTTTCTCGTCGGTTGGAATCTTTAAATCGGGCACGCTCGTTATCAAATCAAGAATGCACCCACTATGAGTGAATTCCTACAAGCTTCTCCTTTTTATTCATGTTTTGGGGTGTATCATGTGTCGTTTATTAATATCGTTTATTCAAACACTTGTGCTACTACCATTATATAAACTAACGTGCTATGTGATATTTGTTTTATTGTTATATGTGGTTATATTTTTTCATTTCAGTCAAGCTTTCACATTAGGCCCATCAGTTCCCCGTTTCATATGGGTAGAGCATCGTGTTGCCTAATTAGATCGGCTCTGTTTAATTGAGCCTTGATCTCACATCTCATCATTTATCATGGTCACGTGTACATTGCTAGATGTTTATGTGGTTTGTGGATAGTTTACATATATGTTTGCTCATAGTTGGTTTATGCATATTTTTATTAAATTCATTAACATATCATTTCTTTCAAATGTTTAAACGGGATTCATTCGTCAACTTTTGTTGACCCAAATCTCTATTTTTACACATGATACAGGTGAACAGGTTGAAGCAAGGAACACATAGGATTGGGCCTTAGAAGATAAATAAAGCATTATTTGAATGTCATGTTTAGAACATTTTGTGCTTGTATGGTTTATGTGTTTGTTGGAATTTTCCCCTTTGATTTGGAATAATAAATTTGAAACTTTATTATAGTAAATGCCATGAGTTTTGATGAAAACTCAATCATGCCCCAACTACCATATCCTTGTAATCTTTCAGCCAGTTATACCATGCGCTTGTGCAAAGAACCATACCCTCAATGTCATAACCACAATGATAACCTTGCGCGCAATGTGCAACGGTGCGCCTTCCTTAGCACAACTTGGTCATACAATGAACCTTGCGCACTCAGCGCAACGGTAAATTAGACCAACACTAATAGAACCTTGCACACTTAGCACAATGGTAAATTAGACCAACACTAATAGGTCATACAATGAACCTTGCGCACTCAGCGCAACGGTAAGTTAGACCAACACTAATAGGTCATACAATGAACCTTGCGCACTCAGCGCAACGGTAAATTAGACCAACATCAGTAGGCCACACAATGAGCCTTGTGCACTCAGCGCAATAGTAAATTAGACCGACATCAATAAGTCACACAACGAGCCTTGTGTACTTGGCACAACGGCAAGTTAGATTTACATGCGCAAGCTACTAGACCCTGCGCGGAGCACACAACCCTCTAGTCATACCTTGCAAGGACAAGACAAACATGAGAGCACCTCATAGTCTTGTAGACAAAAGGATATCCCTGCTACACTACGCTGGTAGGAAAATGCTGACAACCTCACAGAAGGGATAAGCACTAAGAGGTGTTGACCATACTCAAGGGAAAAGAGTGGCAGAGCTGCGACGAATGGCTGCTCGGCAGGTTGCATCTGACAGTGTCAAATGAACAGTGACACGGACACCAGATTATACACGAACCATATCTACTCCAGTATCTGTTCCACCTTCTCCACTTTCGGCTGAAGCAGGTCTGACGCCAGAGACGTCCGTCCTCATTGTCTGTACACGTGGCACCATTCAGTGCGCAACAGACAAAACCTCCTGACAGAAAACATTAATTCCCCTGCAGGGGATATGTAATGTCTGACCCAGAGGGATAAAAGGGATGTCTCTGGTCGCTTGGGTCGGGCCCAAGGCCCATCAGCCCATCTCCCGAGCCCACTAACCTTCGGCTATAAAATAAGTATCAGGCCACCAGGTAAAAACATGAGTGATCATCTACTTTCTCTTGCAATCACATTTACAAGCGTTCTCGCTTACTACTTGCATAGCCCCATACTTATTCTCACGCCGGAGTGTGGTCACGGAGAAAACCACCCTTTTCCCCGTGACAAGGCTAACGACGCTGTTCGTTTTGCAGATTAGCGTAAGTGAGATCATCCCGAGAGACGAGCGAAGTGCTGACCCTTGTATGCAGAAACACCCTGGTTGTAACATATATATCTCCGGATATCCCTAGGTTCAACTGGTGCTTCTTCACTGATTGAAGTTGCGACTCTGATCAGTCCACGCAAAGACAAACATTTCCTTGTAATCTTTCAGCCAGTTATCATACACGTACTTAAAGACCCCTAAAAAGTAAAAATTAATTCATTAAATGTACAAAGGTGAGTCATAATTATTAAAAAAAACTTACTTGAACGTTTGTATTCCACAAGTCGCTTTGCAGGTTGTGCAAGTGGTACACGTATATGGGTATTGATAGAGACTCACACAATGTCCCCCAGAATGACAGAAATTTTTGCCAGTCTTCTTCTGTGAAGACGCTCTTGTAGTGCTTACAAATATTCTATTGTATGTGAAACCTGCAAAGATACCGAGAGATGTTTAGAAATACTTTAGCACACGTTCATTAGGGCCAGGTCTCTATCCATTACAATCACACGTGGCTCTAGAAATTCATCCAACATTGACCTGATCTTCTCAAGCACCCATACAAAGTTATCACTACGTTCTTTACAGATAACGACATGCGCGATACTAAATGAATAGCTGGTAGGCGTCATACCAACAATCTGGACAAATGGCATGTTGTATACATTTTTTTTGTACTCAGAATCGATCAGCGAAACGTGTCGGAATGCACGCCACATTTACTCGAGTAGGGATGAACAAAGAAGATCTCTATTACGATCTCTGTTCCGGGTTCCTCCTGTGTGTTGTAAATAAATTCGTTTTTAATCAGGATGTTTTCTAATGATTGCATGGGAGTCAGTTTGTCTCTTTGTTTGACCCTAATCTTCTGAACTACGTATTTTGTACGTCTTTCTGAACATGGAACCTGTCGGGATCCTGCTTCCTTACCATTTGAAAACTTTTGCCTGGCTCTATGTTTTGAGTTGTCAGATGCTCAATCAGTCTATATTCATTGGAAGTAAACCTTCGCACAAGGGCGTGGGTCAACAGGTCTTCACAAAGTTCGTGGTTATGTTCAGTCTTTCCCTCTTTTATCCCCTAGGTTTCATACGGATGGTCTCGCGCTACCACCAGGTAAAACGAGCAACCGGTTTTTTTGCTTCCGACTTTTCTAACCGTTGTTGTAGTAAGGTGCTCACCATCACGGTCACACTCAAGCCATATCCTCCCGATCCTTCCCCCAATTTTCTTTGATCGTCGGGTCACAATAACGAAACCATCCGCGTTTGTCGTTTCCTGTGCCCAGTTCTTTAGTTCATCTAAAGAGTTGAAAACCTGTAACATCGATAGCGTTAGGTTAGATTTTATATTTATTTATCTGTCTAACAAAATAAATTTGATACCATCTTTGTGAGGTATAGATTGCCTGGGCTGGGGGGTACCTAACTACCATATCCTCCACCGCCCGGATAGTTTTGTTGAGCGTACAAAGATTGTGATATCTTGTAACTTTCGTAAGGATTGGATTGCTCGGGAAATGAATTGCTGATGACCACCATCTCCTCCGTATCCATCCGGATGGTGTTATTGCACGTAAGAATATTCACACTAGTATCCATAATCTGGATACACTTGTTTCGTCGGATAACATGGTATAAGTCATCTACAGGGGATTTTTATCAACAGGGGATGCGTGTTCAAATCTAGAAACGGTCTGTTTTGATTTCCTTGTACATTAGACACAACCTTCTCTTGCTCGTTAGAATCGGGAACGCTAGTCTCCCCTAAAAACGATTCATCATTAGTAAATATTAAAACAACAAGTAATATAAGCTAATAAATGTTACCGTAACGGCTTCGCACACCCATGACTCACCATATAATGGTCCAAAGAAATAGTTGTCGTCCCAGGATGATGACATTTCAGCACATTTGAATGATATCAAATAGAAGGCACAGAAGAAGCAGAGAACGTCGAAGTTTTTTTGAGGTTGAAGAATGCTCTGCATGTCCCTATTTCAACTATCTGAATTCCAATATATATGCCTCGTACAACTCTAGACGCCTCGTATTACTTTATCACGTGCAGTACCAACCATAGTTAAATCAATAAAAAATACACCCCCATCTAGGCCTAGACGACCGGTCTTGGGTCTGTCGTATATGGCCCCCTTCTAGGCCTAGACGCCTCGTCTGATGTGACTGATTTGACATGGTACGAGGTTACAGATCTGGTCAGAGACAAAAAACCCTAGACGCGTCGTCTAGGCCTAGACAAAGCAACTCAGATACCCTAATGACCTGTCTAGTCCTAGATGAGGCGTCTTTGAGGGGTGTGGAAATAGGCATATTAGTGTGGGAATATGTAGACCCTTTCGTAAATGAGACGTGCCAATAAGGGTGGCAGGAAGATACGAGTGGCGGGAAGGAAATCTAGAATTTGAATTGGTTTAGTAGTTTATATTATATTTTTTTAATCGTTATGACAATTAATTACAGATTTATTTTTATTAACCTAAAATCCTTTTCTATGAAACCGAGCCAAATTACCAACGAACTATTTGAGATCGGCTAAAAAACTTAAATCCAACCAAGTTTAAACAAGTTAGAGCCAGAGCCTGAGCCTAATAATAAACATGTTTTGTAAACGAGCCTAAATGAGTCCATTATCTATATAACTTTTGAATAATAATTTAAATATATGTTTAAATAAATAATAATTATTTCTAAAATTATAAAATCAACTAAAGTGTGTGTATTTAATGTTATATACAAATTTATAATAAATAATAACTATCATTTATATAAATTTACTTAATAAATAATGAACGATTAAATGAGCTTGAACCCAAACCGAGTTGGAATAGTTACCCACAAGTCAAACTCAAGTATTTGAAACAAATCTTAAACCAAACCAAGCTCGAGCCTGGTTGGGCTCAGCTCGACGCTACACACACATTACCTTGTAAATTAACTTTATCATAGATATAGACAAGAAAGAATACATACAAATGGACTTGGTATCAAAATCAAAGAATCATAGTTGGTCGTTATAGATGATAACGGTTCATAAGAAGTCTACCGAACTCGATTTCATTGTAAGTCACAACAAACCTTAAGAAGTATTAATGTGCCATATGCATCCAAGTTTTGGTCATTAATCACTATAATTGATCACATATCACCAACATTAACATCACAATGGGTCGTAAGAACTCAGTAGAACACATAACTAACTATTATTTTAATCTATTTTGAGTGTGCTTAACATAAGGTGCAAAATTACATTATAATTATAATGGGTCGTAAGGAGTCAATGTTAGACCATGAATAATGAGTCTTTAAGAGTCATATAAACTCATATTTGAGTGTGAATCACTATATATGACCATGATTTAGTATGGTTGACAATTATCCATTTACATTTATCACTATGTTCGACCATAAATCACTTTGGTTGACCAAGTTTGACTGACATCGACTATCCTTGACATATTGTTGGTATGAATGTATTAAATTTAAGAGTAAAGTACAATATGTGTCCCTGTAGCTTGGGGCGGAAATCAACTTGCGTCTCCTGATTGCAAATTTGGAAACTTGGGGTTTAACGCTACACTTTGAGTCCCTTGAGACAACTCCGTTAGTTTTTTACACTGAAATGACTATTTTGTCCTTGTATCCTATAAATTTGTGTCCCTACAGTTTATAACATGTTCTCCTTTGCATCCCTTAGCTTAACAATATTTAATTCAAATGAAAGCCTATTTACTTATGTCCCTATGTTTTTAATCTGTATCAAATTCAGTCCATATGTTTTTATAATTTATCAAAATTCTATTTAAAATGTGTATTAAGTCAAGCGTTTGCAATAATGAAAACATATTATTTAAGTTACCACAATATTAACAGTTCTATATATATATATATATATATAATATATATATATATATATATATATATCATTAATCATAAGTTAAGATTACATCAAAAGTTAAATTATCCTACAAACACTATCAACAAAAACCCTAATCGAAAGTTGAATTATCCAAACACCTACTTGATCCACTCATTTCTCCCTTTCTTCCCGACTTCCCCGCTTGTACCTCCAATCAAAAATCTTATTGTTCAAGAATCTGAATACCACCCTTACATGCAGGACGAGGTGGCTTAGGATACAAGTCACACTGATCCTGACTACAAATGTTTAAATCAATAGTGTCAAGTTAAATTTTTCAAAGTACCCCCACTAACAAATTTTTCAAACTACTCATCAAACATAACACTAATCAACGACTAGTAACCAAAATAACTTCACTAATCAACACTCATCAAATATAACACTTATAAACGAGTATTAACCGGAATAATCCACTAATCAACGAGTATTAACCAACATAAATCACTAATCCACCCGTATTTAACCAATCAACGAGTATTAACCAACATAACACTAATTAACTTCACTACCTGCCACAACGGTGGTTATCCACGATTGCCTGAGCTTGGAATGACATTTGATCTGTTATGAGGCAATCAAATGTAATGGAATGGGGGTTTGGTGGTGTGCGATCTTCGAAGCAGAAACAGGTGCAAAGGGTGGTGGTGGGCGATCATCTGTGTATGGAGATCGTCTGTGTAGGGCGATCGTGTCACACCCTGACCCGTAGCGGAAATGGTAGTCGGGGCATGATTGGGTTTTCATCAAAGCTTATGACATTTACTATAAGTTTCATATTTATTATTTCAAATTTAAAGGCACAAATTACAATAACACGGGCACAACATGTTCACAACATTCAAGAATTCTTTATTTTTCTTCTAAGGTAAATCCCAATGTGTTCCTTGCTTCCACCTGTCCACATGTATCATGCGTAAAAATAGGGCTTTGGGTCAACAAAAGTTGACGAGTGAATCTTAATTAAACATTGGAAAGAATTGTTTATATTGGTTATTAAATAAAAATGTGCATAAACCAAATATGAGTATACGTATATGTAAATTTAACCACAAAACACATAATATAATTAATGCACACACACATATCAAATGATGAACGATGAGATCAAGGCTCAATCAAACGGAGCCGATCTAATGAGGCACCTGATGCTCAACTCGTCTCCAACGAGGAACTGATGGGCCTAATGAATTGTTTGCACGCAACTTGACAAAATGTAAACACGCAACACAACAAATAACATTTACATCACATGTTAGATCATATAATGGTAATAGCACAAGTGTTTGAATAAACGAAATGTATAAACGACACATGATATATCCCAAAACATGAATAAAAAGGAGGATTTGTAAGAATTCACTCACAGTGGGTGCGTTCCTTGCTTGAAAGATTGCGCAAGAATTAAGGATTTAGTCAACGAAGGAAAACTAACCTAAGATAATAATACGATAGCTCGTTAAATATAAACAACATAATATTTTTATTTAATACATTCTTTTTATTAAATTTTAGGTTGTTTTTTGTGGTATTTATTGAGGTTTTTAAAGCTAAACAAATCTTGTTCTTAATTATTGTTAATTGTTTTATCAAACAAACAAATACCAAAAATTAAATGAAAAGGAAAAGAAAAAAATTTAAAATTTTAAAAAAAACTTGTCAGATCTGACAAGAGAGATCTGACCGGTCGGACTGTGGTATAAGATGCGTGTGGTGAGGCTCGAACTCGTGACCTCTCGGTTGCGTGCACGCAACTCTTCCAACTGAGCTACGTTTCTAACCCGTAAGGAATCCTATTTTAAATACTCTTATATACTTGTTAGGCTATACCAGAAATTATTTTATTTAAAAAGGATTTAAATTAACGAACCGGTGAGTAAAGCATGAATCGAACCCGCGATCTCAGTGTCATTGTGCACTCAGCCCAACCAACTGGGCTGGGTGTCTAACCCGGATATCTATGGATTTTTATTACTTTAAATACTAATCCGCTATGTTTTATATTTAGGTGCAAAAATGTCTGATTTAAATCACGAAGTTAATGCCACGCCTGAGACTCGAACCCGGTCACCTCCGTATAAAATGCACACAGTCCCACCGTTGGACTATGTGTCTAACCCGGGTTATAACCCACGTTTTAAAAACATAAACATACAAATAGAACTTCATCTTCTTCCCTAAACCTATACCCGATTGTAAGTACTATTTGCTTTGCTTTTAAACTGATTTGTTTAATGATTCTTGAAAGTTTTAAACAAGAAAAATCATGAAAGAGTTGGGAAATTATACCTACCGGAAAACAAAATTTCCGACCTCCGGTATTGAGCTCCGGCGACGCGGAACCACTATTCCGGCGAGCAGAGAGATGAGAGTTAAGCAGAGGGTTTCGAGAGAAAGCTTTGAGCGAGTTTGGAACTGCATCTCGAGAGGTATTTATAGGTTACAAAATCTTTGATTTCAATTGATTTGAAACCGGTGATTGAGCGGATGTTTTGAGTAACGGTAAATTCTTGGACTGAATTGATGTAAATTAGGTGATGATTGGCAGTTAAGTTGGAGGATTGTAACGGATTCCTTATGATTGCCCGCTTAAACAGAGAGCGGTTGCTGACTGATGGTTTGGTTCTTGCAGATGACACGTTTTATCTACTATATTTATTAATTGGTTTCAAAACTACACAATAAATGTGTGTAGCCTAGTGGCCAGTGTGTGCGTGTGTGGGGTGTACCCGGGTTCGATCCCGGATTGTCCCTTTTCTTCATTTTTATTAATTATATATATTATTTTCTTTTGTTTTATATGTTATTTCTAATTACTTATTATTATAATTTATTAATTCTGATTTTTAGATTTTCTAATATTAATTATGACAAAAATAAGATAATCAATACTAACAAATATATAACGAACATTTAACCGAATACTTGATTAATAAACGGTACGGGTTTTTTTTTTAAACTCGTTTTATGCAAATGTTACAGATCGTCAGTGAGTGTTGGTAGTGTGCGACGGGTGCACGGGATGGTGGTGCAATCGTGAGGCTGATTAGTGATTGTGATTGTGGTTGGTGATGGTGGGTGATTGTCAGTGTAGCGGTGGTGATCATCGGAGAAGGAGGAGGGAAAGGGTAGGTAGGTGGGGACACAAATGTGGAATGGTTTAACTGAGGGGGTGTTAACATGACATAGCGTTTTGATATCGTGTGAAAAGACCTACTTAACCCCCATCATATAACTTTTTAACGTAAAAAACTATCTCCGTTAGCCATAACTACTCAAAGTGTAGCACTTTTCAAACCATATAAACACAATATTACAAATTTACAATAAGAGGACACAACTATCTTTGACTTTGTTTGACCTACTTTGTCGTCGTTTGACTATAATGATTTTTTATTAACAAATTTTAACTTAAAAATATCTAATTAAAAAATGTATTTCTGGATCTTGATATGACTTTTCCTAAAAGATTCATTAAATCACTTTTTAACTTTCTTTTAAAGTGATTTATTTCTCGATTTTCTTACTATATTTATTATTTGTATTACATTGAAAATTATATGCCCGCTTGTGTATCGACATATAATGTATTTTAGTAGGCAAAAGTGAAAGTGCACTAATTTTAACATTATTTTATAATTTTATGAAAATAACGTTAAAAGAGAAAAATGGTTAATCATGCATCATGTGATGGCGTTGATAGCCAAAGACAAGAGAGTACGTGTACTAGTGGGCCTTTGTCTTAATAGTTGAGTGTTATATGTATTATCTTCAAGGCTTGATGCATAAGTACTATCGAGCCAGAGGTTTCACCGGAAGCCTTTCTACTCATATATCATGTGTCTAAATAGTGAGTATGATGATGATAATATTAAATTGAAAATTAATCACTAAGTTACCGATTTTGACTTTAATTCAACAATATTGTTTTCAAAAGGAAAAAAAATGAGCTTGTTATATTTATAAATATATTTGTGTTCTCTATAAAGTATATGTTTTATTAATTTTTTTAAAATTGTTTTTTTACTTTTGACATGAATTTTCTATGGGCTTTATTGAATTAATTTTTAGAAATATATTTTATTAGTTTTGCTATAGATTTTGCTCCCAATCTTGTTAATTTATTTTTAATTTTTTCCCTTTTTAAACAAATTTTGTTACGTTGTTTTTTAAATTTTTATGTAATTTGCTAGTATTTTTTTAATTATTTGTTTAAATATTTAATTTTCAAGTTTGCAACAAATTTTGTTACGTATTCTATGTAACATTTATTACTTAGATTTTAAATGTTTATTTTCATAGTTAAGCTACGGATTTTGCTATCGATTTTAATAACTTATATTTATATATAGTTACTTCCTCAATTTTGCTACGAATTTCATTTGTGGATTTCGCTACCATCTCACTATAGAAATGTGCTAGATTTTGTTATCGATTATGCTGCGGAATTTAGCTATGAATTTTGCTTGATTTTGCTATGAGTATAGCAACGGATTTTGAAAGGTTTTTGCAATAGATTTAGCTACACATTTTATCTAGAATTTTTTTTAGAAAATATCTTCTTTAGTTAATTTCTAAATATTTATTTTCATTGTTCTGCTACGGATTTTGCAATGTTTATGTTTTTAGTATTTATATCCACGGCTTTGCTATGAATATTGCTACAAGTTTTTCTACCTTTGGTTTTAGAAACTTTTTTTATCGATTTTGCTACGAGTTTTAGTAGGAATTTTGTTTAATTATAATTAAAATACTTATATTCTCAACTTTGCTACATATTTTGCTACAAAATTTATTTACTTTTTTAGTTACTTTTTAAATATTCATTTTTATGGTTTTGCTACCGATTTTCCAACGTAATTTTTTTATATTAAGTTTTTGAGTTTTGCTACAGATTTACCACGGATTTGCTACGAATTTCATTTGCGATGAAACGTCTGTAGCAAAATAGTAGCAAAATGTGTCCGTAGCTAGTACATAGCTAATTCGTAGCAGAATTTGCGACTTATTTTTCTCATAGCAAAACTTTATAGCAACTGCCTCTTTTTGTAATAGTGTATAGCCGGGACTCGAGAAGGTATTGAAGAATACGTCATTGTAGGAATATCCCTTTTGTCTCCTCTGTGCTGGCTATTAGTGGTAGCAGAGAAGGGTGTGTATTTGCGGGACATCATTGGTCATACGTTGCTATCAGGATGTACATGTGGTCTCTTCTGTGCTAATCGTTAGTGTTGACTGCGGATAGCAATCCATAGAACGTCATTGGCCAAACGTCGAAATCTGGATGTACTTTTGGTCTCCTTTGCGATGACTGCTAGTGGAGACTGAGGAGAACTGGAATTTGTAAAACATCATTGGGTAGATGTCGTTATCAATGTGTCCTTTTGGTCTCCTTTGTCTTGGTGTTTCAGACGTGGCATATGGTCTCCGTAAATCACTCATTCCATGGTATGGGTTTGGGTTTTTGCCCCGGACCCATAACTCTTCACTAGTATAAAAACATAAAACCAAACACTAGACGTTACTTGTTAAGAAACTTTGAGATGTTTCCCTTGGAGCAATCAGGAACAGCGCGTGTGTTGCAGTACACCTGTAACTCGCGTGACTACTACATTATTATCCAAGAAAATAATGCCCCAAAATTTCTTTTATAAATATTATTCAGTTTGTAACATTTCTTCTCCAACTAATGGACACAATCCTCTGCGACGAGCTCCTCCAGGAAATCTTCCACCACCTCCCTCCTCCGTCGTCCTCCGCCGTATCACTTGTCTCCAAACGGTGGCGCCACCTCCTCCGTTCTTCCCTCTCCTCCCTCTCCCTCCGTCTCTCACATAACCACCCATCCCTACCCTCTCTCTCCTCCTTCCTCTCTCACCACACCTCCCTCTCTTCTCTCTCCGTCTCCTCCTCCTCCGATGCCGGAACCACCGTCTTCTCCGGAAACCTCCTCCGCTCCATCTCCGTGGCCTGTCCTCAACTCTCATCCCTCTCAATCATCCTCGCCAGACCTCTTCTCTCTCTTCAACTTCTAACCTCTTTCACCAATCTCAAAACCCTAACCCTAACTCTCGCTGGAAACGCCTCGGCGGACTCTGTTTCCGATCAAATCACCGTTTCCTCTTCTCTGCGATTACAATCACTACGGGTGTCGGGAATTTGCGCCGGCGATTACTCTCTCAACTGGCTGTGGAAGAATTGTGATTGCGAAACCCTAACGAAGATTGTTTTAGAGAACTGTGAAGGTGTAGGCGAGAATCAGTCGTTTGCGAGCTTCATTAGAGGGTTGAAGAACCTTGAGGAGGCTGAATTGAGGACTTGCAGGTCGATTGTGTCGTTAATTTTGCTAAATTTGGGGGAGAGTGGGTGTAACAGTTTGGTGTCTTTGTTGATTTACGATGGCGGTAACAAAGAAAGTTTGCTCCATTTCATCCGTGAAACGAGGTGTAATCTTCAGAAACTGGACCTCCGATTGCCTCTAGACTTAGATGACGCTCATCTGTTCGACATCGGTACAAAATTTTATCGGTTGCGTGTTCTTCGCTTGCAAAGTTGCTGTTTGGTTACAGGTAACAAACAAACAAACAAACAAATTTAATATAGCTTTTGCATGTAAATACATATTTAAAAAGCTCAAGTGTATAGGATTAGGTTCAAGAGTGAAAACAAGTGTATTTGCGAACTGAGCGAACTAATCCTACAGTTACACGTGTGTAAATCGATGGTCAGGATTTGATGATGAAATACACTAGTGTATTTTACGATTTGATGATGAAATCCTGGCAAAACACGTGTGTAAATCAATGGCCAGATCAGTTCGCAAATACACTAGTGTTCACTCTAAAACCCTACCCATAATATATATATATATATATATATATATATATAATACAAAGATAACAATGCAAATAACAAATACTATAGTTGCTAAAATAACTAATAAACTAACGGTACCTAAAGGTAGATGCACCACTAGTAATAGTAGTAGCATAACATAGAAAATTGTATGGGTACAGGTGAAGGTCTCAAAACCTTAGGGTTAGCTTTGAGTGATAACCTTGAAGAACTAGCTTTAACAAACTGTGATGTTATCAATGGACAAGACGGGTTCCTTGTCGAATTAGCTCAGAATCTAAAAAAGATCAAAATACTGGATTTGTCCTACAATCATACTCTCCTCGATAAAGAATTTGCGTCGATGATCAGTTTGTACTGTAATCTACGAAATCTGAAACTACGGGGTTGCAGCAGATTAACCAACGTATCGTTGATTTCGTTGTGCAAGAACTGTAAGCGTCTGGAGGGTGTGGATATATACTTTACTGCCATGGGATTCATGTGGAGGGTGTCGAGTTCTTGATCTTGAATTCTCGGGAACTGAGAAACCTGCAAGTCGAAGATGGTAAGTTATCGGAAGCTGCAAGAAGATGGGTGACAGACAAGTTTATTGAGGTCAAAAATTGATCAAGAACTGGTATATTTAACAAATGGATTGAAATTGTATATGGTATTGTTGTATCTTTTATCTTGTCATGAAAATAAGAATGCATATATGTAATCATATTCTGTTTATAATTTAAAGAATCAAAGTAAATTACATGAATGTTTGTTGTATGGTTTAAATAGCTCTTGCTTCATTTGTAAATATCTTGAGCTTGCTGGTTTGTACAAGTATTAAGAGCAGAGTTCAAACCGAAGGTAGCTCACTCGTGTAAAACCTCAAATTGATTTGGCTCGGATATTTTTCCTTGTATATTAGTAGTTTGGTTATGTAGAATAAGGATGACGAGTAAACTCATAGATCCACAAGCGGCTCGATTAAAGGTGAGCCTATACCAACTCAGTTGGAAATATCAAAGCAACCTGGTTCACAGGTTCAGCTTGTTTTATTAGTGAGTCAAGCCCAAGTTGGTGCTTGTTTAGTGAACTATCGTAGTCATAAAAACCAGCTTGTTGTATGGTTTAAATAGCTTATGCCTCGGTCATACAAATTAGTTTGTTAAAAACACGGTGCGACTTGGCTCGAGCTTGGTGGCTTGTACTAATTGTAGAGCTGAGTCTGAGCCGAAGGGAGCTCACTTGTGTAAAACCTTGAAATCTTGAATTGATATGGCTAGAGTAAATTAGGTGAGGTAACTTTGTTGAGCTATGAGCGGCTTGACTAAAAGGAAGAGAGCCGAATACTACCCGGTTCGGGTGGTTTTATACTTTTATTAGTGACTCAAGCCAAAGTTGGTGCTTGTTTGGCAAACTAGTGTACAACCATAGACATAATATTAAAAAGTAGTTCATATTGTGTGTGAAGAATAAAGAGAATGAAAAGTAAAAATAAAGGTCCCACCGAGACTTGAACTCGGGTTACTGGATTCAGAGTCCAATGTCCTAACCACTAGACCATGGGACCACCTTGTTCAACTCATTCTTTTTTTCCTTAATAAAGTAATATTTATTTTTGTTAGCTATTTAAGTTTTATAAAATTAGTTAAAAACTGAGTGGAGTCAAATACGTACTCCTTCCGGTCAAATTTTGAAGGAAAATTTTCCAATATTTAATTTATTTACTTGGTTTTAAATAATTATGAATAATACAAATCATAACAACATTATAATCTGATTTCTTTTAAACATTAATTTTTAATCCCTAAATGTTATTTATTCTCTACACTTGCAATGATTTATATAGTTGAAAACATTCTAAGAGACTTTAATAAAAAGAATAATAAACACCCTACAATTAGGTGACAATTTTCCCCAAACTGATCCAGCAATAACAATTTAGTTTGTGTTTGATTAGACATACGGCCTTTGTTAGTTAACCCACACTCAAAGAACAAACATAGTTTGTTACTTTTACATTCAGTTGTTGTGATTCAAAACCCTATTTCTATATACGAAACGAAACTTATTCTCGATGGAGATCATTCCAAGTTTCATTATGGTATTATGTCTTATAACATTGGTGTTATTTGGTCATTAACATCTTATACATCTCATTCACATGCTTGTCTTACGGACATTACTTCTCACAACTTACAAAGCTCGATCAACTCACCATATAACACCCATTAGTGTATAATTCCCAACGATACTATGATGGAACGATCAAATAGAATGCTTACCCCCACACACAATATCACATTCCTTGGTTATCTGCTATATAGGGGTGGACCTATAGTGTTACAAGAGGTAACATCCGTTGCCCTTTAAAGTTCTGATGACGCTCTGATGATAGTGTAAATTTTGGAAAAAAAATTATGTTTTTTTCGATCTCGTTACCAGTTTTTTTAAACGTTACCTCTATGCGGATTTTCTAGATTCGCCATAATGCAATGCAGGAGGCTACATTTTAACCACATTGTGGTAAATAAGCAATTAGAGATTTGTTTTATTATGGTGTACATCCATAAATTAGATTTATTCCGTCCATTTTGGGCTTATATGGTTGGTCTAGGTATTTCACTCTTTCCGGCGTTTTTATATATTGTCTAGGACTTGATCAGCCCAGTCATGGGTTTTGGGCCCATGATATGGACTACGTCACCCGGTAGATGGGTTACGTGACTTACGTCTTTAATGATGTGATTAATTGATTTCATCAATTTTGAGTTTGGGATGATGCATGTCCATTTTAGTCATTTCTTTGTTCAAATCAGAACTTCTCTTATTAAAAGTAATATAATATAATTATTATAAAATAAAAATAAAAGAAACTAGAATAAAATTTGTCTGACATACAATATATTATTTTAGAGTAAAATGCAATGTGCGTCCCTAAGGTTTTTGGGCAGAGTCAACTTCAGTCTCCTCAATGAGTTTTTGGATGAATGAGTCCGAGTATTCTGAAAAGCGCTACACTCTGAGTTTCTAAAGTATGTTGCAGTTAGAATAACCGTTAAGTGGGTAACGGAATATACTGTAGCAGGAGCTAAATGGTCTTTTGACCATAAAAAAAACACCGCGTCCATGGTGAGGGGATGTGAATTTATGGTGGTTTGCAAGTGATGTGTGCGGCGGATAAGTGGTGATGATGGTGTGCGGGTTGTGCAGGTGGGTGTTTCATGTTGATGAACAGGTTGATAATGCTCAGTGGTGGTGTGACAGGGGTTGTCAGGTGCGACGGTGTGTGGTGGGTTCCTGTGGTTGTTTAATGGCGGAGTTTTACGGACGATGATGAAGATGGAGGTTTTGTGTGGTTGGGTTATGGGTGAGGAAGGTGATGAGTTGTTGTAGTAGTAGTAGTAGTAATAATAATAATAATAATAATATAAAGGGTAAAATAGACTTTTTACAATAAGGAGTAAGGGCAGAATTATCTTTTTGCTAAAAAAACTAATAACCAAATTGACAGAAGGATGCATAGTGTTAAGTTTGGGAAACCCCGAGGACTCATTCATCCAAAAACTCGTTGCGAGAACTTAGATTGACTTTGTCCAGAAACCTAGGTCCTAGGGACGCAAATTACTCTATTATTTGTAAAAATAAGATAAAAGTTGGTTAGCTTTAGCGTCGTTTCAATTTAATTCGATTATTCTCATTTTTTACATATACCAATAGTCGAATCATAAGCTAGGTTATAGAAGAAAAAAACATAAATCACCCACCTATTTCTCACTTAGCTTAGTTTGTTTTAATTCTCCCTTATTTTGATCAAACGATATTGGTACTGTGAAGAATGCTTTCACATGGATAATAACATATAAAACATACGAAAAGATTTTCATCCATAGAATGTTTGTTACACGAGACAAGGGATAAGTTAAAATAACTAAGAGCATTCATAACGTTAGACTGGTTTGAAATCCAGACTAGCCTAGTTAGCATGTCTGTCATGCCACATCATTCCAAATCATACATTTTAAACCTCACTTTTCCCACAACACTAAACAATTGCAAACCTTACATACTTTTCATTTTACTTAAAGAGTTAAATGTCTGGTTGGTCCCATGTGATTTGTTAAAATTGTAGACTTGGTCCCAATGATTCACTAATTATAGAGTTGATCCTAATAGTTGTAATTTTTGCACTCGATTGATCCTTATCACTAACATCCGTCAAATTTCTCAGTTAAGTTAATGTTAAATGACAAATTGCTCTCAACAATTAAAAAATAAAAGTAAAAATAAGAAACAAAAGGAGATAGGCCCACCCATCATCTTCTTCTTCACCCCCCCCCCCCCCCTGAAACACCAGTAACCACCATCAGCCATCATCTTTGGGCCACCACAGCCACTACAGACCATTGTTGTTCATCTTGTAGAATTCGTTGGAAAATGTTGAGTGATTTCACTAATTTGAATTGGTAACGGCGGTTTACGAGTGTTGGATATATTCTGATGTCTGCGAAGTTGGTTGCAAAGGGTAGTGGTTGTGGCTAGTGCAGTGGTTATCGGCGGGTGAAGCAGCAGGGGCAGTGGTGGTGTTAGTAGCAGGTATGGTGGTAGGGTTTTCATGAGGGTGGGAGAGAGGTGAGGAGAAGATAGTTTTATTTATTTTAATTGCTCAGGGCTAATCTAGTCATTTCACATACATTTAACTCAGAAATTTAACAGAGGTTAGTGATAAGGACCACCCGAGTGAAAAATTACAATTATTATAACCAACTCTGTAATTAGTAAACCATTAGGACCAAGTCTGCAATTTTCGTAAACCACAAGGATCAACCAGACATTTAAGTTTTACTTAAACTATTTATAATCTATTTTTAATTTATCTACTTAATGATATTATTTTTTTATTAAAATATTAAAAATATGAAAAATAAAATTCATGAAAAATATTATTTTTTACACAAACCACATAGTTAAAGATAAACAAACTATATTATTAAACCTAAACACCAGATAATTAAACATAAACTAGACGAGATAATAAAACCTAAACATACTAGATAAATAAACATAAACAAAGCAGATAATTAAACCTAATCATCAACCCCTAAACCTCAGAGTCGGCATCTTGAGGAGAGCTTGTTGCATACAGATGTCAACTCTGAGGTTTAGGGGTTGATAATTAGGTTTAATTATCAGCTTTTTATGTTTATTTATCTGGTATATTTAAGTTTTATTATCTCGTCTTGTTTATGTTTTATTATTTGGTGTTTAAGTTTAATAGTATTGTTTGTTTAAGTTTAATTATGTGGTTTGTGTAATTTTTTAATTTTAATAAATTTGTTTTTTTACTTTGTATTTTTTATTTTATATATTTGTTTTTTAAAATTATGTTTTTTATTTAAATTTAAACAATTTTAAGTATTTTTTTAATTTAAATAAGCTTTTTCTTATTAAAATCAAAGGGGTGCATAAAGGGCCCACCATCGCGCCCTCAGTCTAGTCCGCTCCACCGGACCACAAGCCCTCCAAACAAAACCAAGTCACCACCTCCATCGCTTGTGTCGTCCACTTTTGTTGGTCCGAAATCCAAACCACATCGCTGAATTTGGCGATGTGAATGCTCTAGGTGACACGTTACATTGATAACACTAGAAAAGGGTTAACCTGCTAACTTTCATAAAAAAATATTTTAATCCTTAATGTTTTTTTACGAAATTATTTGCTTATACTTTGTTTCACATAATGTTTTAGCTTGTAAATTTTACAAGATGATTGTTTTGGTTTCCTTATATATTTTTGCGATTGTTTTTATTGTTGTTAATTTAGTCGATCCATCAAATCTACTTTACAAACTACCCTTAATTTCATCACCACTCCTCACGACTATCATTCTCCTTTTTTTGGTTTTAACACCCTTACCATCCCATGCTTTTTCAAAATGAATCATAATCGCTATCACCGCCATCTTCATCTCGAACCACTTTCATTACACTTAGGTTTAATGTCAAACATGCTTAAACTTAACCATCATATGTATGTGTGTGTGTAATATACAGGGCAAGATTTTAGACGAGTGTAGGAGGTGTGATCGCTCAGGGCTCATCACAACAAAAGGGCCCACTTTTTATTTTTATAAACCTTTTGTCTAAATATTTTACAAATAAATTTGTTCTAAAACAAAAAATCTATAAAATTTACAACACAACAATATGTTATAACCCTATAACATTTTAAGCCAAACCTTTTGTCTATATGTTTTACAAATAAATTTGTTCTAAAACAAAAAATCGATAAAATTTACAACACAACAATATGTTATAACCCTATAACATTTTAAGCCCATTAACTTAAACGAAAAAAAAACTACCCGATTAAACAAACCCAATAATCTTTTTAATTTTACCTCAAACCCAATAATCTTTTTAGTTTTACCTCATCTTAACTCATTGTCATTTAACTTATCTATATAATTTATGTCACGCTAACGTTAGCTATCTAGCTAATAGTTTAAAACCTTATATATAAGTTTAGATGTTAGTAATCAATTTTTTTATATGCTATGACATCAGGATTTTTTTAAGAACGAACTCTGGTGATTTAATAATAAATAAATACCCGTTAAAAAACAACCAAAGAGATTTACCATTTTGAAAAGTGAAGAGGAATCTTAATATCTTATACCTAGGATTCTTGGCATCGGGATCCTCTTCCATCATTTAACAACGTACTGCCCATAATTACTCTTGCATAAATAACATCCATTAAAAGTTTCAAAAATAGGAATTAATTTGTATATTATTAAAGCGTACGCTGAAAATAATGTCCTTCTGGTTGTGGGATAAACCCTCGAAACGGTAAAAAGAAAAAAAAAAGAAATATGTTGTATTAATCTTTTTAACTAGTGTATACTTTTTTAGGCCACATGACGTGGCATGACGCCACCCTGTCAGGTCAGCAAAAATGGCGTCTTATGGCGTCCTCATCCACTATGTGCATATTAAAAGAGAGGGGTACCCTTTCTCCGTCATGGTGCTAACGGCCAAAGTTTGGTAATTTTGAGGCGTTTGGTCAAAGATGACCGTTGGCAAACGCTAGACATGGCAAAAAGAAACGCGAAACATACAGGCCGGGTATACCCGAAACCCAATGGGTATGGGCCGGGTATGGGCTTAAAAATGAAAAAAAATCGGGTACGGGTATGGGATTTAGTGATACCCGCCCGATATCCGGCCCATTTACCCGAAAGTATCATATTATAGATTTCCATTTATATAAACTTATACATTTACTTATCACCTTTTCTATAGTCCTGTGTGGATATGTATTTGGTAGGTGTTTAGTGAACATATTACTTGTTTTTGAGCATATATATTAGATATGGAAGCTATCACCCATTATTATGTGGATGTTTATGCAATTAGGTGGTCCTGATACAATTACTGAATTAAGTAATCTTTTGATTTAGTTTGGTATATATGGTCTGAATATGATATGATATGTGAGTTATTAATCATATTTTCATTTGCTATAGTCATTAAAATAGTAAACTATATAAACATCAAAGTAAAAATTGCACATTTGTCCCAACATGTATTTTTAAAAAATTAACGGGTATACCCGATACCCGCGGCTATGCCCGATACTTGACAGGTTATTACCCAACAAATACCTGACGGGTAACGAGCTAGGTATGGGATAAAGAATTACAACCGGGTACGGGCCTGAGATTACCAATACCCGGCCCAAGCTCGGCCGATTGCCATTCCTAGTAAACGGTCAGTGTAATAAAAAAAGTTTTTTTAATTCTAATATATGGTGAGGTTATTGTCAGAAAATTTAAAAGTGTGAAAAGGATAAGAAAGAATCTAAACCATTAGATATTTAATCTAATTGTTGAGATCATAGTGGTAATTCTGTAAATATGTTAACTATTAAATTAACTAATTTTTAGATTAAAGATATAAGGGTAAATTTAATATTTTTAAATTAAGAAATAAACATTAATACACATGCAAAGTTTCCTTCTTTTTTAAACATCAATAACTTTTTATACGTAACTCTTTTTAAAAAAAAATACACCATAATAACGAGTGTTTTTTTATCTTTAATATGAGTACCATATTGATATACTTATGTAGAGTTAATTATGTTTTTATATATTTAGCGTGTTATTTCTGTTTTGATTCTGATTAAAGTGTTAACTGGTGTTATATTCAATGTTAGGGTGTTCTTTATAAGATGTGTGCCTTCAATATAACTGTTATGGTGTTTTTATGAGTTATGGTGTTATTTTGTTGTATTTCTGTTCTTTATAAGATGTATGCCTTCAATATACATGCTGTGGTGTTTTTATGAGTTAGGATGTTATTTTAAATTCAAAAATCCCTACAATAACTGCCAAAAATCGGTTGCGTATATTCATTCCATAATTAGATTTTATTAGTTAAATTACACTTATTCCCTTAAACTACCAAAATAAAAAGAGACACATGTCACCTTCATAATCTTTCTTATTCTTGTCACATTTTTAAATTTTCTCATATGAACCTCTACCTATATATATACACAAACATATCACAAACTAAAACACACACCAATTACAAAAGAAAAAACATAAATTTTCTCCAATCATTTTAAAATGTCATCCGATTAGTCTAGCTCTTCATTTAACGGTATTCTCGACGATATGCTTATCGCAATGACGTAAGAGGCGATTAATTATTTGCGAGAAGAAGGCTAATCGTCTATATCGTGTACCAGACAAGCGCTTCTTGAATGAGATCGGTTAGGTGCTCATGAACGTTTAATGCACGATTATTTTTGTGAAAATCCGTCGTACGATGATACACAGTTTAGGCGTCAGTTTCGTATGAACCGTCGTTCCACTTTTATATGAGGCTCGTCAACGGATACACGGGTTTCCTGGGATGTTGGGTAGTCTTGATTTCACGCATTGGGAGTGGGCGACATGTCCAACCGCTTGGAAAGGGCAACACCATCGTGGTGACCATGATGGTCATACCATAATATTACAAGCCGTCGCATCTCAAGATTTATGGATTTGGCATACGTACTTTGACATGGCCGGTACGAACAATATCCCAATTGTACAATCTTCGAATCTTTTAGACGATGTCAAATATGGTGTTGCACTAGATACTTCATTCTATGCAAACGACGTAGAGTATAAGTATGTGTACTATCTCACCGATGGTATTTATCCAGAGTGGGCGACGTTTGTGAAAACTGTTTCATGTTCAGATGATGAGAAAAGGATAAAATGAGAAACGTCATGTCTACGTGTATCATCTTGCATAACATGATATTGGAGGACTCAGGCAGAGCGTTTTGTGGAGAAAGTTATGATAAAAGTAACCAACCGACGAACCCACTACTCACATACGCTGAAAAAAAAAGTTATCCGAGCGAGGATACGTGACAGGGACACACACAATAACCTTCGAGTTGATCTGACCGAGCACCTATTGTTTTATCGTGAAAAGGGAGGAGACGACGAATACGACAAGTGATTTTATTTAAATATGGCATTGTATTTTTGTATTTAAATTATGACATTGTATTTTTTATCAAAATTAAATAATGTATATATTTAAATAAAAATAATAATTAGGTAATGATGATGGGACATTAAACCATTGCATGCAAGTTAAAGTAATGAATTTCAAAACCTATTATGTGACGTAATGCTGAGATGACATGATAAAGCCCCTAGAAAGTTTATACCAGATCTTGTAGCCTTATAAATGTCATATAGGTGTTGCTTATTTCTTCTACCAGACACACGTTCATTTTATGCTAATATATTAACATTTTAACTAGCTTATAATTATTATCAGATATAATTTCATATATAACCATCGTGTATGTGTCTTGGGTTTGATTCTTATTGAGTAAATATAATTGGTCTTGATTAAAAATTGAAATAAAGGACGTCATACGACTCCAAATTTGGAATAAATAAATCAGTGTTAGGTTTACCCAATCCAACAACATTACTAAAGTTATGCCCTCAGCCTTTTGGTATAACCACTTACAAATTATTTTAAACCATCATTTATCCCTATAAATTTTTAGGTGCCCCAATTCCTGATTTATATGCTAAGAGGTTAATCACACAAGTAATTATCAATAAAGGTATGTAAAATCATTTAATGTATTTTTATGTAGTATTTTATAGATATAGTAAAAGTTACAAAAAAAACAAATTAGTTTATATGATTACATAATCTTATATATCAAAAAAGAATATATATATATATATATATGGGAAAGTTCTATGCATAACACTAAATATTACGAGAACGTGCAGAACACAATAAATCACCCATTTTTTCAATCAAAAAAACCTAAAAAGTAAATGAAAATGTTACAAATGTAAGATTTATTATTTTTCTTACACTAGAATTCAAAACAAAATATGAAAATTTTCACTTTTGTATAGCCTACACATATGTAGGTTATATGTAAGTTAAATTACCAACATTTATGTAGTCTATGTGTAGGTAAGAATATATGGTTTTGTTATGTTTATATAATACATATATGAATGTAAGAAATATAAAATTCAAAAAATATGAACCTTAAATCCTAAAATTTAGTGTTTTAGAGTTGTTTTTTTTATTCTCACAATAGTTAGTGTTCTGTAATGATTCTCATCTTATATATATATATATATGCATGTGTGGGGGGTGGGGGGATCTCACATACATATGTGTGTGCAATGAGCCAACGATGTTGAATGCATCTTAGTTTTAAGTGATGTGGAGTGTGGCCTGTGGTAGTCATTTAACATCATATCCATCTTTCATGCTCTCATTACACCTACAAAATACTATATATAAGCGTATTATGTGATTGTTGTAGTATTATACCTAAAATTAATTAATTATATATAAAATGTGTAGCGGAGTATATAGTTTTGAATTTGGTTTTGTAAAATGTGTGTGAGCTTTTGTATGCATGTGTATAGAGAGAGATATGAGGATGCAAGAGCACTAAAAAGAAGAGAATGGGGGTACGGAATGGAACTATGGATGATGAATTGAAAGTATGAAGCAGAGATGAGAATGGGCTATAAAAACAAATTCACACATTGGATTCTCTTTATCTTATACTCTCTGCTTTTCATCTTTTTACAACATAATTCTAATTTTCTTTCTGACAAATCATTATTTCCTTTTTATGTATTATTACGCCCCTTCATAATTAAGAACCATTTTAGGTTTGAAATTTTGATACACACACTTATATATATATATAATAAAGTAAAAACTTTTACCTACTACGAGCATGGACTACCAGTAAACATATCGATCAGGGGATACTTTTAATGGAATGATATACACACTTATCCATTGCTAGTCTATAACCCACACCTTAATATTTAGCTTGATATATTAATAACTAAACTGACAAAATGGTCTCTAAGGTTTAGTCATTTTTGTCACTTTAATTCAAACTTAAACCTTTTAAATCTGGGTTATTATGGTTTCAATTTTGTTGTCATTTTCATTCAAAAGAAAAATCTGATCAGATTTTTCAGTTAAAATCCAGTTTTTTGTCTTTTTTCTCCCTTTTAATAAAGTGCAAATTTGTCGGATTTTTTTAATTTGTTATAATAAAACGTTAAAAATATCATTTTACGCTTCGTTAAAAGGGAGGATAAAGATAAAAAATTAAAAAAAAAATTGTACGTTAACTGAATAATCTGACCAGATTTTGATTTTGGATGAAAATGGCAACAACATTGAAACCACATGGAGCCAGATTCAAAAGGTTTGAATTTTGAACAAAAGTGACCAGAACTCGGGGACCATTTTGGCAGTTTACTCTATATTAATATATTTGATTAGATAATGAAAAATATTATAGTTAATAGAGTTAAGTCCACGTATAAAGAGCCTTATCGTACGAAAGGCATGAAAAAGCAAAAAAAAAAAACACGGTGGCATTTTCGTAATTATTTGCTCGTATGGTAATTATCAAAATTACTCTACAACTGATCTTATAGGGTAACTATCAAAATTACTCTACAAGTGTATCAAAATTACTCTATAAGTTTATAGATCATTTGTAATTATAATACTCTACAAGGATCATTTGTAAAGTAATTATGATACTCTACAAAATTACCATACAAGATCATTGTATAGTAATTATAATACTCTACAAAATAACTCTACAAGATCAAAATTACTCCATAATAACATTTTACAAAATTACCCTACAAGATCATTTGTAGGGGAATCTTGTAGGGTAATTTTGATAATTACTCTACAAGTAAATAACTACAAAAATATCATCGTGTTTTTTTACCTTTTCACCGTATTCGTACGTTTTGTATGATAAGGGTATTTGTATTTGATTTTTACCTATAGTTATAATGTTATAAAAAATTGTTTCTTCAAGCGAAGAATTTTAGTCCCCTCACTATTGTCATGGTGACACTGTCATTGTCGCATTTAAGTTCTTCGACAAATTTAGAAACCGAGCATGGTTATTTTGTCAAACGCATTCAATGGCGGAGCTTGAACGAAAAATCAGTGGGGATCGGACTCTTAAAAATCCAATATTTTACACTAAAAAAATTAGGAATTATCGATAAGCTAACACTATGAGCGAAAAATCGGGAGGGTCAGGGCACCCCGGGCCACCAAGATGCCCCGTCAGTGAATGCATCACATATTTTAGTTCTTTTAGAGATTATAGTTTCTATTTAAATTTCATTTGAAATCAAGTTCGCTTTCCTTTTGTAATCACTTCTTAAAAATACTATGCAAGTTAATGATAAAGTCCCCCATTTATATGGATTATATGTGACGTTGATGTAGCATGATAAAGCCTTGAAGAGCTTTATCTCATACCATATGGCCTTAGGGTGAGGCTAAACACACACCTCCTATCAATAAAAGTAGAGAGATGATGTGACTGATTTGTTAGGGTGAAGGGGGCGCTCGCGGGAGGACTTGCTGCATGAGGGGAGGGTGTCGCCGTGAAATTTTGACGCGCCGGGAAGGGGTGGGGTGGAGCTTGAGAGGTGAAGACTTGCCGCATGCGGGGAGCTTGAGGAGAGGGTGTAAAGGTGGGGCTCACTAGTATTCAACCAATCATGCTATTTTTTTAAAGTTGGTTTGGGTGAAACCACCTCTTGTGTTTTTTGGTAAAAGGAGGGAACGAGAGGGGAAATGACATGGCATATTATGATTGGGTGAGTGAAATTTTCCCCTAACTCATAAGAAGTGCATCGCCTTCACCCTTAGGAAGAGAGGCGTATATTCAATAAAGAATAGGTGGATACATTTATCAAAACCTATTACTTAACATGATCTTGTATCACGGTACTGATATAGTTAATTATATAATGTCTAAACAATACTTGCATAACAGCAAATTTAAATTCGGTAACATGATAATAAACATGTAAAATTGTTTTACAATTAACACACTTTCGACCAGGATTTGTTTTCTCACTAGACATGACTCCTACAATAATAATGTTAGTAAATTTGTGACTTAAATGAGGGTTTTTAACATTTCTTAACGGCCAAGTAAATAGTGTATAAAATCGATGAGTTTGAAGTGAAATTGATGTGTAATTCAGCTTTTAATGAGCATCACCAAATACTTCTAAAGCCAAAAATTTCGAAAGTGTCTATTTAACTCTTTTTGTTAATATCTTTTTTATTTTACCAATTTATCATATTGTAATTATTTCACATATCTGGAGTAATTAAAAGAAAAGGTTACAAGTAACATATATTGTTCCTTAGATCCAATATTTTGGTTATTTCACAAAGTAATTCATCATTTGATTAGTTCATTATATTTCAAAAGTTAATCAATTAGACAAACAAATTTCTTACGAACTTATACGATGATAACACTATAGAAAAGACTTGTAAGCTTAATGTGGTTACGAAGTGTGAGTATCGTATGAGGTATAAACATTTATAAGTTTTGTTTTAATTATGATATATTTAGACTAGTTATGTAACAACTTAACTTAGAGAATTCACAATGAATCCCTTATATTTATGTGAGTGACTTACTTATATTATAATAAATGGTTATAAGTGGAGGAGAGAAAAAATATATGAGAATATTACTGTTCATTTGTATATATATGGTAACATCGTTCATCCCTTGTAAATTTTTTTAATATTTTTAAAGATGGTTATAAACGGATGAGATAAAAAAGGTTAATTATAAAAATTATAAAATATTATTTAATTAAAAATGAGAGTGAGAAAGTAATATTTTTTAATATAATTATATATATATATGGATAAAAAAATTATAATGTGAATGCTCTTAGTCTCTTTCTAACTCTGATTATATCCACTAAGGGAGGAGTGTGTCTTACCCCAATACCTAAACCACTCGTTCAGAAAGCTCAATGAAATCATGTCACCTCAAAACTATACAAACTATTCCAAATACTCAAGTTAGAATACCTCAATACTCAAATTATTCAATCAAATTTTAAAACATTCATTATCCAATAATATTGTGTCACCTAACTTCAATCAAATTTTAAAACACCCATCATCCAATAATATTGTGCTACCAAACTCAATCCACTATCTTTGTTTTTTTCTATTTTTACCTACACACATATCGAGCTCAACCGAAAACTCAGCCAAAGTACTCAAAGGGGAGGGGCACCTTACCACCTTTAGCCGGTCCTATGTAGCATTACCCGGGGGTGTCCGGATTTCCCACTCCCTCCACCCCACCAACAATAGTGGGTCACAAAAAACATGGCAACATAAGCACATGTTTAGGCTTTGACCTTTCGCATCAAAAATCAGTTAAAAACGTGTCATCTATCCTCCTTCCTCTCCTTTTCTCCTCTCACGTTATTTGTTTTTTGTGCTTTCTTGTACAAGAACTCACGTCCTTCCCCTCTCAGCCTCTCCTCAAGATCATCACCCTTTTTTTTGTAAAAGGACTAAAACCAACCTATTATGAATGCTCCAAGTAGTAAGAGTGTCAAAATTATCCGTATCCGAAAATCCGATCTGAATTTTCTGATTCAGATTCGGATAGTGATTTTAAAAATTTTCCGATAGTTCTAATATCCGAAAATTTAATTTTTTTCGGATATCCGAATATTAAAAAATATCCGAAGTATCCGGAAAAAAAATCTGAAATATCAAAAAAGTTATATTCGCATATACGAAACTATCCAAAATATCCGATTCCGGATATCAAAAAATAATAATTAAATTAAATTAAATAATGTATATTCGAATATCCGATTCACTATCCGATATCCGAAATTTCGGATACAAATTCAGATAGTAAAATCTGGTCTCCGACAATTTCGGATACAAATTCAGATAGTGAAATCTGGTCTCCGAAAATTTCGGATATCCGGTTTTGAACACCCCTACTAAGTAGTGTTGTGTACAAGTATATGATATGATTCTCATATTTTTCAAGTTAAAACTACTATCCTATCTTTTTTAGTTTGTATATAAACCTCTCAATTTGAATAAACTGACAAATTAATCAATGCGGAAGTAGCTCTTCAAAGTAATAAAGTTGGATAAAAACATGCTCTTAGTCATTTAGGTTTTCTTTACTCCAAAATTGATATAAAGTTTAATGCATTCGTACGTGTTACTTTATTATCAAATTGTATTCTTTTACATTAAATTGATTGTGAAGGTTGTGTAATCGTCTAAATACATCCTTTGAAGCTGTTTTGTACAAAGCTATAACTCTTGGAAATTCAAGCCTCAAACACACGAATAATAGATTTTGTGAAAAAAACCCAACACAAACTCTGTTTAAATAATTAAATATACCAACTTAATAAACATAACATGTTAAATAAAATATCAATAATTATCTTGATTTCACAACTCGAGATAAGTAAACCAAAACTAACCTTACCTTCAACTTATTTGAATTTTGAACTCTTAACTTTTTTTCCTTTAGAATTATCCGCTCTCAATAACATCATATGTCTTGAAACCCTTTTTAGAGCATTCACATTGAATTCCTTATCCTCATTCCTATAATTACACTAAGGGTGGTAGGTGTGGGCAAGTAAGTTTGTGATGGGTGATCATCCGTGATTACACCGCCGCAAGGGGTGTATCACAAGTGATGGGGATGCGTTTGGTGATAAGTATGACAGTGTGATGGAGGCATGGTTTGAAGGATATAGTGGTTGGCAACGACTATATTTTGGGGGCGGGGTACCCTATAAAAAAGTATTTTTTTAACCTATAAATGCAACTGACCTTTACCCATTTTATACACTCTAATTTACCTTTCAACTCTAAAAATCCTCTACGATTCTCTATTTTTCTAGTTTTTGAAAATTACATATGGAGAATATGGAGTTCTTAAGTACATTTCCGCCCGACTCTTCGGGTTGTGTTTTGGAATTTTTTTTAAAAGATTTTTGAGCTCACTGAGCTTGAAGATACGGGGAAATCAAAGAAAAAAACATTGTGTGACGCGATTGGGAAGGGGCTAATAATGTTTTGATGAATCATTACTTTGTTGAAAACTCAAAGTATAATGTCGAGACGTTTAGAGAGTGGTTTCGTGTGTCGAAATAATTATTTTTAAAGATTGTGGGAGACAATGAAGTTGAATTTGAATGACTTCAAGAAGGCTACGACATTAGGAGGAAAAGTTACACAAGTATACAAAAATGCACATCCACATTCGTCAACTTGCAACCAGTAACATTCCTGACGCATATGATGAATATGTAGTTATTTCTTCTAGGACTTCTAGTGAATCTCTAGAATTTTTTTTGCAAAGTTGTTATTAAGTTATACACTAAAGAAATTTTACGAGAGCCGACTAGGCACGACATATCACATTTGTACGTCGCACATGAAACTAGATAGCACTTTACGGGGATGTTTGGTAGCATCGACTGTACACGCATAGTATGGAGAAGTCTGAGTAGTTTGCGAGGACCATATATGAGAGGTGATCACAAAAAACCGACGGTCATGTTTGAAGCAATGGTGTCAAATGTTTTATGGATCTAGTATGCGTAATTTTGCTGCTCCCGATTCAAACAACGACATTAATGTTCTACATCAATCATCGCTATCTGATACCGTGTTAAAAGGAACCCAACCGCCGTGTCCGTTTGTGGTCAACGAGAGAAATTATATACGTGATCTCTATCTTGTTGATGATATTTACCCAACTTGATTTAGTTTTGTAAAGGCGTATTTATTTCCGACCGGGCCTAAAGAAAAAATGTTCAAGAAGTTACAAGAATAAACGAGAAAAGACGTTGAGTGAGCGTTTGGAGTTTTGAAAGCTAAATGGCGTATAACTGATCGACCGATGCGTATAATTAGACCACAAACATTTACGAGCGTGGTGTACACGTGTATCATATTACACAATATGATCATAAAGGATGGGGGCACGCAATATCCCCAGACTACGTTATGGACCCTCCAACACAATTCATTGTTAGCGAGAATATTCAATTAGAGTTGCGAAATGAAGACACACGTTTTTACTACGATCTAATCTAACGAAACACGTTGGTGGTTTAGATGTTTAATTGCTCGATTCCACGAAGGGTAGTTTTTATTTTAGTTTTTAAGTATGAGTATTTATTTTTCTTAGTAGTTTTTTTTTTAATTTAATGCATTTAAAAAATGTTGGTTTTATTTTATTTGACTTACATATTTTATTTTAATTAAAAAAACAAAAAAAAATAGTGATTAAATGTGATAACCATTGCAACTTTGTTAGTGTGAGAGTTTAATGTGATGGAAGGAAGTGATTGGGGGTAATGGCCACCCTAGTACCCTAAAAGTCTTTTAAGTTTTCTCTCTCGTTTTAAATTATATAATCTTTTAAACGTTTATCATGAGCTTTTCTCTTTTTTTCATTTACGCCCACACTGTGTGATCTAATATTAACATTAGCCAACTTTTTATATAAACGATCAAATAATATTCATGAGTTGGAAAATAAAAACGAAAGGAATAACGAAATAAAAGAAACAAATTTGTATGAGAATGGCAATTAAGACCAACTTGGACAAAATCTCACATTCCCTTTGTTTTCAAATGGTAAGATTTTTATGACCTCATATTTTTTTTGACTATTAGTAGTTGTCGACTCCTATGCACTAAAACACGTGTGTTGACCGTCTTTCTCTTTAATTTTCAAAACTCCCATTCTCACCAAATTGCGGTGGCCTCATTTCACACCCAACCCCACAACCATGTAAACCCTTGACTCAAATCATCCCTTTTCATTTATATTCTCAACCAATAGCATTCAAGATTCAATCTTTTAGTTGCAAATTCAAGAATTTCCACTAAAGCTTCATTCTTTAAGTTGCAAATTCAAGAATTTACAATAAAGATTCAAAACATATGTAATTACTTCTAGTTTCAAGTTTGAATTGAACGGCAAAAATAAGAAACAATCTTTATAACAAGATTAATAACAACAAGATGATTCAAAACATTGGGTGATAAACCCTATTGCAAATCTTTCACACATACAAGCACAAAGCATCAAACTTGGCCACAAAAATGGCTCTTTTAACCCCTAGGGCAAACACCCATTTGCCCTTTTGGTTCAAAAACTTGAGGGGGTTTCAACTTTTAAGAAACCATGAAACATAAGTAACCACACTTCAAACAACCCATAACAAAAGGATTATCTCATTAAACCCAAAACCTAACCTAATTAATAACCCTATACTCTACTACTATATTTGACTATTTGTACATCTTTCTAACACAAGCCCTAATCTAACCTTCTAACCTAAGCTAATAAAACTGAAACTACTAAATATTAAAAAAAAAACTAGTAGACAACACTAAGATGCTGGATGTTCAAAAACCCAAAATCCCTAAAAATATGATAAACTTATTTTGATTTTGAGAGGAGTTGAAACAAGTTATCCAACTCCGGTGAAGTGAAAAACTCCAAATTTGTGTGGTTGTGACAAGCAACCACCGGCCGGCGCTTCCTCGGCGGCGGCGGACACGTCATCACTTCCGGTATTCTTGAATCTTTTGCAGTCGGAGTTGTGTTGCCGGAGTTTGAGTTTTCATCATCTTCTTTCATTCTTCTTGTGGATAAAGTCTTCAATGGTGCTCTCATGGTGATTCCTGCAATCACCCATTTCTTCCCTTCTAAAGATTCACCATCCACTTGATGCTTTTTTGAAAAACCCATATCAAGAACCTAAAAAGATTGATTTTTGAAGCAAACCCAGATCAGAAACTTGATAAAGATTGTGTTTTGAACCAAACCCAGATCAAAAATCAAATCTTTTGAAGAACAAGTGAAGTTCTTGGAAATGTGCTTCAAGAACAAGAAGGATTTTAACTTTTTGAACAAACCCAGATCAGAAACTTGAAAAAGATTGTTTTTTGAAGCAGACCCAGATGAAAAATCAAATCTTTTTGAAATAACAAGTGAAGAATCTTGGAACATATGCTTAAGAATCAAGAACAAGAAGAAGGGGTTTTGGAACAAGCTTTGAATGGAGGCGGTAAAAGATAAAGAGAGAAAGTGGGGATTATAATTTTTATATATAATGAAACCTAACTACTGTTTGCTTAGGATGCTTTTTGCCCGTAAATGCCGGGCAGCCTACCAAGAAAGATTTGGCGCCAAGAATTAACAACGGCTCTATTTCCCGCGTTGATGGGTTTCCAATGTTGGCTGGGTTATGTTATGCTCGTTGGGATTGGTTTTTTAAGGACGGTGGTGAGGTGGGCTCGATGATGACGGTGGCTTTCATTATTGAGTCAGCAATGTGGTGCGGCTGGCCCCAGTGGTCAGAGCCATCGGTGTTTGTACCTATAGATGAAAAAAAGTAAAAAATGTTTTGGAACTTGACTCAACAAAAATTCTTGATGGATATTGAGAAACCGGTCTCATACTTCACCTACATGCTGGATATGCATCGGGTTATAACTTTATGCTTTGGGACCGGTTCTACTCTAGTTATACCGAATAAATTGATCACTTTTCGCAACCCAGTCAATCAATACTGTTGAAGAATTTTTAGAAAATCGGATGATCAGAGAAGTGTGTAATTATTCTCAGGTCAAATTATTTCGGTGGTTCTTTCGAATATTTAATCGGATACAACTCTGATTTTTGAGAAATTGAACAAATGTATGTTTGTATGGAATTTGTCTGAACCAGAGAAAAAGATCAAAAAACTTGTCTCGACCCCAGCCAGGGGATCTGTCCCTTGGACCCCACCATGGGTTGCCGCTCCTTGGACCCTGCTCCTAGGAGCGTTGCCCCCTTGAAACCTCGTAGAATATGGGCTCCGCCCGTACACCTTGAATTATAATAACTCAAACAAGCGCGCACTTCCACACCTTCTAACTTGCTTGATGTGTAGTATTATTCGCTTTAATCACCAAGTCAATCCCCGATTACTCTAAAATATCTAACAAATGCCTGCTTGTTAACTTTGTTGATTAGAATAGTAACTAGTTCCAACCAAGATTTTGTTTTGAAAACAAAAAACGACATGTGCACCACTATTTGTACCCACTAACTAAAAAGATCATTAGAATCTCTTTAGAAGGGGGGTTTTGTCAAATCAATTTTTGTCTATCTTAGACTATATGGTATAGAATAGAGCCCTTATGGTCGTCATTACGCCACCTTAGCACCACCTTTACGCCATGTAGATAGGAGCCTCCATTGTCTCCTAATAACACCAAGCAATGGGGGGTTATGAGGAATAAAAGAAATAATCGGGCGGTCTTGAGTGTTTGCGTAACGCCGGCAGTTCAGATCAAACGTGTTTGGATCGTTGTTAAAGATGAGTTATGAAATGATATATTTTTCCTTTAGTTACGATAGGAGTTAAAGATTTGTGTGTAAAACATGAAATGTGAAATGGTATATATACTTGTTAATAATAGGTTAAAAAATCGTCGTTGTCATGCAGTCATAATCAAGGGACCCCACAAAATTGAACTGTTGAGGCTTGTTATTGTGCTCACAATCCTTCAATGAGGCCTCTTAACGGCATCTTGGAAATAGAAGAGGAAGCTATTGATAAAAAAATTGTTGAAATGAAAGGGGCGTTAACCTATACCGGTTAGTCTTAATAGGGTATTTGAATTTTGATTTTTTGAAGGTGAATTCGAATTTAAGCTTAAGAATTTGATTCTGTATGATCAAAACAGATTTTATGAAAAAGATAAATCTAAATTATATAAGATATATAATAAATCTAAATTATATAAGATATAGAAAAAGTAAAAAAAAAACGTAATATATAGTAAAACAAATGTTATATGTTCTTTAGCGGTAGGTTTTTTTAACTTTCTGTCGTTTGTGGGACTAAACCCAAAACATCATCCTCTTAAACCCTAGTATTTAAACGTTTTGTTTTTGCCAATAGAAAACCACCCCATTATTAAACAAAAGTTATATATAATTTGAATATTTATGTCGAATAGGTTTAGAAAACGTAAATTCAAATTTGATTTGAAACCGATTATAATGTTTACCCAGTTTTAAAATTCAAAAATCGAAATGAAATCCGGTTTGATTTAAATTTCAATATTTTTTAATCCAATTCAAATAATTAATCTTGTATAACATAAAATACTACTAAGGCTGGGATTTTACGAACAAAAAGTGTGATTTTAGTGGGGTTAACCGAGTAGGTCAAAACCGACAACAAAAGGAGTTTAGTTTCCTCCGCATCACAATTTTGACCGATATCTATAACAGAGGCCAATTTTAAGAAATGAGTTAATTACTATTTTCGTCCATGTAGTTTGTAAAAAATCACTATTTCGGTCCATTGTTTAAAAATTGCGATTTCAGTCCCTGTGGTTTCACTTTCGTAACCATTTCAGTCCACCTCGCAACCATTTCAGTCCCTGTACTAACAGAATAAATGGATTGAAGTGGTTACGATAGTGAAACCACAGGGATTGAAATGGTTACGGAAGTAAAACCACGGGACTGAAATCGCAATTTTTAAACTAATGGACCGAAATAGTGATTTTTGACAAACCACATGGACGAAAACAGTAATTAACTCTTAAGAAATATTAACAAAATTGGAGGTATTCAATAACTAACATAAATAAAAAATTCAAATATGATTTATTGTCTTATAAATTATTATCATAAATAATTATAATTTTTTTTGAAAGGTGACATTTTTATTACTCACATAATAAAGATTAAAAAAAGGGTCAACCGGAAACTTGGAAGCTCCAAATGAAACTAGAAAAGAAAACAATTATATAATGATGTCTCTCACATTAAAGTCTCACCATCTCTCCCACACAATGCCGCCAAACTTGGATCTATGTTTTATCTATAAAAACGTTTCTTCTTTAACTGAATCCACAATCCTAGTGACCGAGAATGTGCCGTCTTCAAAGATAATTTTATTCCTTGCTTTCCACACTAGCCAAGTCGTAGCACAAAGAACGCTTTGTATCACTTTTTTCCAATCTTTGGAGCCATGCAACTTGTTAATCCCTTCCCACATTTCTTGGAATGAAAACGCATGCATACTCTCTGGTATTTTAAGCCAATTGCATACATTAAACCAGATGTCCTTGACCATAACACATTTTGTCAACACGTGCTCGACTGTCTCTTCCTCATGCCTACAAATACTTCAACCCATATAATCCATGTGTAATCCCCTACGGTTCAGGGCGACTTTGGTTGGGTTACTACCAAGAAACGATTCCCACCATCACCCTTTCTCCAATCTGTTCTTTCACATCCGACCTAACTTTAGCAGCTGAAAGCCTTACCCTCAAGCCTCTTTCACCCTCCTTACCAGCCCCATCCCATCGCATCAGAAGCATTCACTCCCGCCTTCACTAAGGGGTTGTTTGGCAACTTTTGAATGGTTAAGTGCTGAACCAGTAAGAGATCTGGACGATTAAGTGTTGAACCAGTAAGAGATCTGAACGATTAAGTGTTGAACCAATAAAAGGTCTGAACCGTTAAGAGCCTCATTAAAAGGTAAACAAACAGCCCCTAAGTCTTTTTTAGTTGACTGACATTATATCCTTCCACGTGCCTACTATGTGATCGGAGTGTCGCGCCCTGGTCACTGATAATATTTATAGTCCCAAATTACCCTTAACAATGCGTTAGTTGTAGTAAGGGGTCGAACCACGAAGAGTTTATGGTTTGCGATGGACACGATTGATTTTAACGAATGTTGTCACTTTATGAAGCTTGCTAAGAATTTTGTTTAGTTTGATTGATTAAAAAGGGATGTCGGATTAAACGGACAAGTTTGTGTTTGATTATTTTACGACGAATACTTGAAAGATTATACAAAACTTAATTGATGATTATAACAATAGTAGAGAACAAGGTTCACACCCGGTTCGATAATTGAAGTCCTAGGGTCTCTACACGTTTTAGATTCGACTCAATTGTATAATTGACCAACGAAATTTAGTGTTACGTGACATAGATGCCAAGACTATGGACGTCATGAACGACGGACTACAATGCACTTTACAAACATGTAAACTCTAACCTATACAAGGCATAATTGCACATAAACATTTCGCAAAGTCAAATTTAATCTTCACTCGACAATTCACAAATTCAATACAAATGCAAGACAATTATCTTAGGTTTTAGAATCAAAGTACAACTTGTCACAAATCAAAACTCAAACAATGTTTGACCCTAAAAACTTACAAAAATCTACACCGCGGTGAAACCCTCAAGAATTAGCCGCTCATGACAAACAGAACTTGGTCACCGGATGAAGAACTCTTAAACATGGACATCTTGAAGTCTTGAGGGTAATGATGATGATGATGGTTGGTTAGGGTTAGGATTGAAGGTTGTGATTCGGATAATGGAATGGATTGGGAAAGATTGAGGATGAAGATGATGATGTTCTTGGCTCCAATAGAGGGATTTTTAGTTCAAAATTGCATAACTCCCCGAAAAAATGGTAAAAAACAACCATATATCCCGTCCCCAAACATCAAATTTGAAGTTTCAGCGTCTTGCATAAGGGAGGGGCGTCGCTGACGGCCCAACATGGCGTCGGCGATGGCCTCTAGTTAGTCAGAAATTCCCTGACGGCCTAAACCACTGCCTACGATGCAAAACCAGCCGACGAACATTTCTGGAGGGCGTCGCCGATGGCCTCTCCAATTCTTGTTTTCTATTTTTTCCATTTCGCAATCCCGGTTGACTCCTTTCCGCCCCGATGCTCTGGAAAGCTCCTTAATAGCTCCTTAAACTCTGCAAGACCTGTAAAACACAAATCCAATCAAAAGTAGGTTATTCGAAACTAAAATTTATGTAAAAACATAAGCTTAAACATATAAGAACACCGGTTTTCGACCACGCATCACTGAGCCTTTCTTTACCGAAATACAAGAACTCGAATTGGTCCCTACGTGAATGGCTAGAACCACTTTATACTAATGATGGTTCGAGTTTCATTTGATTCTCCATTTCCATTTTCCAAAAAAAACCCAATTTACTCTTCGTATCTGTCCCAAGCCCAAACCACCTATAGATTTTTTCGCCTAGATTTTCCTTCACGCCCCTTGACTTGTTTTTCCCTTTCGCCTAACCCCAAATAAAGGCTTGTCGAATCCCCTCAAGCGTGTCATTAACCTATTTAGGCGCTTTGAAAATGGAAATATAGTATGATGTGTCACAACCCTGACCACACCCTGGACGAGAGCCGTGAATAATCAGGTGGTATCGGTGGTTATTTTGAAAATATTGCAGCGGAAATTTCATCAGGACCGTAAGTTAGGAAAAATATTAAAGTTTAGAAACATCGGAATTTTATTTATAACTAACGGGAATAAAACCCATATTTTACAAGTTAATTAGGGATAAACCCGAATACATAAAACAACGTTTCTTAATTTAGTTTATAAAATAAGCCACTCCTTTAAGCCTTCTGGTGTCGTATCACAACTCTTATTTAGATCTATTGTAATCACCTGAAACATTTTTAAAAACATTTTATCAGCAGGAAATACTGGTGAGATCATTCATTTGTATAAAGATGATACATTCTTATAATTGCAGCATTAAGGGTTTTAAAATTTGTTATATTACCAAACTACTATTGGTTATCTCGTTGTCCAATAGCAAAGAGACCATTTTTAATTATATTTGTCACTCGCTCATTTTGATGACCGTGGTCATATTATTTGGCTAACTCGTTGTCCAGATAGCAACGCATAACAAGTAATGTATACAAAACCCCATATACTGGCAGTAATTTCCCAGTAAGAATATAAAAAACTTAATCGTTGTAATATAAGTAACAATTGGAAACATTTAGGATTTTGAAAGCATATGATAAAAGAGAATGACTCACTTTGCAGAATTGGGTTTTGATTTAACATGCCTCCTGATTCTAAGCCTTTTGATACTAAGTCTTCTGATAATTAAGTGTTTACTTTACTAGTGAATTTATAGTTTTAAGCTTTCTGATTCTAACCCCTAATTTCACATAATGTAATTTGTATTAGTTTATAAACCCAACTCAAACTTTAACGATAATTCACAAGATCAAAACCTCAACATAGTTAACAAAGTATATCCTTATTTAGGCAGCAATTTGGCATCCGTTGAATGGTTTCGGATCACACGGACAGGGTATCATTTTAGTGATTAGGGTTTAATACACGAGAATACAGAGAAACAAAGTTACGAGAGATCAGAGGATCGATTTCAGAAGTCGTTGGTGCAAATGAAAATGTCCCAGACCTGACCTTTATATAGCCCAGGCTGGACTCTCCCGCGAGTCAGGGAGGAGTCAGGGTGTCTCCCGTGTGGCGCCTGGGAGGTTAGCCTGGCCTAGACCTGTCACATGTCTAGCATAGGTTTAACACATGTCGGATCGTGGTACATCTTTTTAATTATGAGTTTTTCTCACCCAATCGTGTGTTTTTCTCAATTTTCATGTCGATTCTAATTTTGTTGAGATTGACTTTGAGACCCAAGACGAAGTGTAGAATCTGAAGACTCATTTTGAGGTTCACAACATTCTTTTTCGACCACATTCCCAAAAAAAGCTTTAGCGTCGACATGGCAAAGATTGGTAAAAACGAGTCCGCCATTCGAGAGCGATATGCTGTCAAAAAGACCCAACCTAGTCGCTTTATTCAAAAAACTTCAAGAACAAATATGAATGGGGAAAGATGGTCTCCTTGAACGAGATCCCTCTTCAAAGCAAATTCGTTAACCAAAATCGAAGCCGTAGTTAACAAGCATGCACCAATCAATCTTCTCCACCTTTTCGGAACCCCCATCATCCTAAGGTTATCCAAAAGAAGGCCTAATTCACTGACTCGTAAGCTTTGTCAAAGTCCACTTTGAATATCATGATCTCTAACTTTTGTTTCTTCGCCAACGAAATAACTTCATTGACAATAATTGAGCCATCAAAAATATTCCAGGACTCCACAAAAGCAATTGAGTGTGGGAGGACACTGTGTTCATAGTCGACTTCAATATGTTCATGAGGGTTTTGGCGATAATCTTTACGCCAATCCAGCAAGAGAGTTGGGTCTATAGTAAGCCGTAACTTGTGGGTCTTGCACCTTGGGAAGAAAAGCAAAAAAAAATAAAAAAAATTGTAACCATAGCTAATTTTGCACGTGGTGTAAAAATGATAGATCATGTCCATTGTCTTTGATTTAAAGAAGGCCAAAAACTTTTAACGAATTTGAATGTGAACCCGTCAGGGCCCGGGGCCTTGTTGAAGCGTATGGAGGAACTGCAATTTATTTCTTTGCGGTTCCCCATTACACGACTAGAACTTAGAGCATTCACGTCAACTTCTTTGTCCTCATCCACATAATTGCATTAAAAATTACTATATTTTCTCTCTCGTTTCAAATTAAGTAATACTTTTTTACACCTTTATCATTACCTTTTATCTCTCCTTCACTCACACCACTTTCAAAAAATATTTAAAAAAAATCGGGGGAACAATGTCTCTCAAATATATAGATGAACGGTGACATTTTCCTTCTCCATTCACAACCATTTAATATTTATAACTCACCCATAAATATATGTAGAACTTTTTATGAATGCCCTTAAACCTAATTCTATATATCAACGTCATCACATATCAAGCTTCATGGCTAGTTGCATGAACTTCATATCAAGCTTACGAAACACAATAGGAAGTTGATGTGGGATTTCTTCATCACTATAGCTTATTAGGATTGTATAAAATGTGAAAATAATATTTTAAAGTGCTTTGAAAGACAAGCATGACCTATACATACAAAAGTGTTTAATATATAGTGGCAAATTTTTGGAATTTTGATTTTCTTTTTAAAAGTTATTTTTGGTTTTGGGGATGGGTTTGAAATATATATATATATATATATATATATATATATATATATATATATATATTTGCAGAGTTCAAATGAGAAGAAAAAATTTATAACTATAAAAGGAATAACTTGTAAACCAATAGAAATTCTCCATTTACTTCATTTAATGTGTATTTAATATTAAGAAAAAAGGACATAAAGGTAAATCTATAATTGTCAGTAATTATCTAATTAATTAAACTTATAACTCGTTTTCTTAATATACTTTTTCAAGATAACATAATTTATGGTGAAAGACAATTTTCGACATGTGTAGGATAAATTTTAGTATGTGTAGGATAAATTCCGATAAATATAAGATATATCTAGGATAAATTTTGAAATATGTAGGATTTATAATGTTTTTGGTTTTATTAATGAGAGATAACAATAATGAGAGAAGGTATTAAATATTTAATGTTTTACCATTATATCATTTCTTCTTTTTCTTCTCACATAAAATTTCTTTTTAAATGAACATTCCCATATATATATATATATATATATATATATATATATATATATATAATAAGAAGGGGTGGAAAGTTCAAATGAGATTAAAAATTCTTTGTAAGAAAAAAAATAGAAATTTAAACTAATAAGAGGCTTTATTTACTTCATTTAATTTAATATTTATATTTAATGTTATTGTAAGGATATATTTGTAAATTTACTTGTCTGATTAATATGTAGTATTCCTCTTTAAAAACTAACTACATTAAATTTGTAACTTAGTTTCAAAATATATATTTTTGCAAAAAGAAAAAAATAGTTTAAAACGTATGATAAATTACGAAGTGTGTAGGATAAATTACAAGTTTTGCAGGATAAATTTTAATATGTTTAGGATAAATTTCAAAATGTATATAATAACTTTTGATATGTGTAAGCAAAAAAACTTAGTGTGGATAATCACAGTCCTTTATGACTAATTATTTAGTCAAAGACAATAACAAATGCGATGAGATAATTTATTTTAATGCTTTACAATTGTACCACTTGTTCTTCTTCTTAGTTAAATTGTATTCTCAAACGAACCCCCACCCCTATACAGGGTTCAATTAAAAACTCATAGTCAGGGAGAAAACTCGAAAATTCTATATTACATGTATGTAATATATCACATGTTACACATGTGTAATTGATGTATAAGATTTATACATTTTTAAAGTTATATTTATCCCCATTTATGGACAAACCCTTTGTATTTTCATTAGTTTTGGTACTCATTTGAGTTATTTGTTAAAATACAGGTTCGGCCTTCGGCCCGATGATAAAACGAAGGCATTTGGAGCAAAAATGGAGAATTCCATCGAACTGCTAGATACGACATGATCATGCCAACACCTAGCACGATCGTGCCCGGTCATCCAACTCCAACACCATCTCCAGCATTATCACCAACACGCACCAACACCAGCCAAGTCCTAGAATGACACGATCATGTCGCCCCCAAGCACCATCGTTCCCGGCCAAACTCATCCAAGCCTAGTTAGTTGACGAGCACGTCATTGATGATTACCAGTGAACACTAACTAGCACGATCATACCATCGCCTGGCACGATCGTGCTCACCTCAGAAACTTTTGAGTGGGATTTTACCAGAAATGGTAGTAAACAAGATTGACAGACGGAAAGCGTGCCTGACACAAACCAAAAATGACCTTGCCAACGCCCGGTAGCATATATACATGACTTCAACTCATTTGCAGGGGAGTTGGGTCTTGGATTTGATTTTTTTCTTTCAAAATTCTGCACTTGGAAGGAAGTTGGAGCCTAAAGGAGCTAAGGATAGACTAAACACTTGAAGACTTGATCATCCACCGTTTAATTCTTGCTTTTATCTTAGTTGGCAATTTTGATCTCATGTCAAACTTTGTAATCTTTAAGGAATTTGTGCTAGTTATAATGAGCCTTAGAGGCTAAACACTTATATACCTTTAGATTACTTTGTGGCTACTTCAACATAGGTTTTTGTTATCTTAGGATATATACCTTTACTGGTAACTATAGTAGGAACTATATATAACTTAGTTTATAATATTGTTACTCTTCTTTTTGAAGATTTTAAGTCAAAGTGTCAAACAATGCATCTTTTTTGCCTAAGTTTTGGAGGTTTATGTAAAGAGGTCATAAGTTATTGGCAATTGGGAGAACTACAAACTTTATTTCCATGATTGATACATCTCACTTACAGGTGTGAATTTATATATTTTTTTTGTAATCGTCATCTTATTTTGTAGCTTGGTTTGGTAAAAAAACTGGTAACAACTTGAAACATGAACGCTGATGGGTTGTTTTTTTTCTTTGATTTGTATGCATCCCATGATAATTCTAATCTGTATGTGTTTGAACCAAGCACTATATATGTAATGTAATAACTTTAGTTATAAGTAATGTGTATATATATGTAGAGTAATTACTCTAGTTATAAGTAGCGTAATTATTCTAGTTAAACGCTTTCTTATTTACAATTTTACCACTAATTTTTTTTATTTGATTCTCACACTTGGCATAATTTTATTTGTATTTGATCTAATCACTATATATACATACACATATCAACCTTACTGAGTATACATGTAAATAAATATATACACACACGCTTAAATATAAGAGTAAATTACTTTGATGGTCCTATGCTAATACTATGTTACGGTATTTGTTAAGGTAAGCAAAACATACCAAGTTTTAACCTCCAAATGCTGTTCGAAACTAGAATGTAATGTTTTTTGCGTAATCTCAAACTTGATGTTTTTTATGTCTATACTTTCAGTCAAAATTGAGCCCTGATGCAGGCCATATACTTAGTGGCTCTAGCGACGGTTCAGCCTATGTATGGCAGGTGAGCTTTTCTTCTCGATACAGCATATTGTTAAACTATATCAGGACTCGTTTTTGACTGCAAAACTCTACTTTGTGGATGTTTCATTACAGGTTAACGAACCACATGTGGACCCTATTAAACTTGAAGGCCATGATGGTGAAGTGACTGTGGTAGATTGGTATGTAGATTGTCATTATTATTTGTACAATCTATGAATTTATTTTGAAATAGTAAAATAAGTTAACATTTGTTTATGTATCTGCAGGTGCTCATGTGAGATAGGTAAAATAGCAACTGCTGCAGATGATTCTGTGGTAAGTACTAACATTCAATGCCATATTAACATTTGTTGTCATTTTTGTCCCCGAGGTTTGGCCAATTTTACGACTTTCATTCAAAGGTTTGTTTTTCCGCATCTGGATTCAAAAGATTTGAAATCTTGCTATTTTTTTCTGTTAAGTCAACGGTATTTCCGTTTTTTTTGCTAACTTAGAGGGCAATTCGGTCTTTTTCACTTTATGTAAAAAGACCAAATCCACGTTGCAAAGACCAAATTGCTCTTTAAGTTAACAAATAAAACGGAAACACCCTTGACTTAACGGATAAAAATGGACGGAGTTAACGAACCAGATGAAAATGGCAAAATTTCAAACCTTTTGGATCCAGATGCGAAAAAATAAACCTTTAGACGAAAGTCGCAAAACTGGTCAAACCTCAGGGACTTAAATGGCATTTTACTCTTTGTTTTATCCCATAAACCCTACATAATCTATTGTTGGTGGAGTTTTGTTGCAAAAATCAAACTCTCTAACAATATGTAATGGTTTTTAATGGACAAAAAAGGAATATTACATAAAACGTCAAACAGTCAAATATGTGGAAATCGACTCAAATTTTGTTGTTGATGCATATAACTTTGTAAAAGAAACTGCTGCGCGTATATTGACTCGCACAACTTGTATTGGCATGCCAGGTCCAACTTTGGAACATCAACATCAGTTGTTATTCAACTACAAGATCTCCTTCATCAATTCGAAGGAGAGAAAAAACACTTCCAATGATGCAACGTCGAAAACTTTTTACACATGAAGAAACAAAAGGTTCCATAACTGGACCTGATTCGGTCCCTCTGGTTCAACCAACAGTCCAGTTTGATGACTCTCCTGAAATGAAAACTCCAGAACCACTCAAAAAACAAATATCCAATTCACATATCGGTGGAGTGTGCGAGAGATCTCCGGATGCTAGTTTTGGCAGCCTGTCTTCGGTGCTTAATCCTCCACCCTCCTTGAAAAGAAAAACCATTTTAGATTACTTTGTGGCTCCTTCAACATAGGTTTTTGTTATCTTAGGATATATACCTTTACTGGTAACTATAGTAGGAACTATATATAACTTAGTTTATAATATTGTTACTCTTCTTTTTGAAGATTTTAAGTCAAAGTGTCAAACAATGCATCTTTTTTGCCTAAGTTTTGGAGGTTTTGGCAATTGGGAGAACTACAAACTTTATTTCCATGATTGATACATCTCACTTACAGGTGTGAATTTATATATTTTTTTTGTAATCGTCATCTTATTTTGTAGCATGGTTTGGTAAAAAAACTGGTAACAACTTGAAACATGAACGCTGCTGGGTTGTTTTTTTTCTTTGATTTGTATGCATCCCATGATAATTCTAATCTGTATATGTTTGAACCAAGCACTATATATGTAATGTAATAACTTTAGTTATAAGTAATGTGTATATATATGTAGAGTAATTCTATGTAGAACTTTTTATGAATGCCCTTAAACCTAATTCTATATATCGTTGCTTCCTTTTGTTATTTTGCATGATTAATTAAAAAACCCAAACTTATTAAGTGAAACGACTTTAGAGTAACAAAAGTTTAGTACAGAGAAACCGCGTCTATAGACTGATTTCCGGTTCTTACAAAATCATATTACCATTTGACGAGTACATTTACCCTTCGCGTGTGTGGTTTAGTCTAGCGTAAAAACTGTTTCTCAAATATAAATTTATGTGAAAGAAATATCTTTATAATATATATATACACATACATTTCACGCACGTCAGTAATATATATTACAGATATGCAATATTGATATGTTACATATATGCAAGATATCATGCAATATATGATATATTGATATAAGTAATATAGAGTTTTCTTAATAAAACAAAATTTTTCTTGAAACTTCTCATATATATATATATATAGATATATATAGGGAGAGAAAGAAAGAGAGAGATATGTGAATTCCACTTCACCAGTTCGTGTGTGGTTTGTGGCCAGTGGGTGCGAACCAAGCACCACTAAACACCACCCCCACGGAGGACACCACCCTATAAAGCTATCTTGGTTTGTGGGAAGTGGTCCATATATTCGTACATTGCGCTGGAAATGCTCTAATAGTATGAAGTAATACCATTTTATTTAAATCATAATAACTTGGTATAACAGTCGATTTAGATTTCAAAGTAGAAAAATGAATACAACCTTTTCTTCTTTTATACTTCAACGTATATATATTTTTTAACAAGAGTTTTAAATACTACGTAACTTTTTATTTGTTAGAATTTGAACTTAGATATTATTATTAAATGTAAACACCGTACCATTAGACCATTAACTTACGGGTTTTTATTTTATCGATCAATTTCTTTAATAGTACAACTTTGGATGCCATCCTTGCTTGTCGTCATCACAAGTGTTCTGTGTAGTGGATTCATATAAATATATCTGCATGTGTATATATATTTATGTTATTACAATGCTGATAATGAGATAAGTGGTCACAACTATTTATTTCCACGTTTATTTGAAGAGCAGAACAATTAATATATGAGAAACACATTTACCCTGTCTTTAAACTACATTTGTTTTTAGTTTTCTATTTTACAGAAAATCTAAATTTCTTTTTGTTATAAAAGTTTGTTCAAATTTGCCGGTTTATTAAACGATTGTCATAAATATATGGGAAACACTTACCGAGCTCAAACCAGTTCGCAAGACTATTATTTATATAATGTATTAGATATGCATTTTTATATACTAATTATTATATCCAAGATCATGATAAAAAAACTAAATTATATACACATATATAATGTTATATAAAAATAAAAAATAAATAATTATTATATTTGATATAAACTAATCTCTCATAGGAAGAGATGCCTCTGACATAAGAAAAGCTTATGTGTCAATCTCTCAGCTACGTCAACTTAGCATTTTTTTGATACTCGATTTGTATTCTGATATATAAACTCTTCCCACCTATGTGTAAAGAAACTTTGTTAAGTTTCTTAATTATGCACGATAAAAGATAATCTAAGCAAGTGCTATCAACAAATGGTAGGTCTGTCATTATTTATATACTTTGATAAGTTAACACATATTGGTCAACTTTCATCATGCTTCAACACTCAAAATTTGCGAGAATAATTCATGACCAATTTAATATTAATCAAACAAAAAACTAAACTAAAAATTAAAATATCTATACTTTCTATTAAAATGTGCATGCATGAATTTCTAATAATCACCCGTGTTTGCACACGAGTATCACTACTAGTTAATAAATAATAAACGAGTTGAGCCCCGAGCCAAGCTCGAGCTTGAAAAACCACCTACGAGCCTAACTCGAGCTTCATAAACAAAGCTTGAACCGAGCAGAGACCGAGTTCGAGCCCGGGTTCGGCTCGACTCCTATTTTAAATTTTTACCGTAACTGTTTTAAAAAAAGCACCGCCAGTAACACCACCAGCGCCATGAACCAAAAAACCCAAATTTCAAAACTTTCCCGCCATCAGTATTCATTCTCCCACCCGCCAAAAACAAAAAGAAAAAGCACCTCTCACCATCTGCCAACAAGATTCACCGGCGTTTGCAAATGGAGACTTCTAGCAACCGATCGATTTTCCAAAACATTCGTTCCAGAGAGCTCAACGGATTCAGAGGTAACTGTTACATTCGGATTATTTGTTTTCAGATTCGGAGAGTTTGTAGCTGTTAAATATGTTTTAATGTTGGTGAAAGTGAGTTTGTATGGATTGTGGCTTATGCAGTACGGAAACGACCGTGTTTTGCGGATGATGATGATTCGTCTCGGTTTAGTCGAATAGGAGCTTTTGATTATCGACCTGAGGAGGATGTTAGTCCTCCCATGGCGTTATCGTTTTGTAAGGTTTGATTTTACTTGAATGTTTGATTTGTTTAGATGTATTGTTTTATTTATTTTTCTCTACATAGCATGGTTGTATTAGTTGATAGGCACTAGGATTGGAATTTTATAAGTAATTTTTCAAACTTGCAGACAAGTAAAAATGCTCATATTCTTGCTGTCACTGGTGAGGACGGGTATGTATGCCTTTACAACACTCGATTGAATTTTCCGTCTTCATCAACTAGCGCAGAAAATGCAGGTGCAATTCTATTCACCAAATAACATATTATTTGCTACAACACTGTTTTAAGAGTGGTAATTGTGTAGTTTATTTTTGACAGAAAAAGCTAGAAAATGTGAGTGGCTTGCTCATGACAATGCTGTATTCGATCTATGTTGGATTAAGGTACATCATATTCCAACCATTTTGTGTAGTTCAAAAGTTATTTACTGAGGTAAAATCTTGTGAATTGTATTCGCTTTTTGCAGGATGACACCAATTTGTTGACCGCTTGCGGTGATCATAGCGTAAGGACCTAATAAGAAGTTAATTTTATATTATATTGTACTAAACTTATCTGATAACTAACAAGTGTTATGTCCTTTCAGATTAAAGTATGGGATTCTCAAGAACGAAAATGTGTTTTTGCACTCACGGGTCACACAGGAAGCGTGAAATCCATCAGTGCACATCCGTCTAACCACGGTAAGCTTACGATTCTTTCAATTATTTTCCTTCAAAAAAAACTGGAGGCTTACATTTACGGCCATTTGTCTATGGAAGATATAATTGTATCTGGTTCAAGAGATGGTTCTTTTGCTTTATGGGACTTAAGGAGTTTTAAATCTACGCGCGCACACTCAAATACTTTGTAAGTTTTCAATATTTACTTACAAATTGGTCATGTTTGAGACTATCAGATACTGAATAGTGAATGCTATCATATTCTCAGAACAATAAAAACCGTTCAAGGGGCTCATATGTCTTCAAGCGTTAAAACGAGGGGTAGGAATAGTAAGGTTAGTTCTAACTTTCAAGACACTTTAATCCCAAAACACACTGCAATTTATTAAAACCGCTAATTAACTGTTTAAACGTTGTAGGCTGCTTCCATGAGTGTCACGTCAGTTCTGTATATGAAAGACGAGGTTTCCATTGCTACTGCTGGAGCAGTAGATAGGTATGTTTAAATATCTCCTAGTTTATTAACAAGTTATATATTGGGTCATTTTTAGTCGTTAAAACGTTTACTTTGATGCAGTGTTGTAAAGTTCTGGGATACAAGAAACCTTAAAGCTCCGATAACTCAGGCCTGTTCTCAAGATAAGTCGTCAGGGAAGTTGGTACGTCTTCAGTTCAAAACATTTGCTGAAACCGATTATCGGTGTGCATCATATGTAGAAGTGTTACTGTTTTACATGACATTTTTGTTTATCTTTCAGGAAAGATTATATGGTATTTCTAGCTTATCTCAAGACAACAATGGCGTATATATTTCAGCTTCCTGCATGGACAGCAGGTACAGTTTTAACATCCTAACACCTTACTGTTTGTTCTTTCTCATATATTCATTTCATTTGACAAAAAAATATAGGCCTGTAAATGAACCTAACAGACATGACTAGAGGCATGTTCGTGTTCGTTCATTTACTTTAACAACATAGAATCAAACACATTTTTTGTTCATGTTTGTTTATTAAGAAAGTGGACATGTTTGTTTAAAATGTAAACGAATATAAACAAACGAACATAATTTAACAAACAATAAACTACAAAAGTGAACATAATTGACTAAACATAAACGGACATAGAAGTGGTTTTTTTAATATAGATCATTGATTAATTACGATAAATTCCATTGCAAAACCCATTTTGTTACTAGAAAGCCTAATTACCAATTAATTAGAAAGTTCCCTTTATACTGTTTGTTCATTTAATAAAATGAAGAAAAATTGTGTTCATGTTGGTTCGTCTATTCGATAAACAAACATAAATGAACTTCGCGACGAACAAGTTCACAAACAGTTCATGAACGTTTGGTTAGTTTACAGGCCTAAAAATATATATTAAACCGTGCTTTGACAAGTATTTGTTTCATTGAATTTTGATTTCTTAACAATCGTTCAGGATATATTTATTTAATGTATTACAACTTGAGAAGGGACCTGTTAAAAGTTTCGAAGGATGTGATATCGGTACATTTTTTGTTAAGGTAAGCAAAACATACCAAGTTTTAACCTCCAAATGCTGTTCGAAACTAGAATGTAATGTTTTTTGCGTAATCTCAAACTTGATGTTTTTTATGTCTATACTTTCAGTCAAAATTGAGCCCTGATGCAGGCCATATACTTAGTGGCTCTAGTGACGGTTCAGCCTATGTATGGCAGGTGAGCTTTTCTTCTCGATACAGCATATTGTTAAACTATATCAGGACTCGTTTTTGACTGCAAAACTCTACTTTGTGGATGTTTCATTACAGGTTAACGAACCACATGTGGACCCTATTAAACTTGAAGGCCATGATGGTGAAGTGACTGTGGTAGATTGGTATGTAGATTGTCATTATTATTTGTACAATCTATGAATTTATTTTGAAATAGTAAAATAAGTTAACATTTGTTTATGTATCTGCAGGTGCTCATGTGAGATAGGTAAAATAGCAACTGCTGCAGATGATTCTGTGGTAAGTACTAACATTCAATGCCATATTAACATTTGTTGTCATTTTTGTCCCCGAGGTTTGGCCAATTTTGCGACTTTCATTCAAAGGTTTGTTTTTCCGCATCTGGATTCAAAAGATTTGAAATCTTGCTATTTTTTTCTGTTAAGTCAACGGTATTTCCGTTTTTTTTGCTAACTTAGAGGGCAATTCGGTCTTTTTCACTTATGTAAAAAGACCAAATCCACGTTGCAAAGACCAAATTGCCCTTTAAGTTAACAAATAAAACGGAAACACCCTTGACTTAACGGATAAAAATGGACGGAGTTAACGAGCCAGATGAAAATGGGAAAATTTCAAACCTTTTGGATCCAGATGCGAAAAAATAAACCTTTAGACGAAAGTCGCAAAACTGGTCAAACCTCAGGGACATAAATGGTATTTTACTCTTTGTTTTATCCCATAAACCCTACATAATCTATTGTTGGTGGAGTTTTGTTGCAAAAATCAAACTTTCTAACAATATGTAATGGTTTTTAATGGACAAAAAAAGAATATTACATAAAACGTCAAACAGTCAAATATGTGGAAATCGACTCAAATTTTGTTGTTGATGCATATAACTTTGTAAAAGAAACTGCTGCGCGTATATTGACTCGCACAACTTGTATTGGCATGCCAGGTCCAACTTTGGAACATCAACAGCAGTTGTTATTCAACTACAAGATCTCCTTCATCAATTCGAAGGAGAGAAAAAACACTTCCAATGATGCAACGTCGAAAACTTTTTACACATGAAGAAACAAAAGGTTCCATAACTGGACCTGATTCGGTCCCTCTGGTTCAACCAACAGTCCAGTTTGATGACTCTCCTGAAATGAAAACTCCAGAACCACTCAAAAAACAAATATCCAATTCACATATTGGTGGAGTGTGCGAGAGATTTCCGGATGCTAGTTTTGGCAGCCCGTCTTCGGTGCTTAATCCTCCACCCTCCTTGAAAAGAAAAACCATTTTAGATTACTTTGTGGCTCCTTCAACATAGGTTTTTGTTATCTTAGGATATATACCTTTACTGGTAACTATAGTAGGAACTATATATAACTTAGTTTCTAATATTGTTACTCTTCTTTTTGAAGATTTTAAGTCAAAGCGTCAAACAATGCATCTTTTTGCCTAAGTTTTGGAGGTTTTGGCAATTGGGAGAACTACAAACTTTATTTCCATGATTGATACATCTCACTTACAGGTGTGAATTTATATATTTTTTTTGTAATCGTCATCTTATTTTGTAGCTTGGTTTGGTAAAAAAACTGGTAACAACTTGAAACATGAACGCTGCTGGGTTGTTTTTTTTCTTTGATTTGTATGCATCCCATGATAATTCTAATCTGTATGTGTTTGAACCAAGCACTATATATGTAATGTAATAACTTTAGTTATAAGTAATGTGTATATATATGTAGAGTAATTACTCTAGTTATAAGTAGCGTAATTATTCTAGTTAAAACGCTTTCTTATTTACAATTTTACCACTAATTTTTTTATTTGATTCTCACACTTGGCATAATTTTATTTGTATTTGATCTAATCACTATATATACATACACATATCAACTTTACTAAGTATACATGTAAATAAATATATACACACACGCTTAAATATAAGAGTAAATTACTTTGATGGTCCTATGCTAATACTATGTTACGGTATTTGTCCTTTTTTCTCTCAATTAGGTTTAATATAAAAGTTTCCCAACTTATAACATGTTTGATTTTTTCTCACTAAAAAATAAATATACTCTTCACTTATGCTTATGCCCATACTTTCACTAATGCTCTTCTAGTCTTATATAAAACCCTAACTAACATCCTTATCTCATAAATGTTAATAATTCATATGGACCATAAATATAAATGACAAACCTCACATCTATTGTTGAAACCACCAGAATCCCATACAAGTCACAAAAGGTATTGATAAAACTCACATCTATCGTTGAAACGAGAGTACCAAACGCGATTTTAAGAATTATATAACACGTAAGTTTCAACTAAATTTGTTATATTACTTCATTATCACATAAATTATGATGATTGATCGTGACAATGTTCAATTATTTTAGTTTCTGTAGGAAGTGAATTTATATGGAATGTTGCAATAATTGGATGGGGGCATGCAGTTGCATAGTGTACAAATCTTTGTGGAAATCATATTCAATGTTTAGGATGAGAGATATCGATCATTTTCACTTTCACTTCAAGACCTCAACTTTATTTCTTTCTATTTGTCCCCTCGCCGACATGTCGACATGAAGTTTGTGTTCATAAAGTCAACATAGTTTTGACCAAACTTATCACCAACGATACAAATGATAGTTTCAAACAATTTTAGTGTTATGTTGTCAAATACAAATACATTAACTATTACCTAATATTGATTAAACTGGAACAAAAAATTATAGGAGGTAATTATTTATTTCCATACTACTAATTTACAACTTTTTTATGCTTCATTTTTTCAACAATCTTAAAAAAATGACTTTTCACTTCTAGTTCAAAACTTTTCATTTTTAGCAATTTAACCCCTCTGATTTTCTTTTCCTTTTTTTACTTTTAACCAAAATCTATTAATCTTTTGCGATTAAATCCAAGTACCTTTCTACTTTCAACTTTAATCCCCCGTAGTTTTCATCTTTTGCAAGTTTTTTCGTTTTAGGTTTCTTTCAAATTCTGCGACTTAACCGTTTTTCATCTTTTGCAAGTTTTTCATCTATTTTCCCCGTTTGACAGGTCTGTTGTAACGCGTCTATTTTCCCTATTTGACAGGTTCGTCGCAACGCGCAGGTCTCTGATGGACTAAGAGCACAATTTTCTAATTAGCCCATCAAGAAAATTCGATTAGACAATGCTGGTGAATTTACATCTCAAACATTTAATGATTACCATATGTCAATTGGGATAAGTGTAGAATATCATGTACCTCATGTACATACACAAAATGGGCTTGCTGAATCGCTTATCAAGCGACTTCAAATGGTTGCAAGACCAATGATTATGAATTAAAACTACCATCTGCTTGGGGACATACAATTTTAAATGCAACAACACTAATTTGTATCAGGCCAACAAGTTATCATACTTCCTCTCCATTAAAGTGGTTCTTGGTTAGGAACCAAATACTTCCCATCTAAGGATTTTTGGTTGTGCTGTATATGTTACAATCGCTCCACCACAACGCACACAGATGGGGCCTCAAAGGAGGTTAGGAATATATGTTGGGTATGAATCACCATTGATCATTAAGTATTTAGAAACAACAAAGGGTGATTTATTTACAGCTCGATTTAGTGATTGTCATTTTGTTGAATCAACATTCCCAACATTAGGGGAGACAAAAAGCAGCTGGATAATAGTATTATTTTGAATGAATTATCATGATCTCATCTTGATCCTCGAACTAAACAATGTGAACTAGAAGTTCAAAGGATAATTCATTTACAAGGATTAACAAATCAATTATCAGACACATTCACTGACCCAAAAAGAGTCACTAAGTCACATATACCAGCTGTTAATGCTCCAGTAAAAATAAGTGTCCCACAAGGACAACCACATGTTGGTGATGAGTCTAATGCACGCCCCAAAACGTGGTAGACCAATCGGTTCTAAAGATAAAAATCCTCGAAAGAAAAAGGGAGCAATTAATGTAGATGGTCAAGTCGAGGTAACAATAACACCAGAAAAGGAGTCTCAAGAAGAGACACTAGACATGATGGTTCTAGAAGAATCTCAGGTACCTGAAAATGAAAAGATCTCAATTAATTATATCATGTCTACAAAGGAATGGAACAGAAGCGAAATCGACGTCGATGATAGTTTTTCATATAATGTAGCGCTAGAAGTAATGAAAAACAATGAGGATCAAGAACCAAAATCAGTTGAGGAATGTGAACAAAGAAATGTTTGGCCACAATGGAAAGACGTGATAGAGGCAGAATTGAATTCCCTCAACAAATGAGAAGTTTTTGGACCTGTGGTCCACACACCTGAAGGTCTAAAGCCTGTTGGATATAGATGGGTCTTTGTGCGAAAACGTAATGAGAAAAATGCAATTGTAATATACAAGGCAAGATTAGTAGAACAAGGATTTTCACAAAGACCTGGAATTGATTATGAGAGTGGTGGATGCACAACTTTTCGTTATCTTATTAGTCTGGTAATACAAGAAGGGATTGATATGCGTTTAATGATGTTGTGACAGCCTACCTCTATGGCTCACTTGATACTAATATTTACATGAAACATCCTGAAGGATTCAAATTGCCAAACTAATGTAAATCTAGTTCTCAATAATATCTTTCAATCAAATTAAACAAATCATTATATGGGCTAAAACAGTCTGGGCGTATGTGGTATAATCGCCTTAGTGAGTATTTGTTGAAAGAAGGCTATAAAAATAATGATATTGTATGCCCGTGCATTTTTATAAAAAGGTCAGGATCTGAATATGTATAATTGCCGTATATGTTGATGACCTGAATATAATTAGAACTCCAGGGGAGCTTCAAAAGTGTAACGCTTGGCATTCTTGTACTTTACTTATTTAGAAGGTGTAATCGTAGTTCTATTTTTGGAAACTTGTATCGTACCTTATTCGTATTTCTATCCCAAGCTTGTAATCCGAGGCGTCGATCATAATAGACAATTAAACTTTATGCATACTTTTATACTTATTATTCAAGCAAAACATACGTGTTAACATGTGCTATTCATACTTTCATACTCGAGCATTCATGCAGGCAATCGTCTAAATACGTGATTCTTATGCAAACTACATACAAGGGCACACACCGGTACATTCCAACGCTTAAAACTGACTAAAACGCGAAAACTTAGCCTAAACCAAGCATCTCGTACGAAGTGATTCCTCGCACAAGTGCTTCTGCCAAGCCCCTTCTCCTATAAATCAGACACTTCCCCTCCATTTCCATCCTTTCGGAAATTCTCTCATTACCACTAGAAATTACAGATTCTTGGCAGATTACTCTCGACTTTTAAGTGAGTTTTAGCTCACTTTACGTACAAACTTCTCCAAATTCTTCATACTTCCTCCGATTTTTCTTTCGTACAAACATGTGAGCTAACCCAAGTTATAAGTAACTAAGTGTTAAGCTGGTGTGAGAATGTTGGGAGCTAAAGCTTTCCGAATTAAGTTCCACCATTGTTTGTACATGTTTTACTCATAAAACCGATTCGGTCTTCATTAGAGTGACAAGGCTACGACACGTCCCCAAACACCATTATGTTCGGGATGCATGCACCTAGCTGGCTCACTCGGCCGATAACATTTTAGATGACTCTAAATTTCTGTAATTCATGATCAACCGAGTTTACAAACCTTGTGCATTGGTGAATTATATAAAGAGAGTTGACATCTCTATGCTTGACTTCTATGACAAACTTGACTAAACCATACTTACTTTATTTACGGACTGATCTGGATATAATATTAATCACAATCTGATATACTATTATGACTCGGACTATACTACCTCGTTATCACGACCCCTGTTCACAGAAAACTGTGCGGAAATGGGTACAAAATAGGCTAACACATTCCAGGACTGTCACCTCGCACGATGATACGTGGTCGAAAACCGATGTTCCTATTAAGCTTAAGTTAATGTTTTACGTAACTTTTAGTTTCGAATAGCCTACTTTTGATTAGATTTGTGTTTTACAGGTTTACGGAGTTTAAGGAGATATTCGGGAGCTTGTCGGAGCATCGGGGTGGAAAACGGGTCAACCGGGATCGAAAAATGGAAAAACAGGAAAACAAGATTTAGAGAGGCCGTCGGCGACGCCCCTCAGAAGTCCCCGTCGGCAAAAACTCGTCGTAGACAGTGGATTAGAGCGTCGGAGAAAAACCAAACAAACCAGAGGCCATCGGCGACGCCCCATTGGGCCGTTGGCGTCGCCCCTCCCATTTGTAAGACGCTGAAACTTGTTTTTGGACGGGTTATATCATCTTTGTTGACCATTGGTGAAGGAGTTACGAGTTTGTGAGCTTTTGAAATCCATCTTGGATCTAAGAATATCCCACCCTTCATCGACAACCTTTTCTAATCCATTCCATCATCCAAATCATAACCTTCGCTCCTAACCCTAGCCTATCATCATCATCTCCTTCATCATCCATCCACTTTCACCTTCCATCCCAAACCCTAACCATCATCATCACTACCTTCGAAGCTTCAAGATGTTTGTGATCAAGCTCCAATCATCTGATGATCAAGTTCTGTTCGTTATGAGCGGCTAATTTCGTTGGGTTTCACCCCGGTGTAAACATTTGTAAGATTTAGGGTTTCTTTATGTTCTTGGTTGATTTGTGACAACTTGAATTGTATTTTGAATTGATTGATAATTGTCCTACATTTGAACTATATTTGCGAATTGTCGAATGATGATAAAAATTTGACTTTGTGAAACAAGTTTATGTATTTACGCCTTATCTTTCAAAAGGGATTATTTGTCCAAAGTAACGAAGTGAATTGTGGTCCGTCATATGCGTGATAGCAATTGGCATCTAAGCTTTGTGATATCAAAACCGTTAATGACAAATTCAATTGAATCAATCTAAAATTGTTTAGTAACCCTAGGTTTTGCAATTGTTGAACCGGGTGTGAACCTTATTTTCAAATCATTGTTTTAATCAAGTAATTACGTTTTCATGCAATTGTTCAAGTTAGTAATTAAGTAGTCAAATCAATTTTGTCGGATCATTTCGACAACCTTTTCAAACAAACAAAGTTAATCAAATTCTTAGCAAGCTTCATAATAGTGATAATCTTATTTAAAATCAATTGTATCCGATCGCAAACCACAAACTTCGTGGTTCGACCCCTTACTACCACTAACACATTGTTAAGGGTAATTGGGGACTGTAAATATTATCTTTGACCGGGGTACGACACTCCGATCAAATTTTGGCGCCGTTGCTAGGGAGTTCATGCGCTTTATGTTTGGATTTAATTGATTTTGTGATTAACTGTTTAAAGTGCTTGTTTCTTTATATCGTCTTTGCTTTTGTGTTACACGGGTGTGTTACTTGTGCATGATACATGTAGTGCATGCATACACGGAATTCCGGGAGGACCTTGCCGTTAGTGTTTGAAACGGAGATAGAGCGGGTCGTTAGAAGAAACTTAGCCAACCAGTTAGAGGCAACCCTTGCTTCTAATCCACCCAACACCAACTCACCACCTACACCATCCTTTGGACCAATTCCAATGGATCCTCAAAACTCTAACCAACCCAACAACCAAAACCAATATCACGTTTACCAACCCCAAAACCCAAATGCTCAAAACCATCAAGCAGGGGGTGGTAACAACTCAAGACCACCAACACCACCATTCCAATCACGTAGCCGAAACCAAACAACCACCAACGTACACCCACACCTCCTCTTCCAAACCAAAACCGACAAAACCCATTACCACCCAATCTCAACAACCGAAATGTTAACGCCAATCGTGGGGTTAACCATAGCCGTGGCAATCCCACAAACGAAGCCTAATTTCTCGACCTCGATGAGTTGAGAAATAATATTCCCGATGATGCACCATATAGTGTCCCCGGTTATCAATCACTGGATCATGTGAGCATCCACTCGGAGTATTCGGATGATGGTGGGAACTACAATGAAAGAGTTGTGGATAATGAATGGGGGGATAACAACATGAGAAATTTTTACCAACCTGAGGGTTTTGATTATGAAGAGGGTGGCTATCAAAATGCCAATTTTGTGGGGAACAACGAAGGATACGGTTATGATTATGGTAGAGGCAACGGCTACGGAAACAACCGTCAACCACGAAACCACAATCAACGGAACCGGGATGACGATAATTATAACAATAATCATAATGTCAACCGTAACCGGATTCCACAATTCGTGGGAGGCGGTAACCAAGGGGGTGATATAAGGTGCAATAATCGGCTGGTGAATCAAGAGGTTAATGGTCCACGACGTCAACCAAATCAACAAGCCCCAAGAGGTGTTAATGGGCGATTTAGACCGGTGGTCACTGAAAATAACTCATCTATTGTGCCTACACCTCGAGGGAGGCGATCATTCGAGTGCAAGCCCAATTACATTAACATCCTACCACACTTCAATGGTAGGATGAATGACAAACCATGCACTCACTTGGCGGAATTCTCCGCTATATGTAGCATGATTGGGGGTCACAATTTCGAGATAGAGGAAGCGAAGCTAAGGCTATTTCAGTTCTCGTTAAAAGATAAAGCCAAGCAATGGTTCCTCATGCTTCCGGCAAATAGTATTCACACTTGGGCGGAGATGCAACAAGTGTTTTTGGATGAATATTACTCGATCGCGAAGACTGACGATGCGAGAGACGAAATTCGGTCGTTTCGACAGTTTTCGGGTGAATTATTACATGAAGCACTTGCTCGATTCAAGGAGTTGGTTTGAAAATGCCCTCACCATCAAATTCCTAGATGGGAATTGTTAAAGTGTTTCGTATGGGGATTAGATGCGAAAGATCATAAGTACTTGCAATTGGCAAGTAACGGTGCGTTGTTGAACAACCAAGAGGAAGATGATTGAGAATTCTTAGAGAGGATGAGTAACAACTCCAAGGCCGTGGCTATGGGCGGACAGAACTAAAAAGCATCCAATCTTAAAGTCTTGGCCCAATTGCGATGCAAGTTCCAAGGACCGGATTGAAACATTAGAACGGGAGTTTGCCCGTATGAAGAAAAAAGAGGTGGGTGTGATACAATTTGCCGTTTGTAAAGAATGTGGTGACCTCGGTCACCGGCCCGAGAATTGTCAAGTTATTATGGCACACACTACCGAAGAGGTGAGCCCAAGTGTATGGAGATAGAAAACAATTTGATATGAACTCCAACACTTACCATCCGGGTTTGAGAAATCATCCCAATTTTCGGTATGGTAATGCTTCGATTCAAATGAACCCGAATTTCCAATCGGGAAATCAAGGTGGTGGTCAAGAGGACCGACATACCAAAACCGCTAGTGGTAATTCGGACGGTTACCAAAGAATTATAACCAAGGGGGTGGCCAAGGGTACAACAATCGTGAAAGTAATTATCAAAGGGGCTACAACCAAGGCGGTAGTGAGGGTGATAATTATAATTCTCAATCAGGTGGTGATGAACCGTTAAACTCCATACTTGACGCGATCATGAATGCTATTAGAGATTCAAATCAAGAGATCAAAATGGAGATGAAGAAGGAGTTTGAGGTGCGAGACAAGTCGCACAAGGCATTGGAAAAGCAAGTTGGTCAACTTGCGAAAGAAATGGCCCACATGAGAGGAAGTGGTGGAAGACTCCCAAGTGACACCACAATGAACCCGAAGCATCAAAGTTCAAGCACGAATAATGTGAGGAATGTGCACATTAATGGGGTAAGTCTTCTTTCAAATGATGAGGTTTGTAGGGTTGAATGTACTCCACCACCACACCTTGTTGACGGTGTAGTGGAAGATGTAGGTGATGAGTCGGGAAGTGAAATTGAGCAAGAAACGATTTCACAAATTAAAATCGAAAAAGTAACTAAAAATTCTTTTTGTGAAAGTTGTTTAAATGACTTGCATGCTAGGGCCAATGATATGGGTGTGGAGTTTAATACCATCCCATACCCTTTGGCTCTATTAAAACCAATTAATGCATCTAAGTTTGAAAAACGGATCCCACCAAAGGACGAGAGGTGGGAAAATTTTAAACAAGCAAAAATTAATTTGACATTACTTGATGACATTAAAAAGGTCCCGACTCATGTTGAGTGTTTAAAAGAATTGAGCACCGAGAAACGACACAATAAGATACCGAAACAATTTAACTTAATCTCACATGTTAGTGCCGTTTTATCGAGTGCCCTCCCCCCAAAAGCTCAAGATCCAGGAGATTCTCTTATTCCAATCCCAATAGGTAAATTTAAAATAAAGAGGGCGCTCTTAGATCTTGGAGCTTGTGTGAGCATACTGCCTGGGAGTCTGTATGACCAATATGATTTTGGTCCTTTGAAAAAGTTCGACACCCTTGTGATGTTGGCCGATCAGACTCCCACACATCCAATGGGGATGGTGGAAGATGTGATAGTGAAGGTTGAAGATTTCTATTACCCAGTTGACTTTTTGGTAGTTGACTATGTTGGGTGTGTTGAGGACACACAACCGATAGTCATACTGGGTAGACCGTTCCTGTCAACTGCTAATGCTATAACAAATTGTGCAACGGGAACGATAAGCATGAAATTTGGGGACCGGGAACTAAATATGAATGTTTCCTAAATTTACTAACTCGCTCGGTGAGGATAAGTGTCCTAAGGTGGACATGAATCCGAACAAAAAGATATGTGCTATGGTTGGTTGGTTTGGAGAATCGAAGAAGAAACCGGTCAAGAAGAAGAAGGTGAAGAAGTCACATCAAGAGAAGAATGCAAATGAAGTATTAAGGATGTTTGGCCCGTTTGGAAATAAATGGTATTAGTCACTGGTCGGTGATGTGGAAGAGTTCGTGGGCGACAAACACTCCGTTCGACCACCATGAGGTGGTATGTTATTTGTTGTTGTATATTTTTATGTAATTATTCATTTTGTGTTTCGTTTATTGTTAGTAGATAAATGAACTTTGTGGTTGTGTTCTCTAGATAACCCTCATGAGACCTACTCGTCCTTCCAAGCTATCGGAAGGTTTAAAAGGGCTTGTTACATACGCTAAATGCAACCGTGATTCCTACGAAAGTGAGTTTAAGTTGTTGTTGTAAAATCTTTTTCCACAAGAAAATCAAAGTTGAATAAAATTATATGACTTGGTAACTTATTTTAGTAAAAATGGTAAAACTAACTAACTAACAAATTTTTAATGGTTGTGAGAAGCTCGCTTCTACATGAAGGTTGAAATTTGTAGGTAAACTATGTTCGCGAGACGACCATTTTTATTGAAGATGAAGAGCACACGAGGAATGAGCAAAAACTAGGTGCATACGTTTCTTTTTAGATTTGATTTTTTTAGTTAGTAATAAGTGGATTGTATTTTGTATTTTTTTCCGGGGTGAAATTTTGGAAGGTTAGCCGTATCACATCCCTTGTGCGTTTTAAAAGCTCTATTTCTACACATTGAGGACAATGTTGACCTCAAGTGTGGGGATGGGGAGAAAAAGTTTTTCAATTTTGACTCATTCATTTAAACACTACACATTAAGGATAATGTTGACATCAAGTGTGGAGATGGGGGAAAATTCAAAAAAAATTTAAAATGTCTTTGTTTGAAGCAATCTAAAAAGCACAAGTAACTAAGTTAATAAAGGATGACACAACTCATGTGGTCTTTTGTCATGGCCAAGTTCAATTAATAACATGACGGGTTTTTAGCGGGTGGTTATTCGGGAATAATACGCCTAAGAAACTTACATTTTATATACATCGCATACCATACCCTTCATACGTGAGATTTTGAACCACTTTTATACATAATTTATGCATATATTTCTTTGGTTGAGTGGACCATTAGTCGCGTATTGTAGAACTTGCAACTTTTGATGCTTTTGAGACCATAGACCGAATATGAGCACAAGAATGATTAAGGCATTAGGTAAACCTTTTCATTTTACACCATTTATATATCCTTACTCAAAATCAATCCATTAGTCGCCAACTTGAGCCTAAGCCATTCGTTTGACCAACCCATTTAGCCTTTGTCCGTTGAACCTCTTATTTTTAATCCGTGTGATGAAAACTTGATTTTAGGATTGTAAAAAAAAAAGAAGAATATAATTGAGAAAAGAAAATAAAAATGTATGTATTGATAGTTGTTGAATAAAAGGTGAAAAACTTTTGCCTCTTAGCTTATTGTTTCGTAATCGGTTTGTGTTAGAATAGTTGTTTTTTTTGTAATAAAAATTGAGTTTTCATCACCTTAGCCACTTTCAAAGCATCCTATTCCATATCCTTTTACAACCCGTTCAAGACCTTTTGACTTGTGCTTAATATTTGTGTTCGGTGGTGGAGAATGATTAAGTTGCATGCTTATGTGGGTACGTGTTCTAATCGGTTTGTGTAATTATATCAAAAGTGCTAATATATCACTTATTAGCCAATTTCTAAGCCGAGTGGAGAGAACATTGTGAGGGATGTGTATGATTTGTGACTTTCAAAGGCGGGTTAATCTTGGATAACCATTTTTATGTGTTAATCATGTTAACGTTAAATATTTTGATATGATAAAAATTATGAACCGAGTATGACATTAGACCTTAACTCATGTCTCAAGAATGGAAAATGTGTGCCTCATTCGACCCACGTGAAAGTGAAAAACAGATTTGCTTGAGGGCAAGCAAAAGACAAGTATGGGGATGTGATACGTGGTCGAAAACCGATGTTCCTATTAAGCTTAAGTTAATGTTTTACGTAACTTCTAGTTTCGAATAGCCTACTTTTGATTAGATCTGTGTTTTACAGGTTTACGGAGTTTAAGGAGCTATCCGGGAGCTTGTTGGAGCATCGGGGCGGAAAACGGGTCAACCAGGATTGAAAAATGGAAAAATAGGAAAACATGATTTAGAGAGGCCGTCGGCGACGCCCCTCAGAAGTCCCCGTAGGCAAAAACTCATCGTAGGCAGTGGATTACAGCGTCAGAGAAAAACCAAACAAACCAGAGGCCGTCGGCGACGCCCCATTAGGCCGTCGGCGATACCCCTCCCATTTGTAAGATGCTGAAACTTGTTTTTGGACGGGTTATATCATATTTGTTGACCATTGGTGAAGAGTTACGAGTTTGTGAGCTTTTGAAAACCATCTTGGAGCCAAGAATATCCCACCCTTCAGCCACAACCTTTTCCAATCAATTCCATCATCCAAATCATAACCTTCGATCCTAACCCTAGCCTATCATCATCATCATCTCCTTCATCATCCATCCACTTTCACCTTCCATCCCAAACCCTAACCATCATCATCACTACCTTCGAATCTTCAAGATGTTTGTGATCAAGCTCCAATCATCCGGTGATCAAGTTCCGTTCGTCATGAGCTGCTAATTTCATTAGGTTTCACCCCGGTGTAAACATTTGTAAGATTTAGGGTTGCTTTATGTTCTTGGTTGATTTATGACAACTTGAATTGTATTTTGAATTGATTGATAATTGACCTACATTTGAACTATATTTGCGAATTGTCGAATGATGATAAAAGTTTGACTTTGTGAAACAAGTTTGTGTATTTATGCCTTATCTTTCAAAAGGGATTATTTGTCCGAAGTAACGAAGTGCATTATGGTCCGTCATATGCCTGATAGCAATTGGCATCTAAGCTTTGTGATATCAAAATTGTTAATGAAAAATTCAATTGAATCAATCTAAAATTGTTTAGTAACCCTAGGTTTTGCAATTGTTGAACCAGGTGTGAACCTTGTTTTCAAATCATTGTTTTAATCAAGTAATTACATTTTCGTGCAATTGTTCAAGTTAGTAATAAGTAGTCAAATCAATTTTGTCGGATCATTTCGACAACCTTTTCAAACAACCAAAGTTAATCAAATTCTTAGCAAGCTTCATAATAGTGACAATCTTATTTAAAATCAATTGCATCCGATCGCAAACCACAAACTCTTCGTGGTTCGACCCCTTACTACCACTAACACATTATTAAGGGTAATTCTGGACTATAAATATTATCTTTGACCGGGGCGCGGCACTCCGATCACACGAGGTGAATAGTCAACTCGTACGGGCTGCAAGTTAACTCGTACGAGGTACTAGTCAACTCGTACGAGTTGCTAGTCAGCTCGCACGAGGTGGACAGTCCACTTCGTACGAAGTGGCATTTTTCCCGTTTTCTTTTCATACTTTATGCTTCAGAATCCGGATCTATCGTCCGATTCACCATACTCACGCCCACTTGTTTACCCCATGTAGGGTAACTTCGGGTTGCATCACCTGAGCGCTCTACACACGGAATACTAGGAAGCTTGCGTAACAGTGAGTACACTTGAAGACCTTTATATTATACACTTTTGGGTGCAACATGTTTAATCTATCAAAAATACACACAATCACACTTATACTTTTATGCAAACACACAAACAATCCATCATACATGCTAAAGATACGTGATACGTGATTTGTATACTTGGAACATTCTTATGTGATACGACTTTTCATTAACTTCGTACGAGCCTCCCCTTAATATAATAGCGCTATAGGAGTAACGCACCGCCCGTATTCTTGAGGTCATGTTAAGTTTATTCTATTTTGTGGTGACACTTGAGGATTGACTTGTAAATCGCATTCCTAGTTTACATTAATCTAGTATACTATTTTAATATGTGGATTCGTTTAAACCATTTCATACTTATGCTATATCAAACTTGTATACTCGTCAATTGGTTTTGTATTGAATTATACTTTTAATATGTTGCAGGTTAAGGATGACGTCATTGATGAAACTTAGTAGGGACTTCCTAGAAACGCACTTAGAAATTTCTAGACTTTACGTTGCATTTTGTTAATCATGTTGTACTTGAATATTTTGAATGTTGTACTTTCAAATTTCTTATGTTGTAATTAACGAATTTTGAAATGAAATGAAATTTGGTTATCTTAACTATTGTCGCAAACTAGTGTTATGTTGACTCGAGCAATCTATTTCGTCCCGCCCCGATGTTTCCGCCATCGGTTGGGGTGTGACAAAAAGACAGTTGAATACTTGAAAAGAGAATTTGAAATGAAAGACCTTGGAAAGACAAAGTTTTGTCTTGGATTACAAATTGAGCACCTTAAGGGTGGAATCCTTGTGCACCAAGAAACTTACACAGAGAACTGCTAAAACAATTTATATAGAAAAATCACATCCATTGAGAACCCCAATGGTTGTAAGGCCGCTTGATGTGGAGAAAGACCCATTTCGACCTCCCAAAGATGGAGAGGGAATCCTTGGTCAAGAAGTACCATATATAAGTGCAATTGGTGCACTAATGTTTCTTGCTAGCCATACACGACCACATATATCATTTTCTTAAATTTAATGGCAAGATATAGTTCATGCCCAACAAATAGGCATTGGAATGGAGTAAAACAAATATTTAGATACCTTCAAGGTACAAAAGATATGTGTTTGTATTTTACAAATCAATCGAAAACAAGTTTGGTTGGTTTTGCAGATGCAGTGTATTTGTCTGATCCTCACACTGGGCGATCTCAAATTAGATATGTATTTACAAGTGGAGGTACTGCAATTTCATGGCGTTCGGTAAAGTAGACAATCACACCATATCATCTAATCATGCATAAATATTGGCGATACATGAAGTTAGTCGAGAATGTATTTGGTTGAGGAATGTAATATAACACATTCGTGGATCTTGCGGTATTTCTTCAAGAGATGAGGAACCGACAATCTTACATGAAGGCAACGCAACATGCATTGCTCAACTTAAGGAAGGATACATCAAAGGTGATAGAACAAAGCACATTTTGCCAAAGTTCTTTTTCTACACATGATTTACAAAAGAATGGAGATATTATTGTCCAACAAAAGCGAAAATTTGGCAGACTTGTTTACTAAATCTCTTTCAACCTCAACATTCAAGAAGTTAGTTCATGGGAACGGGATGCATCAACTCAAGGAGCTTAAGTGATCATCATCAGGAGGAGATAATACGCGCTGCACTCTTTTTCCCTTAGTCAAGGTTTTGTCCCATTGTTTCCTGGCAAGTTTTTTAATGAGGCAGCATCAAGCGTATGAAGATTGATAATCAAGGGGGAGTGTTATGAATAATTAATAATATTATGATTATCAATTCCTAATATCGTCCAACTTGTTCTCCAAGACTTTTCCTCCTTATAACTACTCCATGTATTCTAATGTAAAAGATACCCCATCAATAACAAACATCTTTTTCTCTCCTAGTATCACTTCTCATCTTCTTCTTGATCTTCTTGCTATTAAGCTTGTTTATAACACCCTATATTAATTGGCAAGTTTATCTTGCCTCACAAATTCACTATTCAATTTTTGTACATATTCTTTCGGCCACCTGTTTGACTAATTACAAATCTTCATTTTGAAGGTTGATGTCCTCCTTTATGTTTATTTACAATTTTAATTTTTCTTTATGGCATCTTTGTGGAATGTTTAATCCAAGAAATAATGGCTAGCATAAAATCAATGTAAAAAAAATATAATTGCAGTGCATATATAGTTTTATTATTTTATTTTTTTACGTGATTTTGTTACTATATCGACATAGTATTTTTTTCTACGATAGTAATTTACGTTTCGGTATGAATTTAGCGAGTTAACATGTCACAATACGTAAGTGTGGTTTAACATTTTTACATATATCTTTTTATTCGATTTAAAGGTTTCCGTCACAACGTGCGGGTCAGGAATCCTAGTATTAAAAATATAGAAAATAGTATTAGTATTCTAATATGTAAACCTTAAGCATGTAACACTAATCATTACTTGCCCTATCATTGGTTGGTTATATATATTTTTTAGAAGTTGCTTTAATATATTCACTTCAAATCATTTATCATACTAATTAATTCTGTCTACAAAGCATTCCAACTTCAATCACATTCGAGTATTTTCTTCAATACGGAGTTCCATTTTAGAATCTTTAAAGCAAATAACTTTTCTAGCATCTGGTTACTAATAAATAACGATAATTTTTGACACATTGTATAGTGTTTTTTTTCAAAGAAAGGAAATGATTGGGAGACAAATGTTAGTCAGCAACAATTCCCTCCCCTACAAAAATGACTTTATATGGTCTAAAATCTCAAGTGTGTGTTTTTATCTTTGAATAAACTTATTTTAAAATAACTAATTTCACATTTTTCCTAAATACGTTTACACACCAAAAAACGTTTGGACACATGCAGGCATACAGACATCTTCAATCAAGAACCACAACTATATTATAAATCCACATTATATTTTCTTTATAGCAAGCAATCAAATATAAACGTGATATTCTTAAAAAAATATATCGCTACGTCTTACTTTAACGTACTATTTTTCTTATCTTTGATACAATTGATAACAACTTCCCGCTTTTAGTCTCTCTTCTAAGCCACTATCTCTTGCCGTTTTTGCTGTGACTGACATCTCTAGGCCGATGTACAACCATCGGTTCGAATATGTTTTCTCCTTGTGATCACCATCTGTTAACCATGAGCAAGCACCATTTCGTTTCGTTCTTGCACGAGGATTGTAATCATTGTCCTCTAAAAATGACTTGACATCCTTTTACTTCTCTCTGGTTCTCCGTTCATACCATCACTGATACTATACGTGGATATCTACTCTAACTTCTACTCATAACAATTTTCGATACAACAATAAGACGAGTCTGCGTTACAATATTAGTCAATGACATAGTTTTGCTAGAACCCTAGCCATATATTGTATTTGGAATACACCATTGTGTTTATGTATATCATAGCTTTTTGTTATCTTCACTAGCTAGGAACTATCTTTAAGGTTTATATTACTTAATACAACTTATATTGTATCTTTTACATGTGATATGGTTTATTAAAAATTGTAAACAATCTTATATGTAGATCACGATATTATTGAGATCTTTGATCGATGGTGAAGAATACAAAGGAATAATTGGTTTGGTCGGCGTAGGGACCGCACCAAATGTTGGATTTTATTGATGGGAATAATACATCAACATCCTCATATTATATTATGACTTCGATCAACTCCCATCATTCAACTTTTAATATTTTATCAACCGGACTATAGATTGGTCATTAAAGATGAAACGGTTAGACTTTGCTTTTAGCAAATGTCAAAGATGCACTGGCTTTGGCTTTGAAAGATATTAAAACTGCATGTGAACGAATTCTAAAAAGTACTTTTAGTCATATATGTTTTGATTAAGTTACATCAAAATTACAACATTTGAGTTATATATAGAAACTATTCTTAATTTTATTCTCTTCTAACTTATTTCCTTGATGATGCTTTGCTAGTTTTGCTGACGTCGCGCGTTACGACGATACATAGCAAATGATAATGTAAAACAAACCCTATTTGATAATAATGAAGAATGTTATTTAAAAAGCCAACCATCAAAATCCGTTTAGTTTATCATCATACTATTTTACTACACCAGATAAATACTTTATTTTGAATACAACTCCATTTTTAACAAATCTTGTATTGGAATGTCGAGGAAAAAAATTAAACACAACTACATACTTAAGTTTTAAGAAACAAATTAACGAACGTAAATTATTAAACAAATGTCAAATTAATTGATAAAAACATGATATATAAAAAAATAATTAATAAGAGCAAAAATAAATGAGAAAGGAAATATGGTTTTAAAAATAGTAAAATAAAATAAAAATATATTAAAACTTAAAATAAATATAACAATAAATTGTTATGATATTAAATAATATAATATTAAAAAACTAAATATTATTATAAAAATAAAATTACTATTTGTGTTTGCTCGTAAACAATATATAGATTATAGATTATAGACTTTAAAAGTTATAATCACTTTTACACAAGAAGAGGTGTGTTATAAGAAACAATATGAACAAAAGAATTTTGATGTAGAGTAAAATTATAAAAATAATTGTAGGTTTTTCTATAGTGATATAATTTCGATGTAAATTAACCAATATGGTCTGATATTAAAATATTTAACATCTAATATAGGCTTATAATATAAGCTGTGCGTCACAATACCATATCTATTATTCCCTATATCCTGGTTTATGAAAGGTGGGTGACAATTGCTATAGTGATTGTTCAAATGTAAAGTTGATTGTTAAAATAATCTTTAACCTAGTTTGTATTTAGGACTTATTTAAATTAGTTGGTTATTAAAAATCATAAACTTTAACAATATAACAATTGACGAAAAGGAAATCTTATAAATTAAAGTGAGCATTCAAGTAAAAAAAAAATATATATATATATATAAGCGTAGTTTTTGTGTTTAACTGAACAATGACATAGACCTTTAGTAATAAGTCTAATCGGTTATAGTTCTTCATCCATAGCCACTGCTACCAGCCTACCATCGCTATGATCATCATTAGCAGAGAACATGTGAACCACCATCCGATGCGATTTTGATGCCAAAACTATAGTTTATCTTACAACTTGTCGCATTGTGATCCTCCCCGACATTGCATCAGTAGCATGACTGTTTAACTTTTGCTCATGTTAACATAGACTATATATCTTATCTTTTTGTTATAAAGTCTTCATAGACAAGGGTGCTTTCATCGATTCACAAAGATACAAATACTAACCACCATCATGTTGGGAAGTCAATAATAATATCCTTTTCTACTAGTGAACAAAGATACAAATACTAACCACCATCATGTTGGGAAGTCAATAATAATTTCCTTTCTACTAGTGAAATAATGATTAGAAATATACTTTTGATAAATACCGTTGTAAGCATAGATTAGAATGCAAGTCTAAATCAGTTAAATATTAAAAAAAATACCAACATAAGAATAACAAAAACGAAATATGGCATAATTTATAGCAGATTTATATAATATAGAGTAAAGTGCCAAATTGGTCCCTAAGATTTGGTTATTTTTGCCACTTTAGTAAAAAACTCAAACCTTTTGAATCTGGGTCCACGTGGTTCAATTATGTTGCCATTTTCATCCAAAATCAAAATTTGGTTAGATTTTTCAGTTAACATTCAGTTTTTTTTGTCTTTTTCATCTCTTTTAATGAAGGGAAAATGGTCTTTTAACTTTTTATTTTAACAAATTAAAAAAATCTAACCATTTTGCCCTTCATTAAAAAGGAGGAAAAAGACCAAAAATCCGGATGTTAACTGAAAAATCTAACAAGATTTTGATTTTGGATGAAAATGACAACAAAACTGAAACCATAGGGATTCAGATTCAAAAGGTTTGAGTTTTGGACTAAAGTGGCAAACGTGACCAAATCTCAAGGACCATTTTGGCAATTTACTCTATATATAAAATTTGCAACATTTTGTTGCATTAGTGTTTGTATATCAAGCTTTGTGGGTGTATTATGCATCCCGTAGTTGTACCTATAGCTTAATTAATTAACAAGTTATTTATGTATTGAGAGTTTACAACCATATGCTTTCCGAATCTCTTTTTATTTATTAATTTAATTTTTTACTTTTAACCGTTGTACTTTTTATTTTTTATAATTTAACCTAATGCTTTTTATTTTCAAGTTTGACCTTATACTTTTCATTTTTATAAATTTTCGTTTTACATTTTGGTTTTGCAAGTTAACACGCCTCAACGTGCGTGTGTGTTTCAATGTTTTTACGTCTACTTTTTTCCGTTTATCGGCCCTGTTGTAATGCACGTGTTTCGATTGACTTAGTTATTTTTTTTTATGTTTTACGTTTCGCATTAACACGCCGCAACGGCCGTGTGTGGTTCAACATTTTTACGTCTACTTTTCGTGATTTTTTTTGTTTTACAAGTTTTTCCGGTGTTGGTGGTTATTGACGAGGGTGTGACATTAATGTTGTTTGGCACAATTTACCTGCTGCAATGCAAAGGTGGTTAATTCTAGTTGATGTAATTTTTGATGAATTTTGTTATTAGACATATTTAAAGGGATATTTACTATAGTTACGAGGGAGTCAAAACAATCAATATATTATGTTATGTATAGTAAAAGTAAAAGGTGTGGTTAATAGTAGTTTTAGTATTTTTTTAAGGTTTTGTGTATATAGAAAATGAAATAAATTATAAACAAATTAACTTTCCTTCATACTTGTAAAACAATTGTAAATAATCCAATGCAATGTTGAAAATTACCAATAATACCCGTTGATCATCAGTTTGTCCCTCTTACTCACAAATTCATCATATTTCTTCTAAATTGTCATCAAGAACATAACACCAGCATGAGTTGAATATAAACAACATAAGTAATCCTGAAACACAACATACGTTTTATTTCTTCAAAAACACCATTCATCTTTTTTCTTCAACTGTTGGAACATAGAAAATCGAAGAAGATGTAAGCTGGTAAAGACTTTTTAACGATTGGAGAACACAAACCGAAATCGATATGCCATTGCTAGAAACTGAAAATCGATTTGAACAAAAATTGCCATTGCCAGAAACAAATCGATTTTGAATCTTTTTTTAAATTTTGGCATTTTCTAAACTATCATGGTTGTAAAATCTTCCCTACCAACCAAACCTTATAAATTCCATCCAGTTACTTCAAAAATGGGTTAACGAGAAGTTAAAATGTGTTTACTTAAAAAAATACATAAAAATGTGTATATGTATATATAAAACCCAAAAATACATATAAAAATGCCAATCCGATTAATCCATATTGATCCAATTAATCGCTAGTCGGTACCTTACCGACCGACTAACGCCTACTGATTCTTACAACACGTTTTGAGAACTATATATTGGCATTTTTTTAATATTATTTGCAACTTTTAAAAATTTTTCAATTTCTTTTGAAATTTTCTGAATATTTTAAAAACCATTCACATGATTTTTTTTAAAATTTTTACCATTCATTATATAATATTGGCATTTTTAAACTATGTCATAAAATAAAAAGAAAATAAAAGAAATGTCATGTGGAATTAATAACTTATTATTCAGGTAAAAAATATAAAATTAAAACATTAATATAAACTTAAATGACTTGATTGAAAGACTTCTAAATTTGATTACTATTTTGGTGAAGTCTCCCGAATCAAATAATAGTACTATAATTATTATATTGTTTTATATGTAATATTTGTGCAGTATTCCTAATTAAATAATAGTATCATCATTATTATTATATTGTTTTATATGTAATATATATAAATACAAAGATAACTTGCAATGTATTCGAACACACCACTGCGCATGCATTTAAGTATTAGTATTGGAAATCTTTGGAGTTTAAAAAATTCAGGAAATTAATGGAAAAAAACGGCAGCACTAGTTCTTCACAAATGCCAATTCATTGAATCCAAGCTCCACGACAAATTCAAATTATGATGACAATTTCTGTAAGCTTAAGTCCATATATCTCGTTGGCTGATTTTCCATGCTATAATCACATGATAAAGTTATACAGGTATGCTTTTTAAAACGTACAAAACCGTCTTTTATGATGTATTTAGGTACAACTGAAGAGGTTAATTTTTATGTAAATAGTTTATTAGTATTGCATGTTGTAGAAATCGCTAGTCCATCGGTGAATTGGGGACTATCAATTAATCGGGATTAATTGTAATCAATCGAAAATTAATCGAGATTAATCAGTGATTAGTCAGGGATTAATCGATGTCTGGTTGAAATTTTTACAACCATGATGTTAAAAGACTAATACAAAAAATTAATTTCAAATATACCACATACTTGATTAATTATATAATTTTATCATTCAAATTCTTTCTCTTTTCTTAAGATACAACTTAATATATATACAACTTAATATATATATATATATATATATATATATATATATATATATATATATATATATATATATATATATATATATATATATGGGAATGTTCATTTGAGAAGAAATTTTATATGAGAAGAAATTTTATATGAGAAGAAAAAGAAGAAATGACATAATAGTAAAACATTAAATAGTTTATAACTCTTCTCATTAATTATGTTATCTTTAATTAATAAAGCAAAAACATTTTATCTTACACATTTCAAAATTTATTCTACATATGTCTTACATTTAATGGAATTTACCCTACACACATGTAAATTTACCCTACACGTTTCAAAATTTATTTTGAAAGAGTATATTAAAAAAATGAGTTACAAGTTTAATTAATTAGCTAAGTAATGACAATAATAGATTTACCTATATACCATTTTTCATAGCATTAAATACACACATTAAATAAAGTAAATAAAGAATTTCTATTTGGTTTAAAAGTTATTCTTTTTATTCTTACAAATTTTTTCTTCTCATTTGAACCCTCCACTATATATATATATATATTAATTTTGTCTTTTTAGAATTATTGTTACATGTTTTATAAAACAGGATAATGGAATAAATTTACATTATAACATGAAGTAACATTTGTATGCAAAGGACTTAGAATATGTTTCTATTTCAACAAATCAGTAATCATTTTAATTTGGTTACATATAATAAAACCCTTGCAAATTACTCGAATGTGATTTGTTTGTCTCAAATTTCTTCACATTTACATAATCATACTCTCTCTCCTTCCTTTTTTAAAACTTTACCTAAACTACCTTTTTCTGGTGCATATAATTGTGCTTCTGCCTTCTTGTTGATCTTCCTTAAATGCTCATCTAGGGTTTACTTTTTCTCCTGATCCAAACTATCATCAAAGTCTTTAATGGCTGCAACTTAGCTACAGTTATAGCTACCCTTTGAATTTCAAAGGATATATAACATCTCCATCAGGTAATCAACTCAAACAGCTTCTGGATCTTACACTACTAACACACTAGATACACTAGCCTTTATATTCTTTCATTTAATTGTTCTTTACACACCAAACCCTTTGTTTTTTTCTTTATTAAACAAATTTAGACTGCTAGAAAATCAACCAACAAAACCCTAAAAGATCACTGTGACATGCAAAGATTAGTTATTTGGAACACAAGTATTCTTTTTCTTGGTTTTGCTTCATGGGGTACTTGAAACACTTCTTCTTTTTAAACTTGTACATGCTATGCTAGTAGATCTAGTAGGTGTAGATAGATTGTTTAATAGTTTTTTCTATTCATGTTGACTTTAGTGTCTTTGAATCTGGTGGGAGATCAATGGGATTGTCTTGAAAAATCTGTGTGTGTGTATATATACATATAGATATGTGTGTGTGTGTATACTTACAAAGGAATCTGTTGTTGCAGCTTTTCATGAGTATAGAAGGGGCCAAATTTTGGAGGATCCAAATATGTATAGAACAATCACAAAATCTAAGTAAAATTAATAATTATAGCCAGGACTTGGTGTTTGTAGTCTAATTTTCCGGCTTGTTACCAGAAATTCTTGAAGCAGTCCTGACAATGAAAATTTTGAGTATTGTTTCAAACTGCTACGACCCTTAAAAACTAAAAAAATAGCCCACTTTGACTTGTGAGTGTGAAACCTAATATATTTCTTTTTGTATTTTAAGCTGATCTTCAGTCGGCAGAAAGATTTTCTAGGTAAACATTTTGAGGCCGTAAACAACAAGAAAGGTTTGAGCTTGAAGCTAGAAAATCCAAGAATTCAGAAGTAAGTTCTTAGGTTAATTTGAATGTCTAAGATTGAAAGTGAACACAAACTATGAGATGGGTTTTTGTGTTTATTGTTCCATCTTGTCTTGTCCTGCCATGATCATGATATACAATCTGCATGCTAATTCAAGAAACTATTTTTGATGTACAAGTTTACTTTAAGTTTGATGTATAAGTTTACTTTTGATGTCAATCTTTACTCTCATGAAAGCTATGGAATTATAGAAATTTGTGTTTCGTTCTTGAGTTAGTCTCGCTTGATGTTTGAGAAGTGTTAGTCGAGTTAATTATCTATTATAGCTATTATTATTTGATTTATCATTTGTTTAGTTTATTTGTTAGTAATTATTCAATATCTGGTTTGAATATTATGATATTTATTCATTTTATCATTATCTCATTATCTTGTAAACCCATATATTTAAAAAGGTGTAGCAAGAAACATTGAATTCTGTCAACAAGTTCCCTTAATTAGCTTAATTTCTCTACCTAAAATTTAGTGATTTTTTATTTAATCAAGTTTTAAGATCGGTAAAATACCTTTAATTGATTTATCAATATGTAGACCAACATCACATAAGCATATGGCTTCTTCCACCCATCCTAATGCTCCATGTGCAGCCTGCAAGTTCTTAAGAAGAAAATGCATCCAAGGATGTGTTTTCTCTCCATATTTCCCACCGGAAGATCCGACGAAATTCGCAAATGTCCACAAAATATTCGGGGCAAGCAACGTTAGCAAACTCCTCAATGAAATCGCCCCTCATCAAAGAGAAGATGCTGTTAACTCTCTAGCATATGAGGCCGAGGCACGTCTAAAAGACCCCGTTTACGGCTGTGTTGGTGCAATTTCTGTGCTTCAAAGGCAAGTTCTTCGACTACAAAAGGAACTAGATGCAACTAACGCAGATCTTATTCGGTTTTCGAGTGACCAAAACACTTTAATGATGCCACAAAGTTCAGGGAACTCTCTACAAAACCCTCATATGTTGCCTCCTAATTATGGTGCTTATTCATGGAATTATAACCCTTAATGGCAAGAAGAGGAGAAGACAAAATCATGGTAGGTGATATTCTTAATTAATGCTATCTCATGTTGTACCTTTAATCCCTTGTTGGATTCTCTTAATTACTTTTGTTTTGTATAATTTGAATGATTGAATTGCCACTTGCCACTTACAATATTATCAATGGTTATTATGTGCACGTCTTTGTGTATGAGATATTAAGTATATATGAGATATTAAGTACCACATATATATATCTGTGCTAAAAAACACGATATAGTGCCACACCACCCAATCACTGCTACACAAATGAGTGTCACTAACGAAAATTCATCTTTTTGTAGTGCATATGAATTCGTTCCCGACAAATATGTTCTTCGATGAAAATGATTTGTTTTGTAGTGTATATGTGTTCTTTTGATTTCATATTTCACATAAAGCCAAACTATGGAAGAGAGACAAAGGAATCACTTTTCCGGAACATTGAAAATGTATTAACGTCACCTTAAACATTTACAAAATCTGAATCGCACAGAATATATAGAAAAAAATACGATATCTTCGACCTGTCATTGAAAAAGTCTAGTGATTTGCACGCCAACTTTTCCCTGATTTATTAAATTCTTATATTTTATTTAGGCGTGTAAGTAAAATGAACGTTGAAGTTCGTTTAGTTAATAAACGAAGGATCATAAACATAAATTTTTGTTCATTGCTTAAGTTAATGAACAAACACGAGCACATGTTTTGTTCATTAGTTTACGTTTGTTTATTTTATTTATTTACATTCGTTTATGTCTTTTTGTTTATGAAGTTCGCTTAAATATTGATACAGAAGTACATAAAATATAAAGTGACAGACTTAGGAACTTTCTTTTTACCAAACTTGGTTATTTTAATGATCAAATGTCATTTAACTCAACATCGATGTGTTCAACTCAGATTAGGTTACATAACTCCATCCAACTTGTCAATAACCATTTAATTTGGAAAGAATAAGTGAAATACTCAATTTAATTGATACTTATTTCTTTTGCTTTTCATCTTTTTTTTTTATCAAATGCAACATTTTTAGACTTAATATTTTGTAAGTAGTTCAAAAATATCCGAGGCTGATTTGAAAAATCTAAAAGGGTCGGTCAAAAAACCGTCATATACATGTTACATATAAAATAAAATAAAACTATATGGTGTTGGTTGACTCGCACTCTATATAATAGGTCTTATGTAATAATATTTTCGTTTATATTTTATATTTATTTTTAATTTAAACACTTAAATGTTTGATCATTAGAAAGTAGAAACCCTAGTTTGTTTAGCTATATAAGTGTTGTTCATTTACTCTTGTCTATTTGTGTTTCTTTTGTTCTTTTATGTTTGTTCAGTGATGTTCATTTGTATTCATTCGTTTATGTTTCTTTGTTTACGATCATTTACGTTCATGAACTTTTCGTTTAGAATTTTAAAGAACCGATATGGATTTAAAAATTCGTGTTCATGTTCGTGTTCGAAAAAAGGTTAATAAACGAACATTAATATGCCCCCGTTTGTTTTCGTTTGGTTTGGTTTGTATACCGACGTAATTTTATTCTAAATTTAGCGTATATCCTCACGTTGATAAATGTAATTTACTTAAATATTTAAACAAAAATTTGCTCGGAAGAGTATCTATGTCACACCCTGACCCGCAGCGGAAATGGTAGTCGGGGCATGATTGGGTTTTCATCAAAGCTCATGACATTTACTATAAAGTTTCATATTTATTATTTCTCTTTAAAGAAGAAGTTACAATAAACATACAAGCACAACATGTTCAAATACATTTTTCATGACTTCTTTATTTTTTCTTCTAAGGCAATTTCCTATGTGTTCCTTGCTTCAACCTGTCCACCTGTATCATGTGTAAAAATAGGGTTTTGGGTCAACAAAAGTTGTCGAGTGAACCTTATGAAAACATTTGAACGAATTTATTATATTGGTTAAAAAAAGTGCATAACCACATTTGAGTAAACGTAAATGTAAATTTAATCACAATACACATAATATCAATTAATGCACACGCACACACCAAATGATGAACAATGAGATCAAGGCTCAATCAAACGGAGCCGATCTAATGAGGCACGCGATGTTCAACTCGTCTCCCACAAGGAACTGATGGGCCTAATGAATGATTTGCACACAACTTGACAAAATGTAAACACATCACAACAAACAATATTTACATCACATGTTTAGATCATATAATGGTAATAACACAAATTTGGATAAATGAAAATAAATAAAGCGACACATGATACACCCCAAAACATGAATAAAAAGGGGAATTTGTAAGAATTCACTCACAGTGGGTGCGTTCCTTGATAATGATGAATGCGCACGAATTTATGATTCAACCGACGAAGGAAAACTAACCTAAATAATAACGTAATAATTCGATAAATAAATAAATTTTATTTAAGATTAATATTTTTAATTAGTGCTCTTAATGAGATTTTTAGATTTATTTTTGTGAATTTAATGCAAATTTTTAGGCTTTAAAACCTTATTTTGAGGTATTTTTAACTAATTTTCAAAGAAAATAAAAAGGATTTTTAATTAAAAAAATTACTCTTTTTCTAAGGGTTGACTGGTCAACGACCGGTCTGACTCATTTATTATAGGCAGCGTGTGCGATTCGAACTCGTGACCTCCCGTATACGTGCACGCAGCTCTACCAACTGAGCTACGTGTCTAACTCGAAATAATCTCGTTTTTAATTATATATATATACAAATTAGATTAATTTATATTTTGTTTTTATTTAAAAAGCTTTAATAATTGCCAAAACCGGTTACAGAAGCAGGAATCGAACTCGGGACCTACGGTTCGTGTGCACACAGCCCAACCAGTTGGGCTGTGTGTCTAACCCGCATAAACGCTGAATTATATTAATTTTATATACATGTTATGAGTTGATCTGAATAAGTTTAAAAAGTGTTGGTTTTATTTTGGAAAATCGGAAACATGTGCGACTCGAACCCGGGACGTGTGCTTTGTAATTGCACACAGTCCACCGCTGGACTGTGTGTCTAACCCGGTTAAATACCCGTTTTTATTTATATTTAAACACTATCTCGACTTCATCTTTTTCACCATTTAAGACCCAGAATCATAATTTCGACTGAGACATGCTTAATCAGTTTTGGTGAATCGTTTTAGTTTTAAAACATGCTGGATAATGAATTACAGAGGTTTAAAGGATTATACCGACTAGAAGGATGCTCTGGGTTTTCCGGCGAGTAGCTGCGGATTCCGGCGACTTGCAGGGACAGCTTCAGAGTGTTTTAGCGAGAGTTTAAGAGAGAGTTTGAGAGATTGAACGAGTTCGTTTGGGGTGAAATGATTGGTATTTATAGAGTAAACAGACAACACAGATTTCGGTTTCAAAAGTTTTGGCCGAACTTGATTTCCGGAAATTGATTTTTTTATAACTGATCGATCGTTATGGACTCCATGATTGAGTCTGATTACTTGATTGACAAACGGTTTTAGCCTTTTGATCGCAAAGAAAAGAAACGGATGCTTGATTATTTCCTGATTGCAAGCTCGACTGTTACAAGGCGGTTTGTTCAAAAATTCGATTTCGAGACCTTGTATTGATATTGTTTAGTTTAGAACTTTAACAGATAAATGTGTGTGGTGGAGTGGTGTGAAGTGTGTGTTGATCCACTGGGGACCCGGGTTCGAAACCCGGCTACCCCTCTATTATTATTATTTTTCTTTTAACCTTTTTATTTTATTAGAATTTCCTTTATTCCTTTATTTATTTAATATATTTATATTTTATTTATCAACCAAAAAAAGAAAAAAATTAACTAACCAATTTTACAAAATAAGTAAAGACATAACGTAACATTTAATAAACGGAGCGGGTTTTGGAACCCGTTTTACGACGAATGTCAAAATCTAAAATATATTCTTTTTTCAAAAAAAATCGTGTTTTCACTCAAGGGCATTCAAGATAGTGCATTCTACGATTTTAAATGTTAGTATGTTCAGTGATGGATCTAGAAAATTTTTATACAGGTAATGTTTTAAAAGAAATGGGTAACGCAATCGAAAAAACGTCAAATTTTTTCCAAAATTTACACTACCGCTGGAGCGCCAACGGATAGCGGAGGCTACCCCTAATTATGAGGTACATCCGCCCTTGAATATGTTTTAAAACTAGGGTTTGTTCTTCTCTATCATCTGTTGCATTTTTTGCTTTAATAGCTATATCTTTAATCACTAAACAAATGCTTATCACCGTCGGAAACGAGCACTCTAGACAATGTTACAAAATTTGTGATCCTTTGTGTCACACCCCAGATTTCCAACCAATCCAAATATTGGTGGGCCCTGGTGGGGAATATCGTGACGTAAGTTGATATCATCATAGTCAATTAAACATAGCACAGCGGAAGTCTTGGAGTTAAATTACTATTACAAACCAAATGTTCAAAGTACAAAATAATATATAGACGGCTTGTAATAGAAGATCCACAAGCGGATCGTAAAATGTACAAAAATGTATATCAGACTTTAGGGTATATCTAAGGATTTGCAAGATCCTCTTATGTTACTACCAAGCAGCTTCCAGCCTATTTCGTATAGTACATACAAGCTTAGTCTTTTGAAAATACGTCAGCATTCGCTGGTAAATACACTTTGACTCATTTTGAAAATATTTGAAAATGATTTTAAGTGCACATGGCACAAAATCTTTTATAACTTGGGAAAGTTACTTTGTAACCTTGTTAACAGATTCACATATTTGTCCATACATACAGGGCCCAGTACAAAAACCGAGACATGATTAACGTACACACCACTTAAGAACTCACGAAGGAGTTATCCCTAACTTTGTGGGTAAGTTTTTAGCATGAGCGTCTGTCAGGTGTATGCCTACACCCCGTGCTTAGGTCGTATGTAACATCCGTAAAAAACGGATTTACCAAACCCGCTCCGTTTATTAACCGAACAATCAGTTAAAAATTTCGTTGCGAATTTAATGCCCAAAATAATTTTAAACGATACATAATTAATTATTATATTGGAATATATAATTTGTTTTTGAAAAACTGTTAAAAATAAGAAAATAAAAATAATATGGCACTGCCAGGTTTCGAACCCGGGTCACTCAGCCGGGTCAACAACAGACTTAACACACACACACTCAACCACTGCACCACTTGTATTTCTTGTTAATTATTAGAATCAATTAATTCATATCATGATTCTCGAGTTCAAAATCGGCGCGCCCAAATGCAGTCGTCGGAAATCCCGGCGATCTCGCGAGATTGGACGGTTACTTCAGTTATAACGTAAACCTTAAACACTACATCGGTTATAACCGACGCCTGAATCCGCGACACAAGTTATAACCGCCGGAGAATTTCTAACCGACCAATCAAGTCGGAAATCGGTCCAAATTCATCGACGACCTGCCCTATAAATACCTCCTCGAACCTCTGCAAGCTTTTTCGCTCAAAACCGCACCCTTTCTCGGCGAAAATTTACTCGCCGGAAAATACCTGCAAACCGCCTGAAAACCGGGTTTTTCACTTCTGAGCCTTACTGAACCCCCTGAGCTTATACCGAAGTCACCCACATCCTTTTCAAGCTTGCTGAAGACTCTCTGCCGCAAGACACACGACGCCGGAATCTTTTGCTGTCACCGGAGTTCTGCCGGAGAAACAGAGAAGTCCAGTCGGTATACCTTACGCTTAAATCTTTCATTCTTTTTATATATCTCACATGTAATTAACCACCAGACACTAATGAACATGATTAAAACTTCGAACCAGTCAGTCATCGTTTCTGGTTAAGACTGACGAAGAAGACGAAGTTTCGGTAACATATAAGTTTAATTTAAATCAAGTTATAACTCGGGTTAGACACACAGTCCAGCGGTGGACTGTGTGCACATTAAACACGTAAACGTCTCGAGTTCGAATCTTGTCCCACGTATGCTTGCCTTAATAAAAATGTCCTTTTTTTAACCGAACCGGAGTCACCGCTGATATATGTTAAGTTTATAAAACCAGAATAATAACCAAGATAGACACACAGTCCAGCGGTGGACTGTGTGTATGTTTAATCACAGGACACGTGTTCGAGTCCGTGCTACCGCACCGGTCCGGACAATTATCAAAATTTTTATTTAAGTCAGAAATGAAAGTACTTAGTTTGTATTTAAGTATAATAAAAATCAGTTTATTTAACAAGTTGGACACACAGTCCAGCGGTGGACTGTGTGTTAACTCAACCCACAGGTCCCGGGTTCGAGACCTGTGGAGCGCACCGGTCCGACTCATTAAATCGTTTTTAAAAATAAATGATTTTCAGTTTAATCTAATTAGTATATAAATATAATTAAAAACAGAAATATTTTGGGTTAGACACGTAGCTCAGTTGGTAGAGCTGCGTGCACGCGTACGGGAGGTCTCGGGTTCGAGCCTCACTCAGCGCACACATACACGCATACGAACCGGTCAAAGTCAACAGTCAATGGTCAACGGTCAACGGTCCAAAAGTCAACTTTTTATTATTATTTTTATTTACTTATTTTAATTAAAAATCAATTAAAAATACTTAAAATAACATTTTTAAGGTTAGAAAATAGCCTTAAACTCACAAAAATACACCCAACAATCCTACTAAAATAGATTAATAAAATCCGTTTACTTACCGAACCATTATGCCATTATCTAGGTTAATTTCACTCGTGGTTAAAACCACTTTGTGCGCATTCAACATCATCAACCGAACGCACCCAATGTGAGTGAATCTTACAACTCCCCCTTTTTAATTACACGTTTTGGGGTGTGTCATGTGTCACAAAATAATTAACTCGTTTATTTAAACTTGTGCCATACCATATTGTGATCTAAACTTAGATTGTTTATATTGTTGTGGTTATGTATTTCATTTTGTCAACTTATATGAAAGTCATTCATTAAGCCCATCAGTTCCTCGTGGTAGACGAGTTGAGCAACGCGTGCCTCAAAACAAATCCATTATTGTTCATGTGTGTATTATTGAGTTTATATTGTTTGTAGTTATGTATTTCATATTGTCAAGTTTATGCAATTCATTCATTAGGCCCATCAGTTCCTCGTGAGAGACGAGTTGAGCAACGCGTGCCTCTATACGTTCCATTATTGTTCATGTGTGTATTGTTTAATATTAAATTGATTAGTGAATAAGTTTACATCTATTTTTACTCATGTGTGGTTGTGCACTTTATTTTATAATTAAATAAATAAACTTGTTCAAATGTTTTCCATAGGATTCACTCGCCAACTTTTTGTTGATCCAAAAACCCTTTTTACACATGATACAGGTGAACAGGATGAAGCAAGGAAAACATAGGAAATGCCTTAGAAGAAAACAAAGAAGCTTAGATTGATGTTTAGGTCATGATGTAATTATGTTTGTAAATTTCCACTAAATTGTGTTAATGAATATGAAACGTTAAAATAAATGTCATGAGCTTTGATGATAACCAAATCATATCCCGATCACCTTTTCCGCTGCGGGTCGGGGTGTGACAGATTGGTATCAGAGCCATGACTATAGGGATATAGGATAGGTTATTAGACCCTTAGAGCCTATATATAGTTTGCCTAAAATTTTAATTGATTAGGTGGTTACATACAAACTTATGATATTTATTTGTTTCATATTTGTTTATACTTACAGTCAAACATACATACTTATATACAAATTCATCATACATATATCAATGTTCATATATTCAATACATCTTCATACTGTTGTTATTCAAAGATTTTGTTGCAATTTTCAAATCTCATCAAAGTAAGTTCTGCGACGGGCATGTAGTAACTGAAAGGGTACAAGTACCGGTAGTCGGAACGTCCTGTCTAGGTTGGCATTCGTATAAATCCAATATAACGGACCAGTTTGCCTACCTGGGGACTAACGATGAGAGTACGAAGGACCTATTAGGCCAAAGCATGTCACACCAAACGTCGTTCGAACTAACCCCACTTTGAGGTGTCACCGTGTCTACACCTGGACACATTCCGAATATCACACGTTATATACATATTTCTCGATTTTCTCCGGGTTTTAGTGTACGTAACCAGGCTAACACATGCGAACCATATGAAAAACCCAGTATTCATGGGGGCCCACATGATTACGAAGGTGAAGTATGGCGGCATGTAGGGCCTAATGACGAGCAAAGCCCAAGACATCCTATGGATGTAGTAGATTTATTTTTCTATATTTATTTTATGAAAGTTCATTCCTAGTGCGACCCATGATCCCAAAAGCATTCAACTCATACTCTTGACATGTATTCCTTGTAGATGTCTTCTAGCCTCGCCCGTAGGAAGATGAGAGCAGGAAAAGCCCGCGAGCGCATGGCTCCCCTAATCACACAACAAATGGCTGTCGTAATACCCAACATTGTAATCCAAGTTCAACAAGCACTTACCGCTAATCCTGTCAATCAAGAAGATCAACACGTTATCAACCCTCCCCCAAATACCACTAAATGCACCTACAAGCATTTCAAATCATGCGACCCTCCAAAATACAAAGGGACTGAAGGTGTCACTGCTCTCCTCCATTGGTTTGAAGAAATGGAGAACACTTTTCTAAATTGCAATTGCCCCGATGATCGCAAAGTGCGATATGCTACCGGTCGTTTATATGGAATAGCACTTACTTGGTAGAATACAGAGAAGGCCAAACGAGGTGTTGAAGATGCTATGACTTTAACTTGGAATGAATTAAAGGAAATCATGACCAGACGATTTTGCCCAAGGAGCGAAATCAAGAAATTAGAAGATGAGTTCTATTTGTTGAAGCAAAAGGAAGGCGACCACACCACGTACAACAAAAGATTCCTCGAGTTACATCAAATGGTTCCCAACATGTTCACTCCCCTCTACCGGTTGATCGAGCACTACATTCGAGGTCTTCCGTCAAAGATTCAAGACTCTGTAATAAGTACCACGCCTGCAACTTTGGAAGCAGCAATGGAGCTAGCAACAGCGCTCACCGAGAACCGAATCCGGAACAAAGACTTCAAGGAGGAGAAGAAGAAGGATAAAGCATCGACTGAAACCTCCGACTACACCCAAACCGAATCCCCTTCTCAACCCAATTCTAAGAGAAAAAGAGACGGGCAACTTTTCGCTACTATCCAACGAAACCAACCAATTTCACACGCCATACCCATCCAAGCTATCCCAATCACTCAAGTGGCACCCAACTCAACTTACCCAAATAAGAAACCATATCTTGGACCTCACCCTCGATGCAACAACTGTTTTTATCACCATCCCCTTACTTTACCTTGTCGACTATGTGCAACTTGTGGACGCTATGGTCATTTGAGCAAGGTTTGCCGCACCTTTCAAAACCAAATCTCTCCCCCTACTCAAAACATGATCCAAACCTATCAACAACCCCAATACCCCATGTTCCCATATGTTCGAGCTTGTTTCAATTGTGGCGACCCTACCCACTTTAGAAACACGTGCCCTCGATTGGTTAACATCATAAACGCTCAAGCCCAATCAAACCCAGTTAACCAAGTAAAACAAGGAAACCCAAACGCTAGGCCACCAGCAAGAGGAAGAGTCTTCAACATCAACGCCAATCCTGTCGAAGATAATGACGGCCCGAACGAAGATACCCAACTAGTCCTCTTCACCGAAAATCCAGATTCAACTCCAATCGTTTAGTTTATGTTTTTCTTTATGTTTTAGAATCACATAGAACCAATCATAACTTAAGGATAAAGCCAATGAAACTTTGACAAGAATATGGAGGATACACCGCTGGTACTTCCTATATATAAGTATTCTTGTCAAAGGATCGGAGGCATTATCAGGCGGTTATGAGAGGTTCCAGGTATAGGCTGTTTGTGTGATTATTGTTTAGATTAAATTATTATTTTCAGTACACGCAATACGATCGGCTCCGTTTGATTGAGCCTTGATCGCACAGACATTTTTATTTTCAGTACATGCAATACGATCGGCTCCGTTTGATTGAGCCTTGATCGCACAGACATTTTCATTATCAGTATCTTGTGGTTGTTGTGTTTGTTGTAGAGTCACATAGAACTAATCATAACTTGTGGATAAAGTCATTGAAAATTTGACAAGAATATAGTGGATACGCCGCTGGTACTTCCTATATATAAGTATTCTTGTCAAAGGATCGGAGGCATTATCAGGCGGTTATGAGAGGTTCCATGTATAGGCTGTTTGTGTGATTGTTGTTTAGATTAAATTTATTATTTTCAGTACATGCAATACGATCGGCTCCGCTTGATTGAGCCTTGATCGTACAGACATTTTCATTTTCAGTACATGCAATACGATCGGCTCCGTTTGATTGAGCCTTGATCGCACAGACATTTTTTTCATTTTCAGTATTTTTGTGTTTGTTGTATTGGTTGTAGAGTCACATAGGACTAATCATAATTCACTGATAAAACCAATGAAAATTTGACGAGAATATGGTGGATACGCCGCTGGTACTTCCTATATATAAGTATTCTTGTCAAAGGATCAGAGGCATTGTCAGACGGTTATGAGAAGTTCTATGTAGGATTTAGTAGTTTCTTGGTAACTAATCATAACTTGCGGATAAAACCAACGAAAATTTGACAAGAATATGGTGGATACGCCGCTGGTACTTCCTATATATAAGTATTCTTGCCAAAGGATCGGAGGCATTATCAGGCGGTTATGAGAAGTTACATGTAGGATTTAGTATTGCCTTGGTTGAAATTTGTGTTACATTCATATCATCTCGCCATTTAAAGAAATTGGACTGTGTTCTATTTCTACATAAACTAACCTCTCCATCATAACAAACGAGAGAGGAACTGTCACCATTCAAACCTATATGCTATCAGAATATGGATTCAAATATTGGTTGTTGTGTTATTTATGTTCTAGAGTTACATCATAGGACCAATCATAACTTACTGATAAAACCAATGAAAATTTGACAAGAATATGGTGGATACGCTGCTGGTACTTCTTATATATAAGTATTCTTGTCAAAGGATCAGAGGTATTGTTAGATGGTTATGAGAAGTTCCATGTAGGTTGTAGTATTAGAAGTTTTGCCTTAGGATATAACCATATCTTTCCAAACATATCCAAACTCTTATGCATGATATCATATTTAGCGAATCAACTCTGCTTATCAATACTTTTACAGTAGGCAACAAAAAGCGATTCCTGTAATGGGGTACTTAACCCTTACAAGGAACGTTACCGCCTCAAACAAAAACTTAAACCCTTACTTTTTCTAAGCATGTAACTGTCAAACTAAACACCATCATTTTTAGTCAATTATATCACTACTTAAATTTCGGGATGAAATTTCTAAAAAGCAGGTGATACTGTAACATCCGTCAAAAACGGATTTACCAAACCCGCTCCGTTTATTAACCGAACAATCAGTTAAAAATTTCGTTGCGAATTTAATGCCCAAAATAATTTTAAACGATACATAATTAATTATTATATTGGAATATATAATTTGTTTTTGAAAAACTGTTAAAAATAAGAAAATAAAAATAATATGGCACTGCCGGGTTTCGAACCCGGGTCAGTCAGCCGGGTCAACAACAGACTTAACACACACACACTCAACCACTGCGCCACTTGTATTTCTTGTTAATTATTAGAATCAATTAATTCATATCATGATTCTCGAGTTCAAAATCGGCGCGCCCAAATGCAGTCGTCGGAAATCCCGGCGATCTCGTGAGATTGGACGGTTACTTCAGTTATAACGTAAACCTTAAACACTACATCGGTTATAACCGACGCCTGGTTATAACCGACGCCTGAATCCGTGACACAAGTTATAACCGCCAGAGAATTTCTAACCGACGAATCAAGTCGGAAATCGGACCAAATTCATCGACGACCTGCCCTATAAATACCTCCTCGAACCTCTGCAAGCTTTTTCGCTCAAAACCGCACCCTTTCTCGGCGAAAATTTACTCGCCGGAAAATACCTGGAAATTGCCGGAAAACCGGGTTTTTCACTTCTGAGCCTTACTGAACCCCCTGAGCTTATACCGAAGTCACCCACATCCTTTTCAAGCTTGCTGAAGACTCTCTGCCGCAAGACACACGACGCCGGAATCTTTTGCTGTCACCGGAGTTCTGCCAGAGAAATAGAGAAGTCCAGTCGGTTTACCTTACGCTTAAATCTTTCATTCTTTTTATATATCTCACATGTAATTAACCACCAGACAATAACGAACATGATTAAAACTTCGAACCAGTCAGTCATCGTTTCTGGTTAAGACTGACGAAGAAGACGAAGTTTCGGTAACATATAAGTTTAATTTAAATCAAGTTATAACTCGGGTTAGACACACAGTCCAGCGGTGGACTGTGTGCACATTAAACACGTAAACGTCTTGAGTTCGAATCTTGTCCCACGCATGCTTGCCTTAATAAAAATGTCCTTTTTTTTAACCGAACCGGAGTCACCGCTGATATATGTTAAGTTTATAAAAACCAGAATAATAACCAAGATAGACACACAGTCCAGCGGTGGACTGTGTGTATGTTTAATCACAGGACACGAGTTCGAGTCCGGGCTACCGCACCGGTCAGGACAATTATCAAAATTTTTATTTAAGTCAGAAATGAAAGTACTTAGTTTGTATTTAAGTATAATAAAAATCAGTTTATTTAACAAGTTGGACACACTCCAGCGGTGGACTGTGTGTTAACTCAACCCACGGGTCCCGGGTTCGAGACCTGTGGAGCGCACCGGTCCGACTCATTAAATCGTTTTTAAAAATAAATGATTTTCAGTTTAATCTAATTAGTATATAAATATAATTAAAAACAGAAATATTTCGGGTTAGACACGTAGCTCAGTTGGTAGAGCTGCGTGCACGCGTACGGGAGGTCTCGGGTTCGAGCCTCACTCAGCGCACACATACACGCATACGAACCGGTCAAAGTCAACAGTCAATGGTCAACGGTCAACGGTCCAAAAGTCAACTTTTTATTATTATTTTTATTTACTTATTTTAATTAAAAATCAATTAAAAATACTTAAAAATAACATTTTTAAGGTTAGAAAATAGCCTTAAACTCACAAAAATACACCCAACAATCCTACTAAAATAGATTAATAAAATCCGTTTACTTACCGAACCATTATGCCATTATCTAGGTTAATTTCACTCGTGGTTAAAACCACTTTGTACGCATTCAACATCATCAACCGAACGCACCCAATGTGAGTGAATCTTACAACTCCCCTTTTTAATTACACGTTTTGGGGTGTGTCATGTGTCACAAAATAATTAACTCGTTTATTTAAACTTGTGCCATACCATATTGTGATCTAAACTTAGATTGTTTATATTGTTGTGGTTATGTATTTCATTTTGTCAACTTATATGAAAGTCATTCATTAAGCCCATCAGTTCCTCGTGGTAGACGAGTTGAGCAACGCGTGCCTCAAAACAAATCCATTATTGTTCATGTGTGTATTATTGAGTTTATATTGTTTGTAGTTATGTATTTCATATTGTCAAGTTTATGCAATTCATTCATTAGGCCCATCAGTTCCTCGTGAGAGACGAGTTGAGCAACGCGTGCCTCTATACGATCCATTATTGTTCATGTGTGTATTGTTTAATATTAAATTGATTGGTGAATAAGTTTACATCTATTTTTACTCATGTGTGGTCGTGCACTTTATTTTATAATTAAATAAATAAACTTGTTCAAATGTTTTCCATATGATTCACTCGCCAACTTTTTGTTGATCCAAAAACCTTTTTTACACATGATACAGGTGAACAGGATGAAACAAGGAAAACATAGGAAATGCCTTAGAAGAAAACAAAGAAGCTTAGATTGATGTTTAGGTCATGATGTAATTATGTTTGTAAATTTCCATTAAATTGTATTAATGAACATGAAACGTTAAAATAAATGTCATGAGCTTTGATGATAACCCAATCATGCCCCGATCACCTTTTCTGCTGTGGGTCAGGGTGTGACATCGTAACCATTATCTAATGTAATGAGTCGAGGATATCCAGGACATGGTAGTTAACCCCCGATATTTAAGTTATCAAACAAAACTAATTAAAACGGAATATGCGGATCTACTAGCCACAATTCGGCATTTGATTGATCCCATTTCCGACCAAGCGTTAATAGTTTACCGTAACCCAAATGCGTATAGGGGAAATAAATCGAGAGTATTTACCTGATCTAGTCTTCGCTTAAATGCAAGATTTTAATATCTCAGCCGTACACAAAATGAACTAAGTGCAGATATCATTTACCGGAAGGCTCTAGTATGGATTATGGAATAAGCTAACCAATTAAAATGCAAACGGTCTTATTTAAGTCATAGACTTAAACCGACTAGCGTTTAGGAACAAAACAGTATATTACGCTAGATTAAGCGATGATCAGATAGAATGTAGTTTAAACCTAACAAGTACTTTGACTTGTATATTATGGGTAAACCATAAACATTCTAGATTTTGAGACTTAAATGACAATGTTAAACCCGTTTCGGTTAATTTCCGTAAACTAGTTACATATACTTAACCGTACGCATCTCAGTGATATCGGGTAACCGGATAAGTCATGGACCAGTTCAATATGCCATAATATTTTAAGTAAGTTGTAATATCAGTAAGATATCAACTTACATGTCCTTTAATGTTTTAAAACGAAACTAAGCCTCGTAAGGGCGTTTCGGTAATTTTACACATAGTTTTATAAATTATTTGGGACTCTGAGTTTATATCATGTACCTACTGTAAAAATCTTTAAAATAAGTTTTAAAATTAGTAGTTAAAAAGTCTTGGTTGATAAACATGGTTTAATACCATACTATGCGCCGAAACGACGCTTATGTCGTAAAATGATGATTTGTGCGATGTTTAAGGAAATCTGATATTAAATTAGGTTTATTTGTTTTAGATATTTTATTTAATATAACATATCATTAAGTAAAATATTTGATATGAAAAGATATGGTTAAAACTATTTTATGCGCCACAAGGGCGTTATCGTCATTTATAGACATAATACAAGAACTTGTATGTAAACTCAGTACATAATCTGTTTTGACATCCCAAATATTTCTACTTATGATATTACATCAGTAGGGAGTTTATTTTCAAGTTTGTTATTGATTAAGCCTCATTTTACGCAAAAAGGACATTTTAGTCAAAATGGCATAATTACGGAACTTGTGCATAAACTCAGAATCTGATTATGATCATGTAATATAATCTCGGAGGGTTATCTCTACATTATATTATGATCATAATGCAACCTTAGATCAGTAGCTAAGTAACCTAAATATGGTCAAAATCGAAAGTCAAAGTAGAAGTCAAACTTTGCGACTTTCGGTTGCGAACCGACCCTAGAACTGAAATTGACGAGCTGAACAGGTTTCCACATGCTCTAATAATTATTACCAACTTGTTTAAGTGTCAAAACATGTTTCATAATATATATAAGCTCAGATTATAATATTTCCAAAAAATGGCCTGTTTGACTTTTTAATATTATAACTTTGACCCGTCAAGTGGTCTAGCAAACATGATCTTCAGGAGGTGCCCTTAATAGGGACTAACACCTACCTTTTACGATCACTTAGCCATGTTCATTACGAACAATGGCTGGACCATAATGGTCTTAACCGAAAGTCAAAGCGTTTTCCGTAAAATGCTTGACTTTTGGCTGTAAAAGCGTATAAACGAAAATGCAAGGGAAAGGAACACTTACAAGTGATTCCTAGGATGCAATAGAACTAAGTTGGATGCTTTTTTCAGCTAGGAACTTCCAGAGGAGAAAGATAGAATGAGAATGAGAAAGGTGCAAGTTCAAAGGGTGAACCTTGGCACCTATTTATAGTTGGGGAGCTTGAATGAGGTGATGCCAGGTATTAGGGAGTGTTAGAGGGAGCTTACAAGTGTCTAAAAATGTGGCATAGCAGTTTGGAAGTCCATGATTTAGAATCAAATGGTTTTTGGTAACATGTGTGGAGGCCAAGGCAATTTTTTCAGATACAGGTCTTTGGCGGGCTGCGAGAGGCCAGGCCTGTGCATCTAGCGCCCCGCGAGCGACCCATGGTCACTTTCAAAGTTTGTCACTTTTAGTCCCTCAACTTAGAAAACCTTCTAAAACACATTTTTAGCATATTTAGCCCTTCGTAACCAATATTTGGCGTACCCGGGAGTATGCCCAGACATCGTCGAGCTCTCGGTTCGTTAAAAGGTCACTCAGAGGTATAAATTATCATGTTGACACTTTTAACCCCTTTGTTATCCAACTTTTACATATATACAGAATTAATCTCTCTCGTCCAACAAGTGGCACGTATGAGAGTTAGGACTTCGTAAAGGATCACTCAGAGGCTCAATATAAGCATGTTGACTCCGATGTCACTCAGAGGCTGGGCATGTTGACACAAATGGTCACTCAGAGGCCAAGTTTAAACATGTTGACACTAATGGTCACTCAGAGGCTCGATTTGTCACACCCCGACCCGCAGCGGAAAAGGTGATCGGGGCATGATTGGGTTTTCATCAAAGCTCATGACATTTATTATAATGTTTCATATTTATTATTACAATTTAAAGGAAATCATACAATCATATCATACAAGTTCAACATGTTCTATACATCTTTCTAGGCTTCATTAATTTTCTTCGAAGGCACTTTCCTATGTGTTCCTTGCTTCATCCTGTCCACCTGTATCATGTGTAAAAATGGTTTTTGGGTCAACAAAAAGTTGGCGAGTGAATCCTATGAAAATCATTTAAACGAGTTTATTGTATTGATTATAAAATAAAGTGCATAACCACATATGAGTAAATGTAGATGTAAATTTATTCACAAAACACTTAATATTAAATATTGCACACACATACAACAATAGATTGTTTTGAGGCACGCGTTGTTCAACTCGTCTCCCACGAGGAACTGATGGGCCTAGTGAATGAGTTTTGAGGCACGCGTTGTTCTACGAACTGATGGGCCTAATGAATGAGTTTTAAGGCACGCGTTGTTCAACTCGTCTCCCACGAGGAACTGATGGGCCTAACAAATAGTTTGCATACAACTTGACAATATGTAATACATAACAACAAACAATATTTACATTCTAAGTTTAGATCATAATATGGTATAGCACGAGTTTGAATAAGCGAATTAGTTTAAGCGACACATGATACACCCCAAAACATGAATTAAAAAGGGGAGTTTGTAAGAATTCACTCACAGTGGTTGCGTTTCTTGGATTGATGATGAATGCGCACGAATTTGGATTTAACCACGAGAGAAACTAACCTAGATAATAACATAACGGTTCGGTAAATAAGTGGATTTTATTAGTCAATTTTAATAGGATTTTTGGATATATTTTTGTGAGTTTAAGGCTATTTTCTAACTTTAAAAACGTTTATTTTTAAGTATTTTTAATTGATTTTTAAATTAAATAAATAAATAAAAAAATAAAAAATGTTGACTTTTTGACTTTGACCGTTGACCGTTGACCATGAATGTTGACCGTTGACCGGTTCGGTCGGTTATATTGTTGCACTGAGTGAGGTTCGAACCGGTGACCTCCCGTACGCGTGCACACAGCTCTACCAACTGAGCTACGTGTCTAACCCGAAATATTTATGTTTTTAATTATATTTATACACTATTTAAGTTAATCCGAAAATCATTTATTTTAAAAAGGATTTAATTGTACCGAATCGGTGATCTCAACAGGTCTCGAACCCGGGACCTGTGGTTTAGTTTGGCACACAATCCACCGCTGGACTGTGTGTCTAACCTGGTTAATATTCTGATTTTTATTATACTTAACATCTTACAGTGAGTTAACCCGGTTCGGTTTAAAAAAAACATTTTTATTTCCGAGGATAGGGTCGTGATAGGGATCGAACTCGAGACGTGTGTTTAATGTTTGCACACAGTCCACCGCTGGACTGTGTGTCTAACCCGTTTATTATTCTGATTTTAATTAATCTTATAATCATAATTGACTTCGTCTTCTTCGCTCAAGAACACCACAGCGATTATTCAACTATTACTTGTTAAATTAAATTAACGAACTTTATAAACGATTGTAATGTGATGAACAGAGAGGGTTTGGGGAAAGAATGTACCGGAACAGATTGTCTTTTTCAGAACTCCGGCAAAGATCGTCGGCTCTGTTTTGTGAACTCCCTCTGTTCGGATCAATTAACAGTTTTGATTGATTAGATATGAAATTGAATTACTGAGCAACGATTATCAGGAGGTTTAGATGATCATACCGATTAACAGCGTGATTTCGGAAATTCCAGCGATTTTCTGGCGAGTACAGAATATCCGGCAACGTCGTCTGGAATTGATTCTGGGTGATGGATTGATGTTAGTACTGGTCTAACAATGGATTGAAACAGAAAAAGTCGAGGTATTTACCGTGTTGATGTGAGTCTCGGTTTTCCGACGAGAGTCCGGTGATGGCAGAAAAGTTCCGGCGAGTGAAATTGCTTTGAGAATTGGTGCGATTTTGAGCGAAAAGATTACCAGAGGTTAGGGTGTATATTTATAGGAAAGAATATCGATGAATTGGGTCCGATTTCTGTCTTGATTCGTAGGTCCACCTTTCTCCGGCGGTTATGACTGATGTCGCGGGACTGGACATCGGTTATAACCGATGTAGGTGTTAATACGCACATTAAGTCAAAAGAAACCGACAATAATTGGCGAAGTCGTCGGGATTTCCGGCGACTGCGAAATGGGCGCGTCGTTGACTGATTTTGATATCCAGTTTTGTTATTTGAATTAATTGTTTCGATATATTATCAAAAAACACAAGTGGCGGAGTGGTTGGATGTGTGTGAGTTAAGTTGTTAAGCTTCATCCGGCTGACCCGGGTTCGAAACCCGGCATCAGCATATTATTTTTATTTCATTATTTATTATAAATTTTCAATTATAGATTTTAAATTCTAATATATTTATTAATTATGTATTGTATAAAATTAATTTGAGCATTAAATACGCAACGAAATTTTTAACTGGATGTTCGGTTAATAAACGAAGCGGATTTGGTTAACCCGGTTTTTGACGGATGTTACACGATTTATGCATGTTGACATCAGAAGGTCACTTAGAGGCTTCATTTAAGCATGTTGACACCTTTAGTCCTTATTAGTCCATAATGGACTTATTATAAAAGTAATGGCACGTGTCGCTATACTATTGGACACGATTTTTACGAGGTGTTACACTTTGATAGGGTAATCAATCGGTAATTCCTTGGTAAAGTCTGTAAGTAATTATCGCAAATTAGATTACCCACCGCCAATTTTCGGTAGACAAGGACATACATGTTTCTCTCGATAACTACCTTTACCGACTAATTTGACCGTCAGAGGTACTCCTTTGTTTTGTAGTCACGCTTACACTCATTTAAAAATAAAAGCTTTTAAGTGTTCTCAAAGATATAGGCAAGTACCAATCTCTGTATTGACACTTGGGTTCTCAGACTTAGGACTAATTAGGATTGATACCACTTGAGCTAAAAAGAACATTAAAGAAATAATGAAACAACAAAAGGAAGAAAGGAAGAGTATGATAATTGAGAAGTTATATAATATTCGATCAGGATAAATTTTGCAGCTTTAGGAGTATCTTCCCATTTAATTAATAGATGCATCATTGTTTCTCATGAGGGGGTAGCACTATGATCAAGTCATAAATGGACAGCGAACATATATAACTAATGATGGGTTAATTATCATTTATCAAAGTGACATAATTAAAAAAATAATAATTCTATAATAAAGTAAAGTTGTTTTTATCTTTTGTTACAAACTTAACCATTATTTTCACGACCTACCACTTGTTTGTTTGTGTAGTGATGCCGGCCTCTACCAAACATCCTCAAACCCACTTGCAACACAAAGGTAACCATATCATAGAAATCATGATTTAGAAAACCAACTAATACAAATTAACTATCATGTATATAAGAGGAAAACCCAAAACTTGTACGTTATCCGAACAAAAAAAAATACACGTACATAACGGTGACAAGTAAGCAAAACCTATCAATTATGGCACTGGTCATGCTAGGATTGAGCGAGTATATATGCAGAGAAAGCGGAGAGGTAGGTTTACGACGATGTGCTATTAGAAGGTGAGGAGTTGCCGAAATAGGAGGAAAATACAACATGGTCTTTCTGGTCCTAGAGCAAATACTGAGTCGCATTTTTGTAACAAAGCTAATTTTTTATTTTTTTTCTTTTGATTCTAATAATAACTTACCATAATTATTGTACATAACATCAACATAAACCGCAAACAAACTCACTACAGTGGAATCAACATATTATGCCAACTAAGAAGTAAGAATATGCGTTGACGAATTATTGACACCAATTAACACAAGTAGAACAAACAATAACTCCACTCTTTAATCACAAATGGTATTTTTTTTTCATGTCAAAAGAAGCTTAAATTGAGTTAACTGAGGAGGAACTGGAACAATTAACTGAACCAATGAATGATTTTTTTTTTAAATTCTGAGGTTATAAGTCTGAATATCTCTATATCTATATATTATAATACATATAAGAAGTACAAAGATGTAATTTTATATAGTTTTAGAGTTTAAATAATTACAATTTTTAAAATATATAGTTCAATTATTTAAAACATATAGTTGACTTTTAAATCAACTATCTACCATGATTTTTTAACGACCATAACTTTTTCACACGCTAATAATTTTATTAAAATACTCCATAAAAAGGGAAATTTTATTTTTTAATACTTTGAGTATAGTATTGTTATAGTTTTTTTTCTTTTAATTTAACATGTTACATAATTACCAATATTTATGTTTTTCGCCGCATCACATAACTTCGCTTTAGTAAATATTAAATAAGTGAGCTGGATTTCATTGTAACAAATTATCAAACGCTACTCCCTAACTTTTTAGGGAGCTAAAATGAGGATTTTTCTCTTCTTACAATTGGAAGGAGCAAGGGAGAGCGATGAGAGAAGTGGGTTTAGGTCATTTGGTGTGGGGTCGTCAAGGTCTGGTCTGGTCTGGCGACGTCTCCTACCACCATTTCGGGCGGGTCGTCAGCGTCTTCACGATCACCTCCAAGACGTTGAGGACGGAGCACTACAAGACAAAAAAAATTAGCCGTTGTGACATATAGCCGTTTATAAAAAAATTATTTTTTCAATCCCACTTTATATATATACCCGTTATTCCCCCACTTTTAACCAAAATATTTCCAATCTCTCTCAATTTTTATACACCACCATATTATTTATAAAAATCTGGGCATGTGTTCTTCTTCTTCATCGTGGTGTTCGTCATCTTCAGGCGAGGGCGAATTATTTTTTGCGAACTTCATTATGCACGAAACACAGATGATCATGGAGGAGGGGGAAGAGCAAGAATCGTCGTCACAACCGTAAACTAGGGTGGCCGCCTTAAATCAAGATTGAGAAGGTATTTATTTTTTTAGTGTATCTTTATTTAATTTTAATAATGTATTTAATTTTTTAGTGTTAATAATGAATTTAATTTTTTTTGTTGTTAATATTTAGCTGGCCATGATTGTTTAGTGGCCGATTATTTTGCCGACGAACCTGTGTACACGGATGCGATGTTTAGACGTTGGTTTCAAATGAGTCGTCGACTGTTCTTACGTATAGTAGACGACTTGGCGCAGTCTGATCCGTTTTTCACACTTCGATACGACGCCAGGGGCCGAAGGGGATTCACCACTTTACAGAAATGTACTGCGGCCATTCGCCAACTTGCATACAGGACGACACCCGATTCGTTGGACGAGTATTTAAGGATGTCCGAAAGAACTTCACGTGAATGTTTGCATAGGTTTTGCGAATGAATCGTGAAGTTATATAGCAAGCAATATCTGCGGAAACCAAACGTAAACGACGTCCAAAAATTATATCAAGCACATGAAGAAAGACATGGTTTTCTAGTTATGCTCGGAAGCATTGATTGCATGCACTGTCAGTAGATGAACTGCCCTACCGCCTGTCAAGGTCAATATATTCGGGACGATCATGGTCATCCAACTATAATAGTAGAGGCTGTTGCGTTACAGGATCTATGGATTTGGCAAGCATTTTTTGGTCTGCCGGGTTCACTTAACGACCTTAACATCATGTACTAGTCATAGATATTTGACGATGTAATAGCAGGAACAGGTCCAGACACCAGTTTTACGGTTTCGGGGGTGGAATACCGGTGCGGTTACTACCTTGCGGATGGAATATACCCAACGTACTCTACAATCGTTAAAACTATTCCACACCCGATAGACGATAAAAGAAAGAAATTTGCCAAGTTTCAAGAGGGGGCGAGAAAAGATACTGAACGGTGTTTTGGGGTTCTACAAAAAATGGCATATCACTGAACATCCAGCACGTTCTTTTATACCACAGAGGTTGCGATACATTATGTATGCTTGTATCTTGCTGCATAACATGATCATTGAAGACGAAGGTAGAGCGATTTGTGACTACGACAAAAACGCGCATAACGGGAATTCTGTTCTAGTGAGTGTAGAACAACAAGATTTAAACGGATTCTCTCTACGTAACGAGTATACACATCAAAACCTATAAGCGAACTTGGTGGAGTACATTTGGAACAATGCACAAAACGAATCCAATGACGATATGCCGGATGGAGACTAGTAGTTTTTATAATTTTTTTAGATTAGGTTGTTTTTTTTAATTTAATGTTGGAATTAATATTTATTTTTGAGTTTAAATTTTTGTAAGATTAGGTTGGTTATTTTAGAGTTTAAATTAATTTTAATTATATATATATATATATATATATACATATATATATATATATTGCATATTTAATTTCCAAAATTAAAAATATAAATAAATTACTAGGTAGGGTAGGGTTATCACCCATTTCGTTGGTTCCATCCTTGAAATGACATCTTTTAAAGACTATGACATGACGCTAAAATAAAAGGTTATCCTTTAAAAACCACCATTCTCCCATACCTAACAACCTTAGAGCCGGTAGCAAGTAAAATGGTTAAGTAGCATATGAAAATTTATTTAAGAACTTGATCACTTTGTTATATTAAATGCAACTTTGGTAGCTAACCCTTTGCTAACCGACTACTTTTTGTCTATTCATCGCAAAGTAAATATTTTCTTAATCAGTGAATTTCATAACTAAAAAATTAAGAATTTAAATCACATCGTGTGTACGTTATAGAGTACTGTTTATCCTAAAAAAATATAAGAATTGTATTTAAAAAAATCTGTTATTTTGTTTTAATTTATTTCATAAAAGTAGATATATTTGTAACAATTAGTCATATTGTGTGTTTATCCTGAGAAATCTAGGAATTTTTTTTAAAAGCTATTATTTTATTTATAATTTAGTTCATAAAACTACCTACTTTTATAATAATTAGTCCAATTTTCTTCTAGTTGTATTCTTTCGTGACAATGCATGATTACATAGTTCTACAAACTAAGTTCATCTCATAAATGTAATTTGGCAATTAACTATCTACAAAAATAATTTATACACTACCAAAATATTGTGTGATTTTTTTTTAATCTAGTGGACTTTTATTAGGCCTTAGGGTTTAGGGTGTACTCTAATTTAATTTGTGTTAAAGATGACATGATAAATTAACATGCCTTTTAAATCATTATCTCCCCATATCAAGGGGTGTTAAAATCTCCATTGGTTAACAATGTTAACCTAGGTTAAAAAGAATAAGAATTTCATGGTATTTATTATCAATGTTTATTTTAGCTAAGAAGTTAATGAAATGGTATTATAATTACTTATTTTGTAGTTAATTTAAAATATTTAATATTAAATTAAAATTAAAAAAATGATCGGTGGGGTAGAGTTAGCAAGTTAAACCATTTCCTTAGTATAAGGTGGAGTAAAAAGGAAAAAAACCTAATGATGTGACGCTTATATGGAGTTAAGAAGAATTAAGGTGTACCTTATGGCCTACTACATAACTGGCATTGGTTATGATTTTGCTTAGTAATTGTGACACGAATGACGTGGGTGATCGTGGATATAATCTTTGTTATATTTTAAGCACTTTTTACTCGTGGATCAATATTTAAATTTATAAAACATGATACAATACTATCACTCTACACACGTTAGGGAAGTGCACCTATCGTGAACGTAGTATAGTGATGATAAGATAACGAGGTCGTCCAAGAACATAAGAGCTTTTAATACCGGCTTATCGTTAATGTCTAATCTAACCAAATTTTGATAAAAGTTTTGAAAGCTTTAAAAGATAAAAACTAAATGTAAGAATGTAAATAAATAAATAAAAATAAAAACGAATAGACAAGAAAAAAATCACTTAGTTTCGATTCCTCTTTTATATATCCTTTGATAATTTCTACACTTTGGGCTTTTTAAAAGATTATCTTAGTTATAGTAGTAGGCCCCTCTTGTGAATGCGACGTTACTCTCAACCTATTGGTCTGAGTCAGAAGGGATACAGTCCCGCAAGGTCGGAATATTGAAAGATAATTAAGTAAGTTATTAATACGAAAAGTGGTAGGCCACTCTTTTGAAAGCGACGTTACCCTTGGTCATATTGTCTGAGTCAACTGGGATACAGTCCCGTAAGGCCGGATGAAGTTTTAATAGTAGTTTATTTATAAAGGGTTCAAGCCGTTCTTACTTCTCCCGATTTGTTGCTATGTGCCTCAAGGGAAGTCCTAATAAGCTTGAACCAAGTCCTCGCAGAATCCATACACTGAACGAGACAAGAACTTTACCCAAACACCCTTCTAACCCCTTTCAGGTAGTTAACGCGCTTTATATAGACCGTAAACACACGAATGAGTGAATCAACGAAACATGAAGAAATGTTTAAATAAATTTCACTTTCAATATAAAAAACTAGTTATTAGATTCATTAATACATACCCAAATAAAAAGTTGCTAAAGTTTGGAAATTAAAAGTAATACATAAAAGATTCGTCTTCACCGTGATGTAAGAGATTTAGCTAAGCATGGCCTTTGTTTGACAAGAACTCTTATGATCAATTTTGAATCCCGAGACATCTACATACTCTAAAAGAGGAAAGATGGATGATAGTGGTAGATGTTGGTGTTGTAGTGGTGATGGACTGATGGCAAGTGTGAGAGAAGTGGTTTGCCAAGGGATGCATTTCTCATGAACAAAACACCTCTATTTATAGCTGAAAATAGAAGGCGACCACGGCCCCGTGCCCACCTGGCACGTCCCCGTGGTGGCCTTTTTCTCTCCATTCATTAACTACAGATGTAAGGTCGTTGTACCAAGACGTCCCGTGGTGACAGAGCATGACCCCGTAGTCAGTGTACTTGCTGTAATATCTCAGATTTTGTGAATTTTAGAGTTGATCATGGTCCGTGTTGAGCTGGCACGGCCCCATGTTGGTTGTCTTTTGCTGTTGTCTTTTTCTGCAGAGAATCTTGACTGGGCACGGCCCCGTGTCTAAGCTTCTATCTTTGTTATTTTTGTTGTTTTGGATGTGATCGGGGGTCGGCATGTCGTGTCAATCATTCTTCTTAGTATTTGTGTTGGTTTCTGCTGTTAATTTGTTCATTTTATTCGTTTAAGCTTTTTTGATCCTATAAATTTAAAAGTAAACAAAGAAACATGTTTTTCCAACATTAGTACCGAAAAAGGGTTGATTTTATGCCTTGTTTGATATAATTTATATGTTACATTTTGCGCAAATTAATGTAATTCTTTTACTTGTATTTTTAATCATCTTCAAATTGATAAACAACAATTTGGACTATATGGAGGCATTAAAATGCCATCATCTTGCAATATATCTTGTGTTGTTGTGCTGTCTCTACAACCTAGTTCTCTAATATAACTTTACAATAGAACACATTTTAAGTGTGTAATTCTTCAAATTAATGTAATTCTTTTAATTGTATTTTTAATCATCTTCAAATTGATAAACAACAATTTGGACTATATGGAAGCATTAAAATGCCATCATCTTGCAATATATCTTGTGTTGTTGTGCTGTCTCTATAACCTAGTTCTCTAATATAACTTTACAATAGAACACATTTTAAGTGTGTGAATATGACAAAAAGAAATGTTTGGATTCGGTACAATGTAATTAAACTCAAAACATCATATTTTGTTTTGAGGAAGATAATGTAAATCTAACATGAATAGACATACATAAAATAGACACAAATAGACATTTTCTAGTGATGAAGTGACTCATCGAACATATTACCAAATACAATTTATAATTCGTCCGACAAAAGTTGAAACTAGATTATGAGATATCATCGTTACTATTTCTCTTTATGAATGAGGAGCATTAAAGCTCTTACTCTGTTGTCCCTTTCTTGAATGGCTTATTCATGGCTACTTCACAAAAGTCAGTGAGATATATGTTCTAAAAGATACTAGCTCGATACATTGCCTATATATTGATCTCTTTTATAAAATTAATAGTCCATTAATTGTAACTGTTCTTTTTTGCTATATACCTATTAGCATTAGTTTTCTTCACTTGAACATACTTACTGGTCAAACATTTTCTTCACTTGAATATGTTTTCTCTTTTTGAGTTTATGATAAAGTGATTAACTGAAAGATGCAATTTGCTCAAGAAAATGAATAAATGGTAGAGTGAAACGAGTATTCAAGCGCTTGTATGTGATGCTGATTTCTTTCCTGTGGAGGTATAATTTCACCAATGGTCGGTGTTGAGTCCGCTTCTTTTTGCAGGCGTTCTGGAGTAATCGTCCAACTCTATTTAGGAGACAGTTCCATAGTGCATGCTTTTTGCAGATTATATTGTGTTGGTTGGGAAGACTAAAAAGAGTTTGAATTCGAGGATAGAGGAGGGTGAGAAACTTTAGAGGGCAATGATTTAAGGGTAAGTCTCTCTAAAATTGGATACTTTTTCTGTGATTTCAGTGGAGCAGGCGATGACACCGACACTCAGATCACCATCAAGGTTCAAGTGGTTACATAGGCAACTAAGCTCAATTTTTTGGGACGTTTATACAAATAGATGGGTATATAGATAGAGATGTAGCTCGTCGCATCCAAGTTAGTTGGTGTACATGAAGAGCAACCACTTGGGAATGGTGCGATAGGAAGTTCCCAACTAAATTAGAGGGGAAATTTTATAGGGTTGTAGATAGACCAATATGGAACAAAATGTTGAGCCATTAAGAAAACACAGGCAAACAAGATGGAGGTGATGGGATTGTAATTAAAACACACATGTTTATCGAGTTTAAAATACCCGGTTTCATCATATTTTGCATTGAATATGGTTACTTTGATGTTTCTTTTAGATTGTAGATCGTGGCGAAAAAGTGATGTAGCAGGCGGAAATTGAACTTCCAAAAGAGTCGGGCTAAAACAGAGAAGAAAATGGTAAAATTATGTTCAAAGCGTACCCTAGGGTTATGGTGAACGGTTCAGTCATACCTTACATGAAAATCCCACTCATTGCGGCTAACGTATGCTGACCAACCATACCCTACGGTGTGTCAGTCGTACTCTACGGTCATCTAGGGTTTCACTACGGGAATTAAGGGCTTCGACCAAGTTTTTAAGGGAGGAAACACTCTAAGTTTGAATAATCTCTGGCCAGACAATTTTAGGGGTTCCAATAACCGATTTTGGTCATAAATTTGAGAATTCTATATCAATCATCATAAGGAATCAAGATTGAACCTTTAATTCGTGTAAGAATCATCATGAACATGCTAGGCTAATCTTTTTATTGATCAACCTGAATGTTGGGTTTATGTTTGTCAACTTTAGATTAAATCGTTAGTCATTCACCATGTTGATGAACAATTATGGTTTAATTGGTATGATGTGCAAAATATGGTTTACTAAAATTAAACTAATTTAGACATTCTAATTTTACTCTAGACTCTCCTAATGCTAGACCACAAGACACGCAAGTGTACCCATCGACTGTAGTAAAGCCTAAAGAAGTTCGGATATCGAACCCACGAGACACTAGTGACACTAACTAGACTCTGACTCAACTAAATACTTAATTAGTTTTTTGTAAATTTTGAAGTTTTAATTAATAAAACTAAGGAAATATGCTATGAGATTGAAACTACCAGAATGCAACCAGAACACACAGGGGAAATCAAGGATGCGAAAACACTACCCGGGTCTCAGGTAATGAATCCTAATGACTGACTTAACTGCTAACGGCAATGACTAACGTATGGCACTAGTTCAAAAGATACGACACAATAAGAACTAAAGATAGGCCAAATCACCTTCCCGTCTTGTTAACTTCTCCTAAGACTCCTAAAGGTCAATTAAGCTCCTTATTTATGTAGATTGGTTACCTCTTGGTCTCACCTCTTTACGGAGTACTAAGGTACTCTAAAGTAGGCTCATATCTCGAATCTACCAACTACAGTGCTGTAAAAGATTGTAACCCAGAATCCCAGAACATAGGAGTCGACTTGCCTTAACCAACTAATAACCTGGAAATACTAAACCACGATGGAAAGGGTGAACACAATCTCTTGCTATCTAAACCTAACAATCAATGGCATTGGGGGAATCCAACTAATTCCTCATCTCCCGGTCTCAAGATTAGGTAGCACTCTGATTTGTATTAATTAACCAACCATTTCCCTCATATTACTTTTCAGTCTCACCAACTAGAACCAATACCACAAGTTACAACGGATCTAGAACGAACTAAAACTAACCTAGATGATTTGCAACGATCAACCAATAAACTGGAAACAAGTAAGCAATTAGTTAATTCAGAATACACAACCATTTATAGTTGATAGAGAATAAGTCTTACAATAGCAATCAAGTCCTACGTTTAATCAAACCCCAAAAAAAAATTATATTAAAACACTATTCAACTAAACCTAGGTAGTACGATAAAACTAGCCAAGAAACATTGTCGAAAACAAAAAACAAGTCATAAACAATAAGCAATTCATTTTCATAAGTTTGATTAACACAAAGTTAAATAAAATAAAAAACTAACTAGTTCCACGTGACTTGTTTCTCATTCTTTAGCGTTGAAACTTGATCCGATCAGCTTCTCCTCATTTAAATCGCCCCTAAGATCTCTGAATTCCGTTGGAAGCTGTTGAATATGACAAGGGTTTGAAAACAGGCTTAAATAGTCGAACAACAATGTTTTGATGACTTGAACTCCGACCATGCGTCGTGATCGAGTGAACCCTATGCATCACGTATCGCCTATGTTTCAAGTAACGACAAAATAAGTTTGGGCAGTTAAGGGTAAGTCTGCTGGTTCATTAAGGGTAAATAGGTTTTTTCACTAGTTCTTTTCTCCTTTGCGCATCGCAATAGGATTAGCCTTCTTGGGTCGAGACATGCCAAGATTATATCACACCATAATTTTGTTTTCTTCTTTCGGCTCCACTTGTGTGCTCGTTTCTTCACAGTTTATGCTCGTTTTAGCTCCAATTGTAAATGTACACCTGCCAAAACGCCAACTAACTAAATACAACCCTAAAATGACAAAAGAAACTAAAACTCTATCGAAATAATATACGAAATGAATAGGAAAAGTCTGAAATGTACACAACATGGTAATTTTGTGTTTGAAGAATGAATTTAGTTTTTTGAATCTATTGTCAATCATCTATTTTTTGTTGTTCATAATCGTATACTAGTGGTTGTTTAACGGATTTCGCATTATCTAGTTTGATTTTTACAAAGACAAACTCCTACCACATGTTCCTTGTTTCGTCATGGATCATTAGGTTAACACGGCCGGATTCCCTAGTCATATGATTATCTATTATCGCAATTAAAGACAAGACTGAATTATGTCTATGTAATTTCGAGTTTATAGATCAAATCAAAGCATAGTTTCCTTATTCATTGTATACAACTTGTAAATCCTAATCGTTATTTGCTTATTTCCTTCGCACATTCAAAGTTAAGTCATTGCATTTTTCGAAATCATTTGAAACAACATTTTGGTTTACTGTTAATCCAACTTTTTACGATTAATAGCAAGCTTCATAATAAAGTAATCAATTGAGTTTAACCATCGACCACAAACTCTTTGTGGTTTGGTACCTTACTTGCCCTAACCTGTTAAGGTGAAGATGACCCACATTTGTTATTATCTTTGACCGGATCTTCGACACTGATAAGGAGGTAGCAAATATGAGGATGCCGAGGTGGATGCGTTGGTACACAAAGTTAGACTAGATAAGAAATGAGGTTTTTAGGAAAGGTTAGGAGTGGTCAGTATATAAGATAATATAAAAGAGGAGGTAGATGAGAGTGTCCGTTAGAGTAGTGGAAACTCTCACTATGGATGGAAGGAGCAGAGGCATGCACAAATTGATTTAGGATGAGCGCATTAGATATGAATTGTTAGAGTTGCACCTCTCTGAGTAGGGTTGATAAAACAAGTCTTATCGTGTTTAATAGGTCATAGACGGTGCGATTAACACATGTATCAAACATGAATACGACACGTTTAACTACTTTATACCTCATGTCTATAACACAATTATATGTTTTATGTATAAAAATGAGAAATAATGGAGCATGGCCTCATAATTTTAAGTATTTTTAAAACAATATTAAATTACATAGTGTACTAATTATTAACAAGTTTCATCGTGTCTTAAACATGTTAGGAATTGTCAGCCTTATCTTTGAGGACATAGCCCAAGATATAAGTAGTTCGTGGAGATGTATGATTAAAGCTAAAGACTTTTAGGGGAGGGTACAGATATGTCTTAGCTTTGTCTTAGTGACTTAGATTTGACCACACTTTAAGTGGACTTCGCATGTGATTGTCTTCTTGTTTATGTTGTGCTATCATGTTATATTTGTTTCTATTTTTATAGTGTAACTCTTTCACCGCTCCTTGTATTATCATGTTATATTTGTTTCTATTTTTATAGTGTAACTCTTTCACCGCTCCTTGTATTATCGATAACCTTTTATTTCTATGTATTTAGTTCTGTTTGTTTTGAAGCCGGGGGCCTCTTCTGAAGTGGCCTCTTTATATCAAGGGATAGAGATAAGGTACGTTGACCTACATCCCACACTTTCTAGACTCCATAAATAACCTACATCCCACACTTTCTAGACTCCATAAATAACTTTACTGTTTATAAGATTTACTTGATAAGATTATTATTATTGTTATTTGTTGTCTCTCACTAAATATCTTTGATTTGTCACTAATCACCAAAATGAACACTATAAAAGAAGTTGAGATGAAATTACGTACACACAAAGTCAACAAATTTTCCGTGTCACTATAATTTTGTTTTGGTAAGAAACTAAATATATCTCTTCAAAGAGTTTTGATTGTATGATATGTGTTTCAACTTATCTATCACAATACATATAGATTTTATTTGAAATATATAATTTTTATTGTCGGAAACGTGTTATATACATTTTAAAGGAACCAACATCATTTATTTAGTTTCTAATAAGGAAATAATTACCAATGGTGACACTGGCATGGTAACCGCCATTAAACCTCATCCTTACTCCATGGGTGATACTCGTCATCGATAATCCGTTCATAGATTATGTTAGTAATACGTCGGTTAAGTCATTACCCATGTCATGTTTTTCGACTAAGTATCACTGATGGGACCTAACTTCATATGACTTTTGACGGATGTGTCCATCGGTGAAAACCCTCTATTGTGTAGTGAAGTGGTTGGTTTTAATGCTAGCTCGTAAGGCTGTTCAAAAACTCGTGGCTCAGAGCTCATTCGAAGCTCCCTCGGATTTAGCTCGGAAAAAAATCACTCGATATGGCTCAATTTGAAATGGAGTCGAGCCGGCTCGGCTCGGTTAGAAAGTGAGCCTAGCTCTCGGCTCGCTCGTAACGAGCCGCATTGGCTCGATTTGGCTCGCTTGGTAGCTCGGCTCGAATTATTTTACTTATAATATATTTTATTTTTATATACATTATAATATATTACAAAACACTAATTATTAATGTATTTTGGAGTATCATTTGATATTTATAGCCAAGATTACCATTCTAATTAACTAATATTGTATTTCGATGGAATTTAAAACTTAATTTGTCTTGTTGAACTTGATTTTGGCTTATAATGTATTAGGCTGAACTTATTTTATATATGTTCTTTAAAACTATTGAATAATATTTTATACAACTGAATTTTGAGAGCTATGTATTAATTTCTTTTTTAAATCGAGCCAAACCAAGCCGGGCCTGAGCTTAGATTTTCAACTTGGTTTCAAATTCAAGCCAAGCCAGCTCGATTTATAATCAAGCTGAACCCGGGCTCGGCTCGGCGGTGGGGCTTGATTCGGTTATTTACACACATAACCATATATAAACCATAAAAATTGGTTATCAAAGAAATTATAACCGAACTCTCAACTCTCCAATAGTTTTGATAAATCAAGTTCGGTTGTTACAAAATTATTTAGGAGAAAATTTAAAGATTACATTAGTAAAATCTTTTTGGTGGACAATCAACACTGTATTTACACAGAAAAAAAGCTACTAAATGATAGTGTTGGATCTTCTAACAATCATCCCTCGTGAATCCACAGATTTTACTTTTATTTCATCTATATTCCAAATCACCCTTTTCAACAATTTTAAATCCTCTACATAACTTATAACATTTCTTGAGTTTAAAATACTTTTTATTAATTAATTAGTCATTGTGATTTCTTTGGAGTCGTTGGTTGGAGTCTCCCTCTGCTTAAACTAGGAGTTATACTACACTAAGTATTCGGACGGTGTGTTTCCCCTCTAATTGGCAATATTGTAAAACAAGGTCTCAGCTGAAGTAATCGCTAAAAGGTAGGTTGTCGAGACTCAAGTACTTTCCGCCTATGCCGAGAACTCTCAACTCTGACTAGGAAGCGTCTAACGACTTTTGTGACAATGATATTGTGATGCACTTGATCACCAATTCTGTCTGTGACCTTGGACTTGAGTGTCATTTTGCCTATGAGTGTATCCGGATTGTCAGGCTTTGTTAGACTCTCAAAAATAATTTGTTTTTGAGTGAATTCATTCTTATTTCAATTCAAACTTTAATTAAGTCTTCACCCAAACAAATTAAGAAAGAAATTCATATTCCAATTCCAACATATTCGATGAAATAAACATATAAATGTTGTATTTAGGAGTGATTACTAACTAATTTCAATCCAATTTCAAACGAATTGCACAATAACGAAGAAGATGAATACAATGTTTTAAAAACCGGTTTTTTATTCACACCAGATTAGGCTTTGAAATGGTTTAAATGGTTGAACCGGGTTGTACTGGGCGGTTCAACCGGGTTACTAATTTACACTATATTTCCATAAAATACAAATTAATCTAAAAAACAATCCAATCTCAATTAACATTTATATAACTGAGAAACGGGATCAGGAGAAAACGTTTAGAAGTGTGAAAACGGTGAGAACGGATCCTGCTCGAACACATAGCAGGGCGCTAAATGATATGCAGGGGCAGAATTGTCATTGTTCGCGTTCCCCTAAATAAGTCGCGTTATATACAACAGATATGACATTTTGTTCTTTATGCTTGTTTTAATGGCGTTTTTTCAAAGTAATATTTGAAAAGGACGTTTATGTTTCAATGGTCTTCTTCGTATATCACTTTTTGTGCATAACATGTGATTTGAAAGGTACATACAAACCATGGAAGATCGTACACACACATAAACGCCAAAAAAAAGAACATTTTTCAGTAAATAAAATAGGTAAGGGTAAATTCAATAAGGTTTTGCTCAATGAGATGGACAAAATCCTCACTTAAAAATTTGTCCAACACATTGAGTGAAACTTTATTTAGAACAAAACTGAATCTCCAAGAAACGACGTTTGCCATGTGTGGTTTTTGAACTTTCTGGCGTTTTAAATTGAATGGTATTTAGTCGATGATGGCTTTTGTTTATATAAGATGTTTTTAGCGCGTAGTTTAGGCGGAAATTTATTATAATAAATGTTGGTATTACAGTTTCTATCGTTTCAGTTATTGTTTGTAGTTATTGTTTATTCAGCTTTATCTGTTAAAGCTGTAAGGCGTCCCATCATTAAGTTTGGCGTTTTGTATGAATGACGTTTTAGATAAAGATGGCAAAATACAACTAATTAATTTTGTAAGGCAAAATAATGTTATTGCGTTTTGAAACATACATCACTTTTTGTGCATAACATGTGATTAAAGGAAATAATTATAGTTTTTGTGTTTGGCGTTTGTGGCATTTTGTAACTAATTAAAGAAATAAGAAAATGACACAAAAACAAGAAAAAAATTGAAACTGCTCATCCAATTTCTCATCAAAATCTTTTACCCATTATCAGTCTCTTCTTCTCATCCAAATCTTCATTCTCATCAGTCTTTTCTTTTGAAGATTTTGTCCCCGGAACCTTTGAATTCCTTAGATAGATACTGATTCCTACACAGCTGGACGCCCGGCTCTAGACGAAGCTGATCATTTAGTAAAATATGGCGTTTGTTTTTTGTGTGATCTATGGTTGTTGATTGTTAAAGTGGTTTTGTGGATGGTTGGAGACATAGATCGACACCATATGTGTGGATGATTTTTTCTGTGTGTGTTTTGAGTGGGTTTTTCGCTTGGTTGATCTGTGATTCATGGATTTTTTGTTGTTGTTAAAACCCTCGTTTCTTCATCTTCGTCTTGCTCTTCATCCTTATCTTCGTCCCACTTTTCACTGTTATCGGTCTTTTTTTCTCATCCAAATCTTCACTGTCATTAGTCTCTTTTTCTTGAAGATTTTGTCCATCTCATTCCAAAAAATGTTATTGAGTTAATCCTCACTTTAAGAATGTTGTCTAGCCCATTCAGTGAAACTTTATCGAGAACAAAACTGAATCTCCAAGAAACGATGTTTGCCATCTGTGGTTTTTTAACTTTTTGGCGTTATAAATTGGATGGTATTCAGTAAAATATGGCGTTTGTTTTTTGTGTGATCAATGGAAGGTCCTGAGACGTTGTTTATATAGATGTTTTGGCGCGTCGTTTTTTGGCGGGCATTTTTTATAATAAATGTTAGTAACAAAGTTTCCATCATTTCAGTTAATGTTTGTTCAACTTTTATCTGTTAAAGTTGTAAGGTGTCTCATCATTAAGTTTGGCGTTTTTGTATGAATAGCGTTTTAGATAAAGAAGACAAAATACAACTTATTAACTTTTGTAAGGCAAAATAATGTTATGGCGTTTTGGATAATGTTAGCATCTGAGTTTGAAACTGTTATGAAGGTTCTAAAGAAGAAAAATAAAAGAAGATAAAACAGATGTAAATGCAGCGGAATGAAGAACATTAATTCATAACAATTGAGAGATTGTTTTCATTGTCATGCTTTCGTAATTATAATTACTTGCATATAACTCACAATCTCCCCTTCAGCCTAAGATCACTGATTTGTTCGTACAAAATGTAAAGAAGAAATGTTAGATTGATAAGTGATGAAAAGTGATCAAATAGAACAGTACAGACACTGTTCTATTTATACTACAATTCTAACCACTGAGCATCTTATGATGATGTCAACAGGAAAGTGACATATAACGATATTAACAAACTAACAACATCTTCTAAGCTAACCACTGCTATAACTAAACATTACAAAGACTAATAGAAAACACTGATGAGACAACCTCTGTTGGTCTTCAACATAGATTTTCCTTGGCAGACCTTCAGCTTTAGTCTTCAACAGAGCTTTGCCTTAGTAGACCTTTAGCCTTAGTCTTCAACAGAGTTTTGACTTAGCAGACCTTTAGCTTTAGTCTTCAACAATGTTTTGCTATGACAGGCTTTTGACATTTTGCCTTCAACAGAGCTTGACTCTAGCAGATGTTTAATTATTTTTAGGATCAAAGGTAGTATATTTTCGCTTTCTATCATCTGTTCTTTTGTAGGGTTCAATTCCAACAGATAAAGAAATCAAAATACAATTAATTAACTTTTGGTGTTATGGCATTTTGGATAAAAAAAGGCAAAATTTCTATAATAAATGTTAGTAATAAAGTTTTAGTCATTGTTTGTTCACATCTATTTGTTAAAGCTGCAACGTGTTTCATCATTAAGTCTGGCGTTTTGTATAAATGACGTTTTAGATAAATATGGAGTTTCATCTGGAAGGGACTGATGTGTATGGCTTATTGTTTAAGGCAGGAATTTTTAATGGCGATTTATTCATGAGTTTGGCGTTTTGTATTAGAGCAGTAAGAAGACCTGTTTACCCTTAAAGAAGCGGGTGCATGTAATAAAGTTGATTTATTTACGAAAACGCCACCGCGCCAATCTAATCCATAGATTGTTTTGATCCAACGGATGGTGTTCTCACAATTTTCACACTTATAGGCGTTTTCCCTAAATCCTGCCCGCATATAACTGCTTATGGTTTTATCTAAAAACAACTATTTTCTTATAAAATGTTCTGCATTTTATGAGTTTTTTTATTACTTATAAACAATATTATATTGGACGATGTGATTAACAGTTTCAATAGCGATGAAATATTGTAATGGAAGACACTAGGTTAATTACCATCAATGGGACGTCGGTATTACCTTAATATCGTATTTTATTATAATTAAAAAATCAAATTATAAGATAATAATGCAAACCAGTTCAATGGTTTAAACCGGTAGAACCGGATTTACCAGCGGTGTATAAGACATACCATATTTGGGTTTTATCGGCTTTTATCGTACCAGGTACGTACCCGGTATCCAGTATAACCAGCCGGTTCATACCACTATTTAAAACATTGGATGAATAACACTTGGATTTCTCTGAAAGCCGCAATTCGCTATCAGATTAACCTTTTGATGGTACTGATCAAGAAATAATCGGATTAGATCCAGAGAGTTTGCCCATGAAAGAATTTGTTGTAGAGACTGAGAAGTTATTAGACAATTAGGACCGAATCCGATCAAATAATGGGCCCAGTCAGTTTCAAACAATCAGGCTCAATTTGAGCTAAAGCCCAAACAACAAACATTTAGTTATGGAAAATCCAAGAGGACCAAAAATATAAATATATATTTCTAGTATTTAAATTAAAAATTAGTTATCAAATATAAACTGATAAATACACCCGATCTTATTAACATTACAATAAGCCTACACCCCCACATTCACAGATTCATTTAATATTTTACAAGACTAATTTAGTTAACAAGTTAATCTAATATCGTCAAAATTTGTTGATAAAATTAACATTACCAACAATTAATAAAGGAATTCAAATTCCAATTCTATTAAATTTTATTAAACAAACACACCCTTAGTTCTATTCACGATGATGGTATCAGCTAGAAGAATAATTTTGTTTACAAAATTTTGAGTGGTTGCAGATAAAAACTTGTTTTTTAAATAAATAATTGAAAAACCTTGTATCTTTTAAAGGTACATTTTCATTGATTAATAAAATCTAGATATTTAATTTATAAAGATTAAAGTCTAAAAACTTGTATATAAATCACCCAATTTCTTAACGTATTTTATTTAGTGAGATCAGTTATCGTAATTTGATGAGACCTGTGAAGTCAGATTAGAAACCGGTTACATAACGTGTTTAGTTGAGCCCATCTAAATTACTCCATTTGAACCGATCGTTACGACGAACTAGGCCGGGTATATATTTTGTTTTCCTTCTAATCTCATTTACTAATACGTTTACTATCTCACACTCCATATTTTATTTGTTACAGAGTTTTTATTTTATTAACATTGCATTCGTGTATAAAAGATAAGATAGTTTCATATTTTGTTTAAAACTATGTGTGTATATATATATTTAAAATAACAAATATAAATCTTAACCAAAAAAAACTGTATGAATTATAGTATGGCCTCTGTTTAAGATAATCAAGACAAGAAAAATGAATAATACATCTCAACATAACCCAAATTCGTATATATCACAATATGGATTTTGTTTGACACAAAGTCGAGTTACCTTAATTCACTCCAAAAGCACGTATTGTAAAACAAGGATCTAACAACAACATTCAGTATGTATATAATAATATAGAGAATGAGAGCATAGAAGAGTGAGAACTCTTTTCACCGAGACAGAATACAAGAAATCTCTAGGCATTTACATTTATACAAATGTAATAAAGAGATGAGAGTTAGATATACGAATAGTCATCATAAAATTATTTATGATGCATTCGTACATAATTTTCATAACATAAATTAGCAATACATTATCACATTGTATTGTTGTACCTGAAGTATTGGGTTGTAAAAAAGTTATGATTTTTCACTTTTAACCCAAAGATTTTCATTTTTTGTTTTTTAACCCTTTAATTTGTTTATTTTTAACCCAAAAGTTTTCATCTTTTGTTATTTAATCCAAATCTTTTTTAATTACAACTTTGGTCCCCCATACTTATTATCTTTCGCAACTTTTTCGTTTTACATTTTATTCTAAATTTTATTAGTATTCAATTATTAGATCAAGGATTTAAACACAAAAGTGGTAATGAAAGAGCTGGTAAAACCCACTTACGCCACAAGTGAGGTCACAAATTCGAGACTTGGTAGCTTGTATTTCTTTTTGCTCACTTGTCCTCCGTCTTTGTTCCATTTGTGATTTACACGTTTCCACTTATTTTCTCCCTATATACATCACCCAAACAACAAATCTAAGAGTATGTTTGGGATTGCTTTTTGAAACAATTTATTGACTTATTGGTTTTTTGAAAAGTCAATAAGGAGAAATAGTGTTTTGATGACTTAAAAAGACTTTTAAAAATAACTTTTTACAGAAGAAGGAAAAGTCATTTAAAAAAGTTAAGAAATCCTGACTTTTGAAAACTCATTTTAACTTTTGAAGAAACCATTACAAAAATGCCATAAGCTAACCCTTTTACATTAATAAGCTAAGTCAAACACCTTTTATAAAACAACTTATTGACTTATTAATTTTTCTCACAACATAAGCTAATCTAAACACTTTTTTAAAAACACCTTTTAAATAAGTCAATAAATTAGTTTACTAAAAAGTCATTTTAAAGTTAAATAAGCAATTCCAAACACTAAGAGATAACAAAAGGTACAAAACAAATCTAGCTAGTACTCAAACCTGATACAAACAAGCCAAGCCAAGTTAGCTCGGTTTAAAACTCAAGCCTAACCAAACAAGTTCGAATATATTTCAAGCCGAACTTAATCTAGCCTTGACTTCTTAACTCGTAAACAAGTAATTCATTCAAAACAATTATGGTTATACTAATGAATTTGTTTTTATTACAAACAACAGGATTAGCTTTTCCCACACACTCTAGAACCAAACTAAAGTGAAACATGTTGTTCGCCTCACAACCATGTCATCATACACGTGTCCTCACCATACACCTTCCCTTCATCTATATAAACCTCATTTCCACCACCTCAGTCCAACACACCAAACAATGGCTGCCACCACTTACGACCGTCATTTCACCACCACCCAACCCCACTACCGTCAAGACTTCACCGCCGACAGATCCCGCTACGGCCAGCAAACCCATTCCCAGTCCACCAGCAAGACCCTCGCCATCATCGCCCTACTTCCTGTCGGCGGTATCCTACTTGGCTTAGCCGGTCTTACGTTCATCGGGACGCTTATCGGCCTCGCCCTCGTTACCCCGCTTTTCGTCATATTTAGCCCTTCTAACAATCGGGCTCGCGGTTACGGGCTTTCTGGCGTCGGGTACGTTCGGGTTGGCGGGTTTGAGCTCGTTGTCGTATTTGTTCAACATGGTTAGGCAGACGACTGGGTCGGTGCCTGAGTCGTTGGATTATGTTAAGGGGACGTTGCAGGATGTCGGTGAGTATGCCGGGCAGAAGACGAAGGATTTTGGGCAGAAGATTCAGAACACGGCTCATGAGATGGGTGAGCAGGGCAGGGTGGTCAGGTTGGTGTTCATGCTCAAGTAGGGGGAGGTAAAGAAGGGCGAAAAGGCGGTGATCGGACTTGAGGATACGCGGTTAATATTGAAAAAGCGTGTGGAATAATAATGTTGATGTAAGTTTTTAGTGTTATCAAAGCTTTCTTCGTTTGTATGTTGTGTATGGAATCGTTTTTCGTATAATGTAATGGATGTTTGTATGTTTTAATAATGATGGTCCTTTTTGAAGACGGTTATTAAGAACTGTGTGTGTTTCGTTTAGGTATATCGTCGAACAGCTTGCGTGCGCTATGAAATATTAATAAACTGTAATGTTGTATTTGCTACTTATACATGGGTGTAAAGTAAATGGTTTGAGTAAAGACGTTGAGCTTCGTTAAACCCTTTACGACGTTTTAAAACTTATATATTTTGTTTAAAGAGTAAATTGCACAAAACATCCTTTATGTTTCCTCAAACTTGCAGGTTCCAGCATTAATGTTTAAAAGTTGCTAAAAAACAGCCTTTAAGTTTATTTTTGTTGCGGGTTCAATCTTTTATAGCTAACTACGTTATTTTCTTCAGTTAAGTTCCCTCACATGCATAACACGTGAGGGTATATTCGTCATTTTGGTTGATCTTCCACCCACGTCAATTATAAGAAAAAAGAATATTTAAGGTTTAACCTATTTTAAAAAAATTCTAACCGCAGGGACTAATGTGCAATAAAACCAAACTTTTAAAAACCAAACACCCTCTTTTCCGGTCTTCTTCTCCGGCGACTTCGCCGGATTCCGGCGAACCCGGAATTAAGATAGGAATCTTTTTAAGCTAGCCCACTAACCTGTAAAGATTAACACAGATTTTGATCATGCCAATCAAACTCTTCAGGATTATCATCGGTTGGAAGAATCGGCGCCTTATTCGTATCAGACGGAAACGACAAACGACTCTTCAAACCTAGATACCTCTCACGGAACTCCGATGCCGTCAAATCAGATAACTTCGTAACACCGTGTTCAGTAGTCGGATCCAGCAACTGGTGACGCTTAGGACGCCGCAAGTTAGACTTAAACACTATCAAACGGTAATTGTGCTCCTCTGTAGTCGCGTACGTTTTACCAAACTTTGTTTAAATTAGGTTAAAACTTAAATATTCTTTTTCTTATAATTGAAGTGGGTGGAAGATCAACCAAAATGACGAATATACCCTCACATGTTATGCATGTGAGGGAACTTAACTGAAGAAAATAACGTAGTTAACCAATGGGATAGAGAGGCTGCTGGTAGTGTGTTAAAGTTTTAGGGCTATTCTGTAAATAATGTAAGTGCAATTCGACACTAGTTAACCAATGGGTCTATATCTGTATTTGTTGTAATGTTAGTTCGGTTAGTGTTTCATGTTAAGAGATAGAGAGGCTGCTGGTAGTGTGTTAAAGTTTTAGGGCTATTCTGTAAATAATGTAAGTGCATAGACTGTGATTATGGGCAATAGACATTTCAACAACCACATATTATTATAAACAGGTATACACGATAACCACATATACATTCGTGAGACTGATAATGGGTATTGAGTAACTGGTAAACGATATTCACCAGTCCATGTGATTACGATTTCAAGCTATGTATATACAAAGCACACATCAAACTAACTCAACAGTTGTAGGTTCCTTTTAGCTTCTTTTTTTTTACAACACTTTATTTGCTTACAAGTTGCACACATGACAGAACAAAGTAGTCATAAAACCTACCAGGCTGTCCTCAAACGTATTAATTTCTGTACACTTTACCTCACGAAGGAGTAACTGCTTCCTTCCCTAGAAACACCTAATGCAGACTAGACAAAATAAAAAACCACTTGTCAGATACATGTTTCGTTCGAATTACAGGTGATAAATTAGGCAAGGTCAAAACAGATAAGTGTTTGGTCTGGGTTGAAACAGGTTGAATCGGGTCAACCCACTATGTTACTAATTTATTATACAGTAACAATCTAAATTGTTGATAAAAATACGAGTAAAATGCCTTTTTCGTCCCAGAGGTTTGGCCAGTTTTGTGACTTCCGTCCAAAGGTTTGTTTTTTTGCATATGATCCAAAAGGTTTGGAATCTTGTCATCTTCATCCAGCTCATTAACTGCATCCATTTTTCTCCGTTAAGTCAGGGAAATTTCGTCTCTTTTGTTAACTTAAAGGGCAATTCGGGTTTTTTCACTTTGTGTATAAGCATTTAAGATAGCCCTGACTGAATTACCTTTTAAGTTAACAAAAAAACGGAAACATCCCTGACTTAACGGAGAAAAATGGATGGAGTTAACGAGACGGATGAAAATAACAAGATTTTAAACCTTCTGGATCCAGATGCGGAAATACAAACCTTTGGACGAAAGTCGCAAAACTGGCCAAACCTCAGGGACAGAAATGACATTTCACTCGTAAAAATATGTAGGAGGTTGTATGCATTAATAACTAAATTTTGGCACCTTTTTATACCATTTCTAGTATAGCGGAGTTTTTTATTTAGCCCATTTAAGATTAAACATAAATCAAATTGACTCGTTTATTACTTGATGATCCAAAATTGCCACCTCTAATTGAACTGGAAGATATGGAAGGTTTTTATAGTTACCATTTCAAGAAGACGCATGGCAGCAGGCCGAGTAAATTTCCTAGCAAAAAGAAAGCAAGGGGCCGGTTTTCCCTTGCTGGTACACCATTCTCTTCGGTATTCTGTCTCATAGTAGATATTGTCGATATCCTGAAATTTAGAATGTAACAAAGATATACGGTGTCAAAGATACATACCAAAAGCGCATATAACCGCTTTACGGGTCCTTGATATAGCGTTTACCTTAATAGATTGAACAAGCATGGGAGTAGCATCAGCCAATTTGTAAGTGACGGGATGCCACCCTTGCCTTTCACGGCCTTTGCTTGATGAGATATCCCATGAAGTGTGAGTTAAACTCCTCCTTGTGAGTTCTCCTTCAAGACCTTTTTGCTGATTATTGTAAGTCCATATTTTAGAAATTATGAACAGTTTTTATTTCTTATAGAGAGAAGCTACAGGTAATTGGATATAATGATATAACATCAACATACTGCAAGTAATGTTGCCACATAATGTTCATCAGGTATGCAATTATGCTCCTTCGAATTATCAGCCGGCTGCAAAGAAATGAAAAAGATCTGTTAATGATAATCTTCTTTGAGATGGTACGGAAACCAAGTTTTATTGTCATTTGTTATTCATTTAAAAATTCATCAAAGAAGCTCTCTTTGCTGTTGATAATATGGCTAACCGTAAATACATAAAAAGGCCATAAATAGGATAAATTCATGAAATAAATTAATACAACCAATAAACTAAAAAATATATACTCACAACAGGACGATCCCGCCAAAACTCAGGTAACGATTTCCTCTGTAGACAAGAAAGAATAAACGGATTAACCAAGTAAATCAAAGGCAAACATATATGCAACTTTTAGGCCTGTAAATGAAACAAATGAACACGAACAGATGCATGTCCGTGTTCGTTCTTTTAATTTTAACCAAACACGAACATATAATCAAATACATCTTTTTGTTCATGTTCGTTGATTAAGAAAATGAGCATGTTCATGTTCGTTTATGTTCGTTCGTTTAAAACCTAAACAAACAGTTCACGAACGTAAACGAACATAATTAACAAAGAATAAACAAGATAAACAAACATAAAGGAACACAAATGAGCATAATTTACTAAACATAAACGAACATAAAGTATTTTTTTATATAAATTATTGATTAATTACGATAAATTCAATTGGAAAACACATTTTTATTTCTAGAAAGCCCAATTACCAATTAATTATATTTATATAACTAGTTAGAAAGTTCCTTTTATGTTTGATATTTATATAAATATAATTACTTATGTATTTAAATTGAAACGAACATAAACTAACGAGCATAAACAAATGTAAATACGCCAACATAAATGAACGAACAAAACGTTTTGTTCATGTCTGGGCATTTAATTAAATTAACAAAAATTTGTGTTCATGTTTATTCGTTTATTAAATAAACGAACATAAACGAACTTTCCGCCGAACAAGTTCACGAACAGTTCATGAACGTTCGGTTCATTTACTGGCCTAGCAACTTTCATATTTTTGGTTAGTAACACAAAACGAATTGCAAAGATATTTTTATGGCACCACTTGCCTGGCAATGCTGCTGAAACATAGGAAAGACAACATCATCTTTTACAATAATCTCTGCGTGCTTTCTGGTCAGAATCACCCACTGAAATATAATAATATGAGTAAACAAATAGTTACTCAGATAGCAAGTTAACTACCATCACAAAAACATAACGTGGGATGGTTTTATGGGCAGCAGTGATACCTGAGAGCCTTTCCTCCAGTGATTAGCAGGAATAACCGGATCCATTTTAGGGTTGTAACGACCTTCCTTTGTATCAGCAAAGCTGCACTCAATTTTAAGTTAACAGTAACAGTATGCTACAATTCTAAAAGAAAATATTTTCTTGACATTCATGTTTGTAACCAAAAACAAGTAGCTGAAAGCCTGAAACCATGCAGCATAAGCATAAGAATTACCTGTCTACGAAGCTAGTTGATGTTGACATTATGTAATCGTATGTGTAGCTGAAGTTGTACAAGGGAATACAGCTGGAAAAAAGATCAAGAAACTCTTATCATAGTAATAGGTTTGTCAATTAAAAGTCAATTATATAGAGATAATATTTCACCTGTCTGAAAGGAAAGCAAATCGTTCATTAGAAGGATCCATAAGTGCATGTTGAAGCAGAATAATCTCTGCTTGTATCATGCTTGCTTCTCCCCAATATATCTAAAAACAGGAATATTGATTACATATGAACATAGTACTAGGGATTAAGATTTGTGCAAACTTTAAAGTTCATCAAGCCCCCAAGCATTGGATTCAGCGAGAAGATATACTAACCTGTATGCTATTATTAACCTGCCGGTCCAAAAAATAAGTAGATCTTGTTGTCAATTTGTTAAGTAGAAAACCAGGCCTAGAATGAACATAAATCGAAAAACGATTTTCATTCCCTCCCTGAATACAAGGAAATTTTTTTTGTTATCGTAAGAACATAGATTTCAGTTACAATGACGTTATCAAGAGTTTCATGTATACTTAGTCAAATCTCAATGATTTTACACTACAATACAAGACTCCTGACCCGATATTTAGGATCTATCTATTGCACAAACCTTGGTCTAATAGGTCTAGAATTCCTTTCATATTTAGCATTTGTGTGATCAAATTTTAAACCACCATAGTACCATTGAACATTCACAAAACATGTTGTCAAAATACCCTTCAATGGACCAACAGCGATTACCGTCAGCAGCTCGTATCAGTAAATCATGTAGAAAACTAGAAATAGATCATTTTAGCTCAAAACCATCTAGGCTATTTCCATGGACATGCACATCTAAAATTGATCCAACTGAGACAAAATCCGCCATTAATATACTAAAAATAGAAACCCGCATGAACATCTATTTAACTGATTTGACACATACGGTAAGTGATGTACACCTTCTGTTCACAAAGTACAGATGTCCTTTTGCTCATAAAATTCAATTCCTAAAATCTCAAAATCCAATCCAAAACATTCATCGGATACCAGTACACACAACTACATGTATAGTATACAATTTTAAATAATCATCTGCAAACAGGTGATTGTGGCATGCAATAACAGAACAATATGAATGAAGTAAGAACTCATAACTACCTCGAAGAATTCATGCCAAAGGAAGTCAAGCGGAAGCCGATTTCGAGCGAGAAATAAGAAAGCGATTTTAGGTTTTGGATCGAACAGAGAAAATCTGGAAGAAGACACACCGATTCGTCTGTACTGTGCCTCCATTAACAAAACCGTAGAGATACAAAAACATACTACAACCACCGCAAACACCTTCGTCTTCCATTTGTGCCGTAACCTAGCAGAAACAGGCTTCCGCTCCATCGAACAACAGCTTCAAATAGTGAATTTAATCAGCATGTTAACAGAATTACAGAAAGAACACACCGTTTCATACTTTCATCTAGCGGTATCCAGAGTTAACGAGATTGAGATCTAGAAGTGGTTCATGTTCGGTTTGACGGTTGAAATCGGTGAAAATGTGGCGTAGTGGTGGTTGAATATGAGATCGGAAGCTCCGGCGAGATGCTTGTGAATGGAATCAGTGAAGAAATTGATTGTTTATGGTGGAGACCACCAGACGCCATTAATGGAAGCCAAGCAAGGTCATGGGTTGTTCGTGAGTCGTGACCCGTCTTAATCGGGTCCCCCGAAGTTGCTTTTAAGTTTAGAAGATATATGTGTTAACGAGTGATAGGTCAGGGATACTTTTAGGTATACGTGTTTGATTAAATTAAAAGTTAAATGCTTGGTTGGTCTCTGTGGTTTGCAAATCTTGCAGACTTGGTCTCAGTGGTTCACTAATTACACACTTGGTCCAGTAGTTTCAAATTTTACACTCGGGTGGTCCTTACCACTAACCTTTGTTAGATTTCTCAGTTAAGTATATGTAAAATTACTATATTACCCTTGAAATAATAAAAATAAAAAATATAAACTGGCCGGCCACCACCACTTAGGTGGCGGCGCACGGCGTGCGGCGGCGTGTACCAGACGCGGAGAGAGAGAGAGACCGACATCTCTCTGTAGCAGCGGCAGTGCCCGCGTTTAGAGGCGACGGCGGCCGCATCTCGTGGCAGAGGTGGAGGCGGTGGCCCCGTTTAGCGGCGACTGTAGACTCGCCGGTGTCGACCAGCGGCGACCGGGGTGCAGATGACTCAGGTTCAAGCTTCAATCACTTGATGATCTTTATGTTTGCAGTTTTAGTTTATTTGACTTCCAAAAACACGGAAATAGCACGTATGCGTCGCCACATAACTTGTCAAGTGCTTACAGAAGTTCGCAGGGGAAAATGGAGAGATCGTTTCTAAGGTATTCTCGAGCCTCGAACATATTTAACACTTCTTTCATCCGATAAAAATTGCAAGCGTTTATGGAGATGTTGATTTTACATTTTGTTGCAGCTTTCAAACTAGCTATCCTTCATGGGAACCAAGCGCAGACGGAAAACAATTCCTTTCGACACTCAAGGCGTTCAAGGAACGCAAGTTTCAAGAACAGGGTATAAGACCGGGCTACATAAGCCCGAACCAGTTGCCACAGTGGGCCCCTACCTGCCCGAACCGATGGGATTGAGGCTCGAACCTGAGTCATCTGCACCCCGGTCGCCGCTGGTCGACACCGGCGAGTCTAGAGTCGCCGCTAAACGAGGCCACCGCCTCCACCTCTGCCACGAGATGCGGCCGCCGTCGCCGCTAAACGCGGGCACTGCCGCTGCTACAGAGAGATGTCGGTCTCTCTCTCTCTCCGCGTCTGGTACACGCCGCCGCACGCCATGCGCCGCCACCTAAGTGGTGGTGGCCGGCCAGTTTATATTTTTTTATTTTTATTATTTCAAGGGTAATATAGTAATTTTGCATATACTTACCTGAGAAATCTAACAAAGGTTAGTGGTAAGGACCACCCGAGTGCAAAATTTGAAACTACTGGGACCAAGTGTGTAATTAGTGAACCACTGGGACCAAGTCTGCAAGATTTGCAAACCATAGAGACCAACCAAGCATTTAACTCTTAAATTAATTATGCAAATTATAATTGCATAATCCATATCATTGAAAATTTTCTCACTCTTTTCACGTTCCTAAATTTAATTTCTCATCCTTTTACATTTTACCTTTCTTTATTTATATATATACATATATATATATATATATAACAAAACTCTATATATATCTATTTGAAGAAGTTAATATTCAGACATCTTTCTTTTTATCTCCCTCTATAATATATAGAAACAGATTGAACTAATAGATGTGTGAAAATTGACTCCTTAAAAAAATATAATAATAAATTTATTTAAAGTAAAATATTTATTAATTTTATTTTATATATTTACAAAGAGGATGGAGGGGAATAGTGTCAGCCAGCTGACTGACACTTCCCCATTAGTTTCGTCAAGTTACGATTTTGTCCTGTTTAAATTTAAAGTTTTTCCATTATTTTTTGTTTTTTTTCTCCTAGCCCAAGTTACGATTTTGCACTCAGTTCAAATTTATAGTTTTCCATCATTTTTGTTTTTTACCCTGTCAAATTACAATTTTGTCTCCAATGTAAAATTATAGTCATGCTATCGTTTTAAATTTTTTTTTTTAACAAAACTATGGTAGTGTTTTGTTTTAATTGGTTGACTTTGTGTAATTTTTATTCATGTCAGGCGGCTACCTGTCACACGCTCATTTTTCCTCGAAGATTACAATTTTTGTCCCAGTTTAAAATTATAGATTTTCCATCGTTTTAGTTTTTTTAGCAAAAGTATGGTAGTGATTTATTTTAATTAGTTGACTCGGTATAATTTTTTGGGATCGTGTTATGAGTAGCATGTATAAGTAACCAGAACACAGATGTAAATGTTATGAGAGAGAAATATCTGGCTTAGTGCCCCCAGGTGGAACAAAAACTACTTGTAATTACAAATCACAGTTCAATTTTATTTTTATTTTTTTGCTTTTTATATTATCTGTTTTCTAAGAAACTCAAGATGACTTCTTTATTATTAATTATCATATTATTAATACAATAAATGTATATAAGATTATTTCAATTATAGCATAAAATTTTATAATTTTTTGAATAGCTGAGAATTTGCATTGTATAAAAAAACATGATATACAAATCTCCCTAGATACATTAAGTCTCAAATGTTATGTTTGGGAAGTTTGGCATTGATCGTCAATACTAGACGATGTGTGCAAAGCAATGACACAATAATTTATACTCCATCAAAACAAATTTAGTATACATATCCAAAGGTAGGGGGCTTAAAAACAACAAATTTCACTATTTAACTTAATTGTTTAGGTAAAGCATAACTCGCACTAAACAACCACTCATTCATAAGCACAATGGACTAGTTGTGAGTATTGAAGAAGAAGTTTAGAGTCATCACATCCTCTATCTCTTATATTCATCTTGTTGTGCCTTTTATTTAAGGTGAGCCTGTTGAGCAGATAATACACAACTCTCACTAAGAAACCCTCCACTCGTTTATAAGCACAATAGACAAGTTGTGAGTATGGAAAAAGGATAGGGTCAGTATGTCTATCTCTTCTATACATATTGTTGTGTCTTTTCTTTAGTATGGGGCGGACGATAGCCTTTGGTTATAGAAAGAAAAACGTCAAATTTCGATAATGTAATAAATGATGATGTAACAAGCAATTATAACAATAACATGTTACCTCTCATATGATTGGGTGGTTATTTTAAAATTCAATGTAATAAACATGCTTTGTATCCAGATTTTTTAACTTATACAAATTGTTAAACGATACAGTTTTTATGATTTACTCATCGTCATCATCATACTCAGCAAATCTCACCAATAGTAAAGCTAAGGTAGGGTCTAAGGAGGGTAAGAAGTAGACAGCCTTACCTCTATCTCGTAGGAATAGAGAGACTGCTTCCGGTGAGACCCCCGGCTCGATAGTAGTTTTGCATCAACTCTTGGACATAAGACACATAACACTCAGCAATCGGGACAAAGGCTAATTAGTGCATGTACCCTCTTGTCTTTCGGCTATCAACGTCACCACATGATACATGATTAACCATCCCCGCTTTTAACGTTATTTTACGATTTACTAAACTTATCAAACGGTTATTCCTTGTTAATTAAATCCAAGCAAAACTGTAAAATCATGTGGATATTTTATTCACACAATATCAAACTACACATTTTAACTAAATAAACACATATAGGGTTACATATAGGAGGAAATACGTCAAAGTATGTTTAGTTAAGAAAACATAAAAGAATTACGTGGGATTAAAATCCAAAATCGGAATATATGGATGAGAGGTCACTTGGATTTAACTTTTCAAAGAAAAAGTTGCATATAAGATGAATAAACACATATTAATTAAATAAAGTTGAAAAGTGCGGTGTCGCTTTGAGGATGCAACTAGGATGCTTTGGAATAAATGCATGATGATATATGTAACAAGAGCAGATAAGAGGTTGGTACCTTGAAAAGATAACTTCTTATCATTTGGAATTAGATACTTCATGCAAATTTCATGTCAAGTCCCTTTCACCAAGGCATTTGTTTTACTAGTGTGATGCCCTAAACTAGTTTAGATCAAATCTAACCTTTGGGTGGTCTACAAAAATAAGAATAATACTTTCATAATATATATGCGCACCGCTTTGCATATAAGATATATATGTGTGGGTGTTCGGGGGAGAGGGGCAAAAGTGAAAGTGCACTAATTTTAACATTATTTTACTAATTTCGTGAAAATAATGTTAAAAGAGGCGGATGGTTAATCATGCATCATGTGGTGGCGTTGATAGCCGAAAGATAAGGGAGTACTTGTCACACCCTAACCGACGGCGGAAACATCGGGGCAGGACGAAATAGATTGCTCGAGTCAACATAACGCTAGTTTGAGACAGTAGTTAAGATATAAAATTTCATTTCATTTCAAAATTTGTCAACTACAACATAAGAAATTTCAAGGTACAACATTTAAAAGATTCAAAGTACAACATGATTAACAATATGCAACATAAAGTCTAGTAATTTCTCAGTGCGTTTCTACGAATTCCCTACTAAGTTTCATCCATGGCGTCATCCTTAACCTGCTACATGTTAAAAGTATAGTTCAACACAAAAGCATTGGCGAGTACACAAGTTTGATATAACATAAGTATGACATAGTTTAAACGAGTCCACATGTTAAAATAGTATACTAGATTAATGTAAACAAGGCATGTGATTTACAAGTCAATCCTCAAGTGTCACCGCAAAATAGAATAAACTTAACATGACCTTAGGAATACGAGCGGTGCATTACTCCTATAGCGCTATACATGTTAAGGGGGGCTCGTACGAAGTTAATGACAAGTCGTATCACATAAGAATGTTCCAAGTATACAAATCACGTATCACGTATCTTTAGCATGTATGATGGATTGTTTGTGTGTTTGCATAAAAGTATAAGTGTGATTGTGTGCATTTTTGATAGATTAAACATATTGCACCCAAAAGTGTAAAACAAAAAGGGTGTTCGAGTGTACTCACAGTTATGCAAGCTTCCTAGTATACACGCGTAGAATGCTCAGGTGATGCAACCTGAAGTTACCCTACATTGGGTAAACATGTGGGCGTGAGTATACTGAGTCAGATGATAGATCAGATTTTGGAGCAGAGAGTACAGAAAGAAAACGGGAAAAATGCACTTCCCCAAAGTGGACAGACCTCCCCGCGCGAGTTGACTTGTAACTCGTACGAGTTGACTGGTACTTTGTACGAGTTGACTCGCACCTCGTACGAGTTGACTATTCACCTCGTGCGAGGTGATAGTCCTGGAACGTGTTAGCCTGTTTTGTACCCATTTCAACACTGGTTTCTGTGAACAGGGGTCGTGATAACGAGGCAGGATAGTCCGAGTCATAACACTAGATCAATTTGTCATTAATATTATGTCCAGATCAGTCCGTAAATAAAATAAGTATAGTTTAGTCAAGTTTGTCATAGAAGTCAAGTATGGGGGTGCGAACATGTCATTATATGATTCACCAAATCAAAGGTTTGTCAACCCGGTTGGTCATGAATTACATAATTTAAAGTCGTCAAAAACGTTATCAGCCGAGTGAGCGAGCTAGATGCGTGCATCCCGAACATAATGGTGTTTGGGGACGTGTCGTAGCCTTGTCACTCTAATGAAGACCGAATCGGTTTTAGGAGTAAAACGTGTACAAACACTGGCGGAACTTAATTCGGAAAGCCTTAGCTCCCAACGTTCTCACACTAGCTTAGCACTTAGTTACTTATAACTTGGGTTAGCTCACATGTTTGTACGAAAGAAAATCAGAGAAAGTATGAAGAATTTTGGAAAAGTTTGTAAGTAAAGTGAGCTAAAACTCACTAAAAAGTCGAGAATAATCTGCCAAGAATCTGTAATTTCGAGTGGTAATGAGAGAATTTTCGGAAGGTTAGAAATGGAGGGGAAGTGTCAGATTTATAGGAGAAGGGAGCTAGTAGAAGCATTCGTGCGATGTATCACGTCGTGCGAAGTGGCTGTCCACTTCGTACGAGGTGATAGCCACTTTGTACGAAGTGTGTCAGTTCGTACGAAGGGCTTGGTTTGAGGCTAAGTTTTCGTGTTTTAGTCGGTTTTAAGCATTTTCAAAACATCGGTAGGTATCGTGTGTGTTGATACACTTTTGTGTCTGTCGCTTGTTCTTAGTTACGTCTGTAATTGTACGGTCTTTGCTCAAGTGTCTGTATAAGTTTGGTCGTGTCGACCAAATCAAGATATCCTCCTATCTTGGTTTCATACGACGTTTTAGCTTGTCTGTGTTAAAAAGTTGCATGTGTGCATACTGTTAAGTCTTGTGTACGTCATGTTCGCGACACGTTCTCCTAAGTAAACATTATGTGTGAATGGGAATACTTTGTACGAGCAGGATACTACTCGTACGAGCCACCAGCTTTATACGAAGGAAACAAGCTAAGCAAGTGGCTTACTTGCTTCGTACGAGGAAGTGTATGATTCATACGAACGGACATGTTCGTACGAGCCTCTTTGGAGCAGTGCTTCGTGTGTAATAGTGTGTTCCGTATGTCTAGCAACGTACTTCGTACGAATGACTAGCATGGACACTATATAAGCAGACATGCACCTCTTAGTCAGTGCTGGTCCTGTTGGTTCTGAAGTTAGTCATTCTGGTCTTTGGTAAAGTGCGTTGGTCACTGATCAAAGACGAACTAGCAAGTTGAGCAGAGGAAGACGCAAGAGCACAGGAAGTTGTATGAGTCGTATGAGCATTGTTTGTATATGTTTGTATTAGTTCTCATCAGTTAATCAAGATAGTGAATCTTTGGTTATCCCGTGTTCTTACTTTGCTTTGGTTTGCATGTATACTTGGATTCCACACTTGTATGTATGTTGCATGAACAAGGAATAGGTTTAACTTGATCCTCAGGTGGACCTACAAGTTGTATCAGAGCATTGGCTCTTTTTCTTATTCAAAAACCAAGCTTAGTATTGTGCCTGAGCTAGTTTGAAGATTTCTTGAAGTGTTCTTGAACCTCCAGCAGAAAACCTAAGTATTGAATAGTTAACTAACTTAAAACTTAGTTAAAATCTGTTGTATCCAGAAAATTTTCTGATAAAATTTTCATTTTGAACACATTTGCAGAAGAAATTCACCAGAAAATTCAAACATAATAATGTCGTAGGGTTGACAAATTTTTCCGACACTTGGACTTGGACTGTTATGACTGTTAAAACTGAAAGAATGTTTGCTTTTTAACTAAAATTGGGTAAGACAGCAGGTTACTTTCAAAAACCAGTCTGTACAAGAAAAGGAAAGTTTTCACCAAACCAATTCTGCAAAGATTCCTCTGGGAATCACTGAGAAAATCAGTCTGTGCGAACTTTGGGTCGTACGAAAAACCAAGCTGCTCGTGCAAAGGACAGCTCATCCGCACGAACAACTTGGTTCGCACGAAGGACAGCTCGTCCGTATGAAGCAAGTTGCTCGTACGAAGGACGCTTATCCGCACGAACATTGTTTCGTACGAATAACCTTCGTTACTGTTTGATTTTCGTGTTTTTCTCGTTTTGCGTTTTTTAGAATTTGTAATATTTTCAAATTGTGAATTTTTAAAAGGGAACTGTTATTTTCAAACTTTAAACCTTTAAATTTTTCATAAATCAAGAAAATATAATGAGTTCTAACCCGTGGGATTGGAGTAGTTCAAGCTCAAATCAGGAGTCCTCGCAAAGTTCCGCAACATCATGGGTTAAGTCTTTGATGCCTCAACATACAACCATGATTTCTGCAAATCAATGGGCGTGTGTTGCAAACCAAAATTAGAGCATCCAAACTCTCTTAATGAGCGAGAGTGAAACAGGGAGTAATAACCGTCTACCGAAGCTAAATCACATGAACGATTATCCTTCTTGAAAAATCATTTTCATACGTATGTTCTCGGTCAGAACACGTTCTCGGTCAGAACACGGAATTGTGGACGTGTTTCACTACACCCTATAAGGAATCACTCGAAGAAGCTGGATCAAATCCAACCTCCTTGGCTAATCTAGATGAAAGTGACAAGAAAGCATATGATCTAGAGTAAAAGGCTTTTGCTATCCTAACACAAGCTCTTCATAAAGATATTTATCATCAGTTTGTGTATTGTACAACCACGAAAAATTTGTGGGACACTTTGGAAGCAAGAGGTGAAGGTAATGCTGCTACCAGGAAAATTCGACATGATCTGCTCAAGAAGGAGTTTGAAGGTTTCATGTTTATGGAAAATGAAACATTGAATGATATGACCACACGGTTTTATCATCTGCTCAGCGAGATGTATTCTTACAAAGTGTTAGCAGCACCACAAGAAATTGTGATGCGATTTCCTGATGCTTTACCATCGAAATGGGGTCAATTTATTGACTTATTAAAACATACAGGTGTTTTGGACTCAATTAGTATTTATGAATTTGTGCAGAAACTGGAGAAAAAGAATGAAGAAGAACTCCAGAAGGCACAACGAGTCACTATTCCACAAAACCCTGAGATGTACTTCGGAGGTATTAATGCAGGTACAAGCTCAAGCCAGCAATCGAAGCTGCAAACCACGTTTGTTTCAAACATGAACCCCTTCCTACCACAACCTGTTCAATCAAGCCAGTCTGCGGGCTCGAGTACTCAAGCCTATGGACAATTATTTGATCCGAAAGCCTTCCTTCCATAGCCAAGAGATTTGGCACATCAAGCTCCACAGCAAGCTCCTCAACAAGCTTTCTATGGAAACAATTATCAATCTGCAAATACCAACACTGTCAAGCTTGATACGTCACATCTCTCCAAAGTCAGTGTAGAAGTTGCACAGGAACACATGGAACTTCTCAACACAATGGTCAGTGCTTATTGTGGTTTAGTTGCAGGTCAAATAGGAAACATCAATTTGACAAACGAAGACTACCAACAAATTGACTGAGATGAGATGGAGCTGATGGATATCAAGTGGGCATTTGCAAGTGCTGTGAGAAGAGCAAAGGATTACATGCGGAGAACAGGAAGAACCAGTTTAGAGAGCAAGAATGATACAAAATACGGCTTTGATAAAACTACCGTTACTTTCTTCAACTGCGGAGAAAGAGGTCACTTTAAGCGGGAATGCACAAGGCCCAACTAGGAAGGAAATCACAATCCTTTCCGAAATCAATCTCAACCACCCAACACAGCTCAGTTCAAAAATGGTAGAAGAATAGTAGCTGTTGGCAACTCAAACAATACCAATCAATCAGGGACCTTCAAACACACACAGAGCTTTGGTAGTTCAATCTGATGAAGGATGCGATTGGTCAGTACAGTTGGGAACTGAGAACAATGGAAGAACTGCATGTTATGTGAAGATCATCGATTAAATCAAGCATGTTCACAGCATTAATACTTTAGATAATGATGATACTTCTGGGTATGCTGGTAGTTCTGATGAAGAGTGCTCAAGTTCAGGTGGTTATGGATCTGATTCTGATATCAGAAACGGGTGTGATGCTGAGGTTAGCAAGTTGTTGAGTGAAGCTGAGATGATGATGTGTGAAAAGGTGGGTATGAAGAGGAAAGCAGAAGCTGTAGTGAAGGAGACATAGACACTCTCTACAGATGGTGCAGCCTTCCCTCATCACACTGCCTTTATGGCAAATGTTGCAGGTTCTACAAGTCAGGTAAATTCTGACCCTCCTACAGTTTGCAATGACTGTGTTGACTTGAAAACAAAATTTGAAACAGTCAACAGTCATAATCAAAATTTAGTTGTTGAACTATCAAAGTGCAAAGAGGCGAATTTGGCTCTAACTCGAAATGAAAAGGAATTCAAATCTGTTATAGAAACCCTTAAGAAAAGTGTTTCTGAATTGACAAAAACAGTTTTGAATAAACAGACAGGAATTAATAACTATATTAATCTCCTGGAAGAAACTAAGAAAGAGTTAGCCATCGCCAAACACGAACATGATGCGATCAAGCTCAAATTGGAAAGTTATTCTAACTCCCGATATGTGCTTGATCATATCATTGATGTTCAAAAGCTAAAGGGAGATGTTCAATGCATTGGGTATAAGTCGTGTCCACCCCCAATAAAACACAACTATACCAAAATGCCTGATGAAGAGGAAATGCCTCGTTTTGAACCCTCAGTACCTCTAAATCCTGAAGAATTTGCAGCAGGATTAGGGTTAAAATTAGACAATTCCTCTCAAGAACCAAGCAAGCCAGAAAATTCATCATCTGATATTAATCAAAATCCATCTAATGAAGAGGAAGATGATACATCAGATGATGAATCAAGAAAAAGTGATCAGGATCAGCCTCTTGATGAAAGGAAAAGAGTAAAACTTTCTGCTACTCCTAGTACTAACTCTGTTGAAATTCAAGAGACTGTTCCTAAGAAATTTGTGAAGACAAAAGTGTCTACACAAGAAACAGATAATGTGTTGTATACACTGGTTGGAGATAAGAAAATCTACTCTAACAAAGATTTTTCAATAAAAAAATGTGAATCCTATCTCTATTGATCAAGTGTTTGAAAAGTCAACAACTAAATTTTTAGAGAAGGAAAAGTCAACCAAATCACAACCATTATCAGTTTCAAAAGCAAAACAAGAGAAGCGAGTTGAAAAGGATGCAGTTTCTCAACCAAAGGTTGAAGCAAAAGGCTCTCGCTACAAGAAAAGGCATAAAATGTTAAATTTGTGAGTTCCAAGGGTACTGACAAAGTCGAAACTTTTCAAGGAAAGTCTAATATAGATATTGTACAAAAAGTTAAGATTTTGAAAAGAAATAGTCAAAATCATTACACTCAACACACAGATGGGTGTAATGAAAATGAACCCAGCACCTCAAGACCCACAAGTTCAACATCAAGCCGAGAAACACGATCTCCTAGTTTTGTTGAAAGGAGAACATGTTTCAAATGTGGAGAATTTGGCCACATTATAAAAGATTGTAAAATCCAGCCAAACCAAGATTTGTGGAAAGAACTCCTCATAAACCAACTTGCGAACGTAGATATGTTTCTCCAACACAAGATAAACAAATTATTAAAGAACAAAAAGAGAAACAAAAACGTAAACAAGTAAAAGCAATTAAAAAATCTTTAAAACCGGATTTTTCAAAAAAGAATCCAAGATCTTCGAATTTAATAAAACCAGAAGCTGTTAAAACTGTAATAATAGTCAATCTGGTAATAATCAACGATCTTGGAAACAGAAGACCGGTAGTGGTTCAAGAGGAGGAACTCAGTTTGCCAATCATCAAGAAATAGAGATCACATTTCTTGATGATAAGGGGCGACCCAAGACCACTAAGGCTTGGTCCCCATATCGAACTAATCTTGTTTGTGTAATGTGTAGGGTGTTCCAGGAGGAACTGTAAACAGTCATTGGATTGTTGACAATGGAGCATCAAGGCACATGATAGGCGACTTACGACTCCTATATGATGTGAAAAGCATTAGGGGTGGTTATGTTGCCTTTGCTGGTGATAAAGGTGGATACATCACTGGAAAGGGAATGGTCTCCAATGGTTTTGTGAGTTTTGACAAGATCAATTATGTGCGGCAAATTGATCACAATCTTCTTGGCGTTTCTCAAATCTGCGACAAGAAGTTCACGGTACATTTTGATGATACCGGTTGTTATGTGCTGAAACCCGGATTCAAGATCCCAAAAGAATGGAATCTCTTATCGGCTCCAAGAATTAACGATTTGTATATTCTTGATATGAGCCAAGCTATTACAATGTCTGCGCAAGTCACATGTTTTGTCTCCAAAGCCACCGAAAAGGAATCAATCTCTTGGCACAAACGAATGGGACACATTCACCTGAGGAAAATGAACTATTTGGTGAAGAATAATCTTGTGAATGGTGTACCGGTCAAAAATTTTCATCTTCAAGACGTCTGTGTTTCGTGCCAAAAGGGCAAGCAAGTTCGAAAATCTCATCCCGTGAAGAAAATCAACACTGTGTATGAGTCCCAAAACAGATTCGGATCACAGTGGTTGATTGTTATCACCCAAACAACTATAGATTAGTTGTTTGAATGTGTAAAAGTTAAGAAAAACCAAACCATGAAGATGAAGATTCTTGAATGGATCAAACAACAAGTGTTGTATATGAAATCCCAAAAAGATGTAATCAATAACAGCACCTGGATATTTGGATTAAGCACAATAACAAGAATCACAACACAAGAGTAATCACCAAAATCTGTCCAAGAAGCTTGGACAAGGGTTTCATTCAAGAACATATATATACAAATCTGACTACCCAGCGTATTTAATAAATACGCTGGGAACTTAATTTACGCCTCCCTGTTCTAACTTTTACATTTTGCACTTTTGACCCTTCTAGATTAACAAACTATTACAAACCAGCTCAAACTATTAATGCGCAAGTACCAACGGTCTCAAAAAGTCCTAACAATATCCCCCCTAGACCGTTGCGTACTTGAGCTTCTTCAGTCTTGTTCTGGAGCTTCAGGGTCTGCGGCTGATCCTTGATCCTTTCCTTGTGCAGCTTGATCTGTTGGTGGTTCGGTTGTTGCTTCAGTTGTTGCTTCAGAAGTTGGATTAACAAAAGCTTCACTTGAGGTTTGTTAGATCGCCGTAGTGGCTTCATATGTGGATGAAACCGGAGTTTGAGATTGAGATGCAGCTTGAGATGGTGAGGGAGCTTTCTGTTGAGCCGATGACTTGTGTTTCATTTTCCTTTTTCTTGCTTCCTCTTTTTCTTTTTGCTTTTCGATTCTGATCACAATGTCCATCATTTCTATCTTTCTTTCTCTAGCCCGCTCCACCGCCCTTTGAAATAACATTCCTTCTTCTCTGTACTCATTTCCGGCTCCAACGTGGATCTTGTGGCCATAGAGAATGTTAAGATCGGAAAGACAGAACATGAAGACATCCATCGGGTCTAAAATGCGAATATCTTCGTTAGAGACCAATCTGATCACTGCTTCTCCCGTCTTCCCGTCGTAGAACCATTTCTTGAAATTTGTAAGCATGACAGGCTGTTCTGGTGGGATTTTGACTTTTGTTTCAACCTTAGGAAGATCGATGACCCATGTGACCATTCCTTTTCCGGTGATGGGATCTTTTGTGGTCTTCGACACTCTTCTTCGGGGTCGTTGTGGCTTGAATACTGTAAAACCCCGATTGCATTCTCTCAAAATAAGTATTTCAAAGTCAGCTCCAACGCTACTGTTTGTTGGGTTTATCAAGTCTAGCCTGCCCAGCTCCCGAATATCCCATCTTGGAAGGATTTTCATATCAGCTCCGGTCTTGAAGTGCTGAATAACTCCACCTCGTCTCTTCACAATGAACATCCCTTTGAGATTACAGTACTTCCAGCTTGTTATTCTGTTGGTAACTTTAGATTTTTCAACAGTGACCACCTGATAGAAGTCTGGAAGTTTTTCTCTTTCTTTCCTGAACCACTCTGGATGCATTGGAGTTACTGAATCACCATCCTCAGTCTCATAAACAATATATTCTTCCAAACCCCATTCGACAAAGCGAGCTGGCATCTCATCTCTGTCCACCTCCTCTGCTTCACTTTCATCATTTTCCGTGACGTTTACAGTAGATTATAAACGCTTTTTCTTCTTTCCGCATCCTCGGCCTTTTGTCTTTCTTCTTCAATCTTGAATTTCTCATAATCAAAGATATTTGTGGATGAGAATATTGGTTGTATGTCTGCCTTGGTGCATAGCTCTCTGATCATACGGTACATCTTTTCCATTCCATCCTGCTGAAATCGCACGAATCTTGTTTGTTCTTTGACATAGGCGTGGAGCTCTTTGTTTTTCTTTCGTTGCTCCCTTAGCTTTTCATGAATTATGTTCGTGTTGCTCACCTGATGTTTCAAAAGACATATCTCTTGAGCTGGACCTTCCCAATATCTTTCGCCAGTTTATCATATAATTCCTGAAATGGGCGCGGTCTGCGAGGAGCTTGTTGAGGCATCTGCTTTGGTTGTGCTTCTGTGGACGGTCCTTCCCCTGTTTTCTTACGCTTCTGAGGGGGAGATCTGCTGGGATCCTCTGGATCGACAATCAATTGGTCAACAAACTCATCTAACTGTTCCTGCTCGGTTGTGACCGTCACTGGCGTTTCAGATTCTGTCATTTGTCGCCTCTTTCTTCTTGCTTCTCTTTTCTTTCTTTCTTCTGCTTCATGAATTGCACGGAGATTTTCAATATGTTCTGATGATCTCTTGTGCCTCCGGCCCTAAAGCTGCTTTCCATCAAACGCTCTTGAGGAGGGGTATCTTTTCTTTTCTTTGATGAGTCCCCTTCTTACATAGGCTGTTTTCCTTTATTCTTTCTAATAAACTGCTCGGTTTTCTCTTCTTCCTCATCTGCCTCTTCCTCAACATCTCCTTATCTCTTTCTTTTCACACGTTCTCTGTATTTCTCATAGGCGGCTTTCACAACAGGAAATCTTTCTTCCCTATGCATCCACTGATGCAGCAACACCCACTCTTCAGTCTTTAGTTCTGTAATTTGACGTCCTGTCGGCAACTGAAACTTGTATAGCTCGCCATCATGTGGGAGATTCGGATGCTGGTCGTTGATGAGGAGCTAAACAAACTGTGGGTACATGGCCCATATGGAGGAATTTGCGTTGTCAACCATGCAGTAAAAGATAAGACCCACGATATCGAATGGCTGTTTTGTGCAAAGGTTGAGCATAGCAGCCGACCATTCTAAGTTCAAGCCATCATATCCGCCCTTTCTGTGTGCCAAGCTCATAGCAAATACATGAAGAATGAATCTCCAGTCCTTTGTAAGCCCCTTTCTTTTGATCTCGTTTTCTCTCTGAAGTCTCCAACATACCTCATTTCTTTAAAAACATCAAGAATGTCATCCTTCTTAACTCTGAGCGAAATCACTGTGGTTGTCTTCAATACTGAGGACTCTACGTACATTGTCCTCTGTTACCATGATCTTCTTGTTCCGTACTGTAGTCATGATTCTTTTAACTTCGTTGACCGTTAACACCTTGGCTGTTTTCCAAAACTCTTCAATATGGATGTTGTAAATGATCGGATCGGCTTGAATAGCATAGCTGATTCTGCTTGAGTTTATCCATTCCGCTACATCTTCAAAATCACTTGGAGGTGGGACCAACTTGCATGGCTGATTGTGCTTTCGTGTTTTATCCCAAATGATTTCCTTCACGATTTCTAAAATTGAAAACAAGTCAAATTAGATTTATATACATACATTATATATATATATATACGTATTAATTTATACATAAAATATATTTGGATAAAAAATAAAAATAGAAAAGAAATCTAAAATGAAATTTATAAATCCACTATTATCTACGCTAGACATTGAAACTAATTACGCCGGACACACACAACCGTACACACGAGACTCAGTGATAATTACCCCAAAATAGGATTATTTACTTTGTAATGATGTCGCGGATTTAGTCTTTGACTTGAGAAAGCATCCAGCGTAGATGCTTATCTACGCTGGTTGACCGGCGTAATTGTCAATTACGATGGTTGCTTGAACTCGCGTTCAAGACTTAAATCCGCTGACACTAGGGTTTGTGATAACTACGCCACATTCAAATTTTCTACGCTGTGTTCATAATAAATATGTTGGCTTCAAGTTTTTCTTGATAAACCCTTGAAAACCGGAAGAAACCAGATTGATGAATTTATATACACACAACAGAAACTAAAAGCGATGATTCACTGCATTCAACCAAAAGCAAATGAACATTTGAATGCCGAAAACATATCGATATGATCTTAAAAGAATTCAATCAGATTATTAGATGAGGTTGAATGTTGAAGTGGGTTTTCGGATGAAAAAGAAGAAGATGATATTTGAATTTGAAAGTATTTACATAAAATGAAAAACTGAAATATATATATATATACATAATTACTTTCCAGCGTATTTAATAAATACGTTGGATTAATAATTACGCCGCGTCCGGTTACCTTGAGGTATCTTCAAAGTTAAGAAATTTTAGAAAACAAATACGCTCGAAAATTTTAAATTTTCTCGAAAAACATGCCCTTGTTGGTTAAAAATAGTGCAAACATTTAAAAATAAGTTTAAGGAAAATGAAAAATTTGCAATTTGGATCCTGAAAATTATTTTTAGGGCCATGAAGCTTCCTTTTTCACATAAAATTTATGCTTACTGATTCGAATCCTGTGACTTTCCTGCAGAAGATCATACTGGTAACACTTCGTTAGTTTGAGATAAAATATTAGATATTTTGAATAATCAAGGCACCAGAAAAACTGTCAGTATGTTTGTCCTTTTAAATCCATGCACCTATCTTTCAACATGCGATCAGAGAACCTTTTATCATGTTGTGGTAATATTGACAAAAAATTCGATGTTCCCCCACTCATGCTGAACTGTCAGAATGTTGTGCCCGTGAGTCCCACATCAGGACATACCCCCGCGATCAAGGTATGCGCAAAGATTCCTCATAGCAGGTGAGTATATTGACCTCATTCGTTTTTGAAATTTCAACGTTAGACAATTGGTGTTCAGGTCAGTACTTCCGTACAATAAAGAGACCAAAGTCTAACGAGGGACAGATACCAAATACGGTATGATTTAAGCACTTGAATGTTTCTCAATGAGAGCTTCATTTGCGTAGGGTTTTGTCCGCATTGGCTCTTTTGTAAAGATATCATAATTGTGTCTAGGTCAGCATATATCTGGATGCAGCGGAAGAGCAACTATGATATCCCCGAATGATTAGTCAATATAAAGATCCAAAATCTCGAACTTTGGCAATCTATGAACGTAAGATTTAAGACCATTAAGCCATACGCCGCAACGTGTTACCCGCAAGTTGTACAACATTGTGGGTATTCAGAATTCTTGTGTGATCATTAGCTTTTGCCTCCTTTTCGCAGTTTACTTCAAGGTATTGCTGAATCTACTGACACGTCGTTGCTTGGGACCTCAATCTATTTATGTTTTAAGATCAAACAAAGTGTCAACAGTTTTTCTATCATTCTCATGCAGGAGTCAAACAAGGATTCTTGTTTCAACAATATTTTCTGGAATTACTTCCCCCCTTAAAATTTTATTTCGAGATTCATTGCTTAAAAAGAAATTTTAAATTTGCAGAAAATCTTTTTGTTGGACACATTTTATGAGTTTAAAAAAATTATTATTATTATTATTATTATTATTTTATTATTATATTTTTAATCACTTCCACTCAAGGAAATTGACCATCTCCAACCAGGTTACCAACTGGTTGAAGCGAGTTTTATCGAAGGCTTTCGTGAATATATCAGCTTTCTGTTGCATTGTATCCACTGACACCACTTGAATATATCCTTTCTCATACGCATCTCTGATCGCATGAATGCGAATTTCGATGTGTTTTGTTCTGGAGTGGTGGATAGGGTTCTTCACAATTCCAAGACACGCTTCATTGGCGATGAATATAAGAGTCTTCATAACGTTGATTCCATAATCCAACAACTGATTTTGTATCCACGGAACTTGAGTACAGCAACTGTAAGCTGCCATGTATTCAGCTTGAGCAGTAGATGTGGAGACTGTTGTCTGGTTTTTGCTTTGCCACGAAATGAGACGATTTCCTAAAAATTGACAGCCTCCTGAGACGGACTTTCTGTCAACTTTACAACCTGCATGATCACTGTCAGAATAAGCAATTAAATCAAAATTACTATCTTTGGGATACCACAAACCAAACTTGGGAGTTCCTTTCAGATAGCGAGAGATTCTTTTGACAACAGCTTCATGAGATTCTTTCGGATTTGTTTGAAATCGCGCACTGAGACAGACAGCCCACATAATGTCAGGCCTACTTGCGGTTAGATATATTAATGAGATTATCATAGAACAATAGAAAGATTTATTCACGGGTTTTCCTTGAAGATCCAAAGTAAGTTCCGTCTGAGCAGCAAAGGAAGTACTGGCAGATTTGCAATCATTCATGTTGTACTTGGAGAGAATATCTCTGATATACTTAGCCTGATGAATGAGTATGCCGTCTTCTCTCTGCTTCACTTCTAATCCCAAGAAAAACGTAAGTTCTCCCATCATGCTCATCTCGAATTTTGCCTTCATAACTTGCTCGAACTCCCTGCAAAGAGCTTCATCAGTTGACCCAAAGATGATATCGTCTACGTAGATCTGCACCAACATTACATCATCTCCGATCCGCTTTGTGAAAAGAGTCATATCAATTTTCCCTCTTGAGTACCCATATTCCAGAAGATATGTTGACAAAGTCTCGTACCATGCTCGAGGAGCTTGATGAAGACTATAGAGAGCTTTGTCAAGCTTATAGTACTTCGCAGGGAAGTGAGGATCTTCAAAACCTGGAGGTTGACAGACATAGACTTCTTCTTTCACCTTCCCATACAGAAATTTACTTTTTACATCCATCTGAAACACCTTAAAGTTTTTAAATGAAGCGTAGGCTAAGAAGATTTTGATAGCTTCTAAGCGTGCAACTGGTGCAAAAACTTCCTCATAGTCAATCCCCTCCTCCTGCCGAAAACCTTGAACTACCAATCTTGCTTTATTTTTGATAACTACACCACGATCGTCCATCTTGTTTCGAAACACCCACTTGGTACCAATTGGATACTTTCCATCTGGTAAATCAACGAGTTCCCAGACTTTAAGTTTCCGAAATTGGGCTAATTCTTCTTGCATTACTTGTACCCAGCTAGAGTCTTGAATTGCTTCTTCGATATCTCTTGGGACAGACTGCGAGAGAAAAGCTGCATACAATCCTGTGTTGATGGTATGTGTTTGTCCGCGTGTTTGAACTCCATCTTCAACAGAACCGATGACATTTTCAATTGGATGGTTTCGATTGGTCTTGTACCCTGCGTTGGTGTGAGTTTCTACTTGTTGAAGCAGATTAGTGAAATGTTCATCGACGTAGATAATTGGAGTTTCGTCTTCTTTAGGAGGTTCATCCACAACCTGCTGTGAAGAAGAATCATCATGTGCGGATACATTCTCAGCAGATGTGTCACCATTTACTTCGATAAAAGGAAGAGTAGGAGAGGCAGTGGCTGGGATGAAACGGGTTGTAAAAGGAGTGAAACCAATGTCTGATGGATCAAACAATGGCTCTAATGGGGTGGATTCTGCAGGTTCGGATTCAGTGACAGGTTCAGCAATGTCGAAAGTGTTGAATACAATGTCTACGTCATAAAACCAATTTGGAGCGCTTCCAATGTTAGTGGAGTTTCCTTCTTGAAAATAGATGTAATACGATTCAATCACCATCTTTGTCCGTTTGTTGTAGACTCGATATGCCTTTTGAGAAGATGAGTAGCCCATGAAGTAGCATACGTCACCTACCGCTTCAAACTTGATGAGATTATCTTCAGTGTTGAGAAGTGTGCATGAGCATCCGAACGGTCTGAAGAAATCTATCAGAGGCTTCCTTTTGAAAAGTAGTTCATAAGCTGTCTTTCCGTGAGGTTTGACAATGAGAACACGATTCAAAACGTAGCATGTTGTGTTGACCGCTTCAGTCCAGAAGATTATGGGAAGGTTGGAGTCGACAAGCATAGTTCTAGCAGCTTCGATGAGAGTTATGTTCTTGCGTTCTGCTGCTGCATTTTACTAAGGAGTTCTGGCAGCACTGTATTGAAGACGAATTCCTTTTTCTTCACAGAAGGAGACAAACGTATGATTCTTGAATTCTGTACCGTTGTCGCTTCTTACGGATTTCACCTTCAGCTTGATTACGTTTTCAATCATAGGGATGAAGCTTTTCAGAACGGAAGCTGTCTCACTCTTCGCTTTGAGGAAATATACCCATGAGAACCTGGAGAAATCATCTGTAATTACCAAACAATAAGATCTTTTAGCTAAACTTTTAACACTTATAGGGCCGAAAAGATCCATATGAAGTAATTGCAGTGGGGCAGAAATCATATTCACTGCTTTTGACTTATGAGTCTTTTTATGTTGCTTTCCTTGGGCACATGCGATGCATTTTTCTGAAAAAGGAAAATCTTTCATAGGTAAACCTCTTACTAGATTTAATTTAGAAAGCTTATTTATGTTTTTAAAGTTCACATGCCCCAAACGCCTGTGCCACAACAGTGATTCCGATTCAGATGCTCTTGAAATAAGACATGTCATTTGCTCATTTGATTTGGCAGTTTCATATTCAGCACATAGGTATTATTTTGACGGGGAGCTCTAAGCATGATCATTTCTGCAGGGACGGAGTATTCGGGTTTGAGGAATAAGCACTCCGTGTCATTGAACAACACCGAAATTCCTTTGTCACAGACTTGTGATACACTCATGAGATTGTAACACAACTCTGGAACATAGTTTACATTCTCCAGAGTAAGTGCTTCTGACACGACGTCACCTATTCCGACGATCTTCCCTCCCTTTTCGCCTCCGGAAAAGGACACAAAATCACCATCGATAACTTGAAAGTTTTTAAGCAGATCCTTTAACCCGGTCATATGCCTGGAGCATCCGCTGTCAACATGCCAGATATATTCCTTGAGCATCCGAAGCCATTTCTGAATATTATTCTGTTATACAACAACAACAACAACAACAACAAAAGATATGTACAGGTTAGCTAGCTTTTGGAACCCAGACTTGCTTTACATTAGTTCTATCATGATTTTGAGCAAGAGAGTTTTCTTTTCTTTTCCAAAAATAAGTTGAATCAACTATGCATTTTAATGATTTCTTTAGATTGTCAAATTGATCAGTAAAACTCTTAACGAGATCTTGATTAGGTTTGGAAAATTACTTGCTTTTGCAATGTTTCGCAGTATGTCCTAAATGACCACAGCGAAAGCATTGTTTGCAGTTCGATCTTTTCTTCCCGGGTGCTGAGTGCGAAGATGATGTATGTGATGAGAATCTGGAGCTGCTTGAGGAATTTGATGACGTAACATGGCTTGAATCTTTGACTTTCTTCAATTTCTTGTCAGGATGATGTTTATCTTCAATGTCGTCTTCACTGTGCTCACTGTCTGATGACGAGGTTGATTCTTGACTTTCATTTGACATTTCTCCATCACTCTCTGAAGTAGTTGTGCTTGAATCATCTCTATTTCTTTCTTCAGTAAAGCCTTTATCAGTCTCTGATGTACCTGCAACTAATGGAACAAACTCGGGAATTTCCTCTGTAGGGAACTTTCCAAATCTGGTTTTCTTCAATTCTGGCACAAAGACAAGAGATTCAAGCATAACATTTTCCTCATTAAAAACAGAGTTTAAGTCATGACTCTCAACCTCGGCATGCTCTTGGTTGTGAGTCTTAAGTGTAGGCGCAAGGCCATTGCAGTTATCCCGAATGTTCAATTTTGGCACAAAGCCATTACAGTCATCCATCCTAGATAAACTATTACAGTTATCCTGAATAGAAATTATGTTTGTCTTATTACAATTCCAGGCGAACCAGTTAACTATTGAATAACTGTCGCCTGAGTAACCGATTCCTATTTTTGAACCTCCACAATCATCTTCCTTATCGCACACATCTTCTTGACCCTCACACAGATCTGCATTGCTTTCAGACATGTTAGTATTGTTTTGTGGTTTGTAAAAAGCATTTTGATCTAAAAGATCATTTTATCGAGTAAGTCATATTTAGGATGAGGAGATGGCATAGGGACATAATTTTTGTTGTGCGGAGGAGGAAATAATTTTCTTTCATTTCCAAATTTATCCTTATATCCAATTTCATCCTTTATGAATGTCGGTCGTTGGCAGTTTACAATATCAACCAGTGCTTTTTGACTAATTTTCCATTTACCAATAATGATTTGCAATTTGTTATTTTTGTTTTGTGATTTTTCTAGTTTTTCGGTCAAATCATTTATGATACAATCTTTTCTGAAAACAAATTCTTTTAAAGTCTGCATTTCAGCTATGGTTGAATTCAACTTTCGTTGATATGCAGCTTCATTTTCTTTTAGTTCTTGATTAGTTTTCAAAATCTTTTCTTTTTCTTTAATTATGTCACGGTTGAAAGATTTGTAGTGTGCCACGACGTTCAAGCATGGTTTGGAGCACAAATTCGCTTTAAATTCATATGGTATGCTATTTACCAAATCCTTATCCTCAGTTTCTGACTTCATGGCGGTGGTAGAAGTTCCAACCGCTTCATTCTTGCTGCTACTGATGGCTTCTTGAACTGCAGGTTTCGAATCGTTCATCTCAGCTTTCTGTTTTCCCTTCTCTGAAGTTTGTTCAGCAGGATTGATGATGCTTTTCAGACCCTTGTCGTCTTTTGGAATCCTGGCGGTTTGCTTTTCAACACAATTTGAAGCAGACGTGACAGAAACAATGAAAATGTTTGCCATGAGGGCTTTGTTAACTTCACCTTTAGCCTCAGCTATTTCCTCTGACCAGTCATAATCCTCCACAACTAAGGCCTTTTGGTTATTTTCAGCAATACTGTCACTCCCTTCAATAGCCACCGGCCTTCTTGTCTGGTTGAGTTCGGCATTCTCGTTCTTCAGCAACGGGCACTCCCTCTTGAAATGGCCCAGATTTTTGCAATTGTAACATCTCAGCTTGGACTTGTCAAATCCAGCCTTTCCGAGAGCTAGCCTTTTTCCTGTTTTATCCTGGAATTTCTTCAATCGAAGAGTAATCATTGCCATCTGCCACTTTAAATCCATCTCCTCCATGTCGTCAAGATCCACTTGATACATGTCCTCAGCTGTGAGGAAATTTCTCTTCAACTCTCATGACTTGAGAGCCCATAGCTGCTTAAGAAGGTGTTAAACAGAGCAACATGTTCTGTGGATATTTTAAGTGCTTGAGCGTCGCTGGCCACGGTAGTCTTCTCGGAGGATGACGAGGCCTTTACAGAGCTTGCGGAAGCGTTGGCATAAGATTCGACAGCACTTTGAGGATTCAATCCACAAGAGGTGATGGGAGCAAGAAACGTCATATTCTTGGGAGCCGAGGTTGCAGCAGCTTGCTGAGTAAGCTTCTATGAATACCCAGTTTGGTTCATTTCTCTCTTGACAATGTCCATTTCAAAGGCTTTCAGAGTGTTGATCAGTTCCGAGAGTGTGACATGAGTTGTGCTGGTCAAGAAAGTTCTCTTAATCATCATGCATTGAAGGCTCCATTCTTTAGGGAGAGAATCTAGCAGCTTCTTGATTGATGCATAATTTGCAACAGAATTTCCCACTTTCTTCATTTTAGTCAGCACTCCCAGAAATCGACTGATGTGATCGGATAAGCTTTCGCCACGAACACTTCCAAACATGTCATACTCTTTCTGGACCATGTCTCTTTTGTTGCCCATGAGCTCCTCGTTTCCTTCATAGTGGTCGATAAGAGCCAACCACAGTTCATGAGCGGAGGTGTACTCTTCTAACAAGTTGTTATCGTCCTTGGACAGGGCCATAGTAAGAGCAGCATGAGCCTCCGGTCACTTGAATGAGAGTTCCATCTTCTTCTGTAAACGTTGATGGATCTTCGTTGATTGTATGAATGTCATCACGAATTATCATTGGAACGTGTGGACCCACTGTGACGGACATCCATTGAGTATAGTCGGTATACTCAAAGAAGGCTTTGATTATGTTTTTCCAACTGCTGAAATCTTCAGATCCTTTCAACTTCGATGGTCTTGTAGTTGTTCCAATTTCCAGCTCGGCTTGTGCAATCGGGTTGAGTGGATTGAGAGACATTTTGGTTGATTAGTGATTAAATACGCTGGAGAGTATTAAATCAGATGACAAATAAGCTGCAAGTGAGACAAATACGCTGCAAATGAGACAAATACGCTGCACTTGAAATCAAATACGCTGATGATCTCTGGCGACTTTATCCTGCGAAAAAGCTAAATCCGCTGGAACATGAAAAACAAACATAAAATGGGTTAATTTCGCTGATCACCGTGATAAAATCACTGAGGATTTTTATCACTGACTTCGAAGTCGCCTTCGATTAAATACGCTGCCACTTTTCACTGAAAATCAACAAATTCGCTGGTTTAAACCCAGCGTATTTGTTAAATACGCGATATTCAAGTTAAATCCGCTGTATTCAAGATTATCTACGCCAGCTTCAATAACAAATACGCCCAGATGGTTTTAGTACGAACAAAAACCCTATAATCACCCAAAAACGACTCAGAATTCATGTTTCTTTGCACCAAAATGACCAAAATGTTTACCAAACCACTGATTAACAACAACCCAATGATTAAACACACCAGATAAAGCCATTATAAGTCCAAAATTTGAAAAACCTTAAAACTTTGAAAATTTTTGAAAAACCTTCAAAACTTGAAGAATCTTAACAAAAACTCAAAAAATCAAGAGCACAAAGGCTCTGATACCAAATTGTGAGTCCCAAAACAGATTCGGATCACAGTGGTTGATTGTTATCACCATTAGTTGTTTGAATGTGTAAAAGTTAAGAAAAACCAAACCATGAAGATGAAGATTCTTGAATGGATCAAACAACAAGTGTTGTATATGAAATCCCAAAAAGATGTAATCAATAACAGCACCTGGATATTCGGATTAAGCACAATAACAAGAATCACAACACAAGAGTAATCACCAAAATCTGTCCAAGAAGCTTGGACAAGGGTTTCATTCAAGAACATATATATACAGATTTGACTACCTAGCATATTTAATAAATACGCTGGGAACTTAATTATGCAGCCCTGTTCTAACTTTTACATGTTGCACTTTTTACCCTTCTAGATTAACAAACTATTACAAACCAGCTCAAACTATTAATGCTCAAGTACCAACGGTCTCAAAAAGTCCTAACACTGTGAATATGCCTCTAGAACGTCTTCATATAGACCTCTTTGGACCTATGAAACCAAGACTACCTTTGGTGATTCTTATTGTTTGGTAGTTACTGATAACTACTCCAGATTTTTGTGGGTGAATATGCTGGCACATAAGAGTGAAGTTCCTAAGATCCTCAAGAATCTCCTGACGCTGTTAGAAAATCTGTACAATCTGAAGGTTAGGAGAATCAGAAGCGACAATGGCACCGAATTTAAAAATCAAGTTATGGATGAGCACTGTTCTTCAAAGGTATTTTGCATGAGTACAGTTCTCGCTACACTCCACAACAGAATGGTGTCACTGAGAGGAAGCATAGGACTCTTATTGAAACAGCAAGAATAATGTTAGTAGAATCAGAACTTCCCATTCAATTTTGGGGAGAAGCTGTTGCTACTGCATGTTACACGATGAATAGAGTTCTAAAGGTGAAGAGACATGGGAAGACATGCTTTGAGTTGCTACATAAAAGGAAACCGGATGTTTCTTTCTTAGAACCTTTAAGCTCCATGCACTATGATTGATCTACTTGGAAAGTTTGGTCCAAAGGCTATCGAAGGCTTCTTCCTTGGATATGCTACTCCAAATTTAAGGGTGTGGAATTTATCTTCGAAGAAGATTGAAGAATGGGGTGAAGTCAATGTTCAGGGATATACAGAATCAGTAAGAGCTCCAGGTGCTCCTTGGATGTTTGACTAAGATGGACTGTTCAACTCCTTTAATCTGCCAACTTTTGATGATGCATCTGCAGCGGCTCAAATGTTATTGGAAAGTGATACAGCAGTTGACTCGTCATTAGTTCGACCAATTATTGTTAACCCTCAAGTGTCGACTTCGGTTAACAATCTTGTTCAAAATGAGGAATTCGAAGATGTTGCGGATTATAATGTTTCATCAGAAGATGATGAGTTTCATGATACAAATGAAGCAACCTCTGGTGCAGTTCCTGGAATTTCTGATGTAACATCAAATATACAACCTCAAGGGACGACTGAAGGTCATGCATCTACATCCTCATACAAAATGAGGAATTCGAAGATGCTGTGGATTATAATGTTTCATTAGAAGATGATGAGTTTCATGATGCAAATGAAGCAACCTCTAGGGCAGTTCCTGGAATTTCTGATGTAACATCAAATATACAACCTCAAGGGACGACTAAAGGTCATACATCTACATCCTCATCCAATCCAGCACTCGACTTGACTGTTGATCTGAATATCAACAATCTGGGTATAAACTCTCGAGTTCTCGATGTTCCAGAAACTCGAATTCATATTACCCATCCTCAGCAGAATATTATTAGAGATGTCCAGAGTGGTGTGAAGACTCGTAATCAGCTTTGAAACAACTAGAATGCTGGACTGTTTTCATAATTAAGAGAATCTGGGGGTTAGAATGATTGGTCGTTTGCCTGCTATGTGTGCCAAGTAGAATTGAAATCTTGGAAGGAAGCAATGAAAGAAGACTCTTGGGTTGAAGCTATGCAGGAAGAACTTCAGCAGTTTCAGAAGTTGGGTGTGTAGAAGTTAGTTGACAGACCTGATAGCTACAAGAAGATTGGCACTCGATGGGTTTACAAATGCAAGAAGGATGACCGAGGTGTTGTTGTGAGAAACAAAGCGCGATTGGTTGTCCAGGGCTTTAATTAGGTCGAAGGCATTGATTACAACGAAGTTTATGCACCGGTTGCATGACTTGAGGCCATAAGAATTTTCTTGGCTTATGCGTCGTACAAGAAGTTCACCGTTTATCAAATGGATGTGAAGAGTGCATTTCTTCATGGTGTAGTGGAAGAGGAAGTATATGTTGAGCAACCGCCAGGTTTTGAAGATCCACTCCATCCCGACAAGGTTTGGCTTCTCAACAAGGTGTTATATGGTCTTCATCAAGCTCCGAGGGCTTGGTATGAAACATTGTCTACCTATCTGTTGAAGAACAGTTTTCGACGAGGCTTGATCGACTGTACTCTCTTCATCAAAGAAAGGAACGAGGATTTGCTGCTAGTGCAAGTTTATGTTGATGATATTATTTTTGGGTCTACCAACGATCAAATGTGCAAAGAATTTGAATAGGTTATGCAGGAGAAGTTCGAGATGAGCGCCATGGGAGAAATGACGTTCTTTTTAGGTTTGCAGGTTCAGCAATCAAAGGAAGGAATCTTCATTCATCCAACCAAGTACGTCGGGGATATTCTAAAGTGATTTCAAATGGACGACTCAAAGCCTTTGGGAACTCCATTAGCTCAAAATCATGGGATTACTCCAGACGGACTGGGTGAACATGTGGAACCATCTCTCTACCGTGCTATGATCGGATCTCTCATGTATCTTACTGCTTCAAGACTCGATATAATGTACCCAACATGTCTTCTGGCGCGCTATTAGTCTAGTCCAAAAGTTTCTCATTTGATGGCTGTGAAAAGGATCTTTCGTTATTTGAAGGGTCGCCCAGACACTGGTCTCTGGTACCCTAAGGATGATAACTTTGATCTGACAGCATTCAGTGATTCTGATCACGGCGGCTGCAAAATAGATGCAAAATCAACAATAGCAGGATGTCAGTTTTGGGAGAATCGCCTAGTCACGTGGCAATGCAAGAAGCAGACTTGTGTAGCTACGTCAACCTGTGAGGCTGAGTATATTTCGGCTTCTAGTTGCTGCTCGCAGGATCTTTGGATCCAACAGCAGATGCGCGACTATGGTTTTGAATTTCTAACTACTCCTATTTTTGTTGATAACGAAGCTGCTTTACAGATCACTCGAAATCCTGTACAGCACTCAAAAACAAAACACATTGAGATTAAGAATCATTTCATACGTGATTGTTATGAAAAGAAACTTATCAATGTTGTTAAAATCCACCCTGGTCACCAACGTGCCGACCTTTTCACAAAAGCCTTTGACAAATCTCGTTTTGATTATCTACTTTTGGTCAATGGCATCAAGGTGAAACCCGAGTAACTCAACCGTGGCTAATCATTTTTATACATATTTTTCTAAAGATCTAAAAACTACAAAAAGATTTTCCATTTTTCTTCGTTTTATATTTTAGGGGGAGAAATTTTCAAGAAAATACAAAAATATAGTCCTTTTATTTATTTATTTATCTTCTATACTTAAGGGGGAGAAAATTCATAAAAATACAAAAACAATAGAAAATCCAAAAATCAAAAATGAGTTTCTTGGAAAGATAAATGAAGATGATGAAATACACGTTAATCTGTCATAAACAAGTCAAAGACAAAGAATGAAAATTGATAAGTAACTTTACTCATGATATATCGGTGGGCTCACAATTAGACTAAAATGTGCAGGTTGATATAAACTTAATCGGACTTCAAGCCAGGTGGAACCATTCGTTGGCATATGGTCTTGGTACCGAAATTTCGTTTGATAGTTTGGCGAGGTTCTGAGATAGACGGTCTTTATGCTAACTTATTATATGAGTATCATGGTTGAATCTTTTGGCGAAAAATAACGATGGCGCAAGTCTAGAACTTCCATGATACCATACATACGTGTAAATACTTCATACGACCATCAAATAAGTGATAAAAATATCACATCCCCAAAAAATAAGTGATAAAATATCACAGCTTTATGCGGGAGCTAAGTTCGTCTCTTTGTCGGTACGATGGTACTAACCTGTTCACAGACTTACTCTTGTGCCCTGCATGCATATAAAAATCAAGTTCCTCATCAATAAGTGATTTAATCACATAGGGCTTGTTTTCAAATAAAAAATAAGTGAGTATCTCACATCATATACGTCAAAACAGATGATAAGCAGTATACTCACCGGTAAGATTTTCTCTCGTGCATATCTTGATACGGGAATGTGTCGTGGAGTGGTTGAACACCGACTAGTAAGTATAAATCATACTCTAATCATATCTCCTAATCATGATTACATCTGATAAGTCGAGCTTACGTGGAAAACAATACCGATAATCATAGTAGAATATATATTTATTTAATTTGCTGTTTTAACAAAACCTGTTTTTGTCAAGATTAAAAACAGGTATGATTCCTTTACCTTGAAACTCTGAAAAAGATTGTCTGGTATATATTTAGTATTAGTAATTATTTATTTTAAGTTTACTATGTTGTTAGATTAAGTTCTTTTTTGAATTAGCCAAAGTTGAGATTCAAAGGTTTTTCTACCAAGATACGCCATAAAAACCATTTGTTTTGATATCACACTTCATAAAGTACTTTCTTACAATGGTAAATTTAATGGAAACATTAACTGCTAAGCATAACAACTTGAAAGAATGATATCATTCTCGAAATACTACACTGGTTAAATGCTTTAATAGTTTTAAACACATGTCTGAAATGAGCAGAAAGCGAGTGAACATTCTGTAAAATGAGAGATGCAAAGCAAAGGAAATCCAACATCAACATGATCCGGTTAATAAGGACTTTAGCAATCCTGATGCTTCAGCCTCATCCTCGCAACAAACAGTTTCTACAATCAACTCCAGTGATAGAAGTCAATTGCTCAAGCATTAGTAACCGATCCAGTTACCTCAAGAAGATGTCAAGAGGAAACAGGAAAGGTTTGATGTTTCTAGAAAGTTTGAAGACCTGATGCTCTATCAGTGGATAGCAGATCTTCAGGGGGAGTTTGTTGATATTCTAGACCATTCAAGTATGAAGACCCAAGACTGAAGACCGAAGATCAAGCAATAGCCAAGGGGGAGTTTGTTGATACACTTTTGTGTCTGTCGCTTGTTCTTATTACGTCTGTAATTGTACGGTCTTTGCTCAAGTGTCTGTATAAGTTTGGTCGTGTCGACCAAATCAAGATATCCTCCTATCTTGGTTTCGTATGACGTTTTAGCTTGTCTGTGTTAAACAGTTGCATGTGTGCATACTGTTAAGTCTTGTGTACGTCATGTCTGCGACGCGTTCTCCGAAGTAAACATTCTGTGGAATATTTTGTACGAGAAGGATACTGCTCATACGAGCCACCAGCTTCGTACGAGGAAGTGTATGATTCGTACGAACCGACATGTTCGTACGAGCCTCTTTGGAGCAGTGCTTCGTGTGTAATAGTGTGTTCTGTATGTCTAGCAACGTACTTCGTACGAATGACATAATGATAAGTAGACATGCACCTCTCAGTTAGTGTTGGTCCTGTTGGTTCTGAAGTTAGTCATTCTGGTCTCTGGTAAAGTGCGTGGGTCACTGATCAAAGACGAACTAGCAAGTTGAGCAGGGGAAGACGCAAGAGCACAGGAAGTTGTATGAGTCGTATGAGCATTGTTTGTATATGTTTGTATTACTTCTCATCAGTTAATCAAGATAGTGAATCTTTGGTTATCCCATGTTCTTACTTTGCTTTGGTTTGCATGCATACTTGGATTCCGCACTTGTATGGATGTTGCATGAACAAGGAATAGGTTTAACTTGATCCTCAGGTGGACCTACAGTGTGTGCATAGCATGTATCTTGTATGTAGTTTGCATAAGAATCACGTATTTAGACCATTGTTTGCATGCATATTCGAGTATGAAAGTATGAATAGCATACGTTAACATGTATGTTTACTTGAATTATAAGTATAAAAGTATGCATAAAGTATAATGTTCATTATGATAGACGTCTCGAATTACAAGCCTGGGATAGAAATATGAATAAGGTACGATATAAGTTTCCAAAAAATAGAAATACGATTACACTTTCTAAATGAGGAAAGTAAAAGAATGCGAAGGATTACAGTACATGCACTGATTGGCCTTGTCTTAATTGCCGAGTGTATTGTGTGTTATGTCCTAGGCTTGATGCAAAACTACTATCGAGTCGGGGGTCTCATTGGAAGCAGCATCTCTATTCCTATGGGGGTAGAGTAAGGCTGTCTACATCTTACCCTCCTTAGCTTTGCTATTAGTGGGATTTACTGAGTATGATGCGGATAATGATGATTTTATAATATATTAAAATGTTTTACATAGTATACCATAATGATAATAGTATAAATAAAGTTGATAAGCATATAGCTAGGCATCAACAAAACATAGTCAACCCCATTTACTACCATTGATTCATAATGAAGCTCTTAAAATTAAAGATATATATTTAAATTAGAAGCTCTTAAAAAGTGTTGTGTGGCAGACCGAGTGACTCATAAGGCTGTTCTTAAAGTTAACTTCATTAAATCAGGCCGGCCCCAAAAACAGGGCGCTCAACCAAAAACGCAACTACATAAAAACAAACTTACACCAGTTTCCCCAAGAAATCGACTTCCATCTATACCTATTTTTAAACCAAAGAAACCCTACCGACTTAACTTCGCTAATAATATCTTCAATCTTTACCGGACGATTGTTAAATTTGAAGTTGTTCCTGGCACGCCAAATACTCCAACATCCGATTCTAATTATACCGAGCATGGCTTCTTTCTTCCAGTCCTTCACTCCTATAAAGTTATGTATTTCGAGCAAGTCATGAACCGAGAACGCCATGATGTTGGGGACCTTACACCAAGCGCTAATGTTCATCCATACAATAGAAGCGACCCTGCACGCGGTGAAGAGGTGCTTGGCTGATTCGTCTCCAAACTCACACAGTGATCATTTCGTATCTGTGATACCAATATTTCTTTTCATGAGCGCCAAGGCCGTCGGATTCTTTTCCATTTCAGCCCGCCAGATAAAAAGATTGCACTTACTCGGAATCCATTTGCACCATTCGGGTACGAATTTGTTGTTGGAATCCATCCCTTTCCTGAGAAGCTTCTTGACAGATCCCACACTAAAGTTTCCATCATGCTCTCCTATCCAATGCTAAATATCATTTATGTCGCTTAACTCGATCGTGTCTAACAACGCGTTTAGCTGAATCAGCTCATCGACTTCATCACCAGAGACCGGCTGCCTCTTCCAACACCAATTGTACCTGCTTCCGTTGCTACCACCCCTAATTCGGTCAATAACCTGGCACCTTTTTTCTGAATCTAAATTAAATAATGTAGGACATAGGTCACAATTATAATAAAAATTATATATATAAATATAAAATTGTAAAGATACTCTCTTTACATAATTTTGGGAAGTTGTAGTACCCATACCGTGTACAAATCCATACAAAATTAAATATGAAATACAACATATTTAAATAAATCGATTCAAATCGTTCTCTTTGACAAGAGCTTGAGAAGCGTCTTCTTGTACAATTTCCACTACGAGAACTTGAACCGCGTCTTCTTGTGCGATCCTTCTTGGCTGCAAAAAATAAATAAACTGATATTGATGGTTGTAGCTGAGCCACGTGTTCAACACGCTTCCCTTAAAACAGATTTCGCGCCTCTACTAAAGACGACGCGTCTGTTTCCTAGGGTACAACAGCCGAAGTAGTATGTACTGCCGAAGATGGCTCACGCACCCGAGGTTACATCGGATAAAATTATAGTGTTAGAACTTGTGGGAAAATATGATACGAAGGTGATGTAATCGTATAGAAACAACATATTTCTCTAAGTACCCAACACATGGGTCTTCAAGTATTTCTTCTTTCCAAGAACTCTCTATATATTCATGTATTTTTCTTGTATCCCTTCTCTTGTATTTTCGAGCATTTTTCTCTATCTCAAAATGAGGCACATAGCCTACTATTTCTACAAGAGTTGAGAATAAGTGAAAAGTCTCGCTTAATTAGCTACTTAATTATATACTTAACTTAAGACATAAAGACTCAAATTAAAAGACATAAAAACTCTATTCAAGAGTTTAATCTTTAATTCACCATATGAAGAGTTTATTAATAATTATAATTTCCTTAAATTATAATTCACTAAATATCCATTCACCAAATTTCCAACAAATAATCCAGGAAATTTTTCCTTCAGAGGTTCGTTTATGACCCAAGGGTCAAGCCAAAAACGAGATCGTGCCACCATTGTCAATCGAGCCTTTGAAAAAGTTCAATCTTAGAGCTCGCTATCACCTTAGCGATCGAACACCAAACTCCACCCATAGACTTCCTAGCCGGCAAAAACTCCCAGCATAATCTGTTCGTATGAATCGCGTTTATCACTTTAGCCCATAAGTTGTCTTGTTCAGTGTCACACCCCAACCGATGGTAGAAATCAGAGTGAGACGAAATAGATTGCTCAAGACATCATAACACTAATTGCGACAATATTAAATTCAAAAATCCGTTTCATTTCATATATCAAATTGTCAATTACAACATAAATCAAAATACAACAACTTCAATAAAATTACAACATAAAAGCCTAACATTCTAGGTTTGTTTCTATGTCGTCCCTACTAGATTCGTCATAAGCATCATCATCAACTTGTAACATGTTAAAGTACGGTTCAATGCAAAAGCATTGGCGAATACACAAGTGTATGTACATAGCATAAGTATAAAAGAGTTTTACTCAAATCCTCATGACAATTGTATAAAAGTTAAGCTAGCATGCAATACTAATTGTCAAACCCAAGTGTCCACAAGAATTAAGTGTCCCTCATCACAAAAGTAACGAGACTATTTAAGAATAAGAATCAGCTTAAGCTTAACACTACCCCGACAGGCGGTGTGCTACTCCTATAGCGCAATATATGTTAAGTTGGAGCTAGCTAAGTTAATGACAAGAAGCATGTATGAATCTAGCATGAACCTAGGCATAGCAATAAGAATGTATAACGGATCGAGTGTATAAAGCATGTAGTGTGTGTGTATTCGTGTGTTTTGTAAGTTAACATGTTACAAGCCAAATTGTGTAAAAAGGGAAATGGGTCAAGTGTACTTACGGTTTTGCAAGCTTCCACTTGGTAATTTCCGTGAAGAGTTTGGAGAGTTGGAGGAACACCGAGTTATCCTACATGAGGAAAACGTAGGTTGGTAAGTATGCGGATGATAACGGAGGATTAGGAATCTAAATGAACCAAAGTATGTATACGAGAAAATAATCACCTAGACTTAATACTCATTTTTGACACTATAATACCCATTTGGGTTTATGTGTTTTCATGGGTTAAGATACCCATTAGAATCGTAACGAGAAGTTAAGTACTTAGGTGATGTAACCTAGTACCATGACGGACAATCATTCAATTATCATCAAGGTTTCGGTTAGTGTATATATTTATATATTATATAGTATACGTAATAAGTATATCATGGAAGTTCATAGAAGTCATGCATGGAGGTAGGTGGATAACCTTCCTTTAGCCTCTTTCGTATTGTTCACCAATGCACAAGTTGTCACAAGGACAACAAGGATGGTCATGAATAAGTACAAATGAAAATAAAGGTTAAAAAATAATCAAAATCATTAAGTGAGGTGGTGGATTGAAGGTATGATAGCCAAGGCTTCCAAGTAATCACACACTACCAACTCAAGTCTTGTTTCAAGAACAAGCTTGGAAAGATACAACACTTGTGGGTTAAAACCCTATTAAAACGGAAAGTTTCTTACACTTGGGAACTTAAATATGGTAATGTTCCATGTTGGTTTTCCATGGAAACTTATGGAAACACTCCTAGAGGGTGTTCCAAGTATTAAGAAAAAGAAGAGTAAAGAAGGGAGGGAAAGGTGAGTTAGAACTCACTTGAAAGTCTTGAATTTTCTGGATTGAGAGAGAGATGAATGTTTGAGGTGTGAAATGAGAGTGGGAGGAGGTGGGTATTTATAGTTGAGGTTAGGGGTGAGTTAGGTGGGTGTAATAAATGCAAGAAACACATAATTGCCCAATCCATGAGCTAGAAACAAGAATCTACGGATTATGCCCTCTCGCGGGACGCGAGAGGAGATAAGAGAGACGGTCGCGGGGCGCGAGCGGCCCTAAATCAGGAAATTTGTTTGATTTTTGTCACTTATAGTCCGTGAACTTAGTTTTTCCTTCATTTATGCTAAAACTTGGTATTTTGGCATGTTTTTAATGCATATGTAAGTATATTTTGAGTATCAAGTATGAATGTATGAGTATTTGCACGTATAACAAGTATCGGTTTGTATGTAAACATGTATTAAACGATTGATTGCATGTAAGACAAATATATATCAAGTATGAATTTTATTACGATCAAAGTCTCGGATTACAAGATTTGGGAAAAGAAATATGTATGCGATATGTGAGTCACAAAACAGATTCGGATCATAGTGGTTGATTGTTTTCACCCAAACAACTATGGATTAGTTGTTTGAATGTGCAAATACTAAGAAAAACCAAGCAAAGAAGATGAAGAATCTTGTTTGGATTAAACAACTAGTGTTGTATATAAAATCCCAATAACATGTAATCAATAACAGCACCTGGATATTCGTATGAAAGCACAACAGCAAAAATCACAACACAAGACGATCACCAAAATCTGTCCAAGAAACTTGGACAAGCCATTCATTCATGAACATATATATACAAACTGACTACCCAGCGTAATTAATAACTACGCTGGATAGTTAAATACGCCGCCAACATTTAAGTTTCATACAATTACACTTTTGACCCTTCAACATTGTCTAACTAATATAAACCAGCTCAAACTACGGATAATCAAGCACAACGGTCTCAAAATGTTCTAACAATATCCCCCATAGACCGTTGCGTGCTTGAGTTTCTTCAATCTTGTTTCGGAGCTTCTGGGTCTGCGGCGGGTCCTTCAACCTTGTCTTGTGCAGCTTGAACGATAGGTCTATCTGTGGATGCTTCGGTTGTTTCTTCAGAGCTTAGATTAACAATAGCTTCACTTGAGGGTTGTTGTAACTCCGTAGTGGCTTCATATGTGGATGAAACCGGAGTTTGATGGTGAGATGCAGCTTGAGATGGTGAGGAGGTTTTCTGTTGTGATGATGACTTATGCTTTCTCTTTCTTTTTCTTGCCTCCTCCTTTTCTGACTGCTTCTGAATCCTGAGAACAATTTCCATCATCTCTATCTTCCTGTCTCGAGCTCGTTCCACAGCCCTTTGGAATAGCATTCCTTCTTCTCTATACTCATTTCCGGCTCCAACGTGGATTTTGTGACCAAAGAGAATGTTAAGATCGGAGAAGCAGAACATGAAAACATCCATCGGGTCTAGAATTCAAATACCATCGTTAGACGCTAATCGGGTCACTGCTTCTCCTGTCTTCCCATCGTAAAACCATTTCTTGAAGTGTGTAAGCATGACAGGTTATTCAGGTGGAATTTTAACTTTAGTTTCGACCTTAGCAGGACCAATCACCCATGTAACCATTCCTTTTCCTGTGATGGGATCTTTGGTCGTCTTTGATACTCTTCTTCGAGGTCATTGCGGCTTGAAAACTGTGAAGCCCCGATTGCATTGTTTTAAAATGAGTCTTTCAAAGTCAGCTCCGATGCTACTGTTGGTCGGGTTTATCAGGTCTAGCCTCCCCAGTTCTCGAATGTCCCATCTTGGAAGGCTTTTCATGTCAGCTCCAGTCTTAAAATGCTGAATAACACCACCTCGTCTCTTCACGATGAACATCCCTTTGAGATTGCAGTACTTCCAGCTTATTATTCTATCAGTGACTTCTGATTTTTCAATGGTAACCACCTGATAGAAGTCTGGAAGCTTTTCCCTTTCTTTTCTGAACCATTCTGGATGCATTGGAGTTAGTGCTTCACCATCCTCAGTTTCATAAATAGTATCTTCTTCCAAACCCCACTCAACAAATCTTGCTGGTATTTCATCTCTGTCTACCTCCTCCTCCTTACTTTCGTCATCCTCAGTGACGTTCACAGCCGATTCTAGGCGCCTTTTCTTCTTTTCTTCAGCCTCAGCTCTTTGCCTTTCCTCTTCAGTCTTAAACTTCTCATAATAAAAAATATCAACAGATGAGAACTCGGTGGTATGTTCACTTTGGTGCAAAGTTCTCTGATCATATGGTACATCTTTTCCATCCCATCTTTCTGAAATCTCACAAATCTTGTCTGTTCTTTGACGTATGCATGAAGCTCTTTGTTTTTCTTTCTTTGTTCCCTCAGCTTCTCATGAAGAACGTTAGTGTTGCTTACTTGATGTTTCAGCAGACAGATTTCCTGAGCCGGACCTTTCCCAATGTCTTTGGCTAGCTTATCGTACAAATCCTGAAATGGACGAGGTCTGCGAGGAGCTTGTTGCGGCATTTGTCTTAGTGATTCCTCTGTCGAAGGTCCTTCCCCAGTTTTCTTACGCTTCTGTGGGGGAGATGGACTTAGGGCTTCTGGATCAACAATCAGCTGATCTACAAACTCGTCTAACTGCTCTTGCTCGGTGGTGACTGTCACTGGTGTTTCAGATTCTGTCATATGACGTCTCTTTCTTCTAGTTTCTCTCTTCTCTCTTTCTTCGGCCTCATGAATTGCACAGAGATTCTCTATATGCTCGCGATGTTCTCTAGTACCTCCTGCCCTAAAACTGCTTTCCATCAATCGCTCTTGAGGAGCATTGTCTTTCTGTTTCTTCGAGGAGTCCCCTTCCTTCATAATTTTCTTTCCTTTATTCTTTCTGATCAGCTGCTCGGTTTCTTCTTCTTCTTCCTCCTCATCACCATCTCCTTGTCTCTTTTTCTTTACACATTCTCTGTATTTCTCATAGGCTGCTTTCATGACAGTATATCTTTCCTCCCTATACATCCACTTATGCAGCCGTACCCATTCCTCAGTTTTTAGCTTGGTGATCTGACGCCCTGTTGGCAGCTGGAACTTGTATAAGTCGCCGTCATGAGGAAGATTTGGATGTTGGTCATTGATGAGGAGCTGAACAAAACGAGGGTACATGGCCCATGTGGAGGAATTAGCATTATCAACCATGCAGTAAAAAATGAGGCCAGAGATATTGAATGACTGCTTTGTGCAGAGGTTAAGCATAGCAGCCGATCATTCCAAGTTCAAACAGTCATATCCTCCTTTCCTATGTGCCAAGCTCATAGCGAATACATGAAGAATGATCTCCAGTCCTTGGTAAGCCCCTTTCTTTTGATCTCATTTTTCTCTCTGAAGTCTCCAATATACATCATCCCTTTAAACCCATCTAGGATGTCATCCTTCTTCATTCTGAGCAAATCATTGTTCTTGTCTCCAAGACTAAGGACTCTGCGTATGTTTTCCTCTGTAACTACTATCTTCTTATTTCTGATTGTAGTTGTGATTCTTTTAATTTCGTTGACGGTCGACAATTTGGCTGTCTTCCAAAACTCTTCGACGTGGATACTATAGATGATCAGATCGGCTTGTACAGCGTAGCTGATCCTACTTGAATTTATCCACTCTGCTACATCTTCAAAATTGATTGGAGGTGGGACCAGCTTGCATGGCTGATTGTGCTTTCGAGTTTTATCCCAAATAATCTCCTTCACCATTTCTGAAATAAAAAACAAGATAAGTTAGATTTTTGTTCGTAGATATATATATATATATATACATAAGTATAAGTATATACAAATATATAATAGTAACATAAAGAAATATAAAAAGAAACTGACAAATCCGCTACTAAATGCGCCGGGCAAAATAGTTAAGTTCACCGGACACAAGACTAAGTTCGCCGGACACAAGAAACTGACACACCTACACTGAGTAAGAATTATTTACGCTGCACACGACTAGCGGATTTAAACTTTGACACGAGATTAAGTCCAGCGAAGATAATTATCTACGCTAGATTACCGGCGTAATTGTCAATTACGCCGGTTGCTTGAACTCGCGTTCAAGACTTAAATCCGCTGGTTCAGGTTTGTGATAACTACGCCAATTTTAAATTATCTACGCTGCATTCATAGTAAATACGCTGGCTTCAAAGATTTCTTGATAAACCCCTTAAAAACTGGATAATCCTGATTCAAATGAATATTCAGTTCGATCATATTTTAAGATTAACACACTATATCAACACATACTCCACATTATAAGACTTAGAACATACCGATATCGATCTAAATGAAATCCGATTGAATTATTCGGTGATGGTTGAAAAGGAGTTTTGGGTTTTCGGAGATAGAAGAAGAAGATGAAGATGATTTGAAAAGGTTTGCAAAAAAAATGAAACTGGATTATATATATATATACATGATTACCTTCCAGCGTATTTAATAAATACGCTGGAACATTAAATACGCCGCGTTAATATGTTTGTAAGATATCTTCATTTTTAAGAAAGCTTATAAACAAATACGCTAGAAGATTTTAACTTTTCTCGAAAAACATGCCCTTTTTTATTAAAATAATAGTGCAAAAATTTAAAATAATCTTAAGAGAAAAGAAAAATTGCAATCTGGATCCTGAAAGTTGTTTTGGGTCCGGAATCCTCCTATTTCACATAAAGTTTATGCTAACTGACTTGAATCCTGCGACTTTCCTGCGAAAGATCATACTGGTAGCACTTCGTTCATTTGAGATAAAATGTTAGATATATAAAATAATTTAAGGCACAAGAAAAACTGTCAGTATGTTTGTCCTTTTAAATCCATGCGCCTATCTTTCAACATGCGATTGGAGAGCCTTTTTATCATGTTGCGGTAATATTGACAAGAACTTCAATATTCCCCACTCATGCTGACACAGTCAGAATGTTGTGCCCGTGAGTCCCACGTCAGGACATACCCCCGCGAACAAGGTATGCGCAAAGATTCCTCATAACAAGTGAATATACTGACTTCATTCGTTTTTGAGATTTCAACGTTAGACAGTTGGTGTTCAGGTCAGTACTTCCGTACAGCAGAGAGACCAAGGTCTAACGAGGGATATGGCAGATACCAGATGTGGTACGATTAAAGCACTTGAATGATTCTCAATGAGAGCTTCAATTGTGTAGGGTTTTGGCCGTATAGGCTCTTTTTGACAATGTTTCTAGGTCAGCATATATCTGGATGCAGCAAAAGAGCAACTATGATATCCCCGAATGATTAGCCAATATAAAGACCCGAAATCTCAGACTTTGGCAATCTATCAACGCAAGATTTAAGACCATTAAGCCATATGCCGCAACGTGTTACCCGCAAGTTGCACAACATTGTGGGTATTCAGAATTCTTGTGTGATCATTAGAGTTTGTCTCCGTTTTGCAGTTTACTTCAAGGTATTGCTGAATCTACCGACACGTCGTTGCTTGAGGCCTTCATCTTTTTCTGTGTTAAGATCAGAACGAAAGTGTTAGCAGTTTTTCTATCATTTCTCGTGCAGGTGCCAAAGAAAAGATTCAGTCTCAAAAATGTTTTCTGGAAAACTTCCCCCTTAAAAATTTTATTTTCGAGAATCCATTGCTTGAAAAGAAATTTTAACTTTGCAGAAAATCTTTTTGCTGGGCACATTTTATGAGATTGTTATTTATTATGAAAACCCCCTTTTTTTACCAAAAGTCAGTTCACTCAAGGAAGTTCACCATTTCCAACCAGGTTACCAACTGGTTGAATCGAGCTTTATCGAAGGCTTTCGTAAATATATCAGCTTTTTGTTGCACTGAATCCACTGGCACCACTTGGATGTATCCTTTCTCGTACGCATCTCTAATCGCATGAATGCGAATTTCGATGTGTTTCTTTCTGGAGTGGTGGATAGGATTCTTCACAATCCCCAGACACGCTTCATTGTCGATGAATATTGGAGTCTTCATGATGTTGATCCCATAATCCAACAACTAATTCTGTATCCAAAGGACTTGTGAACAGCAACTGTAAGCTGCCGTGTATTCAGCCTAAGCGGTAAATGTAGAGACTGTTGTCTGCTTTTTGCTCTACCTCGAGATAAGACGATTTCCCAAGAATTGGCAACCTCCGGAGACAGATTTTCTGTCTACTTTGCAACCTGCATGATCACTGTCAGAGTAAGCAATTAGATCAAAGTTACTATCTTTAGGATACCACAACCAAGCTTTGGAGTTCCTTTGAGATAGCGAAAAATTCTCTTGACAGCAACATCATGCGATTCTTTGGGATTTGTCTGAAAGCGGACACAGAGACAGGCAGCCCACATTATGAGGCCTACTGGTGGTCAGATACATTAACGAGCCAATCATTGAGCGATAGAGAGATTTGTTCACTGGCTTTCCTTGAAGATCTGAAGTGAGTTCCGTCTAAGAAGCAAAAGGAGTGCTGGCGGATTTGCAATCATTCATGCTATACTTTGAAAGAATATCTCTGACATACTTAGCTTGATGAATGAGGATACCATCTTTGCTTTGCTTCACTTCCAATCCTAAGAAAAACGTGAGTTCTCCCATCATACTCATTTCGAACTTCGATTTCATCACCTTCTCGAATTCTCTGCAAAGGGCTTCATCTGTCGACCCAAAAATGATGTCGTCTACGTAGATTTGAACCAACATCACATCTTCTCCAATCCTTTTTGTGAAGAGAGTCATGTCAATTTTGCCTCTTGAATATCCACACTCCAAAAGATATGTTGACAAAGTCTCGTACCATGCTCTAGGTGCTTGGTGAAGACCATAGAGAGCTTTGTCAAGCTTGTAGTATTTCATGGGAGAATGAGGATCTTCAAAACCTGGAGGTTGACAAACATAAACTTCTTCTTTCACTTTCCCATATAGAATAGCACTCTTTACATCCATTTGAAACACCTTAAAGTTTTTGAATGAAGCATAGGCCAAGAAGATTCTGATGGCTTCTAACTGAGCAACAGGTGCAAAAACTTCCTCGTAGTCAATCCCTTCTTCCTGTCGAAACCCTTGAACCACTAATCTAGCCTTATTCTTTATAACTACACCACAATCATCCATCTTATTACGAAACACCCACTTGGTTCCAATTGGATAATTTCCGTCTGGTAGGTCAACGAATTCCCAGACTTTAAGTTTCCGAAATTGTGCCAATTCTTCCTGCATGGCTTGTACCCAACTTGAATCTTGAATAGCTTCTTCAATATCCTTTGGGACAGACTGCGAAAGAAAGGCTGCATACAGTCCTGTGTTGATGGTATGTGTTTGACCACGTGTTCGAACTCCATCTTCAACATAACCAATGACATTTTCAATTGGATGGTTTCGATTGGTCTTGTACCCTACATTGGTGTGAGTTTCAACTTGTTGAGGCAGATTAGAGAAGTGTTCATCGACGTAGATGATTGGAGTTTCGACTTCTTTGGGTGGTTCATCCACAGCCTGTTGTGAAGAAGAATCATCATGTGTAGATGCATTCTCAGCAGATGTGTCACCATTTACTTCGAACACCGGAAGAGTAGGAGAGGCAGAGACAGGGGTGAAACGGGTTGTGAACGGAGTAAAACCAATGTCTGAGGCATCAAACAAAGGTTCCAACGGAGTGGATTCTGCAGGTTCGGATTTAGTGATGGGTTCATTGATGCTGAAAGTGTTGAATATAATATCCACGTCAGCGCTTCCAGTGTTAGTGGAGTTTCCTTCTTGAAAATACACGTAGTATGATTCAATCACCATCTTGGTCCTTTTATTGTAGACTTGATATGCCTTTTGTGAAGATGAATATCCCATGAAGTAGCACACGTCACCGACTGCATCAAACTTGATGAGATTGTCTTCAGTGTTGAGAAGTGTGCATGAACATCCAAACGGTCTGAAGAAATCTACCAAAGGCTTTCTTTTGAAAAGTAGTTCATAGGCTGTCTTTCCATGAGGTTTGACGATAAGAACACGATTCAAAACATAGCATGCTGTGTTGACCGCTTCAGCCCAGAAGATTATGGGAAGCTTAGAGTCGACAAGCATAGTTCTAGCAGCTTTGATGAGAGTTCTGTTTTTGCGTTCTGCTACTCCGTTTTGCTGAAGAGTCCTGGCAGCACTGTATTGGAGGCGAATTCCCTTATCTTCACAGAAGGAGACAAACGTATGATTTTTAAATTCAGTTCCGTTGTCGCTTCTGATGGAGTTGACTTTCAGCTTAATCACGTTTTCAATCATGGGAATGAAGCTCTTCAGAATGGATGCCGTTTCGCTTTTTGCTTCAAGAAAGAATACCCATGAAAACCGTGAGAAATCATCTGTAATCACCAAACAATAAGATCTTTTAGCTAAACTTTTAACGCTAATTGGGCCAAAAAGATCCATGTGAAGTAATTGCAGAGGAGCAGATATCGTATTCACTGTTTTGGACTTATGAGGCTTTTTATAATTCTTTCCTTGGGCACATGCGATGCACTTTTCTGTAAAAGGAAAATCTTTCATAGGTAAACCTCTTACTAGATTTAATTTAGAAAGTTTCTTTATGTTCTTAAAATTCACATGCCCCAAACGCCTGTGCCACATCAGTGATTCTGATTCAGATGCTTTTGACATAAGACATGTCATTGGTTTTTTTGATTTGGCATTCTTCATATTTAGCACGTAGGTGTTATTTTGACGGGGAGCTCTAAGCATGATCATTTCTTTTGGGAAGGAGTAACCGGGTTTGAGGAATAAGCACTTCGTGTCATTGAACAGCACTGCGATTCCTTTGTCACAGACTTGTGAAACACTCATAAGATTATAACACAATTCTGGAACATAATTCACATTCTCCAAAGTGAGTGCTTCTGACACTACGTCACCCATTCCGACGATTTTTCCTCCCTTTTCGTCTCCGGCAAAGGATACAAAGTCACCATCAATAACTCGAAAGTTGGTAAGCAGATCCTTTAGCCCGGTCATGTGCCTGGAGCAACCGCTGCCAATGTGCCAGATATATTCCATGAGCATCCGAAGCCATTTCTGAATTTTATTCAGTTATACAACAACAACAACAAGAAAATATGTACAATTAGCTAGTTTTTTGAACCCAGACTTGCTTTATATTCGTTCTATCATGATTTTGAGCAAGAGTGATGTCTTTTCTTTTCCAAAAACAGGTTGAATCAACTATGTATTTTACTGATTTCTTTAAACTGTCAAAATGATCAGTGAAACTTTTAACTAGATCTTGACTAGGTTTAGAAAATTTCTTGCTTTTACAATGTTCCACCGTATGTCCTAGATGACCACAGCGAAAACATTGTTTTTGACTCGATCTTTTCCTCCGGGGTGCTGAGTGTGAAGATGATGTATGTGATGAGAGTTTGGAGCATCTTGAGAAGTTTGATGATGTAATGTGGCTTGAATCTTTAGCTTTCTTCAGTTTCTCTTCAGGATGATGTTTATCTTCAATGTCGACTTCACTGTGCTCACTGTCTGATGAGGAGAATGATTCTGACTTTCATCTGATCTTTCTTCATCGCTTTCTGAAGTTGTTGTGCTTGAATCTTCAGTGAAATCTTTATCAGTCTCTGATGCACTTGCAACTGATGGAACAAATTCTGGAATTTCCTCTGTAAGGAATTTTCCAAAATTGTTTTTCTTTAGCTCTGGCACAAATACAGGAGATTCAATCATAACATTTTGATCATTGAGAGCAAAGTTTAGGTCATGACCCTCAACCTTGGCAAACCCTTGGTTGCGAGCCTTAAGTGTAGGCACATTGCCATTACAGTCATCCTGAATTGTCAATTTAGGCATATAGCCATTACAGTCATCCATCCTAGATAAACTATTACAGTTATCTCGAATAGAAATTTTGTTCGTCTTATCACAATCCCAGGCGAACCAGTTAACAGTTGAATAAATGTCGCCTGAATAGCCTATTCCTATTTTCATCCCTCCACAATCATCTTCCCCATCGCACACATCTTCCTTACTCTCGCACAGATCTGCATTACTTTCAGAAAGGTTAGTGTTGTTTTTGGATTTATAAAAAATACTTTGATCCAAAAGACCATTTTTATTTATTAAGTCGTTCTTAGGATGAGGAGATGGCATAGGAACATAATTTTTGCTGTGCGGAGGAGGAAATAATTTTCTTTCGTTTCCGAGTTTATCTTTATATCCAATTCCGTCCTTTATGAATATCGGTCGTTGGCAGTTTACAATGTCAACCAGTGCTTTTTGGCTAATCTTCCATTTATCAATAATGATTTGTAACTTATTGTTTTCGTTTTGAGATTTTTCTAGATTTTCGGTCAAACCATTTATGATAAAATCTTTTATGAAAACATATTCCTTTAGAGTCTGCATTTCAGCTATGGTTGAATTCAACTTTCGCTGATATGCAGCCTCATTTTCTTTTAGTTCTTGATTTATTTTCAAAACTTTTTCTTTTTCTTTAATTATATCATGGTTGAGTGATTTGTAGTGTGCCACGACGTTCAAACAAGGTTTTGAGCACAGCTTTGCTTTAAATTCATATGGAATGCTGTTTACCAAATCCTTATCTTCGGCTTCTGATTTCATGGCGGTAGAGGATGTTCCAACCGCTGCATTCTTGCTGGTACTGATGACTTCTTGAACAGCAGGCTTCGAGTCATTCAATTCAGCTTTCTGTTGTCTCTTCTCTGAGGCAGGAGAGATGATGCTTTTCAAACCAGTGTCATCTTTTGGAATCTTGGAGGTTTGTTTTTCAACATCATTTGAGGCAGACGTGGCCGAGATAGTGGTAATGTTTGCCATGAGAGCCTTGTTTACTTCACCTTTTGCCCCAGCTATCTCCTCCGGCCAATCAAAATCTTCCACCACTAAAGCCTTATGATTGTTTTCAGCAGCGTTATTATTTCCTTCAATGGCAATTGGCCTCCTTGTCTGGTTGATTTCGGGATTCTCGTTCTTCAGCAACGGACACTCTCTTTTGAAGTGGCCCAAGTCTTTGCAGTTATAACATCTAAGCTTAGATTTGTCAAATCCAGCTTTTCCAAGAGCCAACCTCTTTACTGTTTTATCTTGGAATTTCTTCAACCGTAGAGTGATCATTGCCATCTGCCACTTCAGATCCATCTCCTCCATGTCGTCTGGATCTACTTGATACATGTCTTCTGCTGTTAGGAATTCTCTCCTCAAGTCTCCTGACATAAGCGCCTCATAGCTACTTAAGAAAGTATTAAAAAGAGCTACATGTTCTGTGGAAATTTTAAGTGCTTGAGTGTCACTGGCCACGGTGGTCTTCTCAGAAGATGACGAGGCCTTTACAGAGTTTGCGGAAGCATTTGAATAGGATTCGACAGCACTTTGTGGATTTGATCCACATGAGGTGACAGGAGCAAGAATGACATATTCTTGGGAACCGAGGTTGCAGTAGCTTGCTGAGACGCCTTCTGAAAATATCCAGCTTGATTCATCTCTCGTTTCACGATGTCCATTTCAAAGGCTTTTAAAGTGTTAATCAGTTCTGAGAGAGTAATTGGAGTTGTGCTGGTGAGGAAAGTTCTCTTAATCATCATGCATTGAAGACTCCATTCTTTTGGTAGAGAATCTAGCAGCTTCTTGATCGATGCATAATTTGCAACTGGGTTTCCCACCTTCTTCATCTTGGTCGGACAAGCTTTCGCCACGAATACTTCCAAACATATCATTTTCTTTCTGCACCATGTCTTGTTTGTTCTCCCTGAGTTCCTCATTGCCTTCATAATGATCGATTAGAGCCAACCACGTTTCATGTGCCGAGGTATATTCTTCAAACAGATTGTTATCATCCTTTGACAGAGCCATAGTGAGAGCAGCGTGAGCCCTTCTGTCATGTTGAATGAGTGTCCTATCTTCATCTGTGAATGTTGAAGGATCTTCATTGATAGTACAAATGTCGTCACGTATTATCATGGGAACATACGGGCCCACAGTGACTGGCATCCATTGAGTATAATCGGTATACTCAAAAAAGGACTTGATCCTGTTTTTCCAGCTGTTGAAATCTTCCGAGCCTTTCAACTTTGGTGGCCTTGTAGCGGTTCCAGTTTCTAGTTCGGCTTGAGCAATCGGATTGAGTTGATTGAGAGACATGATGGATGAACGAAGATCAATTACGCTGAGATTTACTAGATCAGAGAACAATTACGCTCGCTAAAGGATAATTATGCTGGACCAAAGATTTAAATACACTGCACTTGAAACAATTACGCTGATGGGATCGGCGATTTTGTCCTGCAAAAAGCTAAATCCGCTGGATATTCGAAATCAAGCAAAGGTTTAGTTAATTTCACTGAACACCATGATAAAATCGCTGAGGATTAGTATCACTGATTTCGAAGTCGCCTTCGAGTAAATTCGCTGGACAGTTACGCTGCCAATATGATAACTACGCTGATTTGAGACCAGCGTAGTTGTTAACTACGCTGAATTCAAATTAAATGCGCTGGATTCAAAATAAATACACCAACTTCAAATATATCTACGCTAGCTTCATCGTTAAATACGCCCATAAGGGTTTTAGTACGAACAAAAACCCTCTAAACACCCAAAAACGACCCAAAATTCATGTTTCTTTGCAGCTAAATGACCAAAATGTTTACCAAACTACTTATTAACAACTCCCCAAAGATTAAACACACCAGATCAAGCCATTTTAAGTCTAAAAACTTGAAAAACCTTGAAACTTTGAAACCTTTTGAAAAACCTTCAAAACTTGAAGAATCTTAACAAAAACTCAAACAATCAAGAGCACAATGGCTCTGATACCAAATTGTGAGTCTCAAAACAGATTCGGATCACAGTGGTTGATTGTTTTCACCCAAACAACTATGGATTAGTTGTTTGAATGTGCAAATACTAAGAAAAACCAAGCAAAGAAGATGAAGAATCTTGTTTGGATCAAACAACTAGTTTGTATATAAAATCCCAATAACATGTAATCAATAACAGCACCTGGATATTCGTATGAAAGCACAACAGCAAAAATAACAACACAAGAAGATCGCTAAAATCTGTCCAAGAAACTTGGACAAGCCATTCATTCATGAACATATATATACAAACTGACTACCCAGCGTAATTAATAATTATGCTTGATAGTTAAATACGCCGCCAACATTTAAGTTTCATACAATTACACTTTTGACCCTTCAACATTGTCTAACTAATATAAACCAGCTCAAACTATGGATAATCAAGCACCAACGGTCTCAAAATGTTCTAACACGATACGAATACAAGTTTCCATAAATAGGAACACGATTACACTTTCTAATTAAGGAAAATATGAAAAAGCAAGGCATTACATTCAGTTTTTAACGCTTGGTGTAAGATGGTGAAGATGGTCGGAGCTGAAGATGGTGAATTCAGATATGGAACTGGTCTCGGAGCCCGAGATCTTTCTTGGAGATGACTGAATTTAATTGGTTACTAAGAGATTTGGATGCTGTTAGGATAGATGGAAATGGTTAGGGCGGTCGAATGAAGAGTTTTCTGTTGGAGCTGTTAGTAGGTGATGGATACATGAAATGTGGTGAACAGTAATATATATATATATATATATATATATATATATATATTATGAACTGGAACAAACAGATTCCGCTGAAATCCAATGTATTTTTGTGGAGAGCTGAGATGGATCGTATTCCTACTGCGGATGCTTTGAAGGCCAGGAACATTCACATCGATGATGAGGCATGTCCCTTGTGTAGTTTGTGAGGAAACAACCAGACATCTCTGTTTCTGCTTTGTTGCTGCTCGGGTTTGGAACTACGTTTCGGTTTGGTGTAGAGTGGCCTTGTTCGCTCCTACGTCGATTAGAGATCTTTTGGAGTTAGGCAACTCGGTGGGCCTTAGTGGGAATGTGAAGGAGGCGTTTGAATGTATTATAAAGATGGGGTGTTGGTGCATATGGCGTGCTAGAAACAAGCTTAAGTTCGAGAACAAGCAGGCTCGGGTTGAAGAGATTGTCAAGGATTTGAAGACAACTAGCTTTATTTGGTATAGTAATAGAGTTAAAAATAGAATGGTTTTGTGGAATGATTGGTGCAATTTTGTAATTATGTAAGTGTGGTTGTTTTCTGGCCACCCTGTTTTGCGGGTGATGTGCATTAATTAAGTTCATGTTTCAAAAAAAAAACAAAAACAAAATAAAACCCGTTTACTACCATAAAGAGGCGGTTTGTAAATAAAAGGAGTTGAGAAGGGATTGTATTATGTATATATCAAGTGTCGATTCGAGCTAGCTGAAGTTTAAGATTGAATTTATATAAGCTAGCTCGGTTTGGTTTGGCTTGAAAATACTCTAACAAGCTAAAACGTTTGCTTGAACTCACCCTCCAAGAAAATATTTTTTAAATACTCTAACAAGCTAAAACATTTGCTTGAACTCATCCACCTCGCAGCTCAAGGACTGGACACATATATTTTTTTAAAGAAAGTCGATACATAAAGGAAGAAGTATGTCGATCGGAAGAACACATCAATGTCACATTAAAATACTTGGATTTGCTTAATACCAAATAAGAAATCGTAATAAACACTAATACAAGTTAGAAGGTGTGGAGTACACACTTAATTAAAATTGTTATGGCTTTGAACACCATGAAACCTTAATAGTTCTTAGGGAAGCCCCTAGACTATGGGGTTCCAAAGGGTAACACCCTGATTGGGTCCAAGGGGTTCTGCCCCTAGGCGGGGGTCACGTGAGTTTCCCCTAACGGGTCATCATAGTCAAAAAAGAAATAAAAAAACATGAGTTTTGTTTAGTTTGGTGTAAACCACAAGGCTCACAAAAGAAGATCATGTAAATGTTGATTTTATAGACTAAATACTTGTATAAGTTTATATACATTTTTAATCAGCAGTATGAACTTGTGTCTGCTGCACCATGATTTCAGTTTATATTTCATAATCCATCTCTTAGCCGATAATTATGAAGATAATTATGTGTATTATTATTAGATAAATATTGTATAGAATTGTGTTTATCTTTTCCTAAAATACAGCTAGGGTTGTTATGTATCTGCTCTATATAAGGAGCCTTTGTTGATCAATAACATTCATTCACAATTCATACCATAAACACTTTTATGGTATCAGAGTCTTAAGTAACTGGCGAATCAATTGGGAGATGTGGACCAGCCAATCACTGAGTCTCGACTTGTTCTCCAGTTGGTCCGTGGGTTACCTGCTGAGTTTGACACCACGGTTGCCCTCATTAACAGCCAAGACGCCAATTGGGACTTGGCTAGGAGCATGTTGCATGACGAACAAATTCGCCTTGAGGCGCGTTAGCAGTCCGCCTCCACTGTTCTGGTTACAACCCAGCAGGCCAACCACTCTTCTCAGCAGCCCGAATACAGTCAGTCTTCTCAGCAGCAAACCGGGTACCGAGGACGTGGTCGTGGGGTCGTGGACAGAATGCTCGTGGTCGTGGAGCTAGCCGACGCCGTGGTAGTTCTCGACAGCAGCAACAACAACAGTGGACCTCTTCAAATCAGTCTCCACAGCCTCCAACTCCCTGGCCCTTTACCAATACGGGCTACCCACAATGGGCCTGGTGGAACACTCCACCTTGTCCCTACCCAACCCAATCTCCTTGGCCCATAAACTGGCCCAACAGTGCAGCTTCGGCCCAGCAACAGCAGCCCACTGATCAGTCCTACCAGGCCCACTTCACAGGTTACCAGCCTATGGCTCCCTCTGCTGGACTACCGCATCCACCTGGCTACAATGCCTTGTGCCCCTCTGATCTTCAGGCAGCCTTCACCTCGATGCAACTTCAGTAACCTGACCCAACTCTTAATATGGACACCGGGGCAGAAAGACATGTCTCATTTGACCAAGGTATGATTTCTATCCCATCATCTTCTCCTATTTGTAGTAAATTACTGGTTGGCAATGGTGATTGTTTACCCATCCTTGGATCTGGCACAGGTTTTTAAAACCAACAACCGAACCTATATCCTACCCAATATCCTTTATAGCCCAAAAGTTATCAAAAATTTAATTTCTGTACGCCGTTTTACTCGCGATAATAATTTATCTATTGAATTTGACCCTTTTGGTTTTACTTTGAAGGACCTTCCAACTGGACAAATTCTTTCGCGCCACAATAGCACAGGAGACCTTTACCGCTCACTGCTCCTCAACTTCCTCCACAAGCCTGCTTTCTTGCTTCCGCCTCTCACCCTTGGCATGTTCGTCTTGGCCATCCTGGTGTTCAAGTATTAGATATTCTTAGTCGTAATTTCAAATTTCAATGTAATAAGACAAAGTCTACTTTTTGTCATTCTTGTCAGATATCTAATAGTAAACGATTGCCTTTTTACACTTCCAATTCTTTTACTTTTGCCCCATTTGATATTATTCACTGTGATTTGTGGACATCTCCTATGCTTAGTAAAACTGGCTATAAATATTACATGGTACTCATTGATAACTTCTCACATTTCATATGGGTTTATCCCTTAAAATATAAATCTGAAACTTTCCCAACCTTTGTCAAATTTCACCGTTTAATTGCCACACAGTTTAATCGTCCCACTAAAATCTTTCAATGTGACTTAGGGGGTCAATTTGATAACACTGCCTTCAAAACCTTTCCTCACCAATACGGATTCCTTTTCCGTTTTGCGTGTCCCCAAACCTCATCTCAAAACGGTCGGGCGGAACGGATGATTCGGCGTCTGAATGATATCATTCGCTCTTTGCTCATTCATGCCTCACTTCCTCCTAATTTTTGGTGGAAGCTCTTCATACCGCAGCCTATCTACACAACATTCTCCCCACAAAACGCCTCAACTATTTCACTCCCACCTATGCCCTTTATTTACGCCATCCCACGTATGATCATCTACGTGTTTTTGGATGTGCCTGTTACCCCAACACCTCTGCCACTCAACCTCATAAGCTTCATAGCCGTTCTGTGAGGTGTATCTTTCTTGGTTACCCTCCAGACTTTCGCGGGTATCGTTGTTTTGATCCCACCACCGGTCGAGCCCATATCTCCCGACACGTCACCTTTGACGAACATACATTTCCTTACACGATCCCTACCCCACCCACCTCATATCATTTTCTTGACGAACCCCTGCCACCTCTCTATCAGTTTCATCAGCCCAGCACCTCATTGCCTAAACAGCCTCACCTGGCCACCATACCCTTCCCGCTTACATACACTCGCCGGAACCATCCAACATCAGCTGTTCACGGCACTTCTGTACCATCCACAGACCACCCACCTGCTGCCCAACAACAGCCAGCTCAGTCCGCTGCTACTCCGCCGCCTGCCCCTTCTAACCTTCACCCGATGACCACCAGGTCTAAATCTGGTTCACTTCCACCAGCCCTTCACAGCCTTGTTTCGACCACTATTTCCCTTGTCCCTACCTCCTACACTAAAGCTTTTGCCGATCCAAATTGGGTACATGCTATGCAATCTGAGTTTACTGCTTTACAGGAGAATGACACATGGGAATTGGTGCCTCGTCCTTCTGACATGCCTATTATCATGTGCATGTGGCTCTTTCGACACAAGTTTAAGTCGGACGGTTCGTTGGAACGTTATAAGGCTAGATTGGTTGTTAATGGTAAATCTCAGACAGTTGGGGTGGATTGTGATGAAACTTTTAGCCCGGTTGTTAAACCGGCCACTATCAGGACAGTGCTCTCTTTGGCTATCTCACGAGACTGGCCTATCCACCAATTGGACATTAAGAATTCTTTTTTGCATGGTACTCTAAATGAGGTTGTTTTCATGCATCAACCTCCGGGTTTTGTTGACAAACGGCATCCAAAATTTTTGTGTCGTCTGAAGAAATCATTGTATGGTCTTAAACAAGCACCACGGGCATGGTACACTCGTTTTGCTAATTATATCCTTTCTCATGGATTTCGTAGCAGTGCTTGTGATAATTCATTGTTTATCTATCATCGTGGGTCAGAGACTGCTTATTTATTGTTGTATGTTGATGATATTGTTGTCACAGCCTCTACTACCACTTTGTTACAGGAGATCATCCATACTCTGTCTCGAGAATTTGCTATGACAGATTTGGGCCATTTGCATCATTTTTTGGGCATCAAAGTTACACGACAGCCCAATGGTTTATTTTTGTCCCAAGAACATATGCTAAAGACATCATCTCTCGGGCGTCTATGTCCAATTGTAAGCCGTGCACTACTCCGGTTGACTTATCAGCTAAACTTAGTGCCACAGATGGTGCACCCTTTTCCGACCCGACTTTGTATCGGAGTTTAGCCGGTGCTTTACAGTACCTGACATTTACACGCCCAGATATCTCTTATGCGGTCCAACAGATATGTTTGTTTATGCATAATCCTAGTGACCCACATTTTGCATTCTTGAAGCGTATTATTCGTTATCTTCAGGGGACTCTGGCCTATGGATTGCGTATAATGAAGTCTGGTACAGATTCATTGATTGCTTATTCTGATGCTGACTGGGGTGATTGCCCTGATTCGCGCAGGTCTACAAGTGGGTATTGCGTTTTTCTCGGTGATAATCTTATCTCATGGTCTTCAAAACGACAACCCACCATCTCTCGTTCGAGTGCTGAAGCAGAATATTGGGGCGTTGCAAATGTTGTTGCTGAAGCTACATGGATTCGGAACTTGTTACTTGAGCTGCGTACACCGTTGCAGAAGGCTACTATCGTTTACTGTGATAATGTTTCAGCTGTGTATCTCTCTGACAACCCGGTCCAACATCAACGAACTAAGCACATTGAGATTGACATCCATTTTGTTCGTGAAAAGGTTCGAGTTGGACATATTAGAGTTTTGCACGTTCCTTCATCTCTACAGTATGCAGACATTTTTACCAAAGGCATCTCCAAGCAGTTGTTCCAGTCTTTTCGTACCAGTTTGAACGTCTGTCCTACGCCCGTTCAAACTGCTAGGGTGTCTTAGCCGATAATTATGAAGATGATTATGTGTATTATTATTAGATAAATATTGTATAGAATTGTGTTTATCTTTTCCTAAAATACAGCTAGGGTTGTTATGTATCTGCTTTATATAAGGAGCCTTTGTTGATCAATAACATTCATTCACAATTCATACCATAAACACTTTTACCATCTACTTGAATGAAACTTTCTTCATCCATTCCCAGACCACTGAAAATCTCTCCATCTTTAGTTTTAAGCTTGCACTTTCTCGAGCCTGTGCTTGCGCTTCGGTTTCTGGTTCAACATCATGTTTAACTGCAAATTTGTGCATATTTCATAAGAGATTAAGTTCAGCATTCTATTAACTCTTTTTATGCAAATTAGTTACCATTTTTTGGCAGGGATTCGGCTTGTTGCTGCTTTTGACGCTTCTGGAAGGTTTTGGCTGCGATGAATACGTTTTGCGGCGTTTCCCAGCCTTGGTTAAACACGCCATACCCTTGTTTGGGTCGTGGCGTGTTAAGGTACAACAACACGGCTAAATCTTCTCTGTCCACCCAATGGATACAGTCCAATGGGCATGATTCAACCGCCACATGTTACATGCAAGCCTTTTCATTTTACTATCTTACAATGTTTATGGGTGTGTTTGGATGCTCGATTTGAAAGTCTTGTGTCATATCAAATAATCAGAAAAAGGCCCGGAACCCCGAAAATGATGTTTGGATGGGTTATTACTTATTTAAAGAAATAACATATAAAATGACCGAAAAAGGACATTTTGGGGAAAAAGAGATGTTTTGTGAAATATGAGTCTCGAGTTAGCTTAATAGAACGAGTAAATAGGTTATTTTTACGTACACTTTGATAAAATGTCGTGTTGTAACCCGTATAAAACTTATTATTTAACCTCTAAATAAGCGTTGTTTAGATACCTCTATGCTAGTGTCATCATCTCCAAATTGAACTTCGGCTCGAGCACATCCGGTAGTCTCTTCCATTACGAATGTTTTGCTGGCATTGTGCACACACTCTCTGCAGCCTGTAACAATTGCATACAGCGTAATGGGTCATCTAGATGGGACAATTTTAACTAGTTCATGCGAAAAATAGATAATTATGCTTTACTTTTTACACCTAACTAGGGGCGTTAAATCGGTCATGTTTGCGGGTTAGCATGTCAAACTCAGAAAGTCTGACACAAACCCTAACACTAACACGACCCATTTAACTCGTTTATATTTTAATTTATTTTATCGTATATTAATACTCTAAAATTAAAAATTATTATAATAATCGATACAAGTATACTGTATACAGTTACGTTTATTTTATAAAACTTATGCTCTTGAAGACTTGAGTTTGACATAAAGTACCTCATTGGTAAAAAAATTATGACACAAAACACATTTTTTATAAAAAAAAATAAGCTGGTTAAACGTGTCTACCTGCAAACCCGCCACATTTACTTGAACACGACCCATTTAGCTAAACGTGTTCGCAGGTTGACCCAAAACCTAATTTTGTATTTGATTGTTGTTTTGAAAGTAGCTTTTAAGTAACTGCAAATGAATAAAACCATCTTATAAGACATGTACGAAAAGTATATGTCTTATAAATAGTAATTTTGTGGGACCTAACATTTGCGTAACACTCAAAAGTAAAATAAATATTATTTTTTTCTCAAATTTTGATCTGTTAGGTCTCACAAAATAAAAAAAAGATTTACAAAGTTTGCTTAAGTTGTAACTCAAGATGTTGAGTTGGATGCTACTAAACACTACCTATGCAAGCTTTCTCATCAACAAAGACTGCTTGGGGTTGAAACGGGCCATTCCACGAGCTGTAACCCATGATCAGTTCATCTCCTTCGAACCCAACTCTTACATGGCCGATTAAAGCATTATAATCTTTTCTTAAATCATCTTTCATTAGCACAGTGTACGCCTCGTTTAGCAGAATTGTATGTTCATGACCCTGAATAGATTGACTAATGTTAAGTTATATCTATAATCATGAAACAGGCAATATGGGTAGAATCAAATCATTTCCACTCAAAACCTATTATTTATTAAAAAAATCTGGAGAAAATATGTTTTGGTTCAACGCAACCTAACTTGACTAATCCACTTCGATACATAATAAAAAACGGGCTATATGGGTCAAAACAAATCAATTTATCTAAAAAACATACTATCAATCAAAGAACATTTTTTTGTTAAAGAAAAGCCTAAGAGGAAACTCGCTATACGGTTCAAACCAAATCATTTCTTTTAGGAATATTGGATTTTAATAATCCCAACTCTTCACCGTTGGTCGCAAACAGTCCTAACTTCAAAAATAACCACTGGCAGTCCTAATAATTAACATATTGGCCTCCATGGACCCTGACCAATAGAATCCTAATGTCGTTAGTCTCCGGAAAACCATTTTTTGCCAGAAAAAAGGTTCCTAAAGGTCCGATCTAAGGTTACAAAGAGGTTTGGACGAAAACGTTGAGTTTTCTTGCAAAGGTTGAGTTTTTTGATCAAAAAGAAGTTTTCCAGCGAAAAAGGAGTTTTCTGACGACTTCAATAGTTGAGACTTTTACTAAACAAAGGTTCCTACAGGTCCGTAATAAGGTTACAAAGAGGTTTAGAATGAAAAGATTGCGTTTTCCGGCCAAAAATGAGTTTTCCGGCAAAAAAAAGTGTTTTCGGCGACTAGAGACTAACTGCGTTAGGGTTCTGTTAGTCAGGTTCATTGGAGGCCAATATGTTAATAGTTGGGACTGCCGGTGGTTATTTTTGAAATTGAAACTGTTAGCAGCTAACAACGAATAGTTAGGATTATTAAAATCCAATATTCCTTTCTTTTATCAAAAACTACTATTAAAAAATAGTCTTTTTTGGAGATAATACTGTTTGGGTCAACCCATCCCAATCCAGCCCAGCCCAACTTGATTCACTACAATACATACAAAAACAGGCTATATGGGTGGAAATAAAACATTTCGCTAAAAAATATTATTAAAAAGTCTTGAGTCTCTGTGTTTTAGTGGTTTCAACCATTTGAGTCCAAAATTTTGTACAAGTGTTAAGAATTTGGATTCAAAATGTTATAAAATGAGTGATTAGAGACTCGGGACGTTAACTATTTTGATTTTGAACTCAAATAATTAAAACCAATAAAATAAAGAGATTCAAAAAGTAATTTCCTCTAAATAGATAAAAGAAAACAAACTAATAGAGAAAAATGTTTTTGGGTAAATCCAACCCAACCCAACCTGAGTTAATCCACTAAAAACATAACATAAGATTTACTATTTATAAAAAGAAATCATTCTCAGTTTATACAAATCTTAAAAGGAACGGGCTATACTTTTGAGAAAAAAAAAATTAAGTCAACTTTTGAGAAAAATCTTTTTAAGTCAACTCAACTCGATCTAATCCATCCACTTTAACACGTTGATATGAACCGGTTTAAAGCCGTTACTCCTTCAACCGGTCCATTATGCAAAGACAAAGATTGAGACCTCTTGGCCGGCGGTATCTGGGTGGTACTTCTTTTGTAGCCTTCTATAGGATTCTTTTATTTCATGAGGACTGGAGTTGACAGTAACCCCAAGCAGATCGTAATAGTTTCCGCCCCTTCTTCCTTTCTGATCAGGATTTCGCATACAACACGTGGCAGCACTAGATTTTGATGTCGCTCTGGCAATTAGCAAAATGCAATCAAGTAATTATACATATTAATTAAGTTATAACCGTACCTTGATAGGGGCTGTGTTGGATTATCAATTCTGGCACGGTGGTTAAACACTTCCGGCAGCCGGAATACTGCAAATGATGCCATTTCTCTTAAGATATTTTGGTTTTAGATATTTTGTAACGCACTTTTTTCTTGCTGACAGTGGATTTCATTTTGTCATTTTCAATATTTAGTTTTCCTATAAAATCATTGCATACAAAACTACAAATCCAGGTCTTTGTGGATTCGGTATTCATGAAGAATGATACTCCACGTGACAAGTGAAAAATAGGTGACGTGTCAAAATGATTTTGAGTGAAATCAGATTGTTTTAAAATGTAAATACGAGAACAGAATAACGACGAACTTTTAATTAAATGAATTTTTTAAGTTTGGCAAAAACGAATGTTTTAAAAACCAGTTTAAACCGGCCGGTTGTATCGGTCGAACCGTCCTATTATACTGTTTCTGAACCAAATCCAGTATCTTTATAGGCAGGGTTAGGGTTAGGGTTACCTAAAGAGAATCATAGTATTGAAGGTTTTTTTGCAATTAAAGTACTTAGTCGTTAAAAATCCTAATAATAACTTGCCATCATTATTTGGGTTTACCACAAGCATAAAGGATCAACCTCAAACAAATTCATCACATTAAAAAATAGTTAACTTCATTATATACAAATTTGTAAACCTCGAATATAAATGCAACTTTATAAATGGATAGATGATGGATGTAAATTTCGGAACTCGAATACAAACTGTAGTGAATCCCAATCTCGTTACCACTTAGGGCCACACCCTCATCCCTTAAAAGGTTTTTGGACCTGTAAATTTTAGGTGTCCTAAGTAAAAGTTTTTTTTTTTCTTTCCAAAACGTAAACACGCCAACCACATGTTAACATGCGTACGACTTGTTTATTGTCTAACTTTTTAAATTCCCTCTCTATAACAACAAAAACAAGATGAGGGAATAGCGCGTGTCAATTATCTGATATTTCCCCATTAGTTCAATTAATTTATGATTTTATCTCTGTTTTAAAATTACAATTTGTTACCAGTTCAAAATTACGTTTTGCTCCCAGTTCAAAATAACAAAAACAAGATGGGGAATAGTAACAGGCAGCTGCCTGACACTTCCCCCATTGGTCCAACCAATTTACAATTTTATCCCTGCTTTAAAATTACGATTTTTCCATCAGTTCAAAATTACGTTTTGCCATCGGTTCAAAATAAAAAATATGTTTTTGCCTCAGCTAAAAATTACAATTTTGCCCTCGGTTCAAAATTACATTTTTGCCCCGTTTAAATTTACAGTTTTGTCATTAGTTTTTTTTCTCCCAGCCAATGTTTGCCACTTCCCCATTGGTCCAATCAAATTACGATTTTACCCCGCTTAAATTTATAGTTTTGCCATTGGTTTTTTTCTCTCCCAGCCAATGCTTGGCACGTCCCCATTGGTCCAATCAAATTACGATTTTGCCCTACTTAAATTTACGTTTTGCCATTGTTTTTTTTCCTTCTCCCAGCCAAATTACGATTTTGCCCTCAGCTCAAATTTATAAATTTTGCCATTTTCCCTGTCAATTTACGATTTTGCCCCCTATTTAAAATTCGTTTTAGCGTTTTTTTTCTGACAAAACTATGATAGTGTTTTGTTTAATTGGTTTGCTCGATGTACTTTTTATTCGTGCCAACCGATTGTTTTTCCATCGTTTTAGTTTTTTAGCAAAAGTATGGTAGTGTTTTGTTTAATTTGTTAACCCAGTATAATTTTTTTTATCGTGTTATGAGTAGGACGTACAATTAAGAGAAACATAGACGTACATGTTATCAAACAGAAATATTTGGATTATTCCCCTCAACGCGGGCAGGGCAAAACCTAATTATATATTCTAATGTTCCCACTAATCTCAACTGATTTTTGGGATGATCCTAACCATTAAAAGTCTCCAACTTTTAATCTCAACCGTTTAAATACAATATTTTCTTCTAGAAGCAGCAGTTAAAAGCCTCTTCAAAACTCCCACGTTCTCCTCCTACCCACATCATTCACTGGTAACCTCTCATATTCCAGTAAACAAATACTCTTCTCACACCAGAACACCCTCTTTTCGCATATTTCCACTCTCCAGCCACCAATCTTCATCTTCATCATATCTCTCCGTAGTATCAGCCTCTCTCTCTCTCTCAATGTACGTTTTAATATTCATTGAACAAAGGGTTTCTTTCACCAATTTATACGCTTTGCTTGTGTATTCATCATAGTTATGGGATTTACCCTAAATCAACGAGTTTTTATTGATCATGTTTATGTTGATTTGCCTATCTCGGGTTTTGATTTTTGAGTTCACTGATATCAATTATCCTTTATTCATATCTCTGAAGTCTAGCGCATTGACGAGGTCCGATGGAACCGTTACAAAGTGGTCGTCGTTCATAATCATCATTGGCCAACTGTCAACACGATCTTTTCTTTGAAGTAAAGTAATTTTCTAGCATTTCTTTAGTGTAGATTGTACTATGGTCTGTTGTGAAGCTTTTACATAAGGGAAAGAAGGATACAACAATAGGAGAGTTATAATTATATCATCTTTCATAGTTTCACTATAATAGATGAAATTATAGTATTTGTTTCTGTAACACCCTGTAAAATCGTGTCCAATAGTATAGTGACACGTGTTGTATTTTATTTTTGGTCTATTAAAGACTAACAGGGACTAAAAGTGTCAACATGCTCAAACTAAGTCTCTGAGTGATTACTGATGTCAACATGCATAAACCGAGCCTCTGGGTGACCATTAGTGTCAACATGCTAAAACTTGGCCTCTGAGTGTCCGTTGTGTCAACATGCCCAACCTTTGAGTGACATCGGAGTCAACATGCTTATAACGAGCCTCTGAGTGATCCTTTACGAAGTCCTAACTCTCGTATGTTTCATTTGTTGGATGAGAGGGATAAAATCCGTGATATATGAAAGTTGGACGTTAGAGGGGTTAAAAGTGTCAACATGTTAATTTATACCTCTGAGTGACCTTTTAACGAACCGAGAGCTCGACAATGTTCGGGCGTAATCCCGGGTATGCCAAGTATTGGCTACGGAGGGCTAAAAGTGCTAAAAAGGTGTTTTAGGAGGTTTTAAGGTTGTTTAATAAGTTGAGGGGCTAAAAGTGACAAACTTCAATTCTGCTATGGGGCGCTCGCGGGGCTCGAGAGGCAAGCCTTGTGCCTCTCGCGGGGCGCGAAAGGCCTGTGTCTGTAGAAAGTTTGCTTGGCCTTCACACATATTGCCAAAAACCATTTTTTTCAAAACTATGGACTTTCAATCAGCTATGCCATGTTTTAGGACACTTGTAAGCTCTCTCTTACACCCCTAAACACCTGGCATCACCTCCTTTGAGTTCTCCAGCTATAAATAGGTGTCCAAGTCTACCATTTGAACTTGCACCTTTCTTATTCATAACTCTTCTCCCTCCTCTAGAAGTTCCTAACTGAAAGGAGCATCCAACTTAGTTCTCTTGCATTCTAGGGACCTCTTCTAAGTGTTCCTTGCTCTTACATTTTCGTTTATAGGCCTTTATAGCCAAAAGTCAAGCGTTTTACAGAAAACGCTTTGACTTTCGATTAAGACCATTATGGTCCAGCCATTGTTCGTAACGAACATGGCTAAGTGATCGTAATAAGGTAGGTGTTAGTCCCTATAAAGGGCACCTCCTGAAAATCACGTTAGCTAGACCAATTGACGGGTCAAAGTTATGATATTAAAAAGTCAAACATGCCATTTTTCGGAAAAATCATAAATTGATCTTACATATGTTATGAAACTTTTTTTGACACTTAAACAAATTGGTAATAATTATTAGAACATGTGAGAACATGTTTGGCTCGTCAATTTCAGTTCTAAGGTCGATTCGCAACCGAAAGTCGTGAAGTTTGACTTCTGCCTTGACTTTCGATTCTGACCCGATTTAGATTAGTTATCTACTGATCTAAAGTTGCATTATGATCATAATATAATGTAGCATAACCCTATGAGGTTATATACATGATCATAATCAGAATCTGAGTTTATGCGCAAGTTCCGTAATTATGCCATTTTTTACTAAAATGCCCTTTTTGCATAAAACTAGGTTTTAATAATAATGAACTTGAAAATAAGTTTCCTACTGATGTAATATTATAAGTAGGGTTATTTGGGATGTTAAATCAGATTATAAACTGAGTTACAAGCAGGTCCTTGAATTATGTCGATAAATGACGATTTAGCCCTTGTGGCTCATAAAACGATTTTAATCAAATCCTTTCAAGGTAAATCTTTTACCTACTGGTATGTTTTATTAAATAACATATCTAAGACATTTTAATCTGATCTTAACATCAGTTTTCATTAAACATCGCATAAGACGTCATTTTACGACATAAGCGTCGTTTCGGCACATAGTATGGTTTTAAACCATATAAATTGACCAAGACTTGTTACCTACTTATTTTAAAACTTATTTTAAATATTTTACAGTAGGTACAAGATATAAACTAAGAATCCCAAATAATTTATAAACTTTGTGTAAAATGACCAAAATGCCCCTTCGGTGCATAATTTGGTCATAAAAGATAAATTACACATATAATTAATATCCTACTGATAATATATCATAAATAAAAATTTTTCCAGAATACTTATAGTTATAACATCAAATTATATTCAAGTTCCTTTTATACAATATGAAACTAACAAAATGCCTTTATGAGGCATAATTTCATTTTAAAACCTTAACGGGTATATAAGTTGATATCCTACTGATATTACAACTTAATTAAAGTATAATGGCATATAGAACTTGTCCATGACTTATCCAGTTACCCGATATCGCTATTTTGCATACGGTTGATTATACGTAACTAGTTTACGGAATTCAACCAAAACGGGTTTAACCTTATCATTTTAAACTCAAAATCCAGAATGTTTATAGTTTACCCATATTATGCAAGTCAAAGTACTTGTCGGGTTTAAACTACATTCTATCCGATCATCGCTTAATAAACGACATACGTCTTGATCCCGTACATTATTTGGTCTGAGTTTATGACTTAAATAAGATCGTTAGTATTTAATTGGTTAGCTTATGCCATAATCTAGACTAGAGCCTTCCGGTAAATGCTATCTGCACTTAATTCATTTTGGATACGGCTGAGATATAAAATCTTGCATTTTTAAATCAAGACTAGCTCAGGTAAATACTCTTGACTTATTTTCCCTATACGGGCTTGGGATACGGTAAATTATTACCGCTTGGTCAGAAATGGGATCAATCGAATGCCGGATTATGGCTGGTAAATCCGCATATTCCGTTTTAATCAGTTTTTTTGATAACTTAAACATTGGGGGTTAAATTACCGTGTCCTGGATATCCTCGGCTCATTACATTAGATAATGGCCACGACCTTAGCGCGGGGTGTAGGCATACACCTGATGGACGCTCAAATGCAAATTACCCAAGACGTTGGGGATAACTCCTCTTTGAGTTCTAAGTGGTGTGTATTTAATTATGTCTCGGTCTCTATACTGGCCCTGTATGTATAGACAAACATGTGAATCTGTTAACAAGGTTACAAAGTAACTTTCCCAAGTTATAAAGATTTGTGTCCTGTGCACTTAAATCTAATATCTAAAACGTTTTCAAAACGAGTCAGTCGGGTATCTTTACCAGCGAAAGCTGACGTATTTTCCAAAGATTAAGCTTGCAGGTACAATACGAAATAGGCCGGAAGCTGCTCGGTAGTGAAATAAGAGGATCTTGCAAATCCTTAGATTTGCCCTAAAGTCTGTTTTATATTCTTTCTTTGTACATTTTACGATCCGCCTGTGGATCTTCTATTACGAGCCTGTATATTATTTTGTATTTCGAACAATTGGTTTGTAATAGTAATTTTACTCCAAGTCTTCCGCTGTGCCGTGTTTAATTGACGATGATGTTATCAACTGACGTCACGATACTCCCCACCCGGGCCCACCGTTGTATGGATTTGGGTTGGAAATCCGGGGTGTGACAGGTTGGTATCAGAGCCAACGTTTGAGAGAACTAAACACTACCTACTAGTGTTTAATCTCAAACTTACACGTGCACAATCCTTAGACTTTCGAGTCTAGGCATTGACCTAAGATTACTTATTTCATTATTAAGTTATTAGTATTATTTTTGAATTAATTTTGACAGGAAAATGTCGCCAAGAGTGAGAGGATGAGGAAAAGGACCCATGAGGGGAGGACCATCAGGACACATCCCTCCACATCCCCATCACCCGAACCCCTATGAGGACTAGGGAGATTCATGGCCATTTGCCCAACATTCGCCTACCCATACTCAAAGTTCTTATCAATTCATACCATTCGCACCACTCCTATCACTCTCATCATTCTTGCCATGATGAGTTTAATCCTAACCAATATTTAAACACACCTCTAGCTTATCAAAATTAGTTGGACCAACCAAACCCCATGGACGAGGACTCCGACCCGGAGATGCCGCCGTCGGGATCGCATACGCATCCCATAGAAATCTAAAGTGATTCGAACTCTTACGCCGGATCACCATACCAAGGTCCTAACGAATTGGATCAATATTGGAGTAAATTTACCTTCGCCAACACTCCTTCCCATCACTACCAAACACCTCCTATACAAGAAGACGTCCACATGGAACCGGTGGACCAACCTCAACCACCACCCAAACCACCAAGGAGGAAGCGTGGAGCACGTATGTCGGTACGTGCAGGTCAAAGGTCGGGATCACTGCCACCTTTACCCAACTCCTACCCCCATAATTCAAGAGGACCCACAAATGGGTGGACCCTCTAACACCTCACCTGTGGTGGAGCCAACACCAACACCTACGGTTCAACCACCACCATCGGGTTATAATAACTCAATTCCAACATATCCAGATAATACTGGATATGATCCTTTTAACCCGTCTACACCAATTAATTACCAAGCATGGTCGCATGACCCATACATGCAAGCGGTCATGAATAACGCACTTTACCCGTCTCCTTTCCCACCTACTTATCCACCTACTGGATATCCAAGTTATGGGTATCAGTACCTAGTGTACCACAACCACAACCTCAACCTCCGCCGCCACTCGAGGCCATCAATGAGGCCTTGGAACGGATGAAAGAAATGCAGCAGCAGGCGGAGAAAACGGAGAAGAAGACAAACAAGTTCTTCAAGAAACTCCCCAAGTTGGTCAAGGGAAAGAAGGACAAGTGATGTCTCTTCTAATTATATGTAGTCCATGCGAGGACATTGTTATTTCTTTAGTCCCTGCGTGGGCATTTTTATTTCTTTAAAGTCCTTGCATGGACAGTTTATTTCATTTTCTAGTATTGTAATTTCTATTTGAAATTTAATGAAGTATTTTTGGAATTATATAATGTATTCATCCTCTTCAAACGAGCGTCTCGATTTACTCGAAATATATGCTCTGTGATATAACTCAAAAAAGATCTTAATGGTTTTGATTAGCCAAGTGGCACAGACCACACATTTGGCCAATTTATAAATGATAGTTAAGGACGAAGGGGTCTTCTATCAGGATAGTTAAGGGAAGTTATCCTTCTATCCAGAGGTGGTGGACTTAAGTTCAAGCCTCCAAGTCGTTAAGGTCAATGCGACCGGGACTATTAATCAACCATTAAGGTACTCTTATGTTAACATTCAGGAATGTTCATACTCCTGGTAGTGTGACTGAGGAACCACACTAGCTTCAAGGTAATGGACTATGTCCTAGCCTTATATAGCCTACGTGATCAAATTTGATCCCGGCTAATATCATTAGTGCGATGATAATTAAACATCCATTAGTGATGTATTGCCCTTGGGGCTATGATTAAACATCCATTAGTGATGTATTGCCCTTAGGGCTGTGATTAAACATCCATTAGTGATGAATTGCCCTTGGGGCTATGATTAAACATCCATTAGTGATGTATTGTCCTTGGGGCTATGATTAAACATCCATTAGTGATGTATTGCCTTTAAAGCTATGATTAAACATCCATTAGTGATGTATTGCCTTTAAAGCTATGATTAAACATCCATTTAGTGATGATTTACCTTTGAGCAATATTATATTGTAAAAAATGACAACGGCAGCTTTGGTTAATATAACCCCCTGTCCAAATTCTTTGTCCATTAGCGGACAGACCTATGTGCCATATTTTATGTCCATTGGTGACAAACCTATGTGCCATATTTATGTGTCCATTAGTGACAAGCCTATGTGCCATATTTTATGTCAATTAGTGACAGGCCTATGTGCCATAAATTTTATGTCCTTCGTGACAAGCTTATAAGCTAAATATAATTGTCAATTTTAACAATGACAGTGTGACATTACGATCCACTATCTAATAATATATGGACTATGTCCAAATTTTAATTTGCCTTTGATGGTCCTATTAAGACCTAGGCCAAATATATATATATGTTAAGCCTAAGAGTTGTGATGTTATTCACACTAGTGTAGGCAATGGATTGTTATATCCAATGTTGAAAGCCATTATGGTTAATATACTATGGCTAAATGAAGTTTTATTGGTATATAGAACCAAAGCTCAAGGGATGGCTAACTCAAATGAGGCACAAAGTAGCCACCGAAATGTTGACTCGAACAAAGCCGAAAACAGAGATATTGATAATGAAAATTTTCAAGCTCGCATTGATGCGGCTGTTGAAAAGGCCATGGGAAAGGCCATAGAAAAGCTTAGAGAGTCGAGTGCTACTCGCTCTAGACCATTATCGATTACCCCATCCTCAGCTCATAAGGAGAGCTCCGTTCACTCTTCAAATACGAAGAGTGAACCAAAGAAAATAGATTTTGTTGATAGGTCCTGTTCTGATAAAAACGGATGTACCTATAAATATTTCGTCTCATGCAAGCCCCGAGACTTTAAGGGAGAGAAAGGAGCTGTAGAAGCCTTAAAGTGGCTAGATGAGATGGAAACAATCGTAGATATCAGCGGCTGTGCTGATAAGGATGTGGTCAAATATGTATCACAGTCCTTTAAGGGCGATGCCCTAATCTGGTGGAAAGCCATGATCCAGTCTATAGGTAAAGTACACCTGTATAATTTGGGATGGTCCAAGTTTGTGGACCTTGTTAAGGAAACTTACTGTCCACCCCACGAGGTGGAAAATATAGAGTCAGACTTTCTGACTCTCACAATGAAAAACCTAGACTGTCGGAAGTATGTTTCCGATTTCAATTCCCTATCTAGGTTAGTTCCCTATCTGATCACCCATGAAACCAAACGCATTGCTCGTTTTATTAATGGGTTAGCTCCCGAGATAAGGGGATGGTAAAGGCTGCTTAGCCTAGTACCTATAGGTCCGTCGTTGACCTATCTCTCTCCCTTACCCTTGATCTAGTAAGGCAAAAGTCAGTTAATTCTGAAACTGACGGGAAAAGAAAGAGAGAAGATGACAACTCCCAAAGATTTAATAAGAAGAATAAAGGGAGATTTGGGTTTAAAAGGAACTAAGACAAGTCGACTGCGACGCCAACATGCAAGACTTGCAACCGCAGACATTGGGGACAGTGTAATTATGTTCCACAAGCCAAACCCTGTTGTATTTGCAAGAGAAAGGGGCATAAGACCCTAGAATGCAAGGATCTTAAGGATGTCGTCTGTTACGTCTGCAATGAAAAAGGGCATATTAAGACTAACTGCCCTAAAATTCTTAAGAATAATGATGCAAAGCCTGGAGAGGCCAAGAAGGGGAATGCTCGTGCCTTTCATATAACTGCAAGAGAGGCTGTTAATGACAACAATGTCATAACAGGTACATTCCTCATTAACGATATTTATGCTAGAGTTCTTTTCGATTCGGGTGCAGATAAATCTTTTGTTGATCATTAGTTTAGTAAACTATTAAACTTACCTATAAGAACTCTAGATAAACCTTATGAGATAGAACTTGATGATGGAAGTTTAGAATCAACATCTTTCATTCTTGATGGATGTTTCATATCCATTAAGAATCATTCCATTCCTATCTCTCTTTTGCCGATGAAATTGGCAGGGTTCGATGTAGTTTTAGGCATGGATTGGTTATCCTGTAACCAAGCCCGCATTGCATGCGATAAGAAACTCATCGAAATCAAAACCCCATCTGGTGAAATGATCATCATCCCTGGAGATTCACACTATGGATTGCCAGACAAGGTGTCATTATTTAAGGCATCCAAGTGTTTAGGGAGAGGTTGTGTCATTTACATGGCACAAGTCACTATTAACGAGCCTAAGCCGAACATTAAAGACCTCCCAGTTATTTTGGAGTATTCCGATGTCTTTCCCGAAGAACTACCAGGTTTACCTCCAGACAGACAAGTAGAATTTAGAATTGATATCCTGCGAGGATCAGCACCTGTTGCCAGAGCTCCATATAGGCTAGCACCAACAGAAATGAAGGAGTTGAGGACACAATTAGATGAACTCTTAGAGAAAGGCTTTATTCAACCAAGTTCCTCACCTTGGGGAGCTCCTATCCTCTTCGTCAAAAAGAAAGAGGGTTCAATGCGGATGTGGATTGACTACCAAGAACTAAACAAGTTAACAATTAAGAACCGTTATCCATTGCCCAGGATCGATGATTTATTCGATCAACTTCAAGGGGCTAGTTACTTTTCTAAGATCGATTTGAGATATGGATATCATCAGCTAAAGGTTAGAAGTGAGGATGTTCCTAAAACTGCTTTCAGGACCCGATATGGTCATTTTGAATTCTTGGTGATGCCTTTTGGGCTCACTATGCACCTGCAGCATTCATGGATCTCATGAATAGAGTCCGCAAACCATATTTGGATAAGTTTTTCATTGTCTTCATAGACGACATACTTATTTATTCTAGTAATCAAGTTGATCACGAGAAACATCTTCGGTGCATCTTAGAACTACTAAGGCAAGAGAAGCTTTATGCTAAATTCTCTAAATGTGAGTTTTGGCTTAGATAAGTCCAATTTCTTGGACACATGGTAAGTGCGCGTGGTATCCAAGTGGATCCCACCAAAATAGAAGCCATAATGAATTGGGAAGTGCCCAAGACCCCATCAGAGATTCGAAGTTTCCTAGGATTGGCTGGATACTATAGGAGGTTCATTGAGAACTTTTCAAGAATAGTCACTCCTTTAACTACCTTGACCCGTAAGAATGTTAAGTATAATTGGGGTCCAAAACAACAAGAATCTTTCGAGGTTCTTAAAAACAAGTTAAGCAATGCTCCTGTGTTATCTCTACCTAAGGGTATTGAAGAATTTGTAGTCTATTGTGATGTATCGCACACTGGCATGGGTTGTGTGCTAATGCAAAAAGGCAAAGTGATTGCCTATGCATCACGACAATTAAAGGTGCATGAAAGGAATTACACCACCCACGACTTGGAAGTGGGTGCCGATGTATTTGCACTTAAGTTATGGAGACATTACTTATATGGCACCAAGTGTATCATATACACTGAACATAAGAGTCTCCAGCATTTGTTCAATCAGAAAGAATTGAACATGCGACAACTCCGATGGATGGAAACGCTTAATGATTATGACTGCGAGATTCGCTACCATCCAGGCAAGGCAAATGTAGTTGCTGATGCCTTAAGTCGCAAGGAACGGGTTAAAACTATAAGGATTAACGCTAAGAGCATTGAGCTCGGAAATAGCTTGAATGAGAAGCTATTAGATGCGCAAAAGCAAGCCCTATTAGAAGCTAATGCTCCAAATGAAGATTGGGCGGAACTGTCGATCAGTTAACGCATGGAAAGGATGGAATCCTTAGATTTAATGGTAGAATCTGGGTTCCAATCTTTGGGGGACTTAGAGATCTAATCCTCCAAGAAGCGCATAGTTCGAGATACTCAGTTCACCCGGGAGGTGACAAGATGTATCAAGATCTGAAAAAGAATTATTGGTGGATGGGTTTGAAGAAATCCATAGCCACTTATGTAGCTAATTGTCTGACATGTTCGCAAGTTAAGGCTGAACATCAGAAACCGTCAGGACTTCTACAACAATTGGAAATTCCCACTTGGAAATGGGAAATGGTAACAATGGACTTGATTACCAAGTTACCTAAGACCAAAAGTGGAAATGACACTATTTGAGTCATTGTGGATAGGCTGACTAAGTCAGCACATTTCTTGCCAATCAAAGAAATGTACAACTCTGACAGATTAGCTAAGTTGTATGTGGACAAGATTGTGTCCCTACACGGTGTGCCAGTATCTATTGTATCTGATAGAGATACTAGATACACATCTCACTTTTGGAAGAGTTTCCAACAATCGTTAGGCACAAGATTAAACTTTAGTACGGCTTACCATCCGCAGACTGATGGTCAAAGTGAGCATACTATCCAGACATTGGAAGACATGCTTAGGGCATGTGTGATTGATTTAGGTGGAAGTTGGGATGACCACTTACCCCTAATAGAATTCTCCTACAATAATAGTTATCATACAAGCATCAAGGTTGCTCCTTTTGAGGCCTTGTATGGGAGAAAGTGCCGAACGCCCGTGTGCTGGGCAGAAGTTGGGGAAGCCCAACTATCAGAACCAGAGATTGTTCTGGAGACCATGAAAAAGATTGTGCAGATCCGTGATTGTCTCAAAGATGCCAGAGATAGGCAGAAGAGCTATGCTGACAAGAGGCGTAAACCTCTTAAGTTCCAAGTAGGGGACAAAGTCATGTTAAAAGTGTCACCCTAGAAAGGTGTGATGCGCTTTGGGAAGAAGGGCAAATTAAGCCCAAGATATATAGGACCATTCGAAATAGTCGAATGTGTCGGCGCTGTAGCTTATAAGCTCAGATTGCCAGAGGAGCTTTATGGAATTCATGATGTGTTCCACATCAGTAACCTTAAGAAATGCCTAGCCGATAAGTCGCTAGCAATGTTGCACAAAGATGTGCAAATTGATGAAAATCCGTGGTTCATTGATAAACCAATTTCGATTGAGGATCGACAGGTTAAGAAGCTCCGAAGGAAAATGATGCCTATAGTAAAGGTTAACTGGGACGCCTTTAGAGGTCCCGAATATATATGGGAGGTTGAGTCCACTATGCGACAAAAGTACCCCTATCTTTTTGAAAAAAAAAAAATTTGAGGTCGAGATTTCTTTTAAGGGGGTGAGGATGTAAAACCCTGTAAAATCGTGTTCAATAGTATAGTGACACCTGTTGTATTTTATTTTTAGTCTATTAAAGACTAACAGGGACTAAAAGTGTCAACATGGTCAAACTAAGTCTCTGAGTGATTACTGATGTCAACATGCATAAACCGAGCCTCTGAGCGACCATTAGTGTCAACATGCTAAAACTTGGCCTCTGAGTGACTGTTATGTCAACATGCCCAGCCTCTGAGTGACATCGGAGTCAACATGCTTATAATGAGCCTCTGAGTGATCCTTTACGAAGTCCTAACTCTCGTATGTTCCATTTGTTGGATGAGAGGGATTAAATCTGTGATATATAAAAGTTGGACGTTGGAGGGGTTAAAAGTGTCAACATGTTAATTTATACCTCTGAGCGACCTTTTAACGAACCGAGAGCTTGATAATGTCCGGGCATAATCCCAGGTATGCCAAGTATTGGCTACGGAGGGCTAAAAGTGCTAAAAAGGTGTTTTAGGAGGTTTTAAGGTTGTTTAATAAGTTGAGGGGCTAAAAGTGACAAACTTCAATTATACCTATGGGGCGCTCGCAGGGCTCGAGAGGCAAGCCTTGTGCCTCTCGCGGGGCGCGAGAGGCCTGTGTCTGTAGAAAGTTTGCTTGGCCTCCACACATATTGCCAAAAACCATTTTTTTTCGAAACTATGGACTTTCAATCAGCTATGCCACGTTTTATGACACTTGTAAGCTCTTTCTTACACCCCTAAACACCTGGCCTCACCTCCTTTGAGTTCTCCAACTATAAATAGGTGTCCAAGTCCACCATTTGAACTTGCACCTTTCTTATTCATAACTCTTCTCCCTCCTCTAGAAGTTCCTAACTGAAAGGAGCATCCAACTTAGTTCTCTTGCATTCTAGGGACCTCTTGTAAGTGTTCCTTGTTCTTGCATTTTCGTTTATAGGCCTTTATAGCCAAAAGTCAAGCGTTTTACGGAAAACGCTTTGACTTTCGGTTAAGACCATTATGGTCCAGCCATTGTTCGTAACGAACATGGCTAAGTGATCATAATAAGGTAGGTGTTAGTCCCTATAAAGGGCACCTCTTGAAGATCACGTTAGCTAGACCAATTGACGGGTCAAAGTTATGATATTAAAAAGTCAAACATGCCATTTTTTGGAAAAATCATAAATTGATCTTACATATGTTATGAAACTTGTTTTGACACTTAAACAAGTTGGTAATAATTATTAGAACAAGTGAGAACATGTTTAGCTCGTCAATTTCAGTTCTAAGGTCGATTTGCAACCGAAAGTCGCGAAGTTTGACTTCTGCTTTGACTTTCGATTCTTACCCGATTTAGATTAGTTAGCTAATGATCTAAAGTTGCATTATGATCGTAATATAATGTAGCATAACCCTCTGAGGTTATATTACATGATCATAATCAGAATCTGAGTTTATGCGTAAGTTCCGCAATTATGTCATTTTTGACTAAAATGCCCTTTTTGCATAAAACTAGGTTTTAATAATAATGAACCTGAAAATAATTTTCCTACTGATGTAATATTATACATAGGGTTATTTGGGATGTTAATCAGATTATAAACTGAGTTACAAGCAGGTCCTTGAATTATGTCGATAAATGACGATTTAGCCCTTGTGGCTCATAAAACGATTTTAATCAAATCCTTTCAAGGTAAATCTTTTACCTACTAATATGTTATATTAAATATCATATCTAAGATATTTTAATCTGATGTTAACATCAGTTTTCATTAAACATCGCATAAGACGTCATTTTACGACATAAGCGTCGTTTCGGCACATAGTATGGTTTTAAACCATATAAATTGACCAAGACTTGTTACCTACTTATTTTAAAACTTATTTTAAATATTTTACAGTAGGTACAAGATATAAACTAAGAATCCCAAATAATTTATAAACTTTGTGTAAAATGACCAAAATGCCCCTTCGGTGCATAATTTGGTCATAAAAGATAAATTACACATATAATTAATATCCTACTGATAATATATCATAAATAAAAAATTTTCCAGAATACTTATAGTTATAACATCAAATTATATTCAAGTTCCTTTTATACAATATGAAACTAACAAAATGCCTTTATGATGCATAATTTCATTTTAAAACCTTAACGGGTATATAAGTTGATATCCTACTGATATTACAACTTAATTAAAGTATAATGGCATATAGAACTTGTCCATGACTTATCCAGTTACCCGATATCGCTATTTTGCATACGGTTGATTATACGTAACTAGTTTACGGAATTCAACCAAAACGGATTTAACCTTATCATTTTAAACTCAAAATCCAGAATGTTTATAGTTTACCCATATTATGCAAGTCAAAGTACTTGTCGGGTTTAAACTACATTCTATCCGATCATCGCTTAATAAACGACATACGTCTTGATCCCGTACATTATTCGGTCTGAGTTTATGACTTAAATAAGATCGTTAGTATTTAATTGGTTAGCTTATGCCATAATCTAGACTAGAGCCTTCCGGTAAATGCTATCTGCACTTAATTCATTTTGGATACGGCTGAGATATAAAATCTTGCATTTTTAAATCAAGACTAGCTCAGGTAAATACTCTTGACTTATTTTCCCTATACGGGCTTGGGATACGGTAAATTATTACCGCTTGGTCAGAAATGGGATCAATCGAATGCCGGATTATGGCTGGTAAATCCGCATATTCCGTTTTAATCAGTTTTTTTGATAACTTAAACATTGGGGGTTAAATTACCGTGTCCTGGATATCCTCGGCTCATTACATTAGATAATGGCCACGACCTTAGCGCGGGGTGTAGGCATACACCTGATGGACGCTCAAATGCAAATTACCCAAGACGTTGGGGATAACTCCTCTTTGAGTTCTAAGTGGTGTGTATTTAATTATGTCTCGGTCTCTATACTGGCCCTGTATGTATGGACAAACATGTGAATCTGTTAACAAGGTTACAAAGTAACTTCCCCAAGTTATAAAGATTTGTGTCCTTTGCACTTAAATCTAATATCTAAAATCTTTTCAAAACGAGTCAGTCGGGTATTTTTACCAGCGAAAGCTGACGTATTTTCAAAAGATTAAGCTTGCAGGTACAATACGAAATAGGCCGGAAGCTGCTCGGTAGTGAAATAAGAGGATCTTGCAAATCCTTAGATCTGCCCTAAAGTCTGTTTTATATTCTTTCTTTGTACATTTTACGATCCGCCTGTGGATCTTCTATTACGAGCCTGTATATTATTTTGTATTTCGAACAATTGGTTTGTAATTGTAATTTTACTCCAAGACTTCCGTTGTACCGTGTTTAATTGACTATGATGTTATCAACTAACGTCACAATACTCCCCACCGGGCCCACCGGTGTATGGATTTGGGTTAGAAATCCGGGGTGTGACAGTTTCTACATTTTTTCTATTTCCTAATCAAAACCAGTTATTTTACAGTTGAACAAGTTTTATATGAATATATGCAAATCAACATTGATAGCACTGGAACTTTTTTGCATGTGTAGAGTGCTTGGTGATCAGGTAACCGCCTGCACATATTAGTTGACTATATATAGTTTATCTATATGAAAAATAATCTTTTCTGATAATTATAAATTGTTGTGATTTTGTAGGGCCAAAGATGATAAATTAAAGAGAATAAATTTACAGGTAGACAAAGCAGACATCAGTTTTTCATTGCTTCGTCCATCACCCAAAGTATTATGTACTAATAATTATTCAATTAATCCCTTTAGCTGATGATTGAGGCGATATGGCTATGCTTCAGATAATAAATAGAAAATAATATTATTGCGCTACTTTGACCCTGTTGGTGCACACCCTAGTGGTGAGATTGGTGAACACTCACGTGGGGTTCCCAACACTCATATGTTTGTCCAGTAAGTTGCCATTGGGTGTCTACATGCACTTATGAGTTTTTCGAACTAACTGCTTAACTAAAGATGGAACAAGGGTATGTTGTGTAATGTTTACTCGATTGGATATTTAGATAAGCAATCCTTTAATATTCTATAAAGGTTTTGAGTATGCAACAGTTGCGAATGTGATCTTGCTATTTCAATTTACACCGTGGACTTTAGGTACATGATTATATCCATGTTGTACGTTTGGCGATACATTGCTGCATTGAGAAAGCTCTCTGTCCCAAAATAGGTGCGTCTATATATTTTTCTCAGCTAATTACAGTTTAAAGAAATATGCAAAATTGATATATAGGGTTGGTTCATTTGTGTCAAACTGCTGATGTTTTTTGAGGGAAGAGCTTGGCAACTCATATATCTGAGAGATTTGTATGTGAGGTTTATCTTTTTATAAGACTTGTCTCCATATTTATTAAAAATTTGAATTAAATGTTTATTAATTAATCTAATACAGATTGCAGGCGCAATTTTTTTCATTATCTTTGGAATCCAATCATTCTTTTCAACAATAGAATCTTGAGTCTGGATACTGCAAAGGTTTGTATTCATCATCTTTTTCATTTAGTAAAAATCATCAAATAGTTAGACTATTGATGTGAAAATTCTTTGCTTCCACCTTCAAGTCCTTTATTTCTACTTTTATGGAATGTTGGTAACTAGATTAAATATATAGCATGTGCTACTTACTACTGTATTGGTTTTGAATGGGAAATTAAAATCAAAATTTACCTTTATAAATGTGACCTTAAATGTCAAAGTTCTATCATTTCCTTCAAAAGGGGTGTGGACTAGTGTTAACTAATTTTAACAACCATCTAACACCATACATTGTTTTTTGTTTTATTTATTTAATATTTAATTTTGCAGGGAAAATATACGGGATTAATGTATTGGCGAAGTTGATCCTTTTTTAGAAATGAAAAAGAGCCGATCGATGATATCACACACTTTGCTACAATTTGTTACATTTTATCAATATACAGTTGGCATCTCCAGTAACTTTAACATGAAGTACCACCTATTAATGATCCCCTTGGGTTACTTGCTATTTTCTGGCACTCCTTTATATTCAGGTTTGTTTATTGTCATTCATATGTATATTATATTATTTAGAAGTCGTGAAATGAAATTGATTTACTGTTAAAAATTGCAAGTTAAGGCGTTGATGATTATATTCCTGAATCCATTGAAGGTTTATGAACACTCCAATGATGTCCCACCTGAAAACACACATATTGGATTCCAATATTTAAAGTATTTGTTACATATTTTCTATCAAAGTTCAAATAAAACTTTTTTTAATATGAGTCTTAGTAATAACGAACCACAAGTCTAAGTGGTAGTGCACAAGGGACATTGTATTTTTTTAGGCCATCCTCCAAATGAAATAATGTCATTGTAATAACTTGGAAACAAATAACTTTTTTTTTAAATAACAAAATTACATTGTTTTAAAAGTTTATAAACCTAACAAAAATCTTAATATAATTTACCTGTTAGCTTCTAAGAACATGAACAATCCCCATCAAATTAGCAGCAGCAATGAGCCAAGACGGTTTTTGAAGCGCAACAATAACATTATTCATAACGTCTTGTCCAAACACCTACGATAATTGCAACTGGAAAACAGCAGATGGCATTCACGAAATACACTTTCATTGCGCCTTTCCACATTGCTACCTTTGAGGGTTTTGTTGGGGTAGAAGTTTGGGTTGAGTTGTCAGTTTGCTTTATTCATTTGAAATAAGTAACAATTTAAAATAAAGAAGCATTAACAATTGATTCTTATATCTACTTTCATACAAAAATGTTTTCTTAGAATGAAAATAGAAAATATTTGTCATTATAACAATTGGTTGTTATATTTACTTTCATACAAAAATGTCATACGATAATACACCTGTCCACCGGATGGATATAGAACTAGTTTTATACATATTACGATACATCAAACTTTTAAAGATAAATAATCATAGATGCATAAAAGATTGCTCTTAAACTACCGATAAACATCAGTTGACTTTTAAGTATTGACATAAAATCCAACACGATCGCAACCATTAAATCTTTTTGGTTTTTCTTTATCAGAAAAGAAACGATGGGGAGTATTTACAAAAGTCTTTTGATCATCAAAAGCCCTATAAAAAGCTTCATTGGATTCACTGAATCAGGCATTTTAGTTCTAAAACACTGCAGTAATCATCGTTTAATAACAGAAGGCCAAGTGATCCATACCCATTTATACAAACTGGGCATTTCTTCACACAGACACATAGCAGTAAAACTACTAATCATGTATCTAGATTTTAAAAAATCAGCAGAAGTAGATCAACTACTTAAAGATTACAACACCTTTGACATGATTGTTCACAACTGTTTGATATCTGCAAATGTTAATTGGGGCAATGTAGATGAAGCACGCAAGTTGTTCGATGAAATGCCTGAACGAAATGAAGTGTCTTGGACCGCGTTAATTTCTGGGTATTTAAAGTGTGGGAGGGTGGATGAATCGATGGAGTTGTTTAGGCGAAACCCGTTTCAGAATGTGATATCTTGGACAGCTGCGATTAGCGGTTTGTTGTCAAATGGGATGCGTTTGGAGTCGTTAGAGTTGTTCGTCGAGATGTTGAGGGATGGGGTGAAGCCTAACAATGTTACGTTTGTTTCGGTTGTGAGAGCGTGTGCTGAAATGGAGGAGTTCGCGTTGGGAATGAGTGTTGTAAGTTTGGTTGTTAAGCTCGGTTTTGAAGAGGATGTTTCGGTTTGTAATTCGTTGATTACGTTTAGTTTGAGGTTGGGTGAAATGGGTATGGCTAGCAGGATTTTCAAACGAATGGGGAAACGAGATGTGATTATCTTGGACCGCGATTCTCGACATGTACATTGAGATGGGCGATTTGCGAGAAGCTCGGAAGATGTTTGATGAAATGCCTGAACGAAATGAAGTTTCTTGGAGTGCTATGATTTCAAGGTACACCCAAAAAGGTTACTCGAAAGATGCTATCGAACTTTTTCGCCAGATGATCGAAAACGGGGTTAATCCTAACTCATCTTGTCTTTCGAGTGCGATTAACGCATTAGCAAACCTTAAGTTATTGCAGCCAGGTAAAACCATTCATGCGCATATAACGAAAATAGGATTGGCAAATGATGTGTTCATTAGCAGCTCACTTATAGACTTATATGGTTCGTGTGGAAGCCCTAACAATGGGCGTCTAGTGTTTGACACGGTCCAGAACAAGAACATAGTATGTTGGAACACGATGACTAGTGCGTATAGTTCAAATGGGCGACACGAAGAAGCTAAGAAGTTATTCGATCAAATACCCGTGAAAAGTATAGGCTCGTGGAACTCGATGGTAACAGGTTACATTGAAAACGAGCAGTATGATAAGGTCTTCGAAGTTTTTAACGACATGCTACTCTCAGGGCAAACACCGGATATATCTACCTTATCAAGTGTTTTATGCGCGTTTGCAAACCTAACGTCGTTACAAAGGGGAAAGATATACATGGAAAGACGTTTAAGTTCGGTTTTCAACACGACGTTTTTGTAGGCACTTCACTCGTTGACATGTACGCAAAATCCGGAGACATCGAGAACTCTAAACGGGTTTTCAACAAAATGACCGAGCGAAACGAGGTTTCTTGGACCGCCATGATTCAAGGACTAGCCGAAAACGGTTATGCAGAAGAAAGCGTCGAGTTATTCCAACAAATGGAGAAAACGACATGTATTAAACCAAACGAGCTCATTCTTTTAGCAATCTTGTTTGCGTGTTCTCATTGCGGGCTTGTTGACAAAGGTCTTCACTACTTCAACTTAATGGAGACACTTTACAAAATAAAACCAAACGAGAGACACTATACATGTGTGGTTGACATGTTATCGCGATCAGGGCGGGTGCGTGAAGCAGAGGATTTGATCAAGTCAATGCCGTGTGAGCCAGAAGTCAACGTGTGGGCTGCTCTTTTGAGCGGGTGTAAGACGTATGGTGAAGATGAGATAGCGGAAAGAACGGCCGCAACGATTCAGGAACTGGCGGAACAGAAATCGGGCGGGTATGTTTTGTTGTCGAACGTTTACGCATCGGCAGGAAAATGGCGGGAAGTTTTGAAAACTAGAAAATTGATGAAGGAAAGAGGGTTGAAGAAAAGTGGAGGGTGTAGTTGGATTGAAGTGAGGGATGAGTTGCATTTGTTTTATGCTCAAGATGCAAGTGGCAATGACTTGAATGAGATATGTGGTGTTTTAGAACAATTGAAGTATCATATGTTGGTCCTTTATGAGCATAACTAGTTATGGTACCCTTTTCTGTGGACTTTGTATAATTTAAACTTTGATTATACCCATTCTTTTATGTAAATTCATGAATCTGATTGATAAATAGTAACCCCAAGTTTATATCTACAATTGTGGAAGTGAGTTATTTGGTAATATGTTGACACCGATGATATTAGATACGTTAATTATAGTCGTATATCTGCTTTTATATGTGTTAATATATGGTCTCATCTTACACCGATTATGATTGTAATAAATCATGATTGTCTTCAAGATAGAGAATTGCGTTAAGAGCATACGAGTTGTCAATTTAAAAGGGCAATGAATATTGAGTGCACTGGCTCACAGTAGTAAGTTTCACCCTTAATGTTACATCGAGAATGTTAAAATTATAATTAATGTATACGAAAAAACGAAAATAGGATACACAAGTGAAAATAGGAGCGCAACTCACAGTCGCATTTCATAATCTATAATCTACCAAGCAAAGAAAATGATGTTAAAAGATATGAGAAAAAAAGTAGATACTCGAATCTGATTCATGTAAAACCTTTTTTTATTATTCTTCTTCTTTACCAACATATCATAAGCATATGTATGGAATTATTCTGATATTATTTATGACAAACTTAAGAATGTCTATTTTCTTAGTCTTTTCTTTGATATAACTCAAGAATGTTTTCTTAGTCTTTTCTAAATATGTTTGTTAATCCGGTCAATGCTCAAGCATAAACACCAAATTAAATCATAAATGGTTCAACAGACGCTAACAAGGATTTAACGTTAAAAACAGACATACGTTGACGCAATAGCATATGACAAATAATGGTTACCAAAAACAAGTTTACCACATGAACCATTTATAAAATTAACCCTAAAAGTATAAGAAAAGAATATATAATATAAATTCAAACATATCTTGCTTCGAGAATTTTAAAATGCCTACCATATATTAATATAAAAGTTTAAACCCTAAAAAATAACCATCATAAACTTTACCAAGAGCTATCAAACGTACAAGCTAGAGTTGCACAAAAGTTCTAGACCTGGATGATCATACCCACCAAACAAAAAACGATCTCTACCCATTTGCCTATAAATAACGTACAAGCTAGAGTTGCACAGAAGTTCTAGACCTGGCTCAGTTTTACTCCAAATGGTTAAATGAGTCCAAATTTGATGGGATTTTGCACTTTATATTAATGCATTTGTAAGATTATTTGAAATACAGATACACAACGTCGGTAGTCTGACCCATTCTTGACCGAGCCGATTTCTAACATGTTACCCAACCCATCTCATCCGTAAATTTTGCCTCTTGGAGGTTAAAACTTCAGGACCTCGAGATTATTTAAGTTACAAAATCGTTGATCAAAACATCTCAAGATTCTTAAAAACCCAACATCCAACAGCTAATGATGACTTCACACATCAGTTATCATAAACATGTAAAGATTTCACTCTGCTCTTCACAAACCAGGAATCGGAAACTGGGTTGTCAAGACCTCAACTCTTTTTCTCAGATCTAAAACTTTCTCGGTGAAGCTGTTGAAGTCCGAAGATGCTACAAACTTCATGAAATCTTGGAGCTTTGACCCAGAGACGGCTTGTTTGACCTCACGTGTCAACTGAACCCCTTCGTGAATAAACTCGGCAATATAAATGAACTCCTGTTCAGTGAACCCACGAGTTGTCATAGCTGGCGAGCCGATACGCATGCCACCTGGCACAAGTGCACTTTTGTCGCCTATCACATCTAAAACAAGATATCAGGTCGCGTGAATTTATTTTGTGGCTCAGTTTTTCTAGTTAAAATAAATAACCCAAAGTGTACCTGGTACTGAATTCTTGTTTAACGTTATTGACGCCAGATCAAGAATTTTCTCAACCCTAGCACCATCAAGACCCTGCATTGAAAGAATATATAAAATTAAGCACTAATATATAAAATTAACTGAATGTTGGCGCAGACGACAGCCTAACAATCTACAAAATACAATATTTAAATGACAACCCAAGCCAGCCATGCAAAGAAACGGGTTATAATTTATCAAGTCGAAACGGGACAAGCTGACTTGCACCCGCTTTTTTGTCCTATTTAACTTCTCTGTACATAACTAATGTGCTTATTGTAATTACAAAACACTATTGTTAGGCTGTAAATGAACCGAACGAACACGAACATATAATCGAACACGTTTTTTTGTTCATGTTCGTTGATTAAGAAAATGAGCATGTTCGTGTTCTTTTATGTTTGTTCGTTTAAAACATAAACGAACAGTTCACGAACGTAAATGAACATAAACAAACTTAGATGAACATAATTGAATAAACACAAGCGTACATAACTGACTAAACATAAACGAACATAAAGTAGATTTTTATTTAAATTAGTAATTAATTACGATAAATTGCATTCGAAAACCCATTTTTATTACTAGCCCAACTACCAATTAGTTATATTTATACAAGTAGTTAGAAAGTTCCTTTTATGTTTAGTATTTATACAAATATAACTACTTATGTATTTAAATTGAAACGAACATAAACAAATGTTAATTGATAAACGAACATAAATGAACGAACAAAACATGTGTTCATGTTTGTTCGTTTATTACATAAACAAACTTCCCGCCAAAAAAGTTCACGAACAGTTCATGAACGTTCGGTTAGTTTACAGGCCTAACTGTTGTTTATCATAATCTACATCCTTGAATGAAACGATTAAACTTTAAAAGTGACCTTCAACCCGTTTGACCCATCTCTATCTTAGCTAAAAATTTTACTCGAACTATTTGACCCATTTGAGAACGAACACATCCAAATATACGCACTCATAAGTTGCAAGTACGAAAAAAGTACCAATGGCCTGAGATCAACAAGAACCAAGTGGTTATCACTCCCTCCGGAAACCAATGTGTATCCAAGCTCCAACAATCGTTTAGCAAGAGCTCGACAATTAGAAACAACCTGCAAGAACAACACGTAAACCAGTCAAAAAAGTCAAAACAATGCATCTTATGATGCTAGCAAAATGAGACACAAAAAACCTGGTTCTGATAAGCTTTGAATTCAGGAGACTGAGCATGCTTCAAGCAAACCGCAAGTCCTCCTATTGTATGGTTATGTGGACCACCCTGTTAAGGTATATTTTGTAAATAACGTACAGATAAGATTAACAAAAGACCACCTTGCCCCTAGCCATGATCATTAAAAGTAACTTAGAACTAACCTGTAAACCTGGGAAAACCGCATTATTAATGGCGGATTCTAACTCGATTCCCAAAACGGGATCTTTTTTGAAGAATATCATGCCCCCCCTCGGTCCTCTGAGAGACTGTAAACAAAAGTCAGAATATAGATATAGATTTAATAAGTTATCACAATTTCCATTAACTCACACGATACCTTGTGTGTTGTAGTTGTGACAATATCACAGTATTCAAAAGGATTGCCAACAACAGAAGCAGCCACAAGCCCACTAATATGAGCCATATCCATCATCAGAAAAGCACCAACAGAATCAGCAATCTGTAACAGACAGATGTCATCAACAGTTAGTGAGTTGAGCATAGGAAACTTTGTTAAAAAGACTTTTTTGGTTGATTTAGCAGAATTGAAAAGCTATACCTTTCTCATACGAGGATAGTCAAAATCACGGGGATAAGCACTTGCACCGGCTATTATAAGTTTCGGTCGAAATAATGTAGCGGTTTTCTCAAGCATATCATAATCAACAAGGCCTGCATAGATGTGACAGGTATATATTTATATAAGACAAATGTATTATATAAAGATAAACCATTGTACCTGTAGCTTCATCAAGACGATAAGGCATAGATTCAAAATATATAGAGGTTCCCGAAACCCTTCGTTTCGGTGTCATGAATCCATGCGACAAGTGTCCTCCATGAGGCAAGTCAAGTCCCTGAATTAAACACAGTAAAATATATAATACATATGTTGATGCAATATAACATAGACAATTTGGATTGCTTGCTCAAAACAGAACCTAACGACAACTCACCATTATGCGGTCATGGGGTTTAAGAATAGCCGTATAAACCTCAAAATTAGCAGGTGAACCAGATAACGGTTGAACATTCACACCCCACTTATTTTCATCCAAGTGAAACGCTGCCAAGGCCCTCTTTTGACAAAGTGTTTCCAGTTCGTCAATGTGCTCGTTTCCACCATAATATCTACAAAAAGTATAACAAATCAATAAGTGTATTACATGATTACATCAATAAAATTTATAAATTATAATGACAATTATCACCGTTTGCCAGGAAGTCCTTCAGAATATTTGTTAGTAAGGCATGAACCGACTGCTTCCATAACAGCTCGGGATGTGAAATTCTCCGATGCGATAAGCTCTAAACTTCTAAACTGCCGTTGCTTCTCGTTGTATATTATTTCACTAATTTCAGGGTCAGCGTTACTCAGTTCTTGGTCAACAAAGTTGCTTCCGTTACCTATGGAAGTATAACAGATTAGAGGGTAACAATTCATCATTTTTCATAAATATACGGAAAATTTGCTAAACGGTGTATGGATTTTTGAGAAATTACCTCCTTCGGCAATTGTGACGGGCACAGAAGGGGTGGATGACCTTCCGGTAGCCAAGCTACCCTTGATTTTTAAAGATCTACATGGCTTAAATGATCTAACATTCAGTTGACGAAGAAGCCCACTGACACCGGGTCCTTTTGAGAGGAAATTAGATTCCTTAATCGATACAGGCTGTTGAAGTGAACCCATGATAACTCCAGTACAGGTATGCATACTGCTTAACACACATTCATTTTATATTAGTCACAACAAATGAATACAGAATTAGAACCATTCCCTCAATTCAAAGAACTATATCATATAGCATGTGTAAGATCAATAAAAACCAAAGTTTACAAACGTTTTGATCCCTATGAAACACATGCAGAAGTGTAAAACACAGCATATACTTCCATACAATTGAATATTCTAACATTAATAACCTAATTTTAACTTTCACCACTTTAGCCGAGTCGAGCCGATCCAAGCCCAAGCTCGAAAACTTGGCTCAGTTTGCGCTCTATTTCCAAATCTCAAGCTCGGCTCAGTTCGAGCTTCGAGCTCTATTTCTAAAGCTCGAGAGCTCAGCTCGTTTATTATTTATTTATCTATTAATTTATATGCATATATTACTGTATCATCATATGTATTTTATTTAACATAAGATATATTATTTAGTTATATTTATCATAACTTTATAAAAATATACATTAAATTAAATAAAAGTTATATAAATAACAGGCTCGTTTAGATACGCGAGCGTGTAGTATACAAGCTCATTTCTCATTTAAGCTCGGTTCAATTCGAGCTATTTAGGAGCTGATTACGAGTAGCTCATGAGCTGCCTGGCTTGTTTACACCCGTACATTCCTTATCCAATACTCAACAGCAAAAAATCTGCAAATTAGGTCATAAATACTAAGCAGTCAAAGTTAAGCCCCAAAATCCAAATTAGAGGCGTTAGAAAAACGCAAACTCAATCGTAACATATAATTCCCCTTCATGATAACACAAAACCTCAGAATCCTTGCACAAATAACGAAGCGTACGAAACAAATTCGGTCTAATGCTAAGAAACAGAGACATAATCATGTCAGAAAACAACACTAGTGCATGCAATAAACTAAGAAATGCAAAGTTTTTACAGAGATTACATCCTTCAATGAGAAACAAAACACGAACTACCTTTAAAGTGGTTCAGAAAAGTGTGTTGGTGTAATAGATATATGTATGCATGTAATAATCGAATGAATATAGGTGGAGAATAGGTCAACCTGCTGGTATATGTGTATAAGTTATCGATGAAACTTCGATTCGATAACTGATTGAAACTTTTGCGCCGGAAAAGGGGCAGAGGGTTCGCTGCTGTAGCGGCGCCGAGTGGAGAAGATGAGCAATAAATAATGGTGGAAATATCGGACCGTTTATTTAATAACTTATTATTGTGCCCTCTCGTCCATTAAAAAGTTACTAGTAGTATGCTCGTGTGATGGCGGAATCGACATATCAGATTGAGATACTTATTTTTTCCTAGTTTTTATTCATATAATATTTATTGTAGTATTATTGTGATAGATACACATCAAAAGCGAAGTAATTGGGTAATCCATTTCATTGTGTTGTTCATGGTTCCTTTCGTTCGATTGCTATCCTCAACCGAAGGGGAAACCAAAGTCAACGGTTAGTCTATTTTATTAACCAATAGGTTTTTGGTTATTCACTTCGGTTTATTCGGTTAGATTGACGGTTTTTTGATTGGTTCATTTAATTTCAGTTAATGGCAAAAACCAGACTTCACCTAAAACTTTTGCTTATAAATATATGAAATTTCGGTATAAATATATGAAATAAAAGTATAAATATATGAAAAGAAGATATAAAATATAAATATATGAACAGAAGGTATAAAAAACTAGAAATATGTGAAAATATGAATGGTTCGGTTAGCTAATTTTGGTTAAACAAGAGTACAAAAAAATTGGTAACCGGCTTTTGGGTAATTCAGTTTTCAGTTAATTCAGTGGGTGGATTTCGGTTCAGTTTCGTCTGTTTACTGTTTGGTTTAGGTTAATGATTTAGTTATTGCTCACCGATAACCGGTTTGGTTAATAACCGATAGATACGCACACGATACAACAGGAAACACAGATATTGCCACGGTGTGCATTGTTCGGTTGGTTAGATTATTATCCACAACCGAAATTGAGGTCCTCGAATTAGTCTATTTTATTAACCAAACCGTTTTTAGTTAATAGGTTTGGCTTATTCCATTAGATTGACGGTTTTTTGTTTGATTAATTTAATTTTGATTAATAGCCAAAACCAAATTTGGGCTAAAACTTTTGATTAGAAATACATGAAATTTAGATATAAATACATTAATGGAGGTATAAATATATAAAATTGGGGTATAAATATGAAATACATGAATTTAAGGTATAAAACGAACATATGAATGGTTTGGTTCAGTAAGTTTTAGTTAAATAATGGTACAAAAAATCAAAAACCGTTTTTGGTTAATTCGGGTTTCGATTAATCAGTTTTCTGTTAACTCAATTTTTGGTTTATTTCCGTTCGGTTTTGGTTAACGATTCAATTATTACTCACCCTTAGACGCTGTTAATCACGTAACATATCAAATTTTTAATTAAAAAAATGTAGCAATACTATACTAAAATTAAAAAAAATAAAATACTCGTTTATATGGTCTAATTTAAAAATATATATATATTAACGTACCAAAAAGCTGTGACCGTTTGAAAATCGGGGGGGTAGTTTTTTATAAAGGGATAAAGTGTACCTACTAACTAATTATCTATAAATTTGTTAAATATGAGGGTTTGATCACTTGAAACTTTGTAGTTATTAAATATTCTGGGATAATGACTAAGTACGTTGGGCTTTAATCACTTGTACACTAAGGCATCAACTACTTGTACCTTATAATCCTCGCGTCGATACTGAACAAGACAACTACCGAAACGTCGACAAAAATGTGTAGGTCGTCATGCTATCTTTGGATTTTTTTTAACATCATAGTTTATAAGATATGGAAAGAATACGTAAAAGAATTATAAATTTGCTGTGATGAGTGGAAAGTGTAACTAGTTATATATAATTTTGTTAAAACTTAGAGATTTAAGTGTAATATGTTTAGAGGCTAAAATATAAATAATGTTTAAAAGACCAAATTACCCTAATTTTAGAGGTCTATCTATAAATTAAAGGAGGAAAAGTCTTATTTTTTGAGTATATTAAATTACCCCTCTCTTATGTATTATAATATAGTATAGATGAATAGAGATTATAGCAAAATTTATTTTAAGTTAATATTATAATAAATAAACTAGAAAATGAATTATTTTTAGATTATGATACTTACTGTAGTAACGTTTTAATGAAAATGAATTATTTTTAGATTATGATAATGGTAACAAATTGTAGTTAAATAGAATAAAATTGCGGGGCATAAAACCATATCAAATAGCACCAATGTCACATTATCGCCAGCGACCACCAAAACAGAAGTTGGGGGCGTATTGATGCGAAAAAATTAAGAAACGTAAAACATAGAAAAAACAATTGAATCGATCTAGGACCCGTACGTTGTGACAAATTTGTCAAACAGGAAAAATTAGACATAAAAACGTTGACTCACCCACGCACATTGTGTCACGTTAACTCACAAAATTTAGAACGAAACGTAAAGCGAAACGTAAAAACGTTGAACCCCACATGCACGTTGCATCGTCTTAACTCGCAAAATTTAGAACGAAACGTAAAAACATTGAACCCCACACCCGCGTTGCGTCGTGTTAACTCGCAAAATTTACAATGAAATGTAAAAACGTTAAACCACACACCCACGTTGCGCCGTGTTAACTCGCAAAATTTAGAACGAAACGTAAAACGAAAATTTGCGAAAGAGGAAAGGTATATGAAACCATAGTTGAAGTGAAAAGTTGTAAGGTTTGATTGCGAAAGATGAAAAGTATATGAAACTAGAGTTGAAAGTGAAAAGTTGTGAACTTAAATTTCAAAAGATAAAAATTTTTGAGTTAAAAGTAAAAATAAGAAACTTTGTGACGTTAAATTGTAAAAGATGAAAAGTTTAGATTAAAAGTAATAAAAATAAATTTAAACACCCTAGACATGAGGTACAACACCATTGTGCATAGAAAAGTTGCAAATTAATACTATATAAATAAATATAAAGATATATAATGTTAGATGGTGATGAACTCGCGTATCACCATTGTTTGCGCTCACGTCTAACACCCTTATTAAATGTATGTTTATTCGTAAGGCTATATGTTATAGTCAAATAGAGCAATACTTAAAGAAGGAAACGGTGTTCTTGTATTCTCATTGGTGCCACGTCATCTCATGGTGCCGAGCAACCTTGGCCCTTCTTTGCCCATTCTCCCAAGCAATCTACTTGCATGCTTTGTTCATTCTTCCATCCCGCTTGTGCCACGTCAACTGCGGTACAACACATGACCTAAATGAGTTATATATTCCTTATATCATACATGAGTTTCTAGTTATGTATCATCGTACTTATATCCAATCGATGCATTTTTTATTTCCAGTGTAATCTATGTCATGTGCAACCATACTGACATATTTAGTAGGGATGTAAATAGTCGAGTCAAGATAAGCTCATCTAAACTCGAGTTTGCCTCGTTTGACTTTACATAGCTTAAGCTCAAGTTTTGTCTGTGAGTAACTTTTGAAGCTATTGAACTTCTTTGTTATTTATTAATTATATTATCATTTTATTTATATGCATATATAATTATTTTATACATGTATAATTATAAATTTAGACATAATATGAGAAACTACTAAAACTCAATCACTTGTTGCCATTCCTAATAAGACGGCTTGGTAACCGTTCGCTTCTTCCAAAGCGCGCCCCATTCATTCCGCTCGCAACAATCCAATTAGTTTTCCGGGCGAATATAATATATTTCATTTAGTTGTTTTTATCATAACCCTGTATAATAACAATAACTAGTTTTTTTTTGCGTCGCGTGTTGCGGTGAAACCAAACAAATAATAATGTAAAATAAACATGATTTGAAAATAAAGCATGTTGTTTAGAAAGCCAAACCATTAGAACGGTTTAGTTTATCATTGTATCGTTTTATGATACCAAATAAATACTTTATCTTGAGTACAACTTTGTTTTTGACAAACTTATAACGGAATGTTAAGGGGAAAAATCAAGCACAACTACATACTTAAGATTTTAGAAAAAATAGAAAAAAGTTATAAATGTAGAGAAGTATCAAATTATTTGATAAATTAATATATGTTTAGAAAAAGAAAAAAATATTAAAAATGGTAAAAGAAATACATAGTTTTAAAAAAGGAAAAAAAATTAAAAACATGTTAATAAAAGCAAATATAATATTAAACTATTATAATATATTAAATAATAAAATAATAAAATAATAAGAAGCTATATATTATTTTAAAAATAAAGTTACTATTTATTGTTTTTTGTTAATAATAATAATAATAATTATTATTATTATTATTATTAAAGAAGTATCAAATTATTTGATAAATTAATATATATTTAGAAAAAGAAAAAAATATAAAAATGGTAAAAGAAATATATAGTTTTAAAAAAGGAAAAAAATTAAAAACATGTTAATAAAAGCAAATATAATAATAAACTATTATAATATATTAAATAATAAAATAATAAGAAGCTATATATTATTTTAAAAATAAAGTTACAATTTATCGTTTTTTGTTAATAATAATAATAATAATAATAATAATAATAATAATAATAATAATAATAATAATAATAATAATAATAATAATAATAAAACATAACTAACTTATACAATTCAAACAGAAATATTAAATATTTTGGGACAACTTATAAATAAAAGTTGAACTAAGATATAAGAAATTTTATAAAAATAAAAATAAACAAACAGATTCACTATATTTAATAAAAAAGTGTAAATAAAATAAAGGCAAAAAAAATAAAGAAATGGATAAGAAATATTGACAAACATCATACGCTAACCTATGAAACGGAACCTAGGGTCAAATTCCAAAACATAAAACTTTCGTCGGTCAAAACATAAAGACAATATACTTAATTGTTTCCAATAGGCTATTATAGACAAGGGTCCTTCCTTAATACATTTTTTAAATTGTAGCTAGTAAGATGTGATTTAATATATATAATAATTTATGAACTTTTTAGATACTTTGATTTTTGTTCTTTTGTAACTTTTGTCTTTTATGATTTTTTTTTCATCTTTTATTTTTCTTTGTTATTTTTTGATTTTTCTTTTTCTTTTTTAAGTTTCAATCGAACCTGTTATTGTATATGTAACAAACTGAACGGTTAATACTGACCGAACAATGTTAGTACCGGAATTGATATTCATTTTATTGTTTCGATCGATGTAAACACAACTTGGTATTTTTTTGGTCGTATCATGACTTTTTTTGTTTCTCTTTCGGTAAGTGTCGGTATCTTAATGAACAGAACCAATATCAAACGAATTACTGCCATTAACGTTATTTTTACTATCATGTCTACGTTTCCATTAACAATTGGGTCGCTCCGCCGCAGAACACGAATATAACCCACTAGTTTTAATAATTATAAAACTAACATAAGAAGTATAATTCATGCCAGTATTCATCAAGACTTTTGATTCATAATAATAACAATAATAATAATAATAGTTTTTTAATGTCGTGCGTTGCTGTGAAATCGAGCAAATGATAACGTAAAACCAACGTGATTTGAAAATAAAACATGTTGTCTAGAAAGCCAAACCACTAGAACGATTTAGTTTATAATCGTACCGTTTTATGATACCAAATAAATACTTTATTTTGAGTACAACTTCGTTTTTGACAAAACTTATAACGGAATGTTAGGGAAAAATCAAGCACAACTACATACTCAAGTTTATAGAAAAAAATTATAGACGTAAATTATTAAAGAAAAATTAATCGATAAATTAATATATATTTTAAAAAAAGAATTACAAAAAAATGGTAAAGGAAAGTTATAGTTTTAAAAAAGGAAAAAAAAAAAACATGTTATTAAAAGTAAATGTAATAGTAAGCTATTATAATATACCAAATAAAGAATAATAAAAAGCTATATATTATTATAAAAATAAAGTTACTAATTCATCATCATTGATCAACAATATATATATATATATATATATATATATATATATATATAATAAACGTAAATTATTAAAAAAAATTAATCGATAAATTAATACATGTTTAAAAAAAGAACTATTAAAAATGGTAAAGGAAAATATGGTTTTAAAAATAGAAAAAAATATGTTATTAAAAGTAAATATAATAATAAACTGTTATAATATATTAAATAAAAGAATAACAAAAAGTTATATATTATTATAAAAATAAAGTTACTATTCATCATCGTTGATTAACAAAAGAATAACAAAAAACTATATATCTAATCTAAATCTTAATAAAAGACTACAATTAATGGCACTTGATAATTTCTTCTTCAACCTTACAATTATACTTTTATTTTTATTTAAAAATATTCAGTTATCCTAATTCTTATTATTATCATTATCTATAACTCTCTTAGTTTTAATTTAATCCCTCCTCCAATTTCAAAATTTTCTTATATTTTATTTTAATTTTTAATAATCAATAAATTAATAATATATGGTTCTCTCTAATTCTTATCTTTAGCTTTAAATCTAAATTACTATTATTACTATATGTTTAAGAAAGAGTTAAAATATTATGTTTAATCACTAAGTAGAATATTAAATTTAGCATTTTAAAATATTATATAGTAAAACAATACAAAAAGATTAGTTAAATAATAGAATAATAAAAAACCGTAAAACTAAAAAGAGTTAAACTAAAACAGCAATTATATTAAACATCAAAAAGAACAATTAAAGGAAACAAAGGCTACATGACCCTAAAAAAGAAGATACCAAAACTAAAAAAAAACGAAGAGTAAAAAAAATAAAAGTAAAAATAATAATAATGATTATTATTAATAAAAATATCACTAATCTAATATTTATCCTTATCTTTAAATATAAATCATTATTATATGTTAAAAGAAATCAATTATCCACGTGTCATGTTTTTATTGATGTAACCGTTTTTAATTTCTTGCGGTTGTTTTTGTATAGTGTTTTGTTAGTTCTAAATATATAAAAAAGAGTTAAATGCCAAAATGGTCCCTGATGTTTGCTCACTTTTGCCACTTTAGTCCAAAATCCAAAAAATTTAAATCTGGGTCCCTGTGGTTTGCATTTTGTTGCCATTTTAGTCCAAATTTCAAAAAAGTTAATTTTTGTCAGAATCTCTTACTGAATTTTGTCTGTTTCCTCATTTCTCCTAAGAGCAAAAATTGTCATTTATATTAAAAAAAATAACCCCTATAAATAACCCTAACCCTAAACGATCAAAATCCCTCCTACCGTCCCCCATCATCTTCTTCCACATATCTGCAACTACAATGGTGGTATGCACATGTGGAGCTCCGACGCAGATTCGGACATCATGGACCACACAAAACCCAGGTCGTCGATTCCATCGTTGCAACAAACCTAAGCCAGTAAGTCGATGTCACTCTGTTACCCAATTTCATCTAAACCTAAACCTAAAATTGTTGATGTTCAAAACAGGGGTAAAGTTGCGGTTTCGTTGCTTGGGCTGAGCCAGCCATGATTCAGAACCCTGCTGTGATGATTCCTGGGTTGTTGGACACCATCAAGATGCATGAAGATAATGCAATCATAATGTTTAACAGGAACAAGAAACTTGAAGAAAATGCAATAAATCTGGCAAAGGAGAACAAGATGCTGAAAGTAATCATAGGGTTAAGTTGGATTTTGTTGATGGTTTACTATGCTAAGACTAGTTAGGAAGTAGGTTGTGTTACTTTAGTTTAGGTGTTTCCTGCTGTTGGTTTTGTAAGTCTTTTGTAAGTCTTTTGTAATGTATTATGGTTCATCAGCAGGTTATGTAATGGAAGATTATCTAATGGAATGTATTTATGTTGTAAGCTCGATTGTGTTGAATGTAGGCCATAAGTCACTGCCATTCACTGGTTCAACAGTATGCTTGTACACCTCTTTCCAAGTCTCTAGCCAGTAAACTGGATGAACCCATTTTTCAGGAACTCCATCACCCCTTCCATGAAATCCCATATCCCAGATACATGCAACTGCATGTCTACAAGGGATACCTGTGAGATCCCATATTCTACAAGAGCAGGTCCTTTCATCCAAACTCATAACCCTTTGGTCTTGGTGGTCATTAAAGTGTGTGCTGACCTGATACTTTGACCCTCAGTCCAAATGACAGTGTACTCTACAGCTTCAGTCTTGATAGTTTGCAACAATTCAGTAGCTCCTGGAGTTAGAGGACCTTTACATTTGGCAATTTTCTTATGCACCACAACAATCTTCCTCATTAAATACTCCTTGATATACTCTAGACATGTTATGATTGGCTTGTCCCTGCCCTGTATCAGCTACCTATTGAATACCTCGCAAATGTTGTTTAGCAATATGTCACACCTAGCCCTACCTGTAACATCTTGAATTCATTAACTGTTATAAGGCAAGCCAATGTAAAAATAAATCTAAAGTACAAACTTGTGAAGAAGGCTCTTGACCAATGTTTGCTTGGTATTTCTTTCAGCCAATCATGTAGAGCTTTGTCCTTATCAAGCACTGCCTTCATAGCCTTTTCATACTCTGGTATTGTTGATGTAAAGGCACAATTCCACAACAGGTTTTTGTTCTCATCTCCACTCCATTTTGGTTTCATATTTTCGTGTATATGTCTCAGGCAGTATCTATGCTCTGCACTCGGATACACTTTAGACAATGCAGGAATTAATCCCTATCATTATAAACACAAAACAGGTTAACAGTTTGATAATAAGAGTTTAATAACAGTTTAATAAAAAAACAGAAAAAGAGTTTAATAACAGTCACCTTTTGCCTGTCACTTATGAAAGTGAAGTTGCTGTTAGATTCCAGATCCAGATCTGCACCTAGACACTTAAGAAACCAGGTCCAACTGGCAGTTGTCTCAGCCTCCACCACTGCATACGCAACAGGGTAAATCCCATTGTTGCCATCCATGTCACACCCCGACCCGCAGCGGAAATAAGAGTCGGGGCATAATTGGGTTATCACCAAAGCACATGACATTTACTATTATGTTTCATAATTAATAAAGTCAAAGTTACATTTTCAAACATCCAAACATGTTCATTCAATACAAAGAAAATAACCAAACATAACAATCCCAATACTAAAACGTTTTATTCTTCTAATCCAGGTCCTATGTGTTCCTAGCTGCTGCTGGTTCACCTGTATCATGTGTAAAATGGGAGTTTTTGGGTCAACATAAGTTGGTGAGTGAACCTTATTAGATAAACATTTGATAATGATTTTATGGTTAGTTTATCAATGAAATATTGTGCATAATCATAGATGAGCAAATGTAAGTAATCAAGTAATGGCAAATAGCAGTCTCAACTATAACATACAATAACACATGGCAGCATACATGAACATACCAATATCATACGATAACTAACATAAATGAACTGTGCGATCAAGGCTCAATCAAACGGAGCCGATCGTATTGCATGTACTGAAAATGTAAAATGAACTGTGCGATCAAGGCTCAATCAAACGGAGCCGATCGTATTGCATGTACTGAAAATGTAAAATGAACTGTGCGATCAAGGCTCAATCAAACGGAGCCGATCGTATGCGGGCACGCCAGGTTCAACCGCATAATAAAATGGGAAACAAGCTCAACGCGCATAAATGGGGAGCGGCGGCCTCGGCAATTGCATGTACTGAAATAATAAATTGCATCCAATAATAACTACTTAACAGCAACAAACTAAATACACATGTTCATGATATGATGTATGCACAATGGTTTAGTTATAATATGTATATAAACAAAGACACATGATACACCCCAAAAACGTGATTAAAACGGGGAATTTGTAAGATTCACTCACCTTGGGTGCGTTGAATTGGAGACGGTGAGATGCGCACGATTTAGATGAGCGGATCGACGAGGAATACTATATTAATGGATGGATTTTATTAAGGATTTTAATGAAATTTTTAGATACATTTTTGTGAGTTTATGTCTATTTTCTATCTTTAAAAATGTTATTTTTAAGTATTTTTAATTGATTTTTAAATTAAATTAAATAAATAAAAATATAAAAAAAATATTATTCTTTAGCGTTGACCGTTGACCGTTGACCGGTTCGGTCAGCGAATAAATCTGCGCCGGGTGGGATTCGAACCGACGACCTCCCGTTCGCGTGCACGCAGCTCTACCAACTGAGCTACGTGTCTAACCCAAAATAAACTCGTTTTTAATTATATTTATACACTTATTTGAATTAACCGAAATTTCCTTTATTTGCAAAAACGTTTTAATTCAATCGGACCGGTGCTCGTGACGAGTTTCGAACGCGCGACGTGAAGTTCATGTTGCACAAAGTCCACCGCTGGACTGTGTGTCTAACCCGGTTATTATCTCGGTTTTTATTATACTTAACAACTATCTGATTTAACCCGGTTTAGTTCTTGATCAAAAAGGCATGTTATTACACAAGGCGTGCGTATAGCAGGGATCGAACTCGGGACGTGTATAGTTTTTGTTTGCACACAGTCCACCGCTGGACTGTGTGTCTAACCCGTTTAAAATTCCGATTTTAATTAATCTTAAGTCATTACTGAACTCGTCTTCTTCATTACGAGCGCAGACATCAATCAACAATCCGATTCGTGATTAAATTAGTTAATAAACATGATGTCTAGCTTGAATGCATTAAACCGAACAGTTTGGGGAAAGAAGATACCGAACAGGTTGTCTTCTTCAGAGAGTCCGGCGAAACTTGTCGGCTCTGTTTTTGAACCTTCGGCTGAGAGAATCTATTAACAGGTTTAAGGGATTAGATATGAAATTGAACTAGTGAGTATTGATTATCAGTACGTTGGAATGTGCATACCGGTAATTAACGAGTTTCCGGCAATTCCAGAAATTTTCCGGCGAACACAGAAAGTCCAGCAATGTCGTCTGTGGTTGATTTTGAGCGATGGGTTAATGTTAGTAAGGTTCTAACAATAGATTGAAACCGTAAAGTAGAAGTATTTTACCGGTTTGTGTTGAATACGGTTTTCCGGCGACTTTTGCAGAGAATTCCGGCGAACTGTTTTAGGCGCTCTGATGGTCTGAAAATGCGACGAAAAGGAATTGGAGTATTGGTATGATATCTCTGAATCGCGAGAGTGTCTGGAGTTTGAGTTATTCAGAACTTAATGTTCTTTTTCGGTTTTAAAATCAACAATGATGAGTCTTTAAGTTTAATCAATTTCCGATTAATTAGAAACCGTCGTGCATCGGTTATAACTGAATGTGTGAGGTAAACAATCGATTTGACGCTTGGTTTGCCGATTAACGTTTCTCAGATGGCGCCTTTGGTTAAACTGAGTTTGTGTATAAATTTCATTTATTTTCCTAGAGTTAACAGAAAACACATTGTGGCGGAGTGGTTTAGGGAATGAATGTTAAGTTGTTAAAGAGTCTTGGCTGACCCGGGTTCGAGTCCCGGCAGCTTCATATATTTTTTATTTATTTTATTTTAACTTTTTATCAAATATAATTTTTATAGTTTAGTTTATTTATTAATTATGTATCGTTTTAACTCAAAATAATCATAAATAATTAATGCAACTTTTATAACTTGGTACTTGATTACAAAACGGAGCGGGTTTTGGAGACCCGATTTTTACAAATGTTACAGTATCCCCTACTTTTAGGAATTTCATCCCGAAATTTAAGTAGTTGAAGTAGTAGGAAAAAGATGCGGGTATTTTTCACGCATTGAGTCTTCACGTTCCCAAGTAAACTCAGGTCCCCGTTTCGACTCCCAGCGTACCCTAACAATTGGAATGCGACTTCGACGAAGACGCTTCTCCCCGTAATCCATGATCTCCACTGGTCTTTCAATAAAATGCATGGATTCATCAATCTGAATATCTTCCAGCGGAATATGGAGATTCTCATCAGCGAGGCACTTCTTCAAGTTCGACACGTGGAAGGTGGGATGAATCCTGTTGAGTTCTTCTGGTAGGTCAAGCTTGTATGCTACAGGACCTACTCTTTCGAGTATCTTGAAAGGTCCTACGTAACGTGGTGCTAGCTTCCCCTTTTGACCAAAACGAACTACTCCCTTCCACGGTGATACTTTTAAAAGCACATGATCACCAATGTTAAACTCTAAGGGCTTCCGTCGTTTATCTGCATAACTCTTTTGACGACTTTGAGCCGCTAGAAGATTGTTTCGAATTTGATGGATCTTATCTGTGGTTTCTTGGATCAATTCTGGACCAGTAATTTGTGCTTCCCCAATTTCGTGCCAACACACAGGAGATCGGCACTTTCGACCATATAAGGCTTCAAAAGGTGCCATGCCGATGCTCGAATGATAGCTGTTGTTGTACGAAAATTCAACTAATGGTAGGTGGGCGTCCCAATTTCCCTTGAAGTCTATGACACATGCTCTAAGCATATCCTCAAGAGTTTGAATGGTGCGCTCAGACTGTCCATCAGTTTGAGGATGATAGGCGGTACTGAGATCTAATCGTGTGCCCATAGCGGATTGTACTGCTTGCCATGTTCGTGAGGTGAAACGACCATCACGATCAGAAATAATACTTAACGGTACCCCATGCCGGCTTACGATTTCGTTGATGTAAATACGTGCAAGCTTTTCGTTCTTGAAATCTTCGCGGATAGGAATAAAGTGAGCTGATTTTGTAAGTCGGTCTATAATCACCCATATAGTGTCATACCCACCAGAAGTGCGAGGTAACCCGGTAATGAAATCCATGGTTATATTTTCCCACTTCCGTACAGGTATTTTCGGTTGGACTAGAAGTCCTGAGGGTCTTTGGTGTTCAGCCTTCACCTTGGAACATGTGAGACACTTGGAAACAAAAACGGCAATATCCTTCTTCATTCCAGGCCACCAATAGGTGTATCGTAGGTCTTGATACATCTTATCGGCTCCTGGGTGTATAGAATATCGCGTTTTGTGAGCTTCATTCATAAGAGTTTCACGAAGATTGTTGTGGTTAGGAATCCAGATACGATCTAGGTAATACAGGATACCGTCTGATTTAGTTTCAAGTTTTAGCTCGGCTCCACAGGACATCTCTTTTCGTACATCTTCTTCTGTTATTGAAACGTGTTGAGCTTCTCGAATTTGATCTTTAATGTCGGTTATAATTTGCGAACATAGAAGATGAATGGAGTTCGCATAACCCTTTCGACTAAGTGCATCAGCCACCACATTTGCTTTACCAGGGTGGTATCTAATTTCACAGTCGTAATCATTCAGGAGTTCGACCCATCTTCGTTGCCTCATATTTAACTCTTTTTGATTGAAGATATGTTGAAGACTCTTGTGGTCAGTGTATATTTCACACTTAGTACCATAGAGATAATGTCTCCATATCTTAAGAGCGAATACAACGGCTCCAAATTCTAGGTCATGAGTGGTGTAGTTCTTTTCATGTGTCTTGAGTTGTCTCGAGGCATAAGCTATGACTTTTCCTCTTTGCATGAGAACGCAGCCTAATCCTTGCCCTGACGCGTCGCAATAGACTACAAAATCATCACAACCTTCAGGAAGAGTGAGGATTGGTGCATCACAAAGTTTTTGTTTAAGAGTTTGAAAAGCTTCTTCTTGCTTGGGTCCCCATACGAATGGTTTTCCCTTATGGGTTAAAGCCGTGAGTGGCACAGCAATGCGAGAGAAGTTTGAAATGAACCGACGATAATAGCCAGCTAGTCCAAGAAAAGATCTTACTTCAGTTGGTGTACGTGGAGCTTGCCATTCTTGAACTGCTTTGATCTTTGAAGGGTCAACATTTATTCCTTTGTCATTGACTACATGCCCGAGGAATTGCACCTCTTTTAACCAGAATTCACATTTAGAGAACTTGGCATAAAGCTTTTCCTTTTCTAGAAGTGCAAGAACGAGTCGAAGATGACGCTCATGATCAGCTTTAGATTTTGAATAAATAAGAATATCGTCGATGAAAACTATAACGAATCGATCAAGGTAAGGTTTGCAGATTCTGTTCATTAGGTCCATGAAGACAGCTGGTGCGTTGGTTAATCCAAACGGCATAACCATGAATTCATAGTGACCATAACGAGTTCGAAATGCAGTTTTTGGGACGTCTTCTCCATGCACTCTAAGCTGATGATAGCCATATCGAAGATCGATTTTCGAAAAGCAGCTGGCACCTTGTAGTTGGTCAAGAAGATCATCAATGCGAGGTAAAGGATAGCGATTTTTGATGGTTAACTTGTTGAGCTCTCTGTAGTCGATGCACATACGAAAAGATCCATCTTTCTTCTTTACAAAAAGGACAGGTGCACCCCAAGGCGATGAGCTAGGACGTATGAATCCCTTGTCAGTCAACTCTTGCAATTGACTGGCTAGCTCTTGCATTTCAGAGGGGGCTAACCTATATGGAGACTTTGCAACTGGTGTAGCACCAGGTATAAGATCAATACGGAATTCGACATCTCTGATTGGAGGAAGTCCTGAAATGTCGTCAGGAAAAACTTGTGGAAAATCTTTTACTACAGGAATGTCTTCAAGTTTCTTCTCTGTGGTTCCCTTTTTGATGATATGGGCTAAAAACGCGACATAATTCTTACGAAGATATTTTCGAGCTTGAAGACAAGACATTAAACTGAGCCCTTTCGATGAGGTTTCTCCAATGATTCGAAGAGTCTGACCGTTTGAAAGAGGAATACGAATAAATTTTTCACGACATACAACTTCCGCATGATGTTGACTGAGCCAATCCATACCGATTATGATGTCGAAACTTCCCAGCTTCATAGGAATAAGGTCGACTGAGAAATCGTGGTCGTTTAAGGTGAGTGTACAGTTGCGTAAAATAAAGTCTAATGAAACTGGTTTTCCGTCCGCAACTTCCACCGTTATGGATTCCGCTAGCTTATCCCGATTTTTGCTTAAGATGGGTTCAAATTCTAATGACACAAAGCTTCTATCCGCACCAGTATCAAATAACATAGAGGCATATCTACCATTTATAAGAAACGTACCGTTGACCACATTGCCGTCAGCTCTGGCCTGGTTTGCGTTAATATTGAAAGCTCTTCCTCTTGCAGGTGGAGGAGCTTGGTTCGCTTGGTTCACTGGGTTGGCTTGGGCCTGAGCATGAATAATATTAACCAGCCTTGGACATGTGTTTCTGAAATGACTTGGGTCGCCGCAATTGAAACAAGCCCGCATAGGTTGTCCCATAGGGTAATTGGGTTGATAGTATGTTTGGGCTAAATGTTGGGTGGGTGGAAATGGTAGTTGTTGTTGTGCTTGACCCATTAACTGTTGGTGGGTTTGGGTTAAAGGTTGGTGGCGGTTTGTTCGTTGAGGCATGCGGCAGTTTTGAACAGTATGTCCTGCGCGACCGCAGCCGGTGCAGTATTGGCAAGGATGATCAGGGGAGTGGTGATACTGACAACGGTTACATTTTGGTAATGGGCCTGTGTAGGGTCTTCTGTATGGCGCGGGTGAAAGAGTGACTTGAGTGATGGGTGCAGCAGGAATAGGGGTGTTGGTTTGGGTAACTGCAAAATTCATGGTGTTACGCTTCCTCTTGTTAGCAAACTTAGAGGAAGGAATGGGGTGGTTTGAAGTTTGTCCCTCAACAGGGGCTTTCTTCTTCTCTTCTTTGAACTTCCCATTGCGAATTCGGTTTTCGGTCAGTTCAGTTGCCAATTCCATGGCAGCTTCAAGTGTTACCGGTGAAACGCTGAGAACTGAATCTTGGATTTTCGAGGGAAGTCCTCGAATATAATGCTCGATCAGACGATAGGTTGGAGTGAATAAATTTGGAACCATTTGGTTCAACTCCAAGAACCTCTTGTTGTAAGTAGAGTGATCACCCTCCTTTTGCTTTAGAGCATGAAATTCATCCTCCAACTTCTTAATTTCACTTCTAGGGCAGAAACGCCTAGTCATGATTTCCCTTAATTCCTCCCAAGTTAAGGCCATCGCATCTTCAGTTCCCCTCTTCCCTTTTTCAGTGTTCCACCAAGTGAGGGCTACTCCTAGTAGTCTCCCGGTGGCGTATCGAACCTTGCGATCCTCAGGACAATCGCAGTTTAGGAAGGTGTTTTCCATCTCCTCGAACAAATGTAGGAGAGTAGTGACACCCTCGGTCCCTTCGAATTTTGGAGGATCACAGGACTTAAAATGTTTGTAAGAGCACTTGTTGGTAGGAGGGTTGTCGATGTTCTAGTCCTGTTGTTGAGGAGGGTTAGTAGGATTTGTAGCAAGGGCTTGTTGTACTTGTACCACGATGTCAGGCAATATCGTGGCCATTTGCTTCGCGATATGAGTGGCCAAACGTTCCTGAGACTTTCCCGATCTTTTAAAATGAGAAGATTGTGAGTTTATGGTGTTTTTTTTTATTTTTTTTAGGTGTCATGTGTCTTTAAGAAAATGAAAATAACATAAAATTCAATAATGCAACTACATACGTAGGATGTCTTGGGTTCGCTCATGTTGGGCCTCAAATGTCCCCCATACCTTCACCTATATAGTCATGTGGGCCCCCATGGCTATTGGCTTGGTAGGATTCACATTAGTATTGGCAATTTAACACTCGCATCCCCCGAATGCAAACCACAAAATATGTTCATGAGATGTTTGGTCGGAACGTGTCCAGGTGTAGACACAATGACAACTCAAAGTGGGATTAGCTCACACGACGTTTGGTATAGCATGCTTTGGCCTAATAGGTACTTCGTACTCTCATCGTTAGTCCCCAGGTAGGCAAACTGGTCCTTTATTTTGGATTTATACGAATGCCAGCCTAGACAGGACGTTCCGACTACCGGTACTGGTACCCTTCCAGTTACTACATGCCCGTCATGAGAACTCACTTTGATGAGATTTGAAAACACGAAAATCATTGTAAAAACAATCATGATGTGGTGTGTGCTTTCATGGATGTGATATGTTATGAGCATACAATTTCATGATAGGCATTATATGATAATACATACTTATGAACATGCTTGCACAATATCAAATGTAACATTTAACATAAAACATAATAACGTCATGAAATTTGGCATATAACACACAAAATTCTTATAAGTTTCTAATCGACTATAGTATAGGCTCTAAGGGTCTAATAACCTATCCTATATCCCTATAGTCATGGCTCTGATACCAATCTGTCACACCCCGACCCGCAGCGGAAATAAGAGTCGGGGCATAATTGGGTTATCACCAAAGCACATGACATTTACTATTATGTTTCATAATTAATAAAGTCAAAGTTACATTTTCAAACATCCAAACATGTTCATTCAATACAAAGGAAATAACCAAACATAACAATCCCAATACTAAAACGTTTTATTCTTCTAATCCAGGTCCTATGTGTTCCTAGCTGCTGCTGGTTCACCTGTATCATGTGTAAAATGAGAGTTTTTGGGTCAACATAAGTTGGCGAGTGAACCTTATTAGATAAACATTTGATAATGATTTTATGGTTAGTTTATCAATGAAATATTGTGCATAATCATAGATGAGCAAATGTAAGTAATCAAGTAATGGCAAATAGCAGTCTCAACTATGACATACAATAACACATGGCAGCATACATGAACATACCAATATCATACGATAACTAACATAAATGAACTGTGCGATCAAGGCTCAATCAAACGGAGCCGATCGTATTGCATGTACTGAAAATGTAAAATGAACTGTGCGATAAAGGCTCAATCAAACGGAGCCTATCGTATTGCATGTACTGAAAATGTAAAATGAACTGTGCGATCAAGGCTCAATCAAACGGAGCCGATCGTATGCGGGCACGCCAGGTTCAACCGCATAATAAAATGGGGAACAAGCTCAACGCGCATAAATGGGGAGCGGCGGCCTCGGCAATTGCATGTACTGAAATAATAAATTGCATCCAATAATAACTACTTAACAGCAACAAACTAAATACACATGTTCATGATATGATGTATGCACAATGGTTTAGTTATAATATGTATATAAACACATGATACACGCAAAAAACGTGATTAAAACGGGGAATTTGTAAGATTCACTCACCTTGGGTGCGTTGAATTGGAGACGGTGAGATGCGCACGATTTAGATGAGCGGATCGACGAGGAATACTAACCTAAATAATAATGGAAAAATATATTAAATGGATGGATTTTATTAAGGATTTTAATGAAATTTTTAGATATATTTTTGTGAGTTTATGGCTATTTTCTATCTTTAAAAATGTTATTTTTAAGTATTTTTAATTGATTTTTAAATTAAATTAAATAAATAAAAATATAAAAAAATATTATTCTTTAGCGTTGACCGTTGACCGTTGACCGGTTCGGTCAGCGAATAAATCTGCGCCGGGTGGGATTCGAACCGGCGACCTCCCGTTCGCGTGCACGCAGCTCTACCAACTGAGCTACGTGTCTAACCCGAAATAAACTCGTTTTTAATTATATTTATACACTTATTTGAATTAACCAAAATTTCCTTTATTTGCAAAAACGTTTTAATTCAATCGGACCGGTGCTCGTGACGAGTTTCGAACGCGCGACGTGAAGTTCATGTTGCACACAGTCCACCGCTGGACTGTGTGTCTAACCCGGTTATTATCTCGGTTTTTATTATACTTAACAACTATCTGATTTAACCCGGTTTAGTTCTTGATAAAAAAGGCATGTTATTACACAAGGCGTGCGTATAGCAGGGATCAAACTCGGGACGTGTATAGTTTTTGTTTGCACACAGTCCACCGCTGGACTGTGTGTCTAACCCGTTTAAAATTCCGATTTTAATTAATCTTAAGTCATTACTGAACTCGTCTTCTTCATTACGAACGCAGACATCAATCAACAATCTGATTCGTGATTAAATTAGTTAATAAACATGATGTCTAGCTTGAATGCATTAAACCGAACAGTTTGGGGAAAGAAGATACCGAACAGGTTGTCTTCTTCAGAGAGTCCGGCGAAACTTGTCGGCTCTGTTTTTGAACCTTCGGCTGAGAGAATCTATTAACAGGTTTAAGGGATTAGATATGAAATTGAACTAGTGAGTATTGATTATCAGTACGTTGGAATGTGCATACCGGTAATTAACGAGTTTCCGGCAATTCCAGAAATTTTCCGGCGAACACAGAAAGTCCAGCAATGTCGTCTGTGGTTGATTTTAAGCGATGGGTTAATGTTAGTAAGGTTCTAACAATAGATTGAAACCGTAAAGTAGAAGTATTTTACCGGTTTGTGTTGAATACGGTTTTCCGGCGACTTTTGCAGAGAATTCCGGCGAACTGTTTTAGGCGCTCTGATGGTCTGAAAATGCGACGAAAAGGAATTGGAGTATTGGTATGATATCTCTGAATCGCGAGAGTGTCTGGAGTTTGAGTTATTCAGAACTTGATGTTCTTTTTCGGTTTTAAAATCAACAATGATGAGTCTTTAAGTTTAATCAATTTCCGATTGATTAGAAACCGTCGTGCATCGGTTATAACTGAATGTGTGAGGTAAACAATCGATTTGACGTTTGGTTTGCCGATTAACGTTTCTCAGATGGCGCCTTCGGTTAAACTGAGTTTGTGTATAAATTTTATTTGTTTTCTTAGAGTTAACAGAAAACACATTGTGGCGGAGTGGTTTAGGGAATGAATGTTAAGTTGTTAAAGAGTCTTGGCTGAAGGGTTCGAGTCCCGGCAGCTTCATATATTTTTTATTTATTTTATTTTAACTTTTTATCAAATATAATTTTTATAGTTTAGTTTATTTATTAATTATGTATCGTTTTATCTCAAAATAATCATAAATAATTAATGTAACTTTTATAACTTGGTACTTGATTACAAAACGGAGCGGGTTTTGGAGACCCGAGTTTTACAAATGTTACAATCCACTCCTACTGCTGTCAGAATCAGGCCAGGGAAGGGCCCTTTAAAAAACATCCATCAACCCCTAGTATAGGTCTTCCTATTAGTTTGAATCCTGCCTTCAATGCACCTAAACAAATGTAGATCCTCCTGAACTGCCTTGTTGGACTACTAGGATTGCAATTTGGTTCAACATCAATCTTAACTGTGCTGTCAGGATTAGATCTGAGTAGCTCCTCACCATAACCCCTAAGATTCTCATATTGTGCCTTATAATGACCCTGCACTCTCTTTACGGCCTTCATCCTAGCCCTAAAAACTTTATGCAAAGTAACATCCACTTGATACTTCCTTTGTAGATCTTCCTGTAAAGCTTTTAGTGGAATCCCAGGGTTGATTTTAACAGTTTGTTGAATCTTTTTAGCTATCCAACCAACTGTACAAAGTTTGACATTTCTCGTGTTCAAACATTCATGCTCATTGTGGTAGGTTTTAACAACCAAAGACACTGTTCTTTTCACTTTTGAAACAAACAATAACCAAGGGCAAGTGGGTGGTGTATTCTTTTTAGGGTTAAGAGTTGAATTTCCTGAATTACCCTTTGATGTTTCCACCTGTGTGGGCCCATGTGCCTCTTTGGTATTTCCAAAATTCTCCTTTAATGCAGGTTGTTGGGAGGTGCCTTCATCATTTACTTCACAACTACTCAGTTTTGAAATCCCACCAATACAAATTACCCGAAGTCTGGTTTTATCATTCCTTGTAATGTGTAGTTGTCTCCTTGTCTTAATTGCATGATTCTTGACAATCAACTTTACATCGTCCGTTTCAGCAAATGACTGGCCAAGAAAAAAAGGACTTTCACCAGATGTTTTGCACCTTTTCTTCTTTTTCCTAACACTCCTACAAGCTCTTTGAAGAGGAGTGTCAGCATCTGAATCTGTTACACTATCAAAACCATCTAAATCCACATGGTCATCATTTGGATCTACATCATTATCTTCTTCACATTCTTCATCAATGTCAAAATCAACGGCAGCCTTAAACTCATCCATGTCTACACTATAATAGTCAACTAAGTTATCTTTGTCGACTATGTAGTCTGAATCTTCATCATCATCCTCTTCCTCACCAACATTATTAGCTCTATCTTCCTGACCAACCTTCTCAGTTCTGTCTTCCTGAACCACTTTCTCAGTTCTGTCTTTCCTAGGGGTAGATTTATTGGCTACTGACTTTACACGTTTCCTAGGGGTAGTATCCACACATTCAGCCTTTTCACTTTCACTTTCACTTTCACTTGTGGACCCTTCATAAGCCCCTACAAAACTACTATCAGTTTTCTCTTCGTCATGCTGATCACTGTCCTCGTAACTATGTTGTTCACTCAAATCAACATATTCAGGTTCTATTTCGTCATTTTCTACAGCCTGTTTAGGATTTTCCCTAACATGTTGAACATAAATATCAAGCACCTTGTTTGTTTGTACATATTGAAGCAGTCTAATGAAATCACTATTACTGCCTAAGGGCCTTAAACCTACCATTAAATCATCTCCTGGAACCCTAAAATGGTATACCACAACATCCTCTTCAGAATAACCTAACTCTACAAGCATATCATTCAATATGATAGTAGAGAACAAGTCAGAATCCACCTTGTCAATGTGGTCTACATGACCACCCCTGTATTCAAAGTTATCCTCATCAGTGAAATCACCTCCATGATGAAGTCTCAGCGTGAAAAATTCAGGCCGATTAGCTGTATAATGACAAAAAAACTTTTCACATATCGATTTAACTAAGATTGCCCTAACAATTTTGAAAGAAAATACCTCAAAGTTATAAGTAAACAAGATTGATTACGTACCATATTTTACTTCAGGATCAAAGGTTGTGCCTTCTCTTCGGATGGACCAGTTCCAGTCTTCGTTGTCGTCCATTGTTAGGGTTCGAAGTGGTACAGCAGGAATTTGCGGGGGGGGGGGGGGGGGGGGAAGGGAAGCAGGTATATTGGGGAAGATTTGGGGGGAAGCAGGAATATGGGTTAGAGTTATTTATAGGGGTTATTTTTTTTAGTATAAATTAGTTTATAATAATTTATAAATGACAATTTTGCCCTTAGAAGAAATGAGGAAACAGACAAAATTCAGTAAGAGATTCTGACAAAATTTGACTTTTTTTGAAATTTGCACTAAAATGGCAACCAAATGCAAACCACAGGGACCCGGATTTAGAATTTTTGGATTTTAGACTAAAGTGGCAAAAGTGAGCAAACCTCAGGGACCATTTTGGCATTTAACTCTATAAAAATTAGTTTGTGTAGTGATTGGTACACTTAGATCTAGGTTTAAGTCCAACAAAATATTTATCGAATCTACTACTTTCATAGTTTTCTTTTTTTTTCGTTGCTATTTTCCCTTTCATTGTGACTTTATTTGATTTTTAGTGTTTTTTCTTCCATCTATTTTACTTATTTTTTTCTTTGCTTATCTTTTAAATTTATTTTTAAAACCCAACAAGGTTTAATAATTTTCTCATTCATATAAAGTTTGGAAGTCATGACTATACATGTAATTTGTCTCCCTGTACATAAAAATATGTTCTTTTACCAAAATCCATTTATCAACGTGTGTTACTCTATGGTGTAATGTCATTATTATTTTTTCGTTTTTCTCTGCTACTAAATAATTAATTAAATGATAGTATGAAATCATAATATTCTCTTTCTCTCTCCTATTAAATAACAAAATCAAGTTATATTTTTTCTGTTTCTCTTTAATTTATTTAATATTTCTTTTTTTCCAGCAATTTCCTTTATTATGCTCGCTTATTAATAACTAAGTAATTTAAGATTTTAATGATCCAACCCTATATACTTAATATTTTTTTTTACTATTTCCTTTATTATTTCTACTTATTAATAACTATTTAATATAATATTTAATCTCGTGTACTGCACAAGTTTTAACCTCATAATAAACAAAACAGAGTAAAATATTATAATAAATAATAGTATTTCAAAATTCATTTTTAAAGACATGTTTTGACAATTATATGTGTTACCGGTTAAATTATATCTTATGTGTAATATACGGCTTATTCAACCTATGGAATATACTGGAATTTTTAAAGATATAGATATTTTATTAATTTATATATAAAGTTACTTTATTCAACTCGTGTAACATATAGGGTTTTAGCCTAATTATTATTATTAAAACACAATTACTATTCATGAGGAGTTGGAATTAATATATAATAAAATAAAATTAATATATAATAAAATAAAATAAAATAAAATAATAATAATAATAATCACGTAACTTATATTATTAAACAAAAGTTTATTTTTTATTTGAATAAAAAAGCTCACTTAAATCCATAAACCTAATCATGCTCAATATATAAATCAAAGGCTTGGTTCATTTGTTACATAAGTTTAAATGTAAGCTTAAACTCATTTTAATTTGTCTTAATGGATAAATTGACTTATCTGACACAAAATTATTTGTTATATATTTTACTTATCTTACAGAATATTAGTATATTTTGATTAATATTAAAAAGTATAGACATCATTAGGTAAAATTGTTGTTAGTTCATGTTACTTTATTTTATTTATTTATTTATTTATTTATTATTATTATTATTATTATTATTATTATTATTATTATTACCAAAAATGTTCTACAATTTTTTCTTTCTATTGGGTCATATGATTTTACTATGAGCCAGCACAATCCAAGTTATCAAAATGAAAAACTTAATTAATTATTTATCTTTTCTCTCTTTTTAAATATTTATCTATGTATATATTGGTAGATGCCTGTGTGATACGATTGGGTAATATTATAAGTGCAGACCTATGCTATTAAAGTTTGGCAAGGCTTAGATTGAATAATGAGTTTTTAGTTTTAGTTTATGCATAAAACAAATTTTTTAATTTTTATATAAATTTTGATATTCGTCTGCACTTAATTGTTACTTATTTAATCTAAGTTTTATACGATAGTAACTAATTTAGTTAGGTTTTTAATGTTAATGTTAGCTTTCTTTAGTTACTTTTTTAATGTTTATTCATCTTATATGTCATGTAGGACTATTGTAAATCATTTAATTTGGTTTCCCAAGAGCTATTATAAATAGCATACTAAGTCTTGTAATTTTCATAAGGTCATTTATCTACTTACACTATCATCATTAAGAAGTACAACACACTAGCTATACTATTGTTACTCTCGGTCAACCACTACTTGGTTGTGCATTTACACAATGCGGAACCCCCAACGACTTTTATTCCTCCAAACGTAATATTCATTTTCATTTTAGTTTTGTTAAGTGTTTTTCTCTTTCTAATTATATTGTTTTTTCCAGCTCAAGGTACCTAGCAATCTTCGAGAGACATGGGTAGTGGAGGATGCTTATGGAAGTCTAGGTGGTTTAGATCTTTGTTTTACTCCTTCAACCATTTTTGTTTTTTTAACCTGATTAGACAACAAATCAGACGACTTACTGGTTCAACGGTCTAACCAGTCGGAATAGATTTAAGAAACTAAGGGAACTATAACTAATTAATCCTTAAAAATATAGAAAATAGTGTTGTTACTAGGGGTATTGTGAACGTGAAAGAAAAAGACATACGGCAGGGCCAAGTGAATCAAGATGAATACTGTTGTTACTAGCGGTGTTACAAAAATTCGGATCTCAAACGGATTTGAAATATCCGATAAATCAATATCCGAACTATCCAAAATTTCGGATATCCAAAAATCGGATAACCTGAACTTTCGGATTCGTATTTTAGAAGTTAATTACTATAAATTTCGGATATCGGACTATCTGATATTCGAAAACTAAAAATAGCAGTAAATATATATTATATGAGCATTATGTTTTGTTTGAAAAATAGTAAATATTGGATATGGATGTGGATTTATGAATGTTTTTTGTTTTGTAGGTTAGAAATTTGGAAAATCAAATACATTTTTTGTTTTAATTTATGCACAAAACAGATTTGATTTTTTTTATAGAAATTCGGATATTCATTTGCATTCAATAGTTAATTATATAATGTTAGTTTTCTACGGTAGTAAACTAATTTAGTTAGTTTTTTAATGTTAGTGTTAGCTTTCTTTAGTTACCTTTTTAATGTTTATACATCTTAGATGTCGTGTAGGACTATTCTAAATCATTTATTTGGTTTCCCAAGAGCTATTATAAGTAGCATACCAAATCTTATAATTTTCATACCATCTTTTACCTACTTACCCACACTACCATCATCATGAATTTCAACACACTAGCTGTACTCCCTGTCACATCCCAATCGATGGCAGAATCATCGGGGCAGACGTAAATAAATTGCTCGAGACTTTATAACGCTAAACTTGTGACAAATAATTAAACAATAAATTTTCCATTTCATTTCCAACTTTTCAAGTACAAGGCTTTTGGAAACAAAATACAACTTCGAATTCAAATACAAATACAACAAAATACAACATTTCTATTAAAAACACGATCCTACATAAATCTAATTTAAGATGAGTTTCTAAGTCCATCCTACTAGATTCCATGGATCATCATCGTCATCAACCTGCAATACATGTTAAAGTATAGTTCAACACACAAGGCATTGGCGAGTATATAAGTTTGACTAATAGCATAATAAACGTTTAACAAATCCTCATGTGTATATGTTAACTTGAAACTAACATGGCAAAACTATCATGCAATTATACAAGTCAACCCAAAGTTTACCGCTAGCGTAATCTAATCATAACAATGACTAGACCGTGTTGTTTACTTAACATGACCTCATGAATACGAGCGGTGCGTTAATCCTATAGCGCTATACATGTCAAAGGAGACTTGATCAAAGTTAATGACGAGGTATAAGCATAGCAAGTATAAGCACGTATGAATCTAAGTTTAGCATAATAAGCATGTATACAAGGATTTTTTGTGATTTAAGCATAAGCATGTTTGTGTGATTTGGATAAAGCACATGTATTGCACCCAAAGTGGTAAAAGTAAAACGGCGTCGAGTATACTCACGGCTTTGCAAGCTTCCTAGAGACCCGCGAGATGTTGTGTTGGAATGTTGAGGTGATGAACACCGGAGTTACCCTACAATGGGTGAACAGAGGTGCATGAATATACTATATTTGGCGAAAGATTTAGATTCGAAGTTGGAAAATACGGAAGGAATGCGTAGTCTTCTCCACTTCGTGCGAAGTGGGCTGACCACTTCGTGCGAAGTTACTTGCACTTCGTACGAAGTGAATGTCCACGTCGTGCGAAGTGACAATTCTGGAATGCCTTTGCTCGTTTAACGACCATTTCGACACTGTTTTCTTTGAATGGGGAGTTTATGAACGAGGCAGAATAGTTTGATTTCATAACAGTTAACTATAATTCAGTTAATCGTGAATTGGTCAGAACGGTAAAATACGTATTTATATATGTATAAATTATTTAGTCCTTCAAGTTTGTCATAGAAGTCAAGCATGGGGGTGCGAACACCTCATTATATGATTCACCAAAGCACAAGGTTGTAACAACCCGATTGGTCATGAATAACAAAATGTAGATTTAACTATACAAGTGCCAAGTACGATTAACCCAGGTAAGCCGTTCCCGACATGGAAAGAGTTAACTAAGTGTCAGAGGCTAGACGAGGTTAGGTTAGTTTGGTGCTAGCAAACCAATTGAATGACATGCAATGGACAAACGAGGTGGTGGAACTAATTCGGAAGCCAAGGCTTCTAGTGTTCACATTACTGCCAACATAGGCATAATCATATAGAGGATGATGAGCTCAGTGGCATTCAACATTTGAAGATGCATGCATTAAAAATGAGAAAAAAAGGTAGGAGAAAACATCAAAAGTAAGTAAATAAAGTAAGTTAGAAGGCTTAGAAACCTTCTGATATGGATCTGGTACGTTAGAGAGAAATTCAGCAAGTTGGGAGTAGTTTCCGGAGTGAGCAAAGGGTTTAGGAGTGGAGTGGGGTACGTATTTATAGAAAACAGGGTCCGTTCGTACGAGTTGGCATCACTTCATACGAGTTGGGCATCACCTTGTACGAGGTGGCCTCACTTCATACGTGGTGACCTCACCTCGTGCGAGGTGACCATCACTTCGTGCGAAGTTGACTTGTTTGGGTCGTTTTCACGTATTTTAGCTGGTTTTTAAGTATTTTAAGCATACGAGAGTGTTGTATAAGTATAATGCACATAAAATCGAGTATTCGAGTATTCCAAGTATGAACTTCTTGCATGTAATCACGTATTCAAGTGTATAACGTATGTTTTAAGTATGTAACATGTGTAAGTATTAAATAAGTTTCCATTATGATCATAATCTCAGAGTACAAGGGTTGAAAATGAAATATACGAATACGATACAAGTTTCCAAAAAATAGAAATATGATAACACTTTCTAAATGAGAAAAGTACAAAAATGTGAAGCGTTACACTCCCATTACCTGGTTGTGGATTTATACAACGCGGAACCCCCAACGACTTTTGTTCCTCCAAAGGAATATTCTTTTTTATTTCAGTTTAGTTTTTTTAAAGTGTTTTTCTCCTTCTAATTCTATTGTTTTTCCAGCCCAAGGTTACGAACAATCTTGGAAAGACATGGGTAGTGGAGGTTGCTCTTGGAAGTCTAGGTGGTTTAGATCTTTGTTTTACTCCTTCAAAAATCTGTGTTTTTTTAACCTTATTAGAAATCAAATCAGACGACTTACTGGTTCAATATTCTAGCTAGTCGGAATAGATTTAAGAACCTAATGAAACTACAATTAATTAATACTTGAAAAATATAGAAAATAATGTTGTTACTAGGGGTGTTATGGACGTGAAAGAAAAAGAAAGACGTCTGGGCCACGGGAATCAAGATGAATAGTATTGTTACTAGGGGTGTTAAAAAATCGGATCTGAAACGGATTCGAAATATCCGAAAAATCAATATCCGAATTACCTAAAATTTCGGATATCCGAAAATCGGATAATCTGAATTTTTGGATTCGGATTTGAGAAGTGAATTACTAAAAATTTCGGACATCAGACTATCCAATATCTGAAAACTAAAAATAGTAGTAAATATATATTATATGAGCATTATGTTTTATTTGAAAAATAGTAAATATCGGATTTGGACGTGGATTTATGAATGTTCTTTGTTCTGTAGGTTGGAAAATCAAAAACATGTTTAGTTTTAATTTTATAGAGAATTGATTTTATTTCCTTCTTTATTGTTTCCTTATTGTTCTCCCTTCCTTATATTGTTCCTTGATTGTAGGCCTTTCTTGGCTATTTATTCATTGTAATCGGTTCTTTATGAGTATCAAGAAATAAAACCAAAACTTTGAACCATCGAATTTATGATGGTATCAGAGCAAACCCTAACCTAATACACCCATCACAATTCGCCTTTACCTATGGCCGGCGACGATGTTTTTGGTGTCGCCAACAAGACCACAAGTGGAGAGACAAAACACATGGCTTGCATGGCAAGTAAAGCAAAAGAAAGTGATGAGTGGATAATTGATTCTGGTTCTACAGAATACATTACCCACAACATTGAACTTTTGGAAAATAATGTCAAAACCCTTAATGAGAAGCCGGTTGTTATCCCAAATGGACAACCCATACTTGTCAAAGGGAAGGGTGAATACGTGCTTCCAGGAGGGAATAAAATAAAAGGAGTTCTTCATATACCTGATTTTACTTGCAATATTTTATCAGTCAGTCGACTAAGTCGGGATCTGCAAGCTGCCATAACCTTCTATCCTGATTTTTGTGTCATGCGGAAACTCCAATCGAGGAGCTTGATTGGTGCGGGTAAGTGCAAAGATGGTCTATACTGAATTGGGACATTTGAAGTCAAGAGGAAAGCCTTGATGACATCCGTCGACATTTGGCATAGAAGATTGGGGCACACTTCTAGTAAAAAAACTCAAATTTTTAGATTTTGTTCAAAATTCTCCGCCTAATAAATTGTGTGATTCTTGTTCCAAAGCCAAACACACTAGATTTCCTTATGAAAACAGTGAAATAAAAACAAAGGAGTGCTTTGAATTATTGCATTGTGATGTTTGGGGAAAGTATCGTGTTCCTTCTTTTTCGGGTGCAAGATATTTTTTAACGGTTGTTGATGATTTTAGCCGATCTGTTTGGGTGTTTTTATTGAAAGTTAAACATGAAGCCTCACGTTGTCTTATTAATTTTTGCAACATGATTAAAACCTAATTTGGAAAACCGTTAAGCGAATTAGAAGTGACAATGGGGTTGAATTCACCTCTAATGACATGCTTAAATTCTATGGTGACATGGGAATTTTGCATGAAACTACGTGTCCCCACACTCCACAGCAGAATGGTGTTGTTGAGAGAAAACACCGACACATCCTTGAGACCGCCCGTACCCTTCGGTTGGAAGCTAACCTTCCCAAGCGGTTTTGGGGCGAATATGTCTTAACAACCGTTTATATAATCAATAGGTTACCCTCTCAAGCCATCCAAAACCAAATCCCATACGAACTTGTTTTCAACCAAAAGCCTGATTACGATGCCATGAAAATTTTTGGATGTTTTTGTCATATTTTCGAAACACTGATACAAGAGGAGATAAGTTCGAAGAAAGGGGGAGACCTGGGGTGTTTTTAGGTTATCCACCAGGGACCAAGGGTTACAAAATATTGGATATAGAAAGCAAGAAAATTGTGGTTTCTAGGGATGTAAGGTTCCATGAAACTTACTTCCCTTTCAAGGATCATCAAGTTAATCCAGATGAAAGTGATTTGTTTGAGGTCCATGATAACACAGAAACATCACGGCCCACTCCTAATAAGGACATTGGCCCAACTCAAACTAATGAGCCCATTGATGAATCTGGACCACCACAAGATGTTGTCTTTGACAACCATGAGCCCGAAGCCCAACATGTTCCGCAACCCAATAACATCACTTCTGAACCCGAACCCAACTTCATCCCATTGATTCTTTGTCGGATCCACCTGCTGCCACATTGCCTGAAGCATCCACCCGTGCTAAAAGAACTCAATCACAACCAAAGCATCTCAATGATTATGAAGTTCGTCTTCCCCCTTCGGTTGACCATACTCGCACCACTCCCGATCAATATTCCTCACAGGTATATCCTTTAACCAATTTTGTTTCTTACAAAGAATTCTCCAATTCTCACAAAGCTTTCCTTGCGGCCATTAATGCCAACGATGAGCCAAAAATTTTCCATCAAACAATTAAAAGTGACAAGTGGAAAGAAGCAATGAAGCAAGAAATTCAAGCTCTTGAAAGGAATGGCACATGGACTCTTGAAGAATTACCCGAAGGCAAGCGTGCGATTGACTCCAAGTGGGTATATAAAATCAAATACAAGCCAAACGGTGATGTCGAACGTTATAAAGCTCGTCTTGTTGCAAAAGGATTCACTCAAATGGAAGGTGTTGATTATCACGCTACCTTTGCCCCAATTTCCAAGCTTGTTACCGTTCGAATTCTTCTTGCCCTTGCCGTGAAACAAAATTGAGCCATCACCAACTTGATGTCAATAATGCTTTTCTCCATGGTGACCTTGATGAGGAGGTCTACATGAAGATACCTCAAGGTTTTGTCAAGGAAGGAGATACTAGGGTTTGTCGCTTGCGTAAGTCCCTATACGGCTTAAAACAGGCATCAAGAAATTGGTATCATAAATTTACCGCTGTGCTGGTTGATATTGGTTTCCAACATTCAAGGGCTGATCATTCTCTTTTTATTCAAAGGCGTGACATACTTTCACTGCTATTCTTATTTATGTTGATGATGTCGTCATGGTTGGCAACGACATAGACCAACTGCAAGCTACCAAAATAGAGCTTAATGACCGATTCAGCATCAAAGATCTTGGCACTCTCAAATATTTCCTTGGCATCGAGGTTGCTCGGACCAAAGAGGGTCTTATCTTAAACCAACGAAAGTATATTCTTAATATCCTTCATGACAGTGGCCTACAGGGTTGTAAACCCAGTCAATTTCCCATTGAACAAAACCTTAAACTTGATCAAGCAAAGGAGCATCCTCAAGTTGACGTGGGTCATTACCGACGAATCGTTGGTCAATTGTTGTATCTTCAAGCTACGAGACCTGACATTACATATGCGGTCAACATTTTGAGTCAGTTTGTATCTGACCCTCGTCAACCTCACTTAGATGCAGTCCATCGTGTTCTTCGCTACTTAAAGGGTTCACCGGGTCAGGGTATTTTGTTACCAAAACTGGGTGATTGTACCATTACTGCCTATTGTGACTCCGATTGGCTTGGGTGCCCCTACACTCGGCGGTCTCGAACAGGTTATGTTCTCCTCTTGGGCGGTGCTCCTGTCTCTTGGAAGACGAAGAAACAATCGGTTGTTTCCCGATCATCTGCTGAAGCTGAATATCGCTCCATGGGGTCGACTGTTAGCGAAATCTTGTGGGTTCGATGGCTCTTGACTGAGCTCGGTTTTCCTCCTTAACAACCGACACCTTTATATTGTGATAACCAGGCTGCCCGTCACATTGCAAACAACCCGGTCTTCCATGAGCGCACTAAACATGTTGAAATGGATTGTTTTTTTGTTCGCGAACGGGTGGAGTCTCGTGATATTGAACCGTTGACCATTTCTACTTCCATGCAGTTGGCAGACCTCTTAACGAAAGGCCTTGGATCGAAGCAGTTGCAATTCTTGGTTAACAAGTTGGGCGTTCGTGACATACAAGCTCCAACTTGAGGGGGAGTATAGAAAATTGATTTTATTTCCTTCTTTATTGTTTCCTTATTGTTCTCTCTTCCTTATATTGTTCCTTGATTGTAGGTCTTTCTTGGCTATTTATTCATTGTAATCGGTTCTTTATGAGTATCAAGAAATAAAACCAAAACTTTGAACCATCGAAATTATGAAATTTATGCAAAAAACAGATTTTTTGATTTTTTTTTACAGAAATTCGGATATTCGTTTGCATTTAATTGTTACTTATTTAATGTTAGTTTTATACGGTAGTTAACTAATTTAGTTAGTTTTTATGTTATACTTTTTTAATGGTTATTCATCTTCGATGTCGTGTAGGACTATTGTAAATCATTTAATTTGGTTTCTCAAGAGCTATTATAAATAGCATACCAAGTCTTATAATTTTCATACGGTCTTTTACCTAGTTACACACACTTACATCATCATGAAGTACAACACACTAGCTATACTCTTGTTACTCTCAGTGAACCACTACCGGGTTGTGGATTCACACAACGCGGAACCCCCAACGACTTTTGTTCCTCCAAAGGTATTATTCTTTTTTATTTCAGTTTAGTTTTTTAAAGTGTTTTTCTCCTTCTAATTATATTGTTTTCCAATCTTCGAGAGACATGAGTAGTGGAGGTTGCTCATGGAAGTCTAGGTGGTTTAGATCTTTGTTTTTCTCCTTCAAAAATCTGTGTTTTTTTAACCTGATTAGACATCAAAACAGATGACTTACTGATTCAATGGTCTAACAAGTCGAAATAGATTTAAGAACCTAATGAATCTATAACTAATTATACTTGAAAATATAGAAAATAGTGTTGATACTAGGAGTGTAATGGACGTGAAAGACAAAGAAAGACGTCGGGGGACCTCGGGAATCAAGAAGAAAAGCGTTGTTACTAGGGGTGTTAAAAAAATCTGAATCCTAAACAAAAAAGGAATCTAAAATATCCAAAAATCCGTGTTAGAAATTTCGGATACCCAAAAATCGCTTAATCCGAATTATCGGATTCGGATTTGAATGTGAATTTCCAAAAATTTTAGAAATTTCGGATTCAGATGTTAATATTCACCATCTGACATTTTCGAATATCCGAAAATCCGACAATCCAATCTTGTACATCCCTAGTTGTTTCTAAACAATTTTACTAGAATAATATTTTTTTAAATACCCGATAAATAATTGGTATTTTATCAAACTTTTACCAAATACTCTACTAATTTCAGTGTAAACTAATTGTGTGAAAATTATGACACCAGAACTTGGTGACACAATATGATTATTTTATTATTAGTATTATTACTATTTAATTTTTATTTTAAACATCTTGAATATACAAATCTTTAACTAATAATCAAATACAAAAAAAAAAAAATACAAACACACATCAAATTCACCGGTAAACAATAAGGGTTACTAATTAGCAGATAGATAAACAGATACAAATCTTTTTAGATCCATATTCAGATAGCTATGTAAAACACAACCGTTGCAACCCAAATAGTAGTTATGTATTATTTCATGAATCATCTCTTGTCTTTTTAAATGTTTTAATACAAACAAATGATATTATATAAAAAAGATGGGGAAAGATCGACTCAAACCATTAAACTGGATCCGGGCCGGCTTGGTTTGTCCTTTCTCGAAACCATAGCTAGCGATTTGGCTCAGTATTTTCGTAAAAACCAAACTATAGACACCCCTAACATGAATACAACTTGTTATAAATAGATATGCATAATACTTTGAATAAACAAGTATGAAACTAAACTTTCTTTGGATTTAAATTTATGAAAGCTCTACATGATATGAAGTTGTGGTATTCCTGTATCAGTGTCATTTGGACCTGAAAACTTTCATCCCCATGAGGATTAAAGCAAATGCTTTCTTTTGTATAATTTTAATAAATAGAATAGTAGAATCAGGTATAAAACATTATCATCTCAACGAACGATACGTCTGAGGAAACGATCGCGCCAAAATGTAGCACTTAAGTTTCACAATCAACAGAAAGAAGCTGTAGCATGGAAGATGCAATAGGGCGACGATCAAGTACCTGCATAATGTTTTACAGATATCGACAATACAACCACATTAGATTAAGCTGAAAAATGAATTAGACACTTAACTTATAGAAGACAATACGTACCATAGTGGGGCGTATTCTAACGATAAGTCAAGAAACGGGTATGGCCACCTAGAATACGGAGAAGTTATTGAAAAGTAAACCATATATAATGTGTGTAAGCACGTGTGAGCGCTTGAAATGTAAACAAAGATAAGGTGAAAAGAACATACCATGTTGCAACAAAGGCATGAAGAATCCACTCAAAGAGCACGTAGAAAGCAGTCAATAAAAGAAAGTATGAAATGCGGAACCAAGGGAAGCACTGAAAGTTGGTTTGCAAACACTTTAAGTTTATCGAACGAAACGCGTTGTAAAAAAATTAATTAAACACATTAAATATAATGAATTGAAAACAAGGAAAGTTACCAAGCTATTTAAGGCTGTGTCCCCAAGGAGCAAAACCAAATTAAGAGAATGTACAACAACCGTCAACTGGTATACATGAGAAAACGATAAGTATGAAAATCCTCAAATAAATATGTTAACATATGACCCATTTTCTTATATATGGGTCGATTCGAACTATGTTTTATCTCTAACATGTCAAAACGGATCGAAGGTTATCAAAGTGTATATAAGTGCATAAAAACTTCAAAAATGTTTTATCCATAAAACTAGATTAATATTACAATAGAACAAATTTTGTAATCACATTTGACAAACTAGTTATAGTTAGAAATAATAAAAAATTTCTGTATCATAGTTCGACCCGTATAAAAGTACTTATTTTAACCTGTTACTCAACCTACCTGACCCACCCATCTTACCAACTCTATCCACAAGTATATAAAGAGGATATTTCATATGATATATGAAAATGGAAAGTGTTAACGAGCAAATTGTAATAACAGGCAAGTGTGAGTACTCACAAAGCCCATTTCATAGCCTACGATGGTAAGGAACGGAGCAATCACAATCCAATAAACGGAATCTGTCAGAATCACCGCACCAGCAGTCATCTGTGTCCAACAAACAACTGAAACATCATAATCAACATAAAAAATAATTTGAAAAATTAATGGTTTTTTATGGGTATGTGATTGATACATGGTCAAAAAAGATTAAAAACAATTGGAAATAGAAGCTTGAAAATGAATATATTTAGCATGATAAATGTTGCACACGAGTAAAATAAATTAATTTGAACCCGAGATCCTAGACATTGTACCTGGAATATAATCTGGAACACATAGCCCCAAAATGCAGCTGTTAGCAAGAAATGATTTTTCACCTGCTGACTCATTGTATTATTATTCTCATTGATGAGAGGCAAATAATACTCTTGATCGGGACCCAAATCACACGTCTTGTGTTGCCTGAAACATCCATAAGCTGAGAGCAATGATCCAAACTGCAAACACACTTCAAGATGTTATTATAAGAAAAATGTATCAAAATGAATGCAAAAAAAAAAAAACATTTGTCATATAATTCAAGTTGAACCCGATCACAAAATCAATGCTTGCGATTGCAAATGTCTTACGCAACAACTAATCAAATGAAATGTTTCAATATTTATCTATGTTAAATGTGCCAGTTTCAACACATTTACTTGTAAGTGGGACGATTTGGGTTATGTTTTATCTTAAACGAGTCAGACTGGTTAAAAGTCAACCAACTTCTTAAGAGCTTTAATAAAAGATGTTGACAAATTTGTAATCATATATTTTTGTAATCTTATTAAGCACATGTTAATAGAAGTTCTGAAAATGTGCATGTGTTGCCCCAAACTCATCTATTTAGAAGTCACCCCGACCATTTTTCCACCTCTGGTCAAATAGTCGATGCATATAAAAATGAAGAGTTGGGTAAGAAAAATCACATACCGCGAAATAGAAAGTAACCAAACACAAAGTCCACCTATACCAAAAATTAGGCACTCATGGTCAACACAGCAACAATTATTAGTTATATGTGGGAAACTATGATCCTGCAATATCTATTTGATAGATAAGCAAGCAACCTGTACATGATGCCAACGATATATATCATGTAAATATACAAGTCGCAACTTCATTGCACTGGTAGTCAAGTAGAGGTTGCAAGAGGGGTCAGTTAGGCAGGTTGGGTAACCATAACGGGTCATTTATCTGTACATGTCGAAACTATTGGATCGGGTTTACCTGACCCACAAACACTTTTTTGTTCAATTTTCAGAAAGAGTAAAGTACACAAATGGTCCTTGTGGTTAACCAAAATTTTGGATTTAGTCCCTAGCTTTCCAAAAGTACTCGGATGGTCCTTGTGGCTTGCACTTTATAACGCATTTAGTCCTCAACTTTTGCCAAAAGTACACGGATGGTCCTTGTGGTTTGCACTTTGTAACGCATTTAGTCCCCAACTTTTGCCAAAAGTACACGGATGGTCCTTGTGGTTTGCACTTTGTAACGCATTTAGTCCCCAACTTTTAGTGACTAAATGCGTTGCAAAGTGCAAACCACAAGGACCATCCGTGTACTTTTGGCAAAAGTTGGGGACTAAATGCATTACAAAGTGCAAACTACAAGGACCATCCGTGTACTTTTGGAAAGCTAGGGACTAAATCTAAAATCTTGGTTAACCACAGGGACCATCTGTGTACCCTAAGTATGATTACAAAAACAAGATTACTACAATAATATCTAAATCTTGGCATAAAACGTTTCACCCTTTTTCCTTATCAGCTAAACTTTTTAATCTAACAAGTCTAAGATACACGCAACCCAAATCGACCAGTTCATAAACAAATGGGTCGAAACTGCCACCTCTTAATCAATAAAGACAACTGGCTTACTGAGTATAATAAAAAAATAAGTCGGTTCCATGAGTGGTGACATCAGCGACACCAGCTGCTAGAAGCAAACAAAACGAAATGATTCGGAAAACCAATAACCAAATAGGGTGCATTCCTTTTATAGAAGGCATCCATGCTTCATAATCGTATAATAACCAATCCCTTTCTTGCTGAGTCGCCTCTTTATACGTTTTTATGTTTCTAAAACCTTCGTATTTCCATATCAAATATGATGCTATGATAATGGAAGTAAAGACCCATATCATGCACAGCAAAAACTTCCAGGTCAACCAGTAAGTCAAACTAGTGGTCTCACTAGTCGGAGTAAGGTCCATCCTAGCAAAAGTATACGCAAATACTGTGAGACTTGGAATTTAAAGTTAACTGATTAACATGGTAACTTTAGTATTCTTATAATTAATAACATGTAGTCATTAAGGTAGATACCATATTGTCTATATGATATTCTTATAACTTTAGTATATTTATATTTCAGGCGTCATGTTTACTGTTATTTGATTGTAATTATTCAAGATCGCTTAATTACTTTTAAGCTTCACAACGAAACATCCCCCTAGACAGAAATGTAAAGGCTTGAAAACAAGACAACAGTTTCAACCGATTAACCCGATTCTATGTTTATAACTAACTGTATAAATATATAAACTTCAATAAATTCTGAAAATGTTTCCAATATTTAAGAAGAGCAATATCACCACATTCTAGAGCATTATTACAAATGTTTAAGACTCAAAGTGCTTAATCTTGTCACCTAAAACCACATCTTAAATGCCAATTATGAACTCAAATCCAAGAGCTCAATCTTTTGTCAAACTACATCACATAACATCTTATAACATAAAAACATAATGCAACAAAAGGGTTTAATCTAAACAGATCAAGATGAAATCATGAATTAGAAAAAGTTAAAAACTTACAGAGGAATTTTATCAAACACTTGACGTGCAGTTGTTGCACAACTGTTCAAGAATCATAAGATAAAAGGGGTTTCGTTAGTTTTGAGGATTAGGTTGCTACAAGTAGAAAGAAAAGAGTGTCTTTTCATCTTGTGTCCGACAATAACAGGCCTGACATGATTCATCCAGAAAATTCGAGGGTAATTACGTGTCTGATTGGCCATCCTTTTAAATCTTTTGAACAACGTTTGTCACGGGTCAATGACGTCTCCGATTGACCCATCTTTTAACCAAACTTGTGGGAGATTGTAAATTGATTCGTTTGGCGATTATTATAGATGATTAGATAATAACATACATTATGCTCCGGTGCCATTACATGTTTATCGAATTATTTCTACTAAAATGATGCGAGTTTAAGACTCACAAAGAAAGCATTAAATGAATTTTAGAAATAGATTTTAAATGCTGTGTTTGCCGTTCAAGAATACGAGTAATTTATAAAGTATGACATCATAAATTAAAACAACAAAACAAAAGATATTAAAATTAAAAGTAGAGTTAAATGCTTGGTTGGTCCCTGTGGTTTACGAAAATTACAGACTTGGTCCCAATGGTTCACTAATTACAGAGTTAGTCCTAATAGTTGTAATTTTCACACTCGGGTGGTCCTTACCATGGATGACCGTTAAAATATTCAGTTAAATATGTATGAAATGTCCAAAATACCCTTGTCCATTTAATAATTTAAAAAACCTTAAACAAACATTTAAAACAAAACAAAATATCAATTACTACCCCACTCTTTAATTACGCCTCCAACCATATCTTCCCTTTCAGCAATGCCAATGACCACCGTCCAACCACCACATCCCCCTTCTTCCCTTTCGGCAATCACCCTTTAATTACCCTCATTCACCATAAAAACCATAGTCAACCACCACCTCCAGGAGACTAGGCAACCCACCCATCCCCTATGGTACCGCTACAACTACTCAGCCCCACCACCACTGCTCAGCGTCGGCGCCACTGATGCACGCAACCACCACTCCGATCGGCACACCCAGGCTAAGACGGAAAAGATTTGACTTGGCCGGAGCTTCACCGTATCCGGCAATGATCGATGAACACAAGGTGCGTTTGTAGAAAACAATGGAAGGTGAAATTGTGTGGTTAAAGGTTTGACTAATGTTCTGGGTTAGATATATATACTCGAATACAGTTGAAACGAATTTGGTAAGATTGGATCCGTTTAGGAATTAATTTGTAATAATAAAAACTCAAGGATTCGGTTAAACCATTTCATTTATTTGTTAGATTTTGTACTAGAAAATGTGTGCGATATATTAAGAATGTTTGACGGAGTCGGAATCGTGAATAAAAATGGATGATTGTCAACAGTTAGGTAAATCAATGTACGGATCAACAAGAACGAAGCGTAAGATGATGGCTGATAGTATTGGTTCGTTGTGTTAGTTTCAGGTGGTGGTTCACAGTGGTGTTCGGAGGTGGTGGTTGTGGTGGCCCAAAGATGATGGTTGACGGTGGTTACTGGTGTTTCAGAGGGGGGGGGGGATTGAAAAAGATGATGGGGGTGGGCCCATCTCCTTTTGCTTCTTATTTTTACTTTTATTTTTTTAATTGTGGAGGATAATTTGGTCATTTAACATCAACTTAACTTAGAAATTTAACAGAGGTTAGTGATAAGGACCACCCGAGTGCAAAAATTACAACTATTAGGACCAACTCTGTAATTAGTGAACCATTGGGACCAAGTCTGCAATTTTCGTAAACCACATGGACCAACCAAGCATTTAACTCTTAAAAGTAAACTATTGACAATATAGAATTGTAAAATTAATATAGTAGTAGACTAATAGCAAATGAAAGAGTACACAAACATGGATAAGGTAGCGCCAATATGTTGAAAGTATATGTACGCTCCCATAACAAATTTATACGTCAAGTTCGTGATAAGGAAACCAAAAGTGTAGGAAAAACTAAGGTCTCAAGAAAAGGCTACAACTCACACTCTCTAAAGATCCATAAATATTATTTGTCGTCTCCGAGAACTCGTGTGTTTGATTATGTCCTAAAATAGGTGCAAGTCAAGTAAATCATACCTAGTCCACTTGTCAAACACGAGTCTGGGTCTGCATTTGTTATTCTATCCTCCATTGTGGTGGTTTCCATAGTTCTTATTGCCATTGTCATTTGTCTTCTTTTCACGTGCTCAAAATATTTCAATCTCTCATCCATTATTTTATAGAATATACAAGCCAGACCTATTTTTTTCTGAAAAAACTTTATTTGTTGGCCCATTTGATCATCCTATCTCTGCCACCTCCATCTTCCGTGCTTATGTTATCTTGATGGTGCAACAACCGGTTCAATATAATATAGTCGGTTGAACTATAACCCTATAAAATTTATCCTTTAATCTTGTTGGGAACCTATTGTCATATGTAATACTCATGTAGTTGCTTTCCACTTGCACCTGCATGCCTCAGCACAGTGGGCTACATCACTGTTTATGTCGTCGTCACTGTGTAAAAAAATCTTAAATACTTAAGCTTAGTTGTCTGGATGAGAAGTTACATTTTAATAAGAAGACCTATTAATATGAAGAGTATAGAAGTTTTGGGTAACGTCTTCTCTTGTTATCATTATAAAGCCAAAGATAACAACTTTTCTTTTTCTTTCTAAAATCGATGATTTAGGTTTAACTTGAAATTTAAAGTTTTGTTTCGATCTATTTTTCTAGCGTGTGATAGTCCCTTTGGAATGTTATTATGCAATACTGAAATGTATAACTATTGTTAGATTATTTACATTCACATCAAAGATGTGCTCTTACAGCATATTGTTACGGGTTAGTTTTCGACCCTCATGTGGTGTCCTTAAATCCCCGGGGACAAGCCAATTCATCTCGCTTCTTTGTGTGGGTTACTGGTTTCGTCCTGCCTTAGACTCATCAGGATAACGGACTCAGCTCTCGACCAGTTGTGCATTCGTTGCAGACACGACTAGGCACGTACACTTCTTCATTGACACTAACTCCATCCCCCAATATAGTCCCGGACTAGCCAGTAACCCAGCGTTCAAGCACAACCCATAGCATTCCGACCTTAAAATGTTTGGCCCATGACACTCTCCCACCACCATCTTATGCACGTCCTCGTGCATGTTCTCCATGCCATACCAGCTCGCATACTTGAAAATCATGATTCCCTTATGTTGAGCATGATTACTTTGGGAGGGTAGGACACCCAAAGCACAACAACAATGATTTTTTGTTGTGCATGTTCAATTTACTACATTAGTTCTTGGTTGTGTTGGCGCTGACGTCCGCCACATCTGATTAATGTTGGTGCTGATGTCCACCAATAGTTTCAGGCGTACGGGAACCTGAATGATTGTAGCAACTTTCACGATCTCATACTCGCAGAGTACAAAGACCTTTGCTGATGCAAACCCATATTTGGTCTTCTCCCACCACCATTGCGTAACCATACTCTAAATGTTAAGCTCATTTTGGTCAAGAGTTACTTTCCAACGTATCCGAGAATCGACCTGTTCTGATACCAAATTGTCACCGGGTTAGTTTTCGACCTCGTGTGGCATCGCCAAATCCCCAGGAACAAGTCATGTCATCCCGCTTCTTTATGTGGGTCACTAGTTTCGTCCTACCTTGAATCATTAGGAGAGCGGCGCTAGCTCTCGACCAGTGGTGCGTTCATTGTAGACACGACTAGACACGTACGTTTTTATCATTGACATTTGACTTCATCTCTCGATAAAGTCTCGGACTAGCCAGTAACCCAAGCGTTCAAACACAACCCATGGCATTCCAACCTTCAAATATTTACCGTGACAATATAGTGACATTTTAAAGTGTAAGGAGCAAGGAGAATCTAAAGTTTCGATGGAGTTGAAGGCAATTTCCAAATCATATTAAGATAGGATCCTGTAAAAAGGACATTTTTCGTGAGAAGTGTGAGAATGCATAGGAATTGACATGTAGGCGTCACGTTTTGGACTTAAGCATGATGTTTTGGGTTGTTTTGGCTAGAAAAACATCAAAGGTAATAATTTAAGACACAATACAATGAATTCTAGGCTTAAAACTTAAAACACCATGCCAAGAACATTAAGTAGTGTGTTTTAAGTGTTAATTAGTGTGTTTTAGTTGTGTCTTATATTCATGCATAGAATTCATTGAATTGTGTTTCAAATTGTTATGTTTGGTGTTTTTCTTACCAAAACAACTCAAAACATCATGCATAAGTCCAAAACATGATGTCTACATGTCAATTCCTATACCTTCTCACACTCTTCATGAAAAAGGTTGTCACACCCCGGATTTCCAACCTAAATCCATACACCGGTGGGCCCGGGTGGGGAGTATCGTGATGTCAGTTGATAACATCATAGTCAATTTACAGCGGAAGTCTTGGAGTAAAATTACTATTACAAACCAAATGTTCGAAATACAAAATAATATACAGGCTCGTAATAGAAGATCCAGATGCGGATCATAAAATGTACAAAGAAAGAATATAAAACAAACTTTAGGGCAGATCTAAGGATTTGCAAGATCCTCTTATTCGCTACCGAGCAGCTTCCAGCCTATTTTGTGTTGTACCTGCAAGCTTAGTCTTTTAAAAATACGTCAGCTTTCGCTGGTAAATACACTCGACTGACTCATTTTGAAAACATTTTAAAATTTTGATTTAAGTACATAGGGCACAAATCTTTTATAACTTGGGAAAGTTACTTTGTAACCTTGTTAACAGATTCACATGTTTGTCCATACATACAGGGCCCAGTACAAAGACCGAGACATGATTAAATACACACCACTTAGAACTCACAGAGGAGTTATCCCCAACGTCTTGGGTAATTTGCATTTGAGCGTCTGTCAGGTGTATGCCTACACCCCACGCTAATGTCGTGGCCATTATCTAATGTAATGAGCTGAGGATATCCAGGACACGGTAATTTAACCACCGATGTTTAAGTTATCAAACAAAACTGATTAAAACAGAATATGCGGATTTACTAGCCACAATCCGACATTCGATTGATCTCATTTCTGACCAAGCGGAAATAATTTACCGTATGTATAGGGAAAATAAGTCAAGAGTATTTACCTGAGCTAGTCTTGATTTAAAAATGCAAGATTTAGTATCTCAGCCGTATCCAAAATGAACTAAGTGCAGATAGAATTTACCAGAAGGCTCTAGTCTGGATTATGGCATAAGCTAACCAATTAAATACTAACGGTAAGTCATAGACTTAGACCGAGTAGCGTAATGGATCAAAAACGGTACGCTAGATTAAGCGATGATCGGATAGAATGTAGTTTAAACCCAACAAGTACTTTGACTGGTATTATATGGGTAAACTATAAACATTCTGGATTTTGGAACTCAAATGACAAGGTTAAACCCGGTTCGGTTAATTTTTGTAAACTAGTTACATATACTTAACCGTACGCATACTAGCGATATCGGGGAACCGGATAGGTCATGGACAAGTTCTATATACCATTATACTTTATTTAAGTTATAATATCAATAGGATATCAACTTATATGCCCGTTAAGGTTTTAAAATAAACTATGCCTCATAAGGGCATTTTGGTAATTTCATATCGTATAAAAGAAACTTGATTATAATTTAATGTTATAACCATAATTGTTCTGGAAAAATGATTTATTTATGATATAATATCAGTACGATGTCAATTATATGTGTAACTTATCTTTTATGACCAAACTATCATCGAAGGGGTATTTTGGTCATTTTACACAAAGTTTATAAATTATTTGGATTCTGAGTTTACAATATATACCTACTGTAAAAATATTTAAAATAAGTTTTAAAATCAGTAGGTAACAAGTCTTGGTCAAATAATATGGTTTAAAACCATACTATGCGCCGAAACGGCGCTTAGGTCGTAAAATGACGTTTTATGCGATGTTTAATGAAAACTGGTGTTAAGGTCAGGTTAAAATGTCTCAGATATGTTATTTAATATAACATATCAGTAGGTGAAAGATTACCTTGAAAAGATTTGATTAAAACCATTTTATAAGCCACAAGGGCTAAATCGTCATTTATCGACATAATTCAAGGACCTGCTTGTAACTCAGTTTATAATCTGATTTAACATCCCAAATAACCCTACTTATAATATTACATCAGTAGTAAACTTATTTTCAAGTTCATTATCATGAAAACCTTGATTTATGCAAAAAGGGCGTTTTAGTCAAAAATGGCATAATTACGGAACTTGGCATAAACTCAGAATCTGATTATGATCATGTAATATAACCTCAGAGGGTTATGCTACATTATATTACGGTCATAATGCAACTTTAGATCAGTAGCTAACTAATCTAAATCGGGTCAGAATCGAAAGTCAAAGCAGAAGTCAAACTTCGCGACTTTCGGTTGCGAACCGACCCTAGAATTGAAATTGACGAGCCTAACATGTTCTTACATGTTCTAATAATTATTACCAACTTGTTTAAGTGTCAAAACATGTTTCATAACTTATATAAGATCAATTTATGATTTTTCCGAAAAATGGCGTGTTTAACTTTTTAATATCATAACTTTGACCCGTCAATTGGTCTAGCAAATGTGATCTTCAGGAGGTGCCCTTTATAGGGACTAACACCTACCTTATTACGATCACTAGCCATGTTCGTTTCGAACAATGGCTGGACTATAATGGTCTTAACCGAAAGTCAAAGCGTTTTTCGTAATACGCTTGACTTTTGGCTATAAAAGCCTATAAACGAAAATGCAAGAGCAAGGAACACTTAGAAGAGGTTCCTAGAATGCAAGAGAACTAAGTTGGATGCTCCTTTCAGTTAGGAACTTCCAGAGAAGGGAGAAGAGTTGAAATTGAGAAAGGTGCAAGTTCAAATGGTGAACCTTGGCACCTAGTTATAGTTGGAGAGCTTGAAGGCGTGATGCCAGGTGCTAAGGGGTGTAAGAGGGAGCTTACAAGTGTCCTAAAACGTGGCATAGCTGTTTGGGAAGCCATGGTTTTGAGAAAATGGCTTTTGGCATTTTTGTGTGGTGGCCAAGGAAACTTTCTGTAGACACAGACCTCTCGTGCCCCGCTTGTGTATTAGAATCTCAAAGGATTCTTGTTTCGGACCCCAAATAAATTTTACATTCTTACGGGTCAGGGTAGTCAAAGGAGTGGATATTCTTGAAAAGTTCTCAATGAACCTCCTGTAGTATCCAACCAATCCTATCAAACTACGAATCTCCGATGGGGTCTTGGGCACTTCCCAATTCATTATGGCTTCTATTTTGGCGGGATCCACTTGGATACCACGCTCGCTTACAACATGTCCAAGAAATTGGACTTCTCTAAGCCAAAACTCACATTTAGAGAATTTAGCATAAAGCTTCTCTTGTCTTAGCAGTTCTAAGATGCACCGAAGATGTTTCTCATGATCAGCTTGATTACGAGAGTAGATAAGTATATCATCTATGAAGACAATGACGAACTTATCCAAATATGGTTTGTAGACTCTATTCATGAGATCCATGAATGCTGCAGGTTCATTTGTGAGCCCAAAAGGCATCACCAAGAATTCAAAATAACCATAAGGGGTCCTGAAGGCTGTCTTAGGAACATCCTCACTTCTAACCTTCAGCTGATGATATCCAGATCTTAGATCATTCTTGGAGAAGTAACTAGCCCCTTTAAGTTGGTCGAACAAATTATCGATCCTGGGCAGAGGATAACGATTTTTTATTGTTATCTTGTTTAGCTCTCGATAGGCAATGCACATCCGCATTGAACCGTCTTTCTTCTTTATGAAGAGGATAGGAGCTCCCCAAGGCGAGGAACTTGGCTGAGTCCTCAACTCCTTCATTTCTGTTGGAGCTAGTTGGTATGGAGTTCTAGATATGGGTGATGATCTAGGTATGATATCAATTCTAAACTCCACTTGCCTATCTGGAGGTAGGCCTGGTAATTCCTCGGGAAAACAACGGAATACTCCGAGATAACCAGTAGGTCTTCAATATTCGGCTTAGGCTCATTAATAGTAACTTGTGCCATGTAAATGACACAACCTTTCCTCAAACACTTGGATGCCTTAAATAATGACACCTTGTCTGGAATCCGTAGTGTGAGTTTCCAGGGATGGTGATCATTTCACCAGATGGGGTTTTAATTTCGATGAGTTTCTTATCACAGGCAATGCGGGCTTGGTTACGAGATAACCAATCCATGCCTAAAACTATATCGAACCCTGCCAATTTCATTGGCAAAAGAGAGATAGGAATGGAATGATTCTTAATGGATATGAAACCTCCATCAAGAATGGAAGATGCTGTTTCTAAACTTCCATCAGCAAGTTCTATCTCATAATTATCTAGAGTTCTTATGGGTAAGTTTAATAGTTTACTACACTTATGATCAACAAAAGCTTTATCTGCACCCAAATCGAAAAGAACTCTAGCATAAATATCGTTAATGAGGAATGTACCTGTTATGACATTGTTGTCATTAACAGCCTCTCTTGCAGTTATCTGAAAGGCACGAGCATTCCCCTTCTTGGCCTCTCCAGGATTCACATTATTACTGTTAAGGTTCTTAGGGCAGTTAGTCTTAATATGCCCTTTTTCATTGCAAACGTAGCAAACGAAATCCTTAAGATCCTTGCATTCTAGGGTCTTATGCCCCTTTCTCTTACAAATACCACAGGGTTTGGTTTGTAGAACATAATTACATTATCCCCAGTGTCTGCGGTTGCAAGTCTTGAATGTTGGTGTCACAGCCGACTTGTCTTGCTTCCTTTTGAACCCAAATCTCCCTTTATTCTTCTTATTAAACCTTTGGGAGTTATCATCTTCTCTCTTTCTTTTCCAGTCAGTTTCAGACTTAACTGACCTTTGCCTCACTAGATCAAGGGTGAGGGATAGGGACAGGTCAACAACGGACCTATAGGTACTAGGCTGAGCAGCCTTTACCATGCCCTTAATTTCAGGAGCTAACCCATTGATAAAATGCGCAATGTGTTTGGTTTCAGGGTGATCAGATAGGAAACTATCCTAGATAGGTAGTTGAAATCGGAAACATATTTCCGACAATCTAGGTTTTTCATGGAAAGAGACAAAAAGACTGTCTCTAATTTCTCCACCTCATGAGGTGGGCAGTAACAAGGTCCACAAACTTGGACCACCCCAAATTATACAAGTGTACTTTACCTGTAGACTGGATCATGGCTTTCCACTAGATTAGGGCATCGCCCTTAAAGGACTATGATACATATTTAACCACATCCTTATCAGCATAGCTGCTGATATCTACGATTGTCTCCATCTTATCCAACCATTTTAAAGCTTCCACAGCTCCTTTCTTCCCATTAAAGTCTTGGGGCTTGCAGGAGACGAAATACTTATAGGTACATCCATCTTTAACAGAACGAGACCTTTCAGCAAAATCTATTTTCTTTGGTTCACTCTTTGCATTCGAAGAGTGAACGGAGCTCTCCTTATGAGCTGAGGATGGGGTAATCGATAATGGTCCCGAGCGAGTAGCACTTGACTCCTTAAGCTTTTCTATGGCCTTTCCCATGGCCTTTTCAACCGCTGCATCAATGCGAGCTTGGAAGTTGTCATTATTAATGGCTATATTCTATGCGTCATTAACATCCCGGTGGATACTTTGCGCCTCATCTGAGTTAGCCATTCTTTGAGCTTTGGTTCTATACACCAATAAAACTTCCCTTAGCCATGGTATTAATAACCACATTGGCTTCAAACATTGGATATAACAACCCATTGCCAAAACTAGTGTGAATAACATCACGACTCTTAGGCTTAACATATCTATATTTGGCCTAGGTCTTAATAGGACCATCAAAGGCAAATTACAATCTGGACATAGTCCATATATGATATTGGACAATGGATCGCATTGTCACAACTGTCATTGTCGTATTTGACAATTACATTTAGCTCTTAAGCTTGTCACGAAGGACATAAAATTATGGCACATAGGCCTGTCACTAATAGACATAAAATATGGCACATAGGCCTGTCACTAATGGATATAGAATTTGGACAGGGGTTATATTAACCACAACTGTCGTTGTCATTTGACAATATAATATTGCTCAAAGGCAAATCATCACTAAATGGATGTTTAATCATAGCCCCAAGGGCAATACATCACTAATGGATGTTTAATCATAGCCTCAAGGGCAATACATCACTAATGAATGTTTAATAATAGCCCCAAGGACAATACATCACTAATGGATGTTTTTGTCACACCCTGGATTTCCAACCCAAATCCATACACCGGAGGGCCCGAGTGGGGAGTATCGTGACGTCAGTTGATAACATCATTGTCAATTAAATACGGCACAATGGAAGTCTTTTGTCACACCCCGACCCGCAACGGAAAAGGTGATCGGGGCATGATTGGGTTATCATCAAAGCTCATGACATTTATTATAACGTTTCATGTTCATTATTACAATTTAAAGGGAAACATACAATCTTAATTTCATCATGTCCTAAACATCATTCTAGACTTCATTGTTTTCTTCTAAGGCATTTCCTATGTTTTCCTTGCTTCATCCTGTTCACCTGTATCATGTGTAAAAATGGTTTTTGGATCAACAAAAAGTTGGCGAGTGAATCCTATGAAAAGCATTTGAACAAGTTTACTGAATTGATTATAAAATAAAGTGCACAACCACATATGAGTAAATGTAAATGTAAATATATTCACAAAACACTTAATATTTAGTAATGCACACACATACAATAATTGATCGTTTTGAGGCACGCGTTGTTCAACTCGTCTCTCACGAGGAACTGATGGGCCTAATGAATGAGTTTTGAGGCACGCGTTGTTCTACGAACTGATGGGCCTAATGAATGAGTTTTAAGGCACGCGTTGTTCAACTCGTCTCCCACGAGGAACTGATGGGCCTAACAAATAATTTGCATACAACTTTGACAATAAGTAATACATAACTACAACCAATATTTACATTCTAAGTTTAAATCATAATATGGTATGGCACGAGTTTAAATAAACGAGTTAGTTTTAGTGACACATAATACACCCCAAAACGTGTAATTAAAAAAAGGGGAGTTGTAAGATTCACTCACAGTGGGTGCGTTTGGTTGATGATGTTGAATGCGCAACGAAGTTGGATTTAACCACGAGTGAAACTAACCTAGATAATAACATAATGGTTCGGTAAATAAGCGGATTTTATTGATCAATTTTTAGTAGGATTATTGGATATATTTTTGTGAGTTCAAGGCTATTTTCTAACTTTAAAAATGTTATTTTTAAGTATTTTTAATTTAAATAAATAGATAAAAGAAATAAAAAAATGTTGATTTTTGACTGTTGACCATTGACTTGTTGACCGTTGACCGTTGACTTGTTGACCGGTTTATTGTGTGTATGTATGCGCCGGGCAGGACTCGAACCCGAGACCTCCCGTACGCGTGCACGCAGCTCTACCAACTGAGCTACGTGTCTAACCCGAAATATTTCTGTTTTTAATTATATTTATATACTAATTGAATTAATCCGAAAATCATTTATTTTAAAAACGATTTAAATGTATCGCTCGGTGCTCTCCACAGGTCTCGAACCCGGGACCTGTGGGTTAGTTTGGCACACAGTCCACCGCTGGACTGTGTGTCTAACTTGGTAAATATTCTGGTTATTATTATATTTAACATCTTACTGAGTTAACCCGGTTCGGTCTCTAAAAAAAAGGCATTTTATTTCTGTGAAGGTGCGTGTGTCAAGAATCGAACTCGGGACGTTAGGCATATTGTTTGCACACAGTCCACCACTGGACTGTGTGTCTAACCCGTTCATAAAACTGTTTTTAATTAATCTTATATCATATCAGTACTTCGTCTTCTTCGTTAAACTTAACCAGAATCGATGTCCGACTGTTTTGACAAAAATAATCAGTTTCTTTAGCGTGTTGTGATTAGATACATGTGAGTTTAATAAAAACGAGAGAGATTAAGTGTAAGATATACCGAACAGAGCTCCTCTGTTTCGCCGGCGCAACTCCGATGATAGCAGGTTATTCCGGCGACGTGTGTTTTGCGGCAGAGGGTCTTCAGGAAGCTTGAGGTGAGTGTGGGTGGCTTCGGTATGGGCTCTAGGTGTTCTGTTTTTAGAGTAGGGCACAGAAGTGAAACTTTCCGGCGAGTTGCAGAAACTTTCCGGCGAGTGAAACTTCGTCGAGAATGGGTGTGATCGTGAGCGAAAAGGCTATCAGAGGTTAGAGGGTGCATTTATAGGAAAGAATCGAGATGCATGTGGTCTGATTACAGTCTTGATTCATCGGTCAATAACTTTTCCGGCGGTTATGACTTGTGTCGCGGACTGGACATCGGTTATAACCGATGTTGAGGTAATTGCTTCGGTTAAATTAGAAGAAACCGTCCAATCTCGGCGAAATCGTCGGGATTTCCGACGACTGCGATTTTGGGCGCGACTTGACTGGATTTGATTTCCGAGATTCATTATTTCAATTAATTGTTTCGGTATCTTAACAAAAACCCAAAGTGGCGGAGTGGTTGAGTGCGTGTGTGTTAAGGCTTTGGAATCCTGGCTGACCCGGGTTCGAAACCCGGCAGCAGCAATATATTTTTATTTCATTATTTTTAATGAATTTTCAAATATAAATTATATATTCCAATATACTTATTAATTATGTATTGTTTAAAATTTACTTGAGCATTAAATACGCAACGCAATTTTTAACTGATTGTTCGGTTAATAAACGGAGCGGGTTTGGTAAATCTGTTTTTTTGACGGATGTTACAGTATCCCCTACTTTTTAGAAATTTCGTCCCGAAATTTTAGTAGTGACATATTTGTCTAAAAAGGATGGTGTTTAATTTGACAGTTACATACTTAGAAAAAGAGTAAGAGTTTAAATTTTTGTTTGAGGCGGTAACGTTCCTTGTAAGGGTTGAGTACCCTGCTACAGGAATCGCTTTTTGTTGCCTACGGTAAAAATATTGATAAGCGGAGTTGATTCACTGAGTAATTTCATGCAATAGTTTTGATATGTTTGGAAGGGTAAGGTTATATCCTAAAACAAAACTTCTAATACTACAACCTACATGGAACTTCTCATAGCCTCCTGACAATGCCTCTGATCCTTTGGCAAGAATACTTATATATAGGAAGTACCAGCGGCGTATCCACCATATTCTTGTCAAATTTTCATTGGTTTTATCAGTAAGTCATGATTGGTTCTATGATACGACTCGAAACATGACAAACACAACAACCAATGTCTGAGTCCTAATTCTGATAGTATACATGTTTGATTGGTGACATAATCCAATTTCTTTAAATGATGAGATGATATAAATGCTAGATCAGTGAAAACTTTAACCAAGAAATTACTAAATCCTACATGGAACTTCTCATAACCGCCTGACAATGCCTCTGATCCTTTGGCAAGAATACTTATATATAGGAAGTACCAGCGGCGTATCCACCATATTCTCGTCAAATTTTCATTGGTTTTATCCGCAAGTTATGATTAGTTCTATGTGACTCTAATACATAAATAAACACAATCAACCAAAGCTTGAGTCTTAATTCTGATAGTATACATGTTTGAATGGTGACAGTACCTCTCTCGTTTGTTATGATGGAGAGGTTAGTCCTTGTGGAAGTGAGACATAGCTCAACTTCTTTAAATGATGAAATTGAAATACGTTGAAATGTATGATGAACAAACTTCGACCAAGACATTACTAAATCCTACATGGAACTTCTCATAACCGCCTGATAATGCCTCTGATCCTTTGGCAAGAATACTTATATAGAGGAAGTACCAGCGGCGTATCCACCATATTCTCGTCAATTTTTCATTGGTTTTATCCGCAAGTTATGATTAGTTCTATGTGACTCTAATACATAAATAAACACAATCAACCAAAGCTTGAGTCTTAATTCTGATAGTATACATGTTTGAATGGTGACAGTACCTCTCTCGTTTGTTATGATGGAGAGGTTAGTCCTTGTGGAAGTGAGACATAGCTCAACTTCTTTAAATGATGAAATTGAAATACGTTGAAATGTATGATGAACAAACTTCGACCAAGACATTACTAAATCCTACATGGAACTTCTCATAACCGCCTGATAATGCCTCTGATCTTTTGGCAAGAATACTTATATATAGGAAGTACCAGCGGCGTATCCACCATATTCTCGTCAACTTTTCATTGGTTTTATCCGCAAGTTATGATTACTTCTATGTGACTCTAATACAAACGCAACAACCAAAAATTGAGTCTCAATTCTGATAGCATACATGTTTGATTGGTGACAGTTCCTCTCTCGTTTGTTGTGATGGAGAGGTTAGTCTATGTAGAAATGGAACACAATCCAATTTCTTTAGATGATGATATGATATGAATGTTAAATCAGTGAATGTAACGCAAATTTCAACCAAGACAATACTAAATCCTACATGGAACTTCTCATAACCGCCTGATAATGCCTCTGATTCTTTGACAAGAATACTTATATATAGGAAGTACCAGTGGCGTATCCACCATATTCTTGTCAAATTTCATTGACTTTATCCGCAAGTTATGATTAGTTCTGTGTGACTCTAATACACACCACTTAGAACTCACGAAGGAGTTATCCCAACGTCTTGGGTAATTTGCATTTGAGCGTCTGTCAGGTGTATGCCTACACCCCGCGCTAAGGTCGTGGCTATTATCTAATGTAATGAGCCGAGGATATCCAGGACACGGAAATTTAACCCCTGCTGTTTAAGTTATCAAACAAAACTGATTAAAACGGAATATGCAGATATACTAGCCACAATCCGGCATTCGATTGGTCCCATTTCCGACCAAGCGGTAATAATTTACCGTATCCCAAGCCCGTATAGGGAAAATAAGTCAAGAGTATTTACCTGAATTAGCCTTCTTTAAAATGTAAGATTATAACCCAGCCGTATTCAAAATGAACTACGTGCAGATGCATTTACCGGAATATACTCTTGTCTGGATTATGGTATAAGCTAACTAATTAAATAGTAACGGTCTTATTTAAGTCATAGACTTAGACCGACTAACGTAATTGATCAAAACGTATAACGCTAGATTAAATGATGATTGGATAGAATGTAGCTTAATCCCAACAAGTACGTTGACTTGTGTAATATGGATAAACTACATTCTGGATTTTGAGATTTAAATGACAAGGTTAGACTCATTTCGGTTAATTTTCGTAAACTTGTTACATATACTTAACCGTACGCATATCAGCGATATCGGGTAACCGGATAAGTCATGGACAAGTTCTATATTCCATTATACTTTAAATAAGTTGTAATTTCAGTAGGATATCAACTTATATGCCCATTATGGTTTTAAAATGAAACTATTCCTCTTAAAGGCATTTTAGTAATTTCATACCGAATTAAAGGAACTGGAATATAATTTAATGTGATAATTATAAGTACTCTGTAAAAATAACTTATTTATGATATAATATCAGTAGGATACCAATTTTATGTGTAATTTATCTTTTATGACCAAACTACGCACCGAAAGGGCATTTTGGTCATTTTACACAAGGTTTATAAATTATTTGGGATTCTGAGTTTATAACATGTACCTACTGTAAAAACATTTAAAATAAGTTTTAAAATCAGTAGGTAACAAGTCTTGGTCAAATAATATGGTTTAAAACCATACTATGCGTCGAAACGGCGCTTATGTCGTAAAATGACGTTTTTATGCGATGTTTAATGAAAACCGATGTTAAGGTCAGATTAAAATGTCTTAAAAATGTTATTTAATATAACATATCAGTAGGTAAAAGATCTACCTTGAAAAGGTTTGATTAAAACCATTTTATGAGCCACAAGGGCTAAATCGTCATTTATTGACATAATTCAAGGACCTGCTTGTAAACTCAGTTTATAATCTGGTTTGACATCCTAAATAACCCTACTTATAATATTATATCAGTACGAAACTTATTTTCAAGTTTATTATCATTAGAACCTTGATTTATGCAAAAAGGACATTTTTGTCAAAAATGGCATAATTACGGAACTTGCGCATAATCTCAGATTCTGATTATGATCATGTAATATAACCTCAAAGGGTTATGCTACATTAAATTACGATCATAATGCAACTTTAGATCAGTAGCTAACTATCGATTCAGAATCGAAAATTAAAGCAGAAGTCAAACTTCGCGACTTTCGGTTGCGAACCGACCCTAGAACCGAAACTGACAAGCCGAACATGTTCTTACATGTTCTGATAATTTTTACCAACTTTTTTAAGTGTGAAAACAAGTTTCATAACATATATAAGATCAATTTGTGATTTTTCCAAAAAATGGTCTGTTTGACTTTTTAATATCATAACTTTGACCCGTCAATTGGTCTAGCAATTGTGATCTTTAGGAGGTGCCCTTTATAGGGACTAATACCTACCTTATTATGATCACTTAGCCATGTTCGTTACAAAAAATGGCTGGACCATAATGGTCTTACCCGAAAGTCAAGGCGTTTTCCGTAAAACGCTTGACTTTTGGCTATAAAAGCCTATAAACGAAAATGCACAAGGAAGGAACACTTACAAGAGGTTCCTAGAATGCAAGAGAACTGAGTTAGATGCTCCTTTCAGTTAGGAACTTCCAGAGGAGGGAGAAGAGTTATGAATAAGAAAGGTGCAAGTTCAAATGGTGATATTAGACACCTATTTATAGTTGGAGAACTCAAAGGAGGTGATGCCAGGTGTTTAGGGTGTAAGAGGAAGCTTCCAAGTGTCCTAAAATGTGGCATAGCTGATTAAAAGTCCATAGTTTCGAAAAAAATGGTTTTGGCAATATGTGTGGAGGCCAAGCAAACTTTCTGCTGACACAGGCCTCTCACGCCCCGCGAGAGGCCAAGGCCTTGCCTCTCGCGCCTCGCGAGCGCCCCATGGCCAGTTTCAAAGTTTGACACTTTTAGCCCCTCAACTTATAAAACCTCCTAGAACCTCCTAAAAAACCCTTTTTGGCATATTTAGCCCTCCGTAGCCAATATTAGGCGTACCCAGGATTATGCCCGGACATTGTCGATCTATCGGTTTGTTAAAAGGTCACTCAGAGGTATAAATTAACATGTTGACACTTTTGATCCCTCCATTGTCCAACTTTCATATAATCACGGATTTAATCCCTCTCGTCCAACAAATGGGACACGTGAGAGTTAGGACTTTGTAAACGGTCACTCAGAGGCTCATTATAAGCATGTTGACTCTGATGTCACTCAGAGGCTGGGCATGTTGACACGATGGTCACTCAGAGACCAAGTTTTAGCATGTTGACACTAATGGTCACTCAGATGCTATGTTTTATGCATGTTGACATTAATGGTCACTTAGAGGCTTGGTTTATGCATGTTGACATCAGAAGATCACTCAGAGACTTAGTTTTAGCATGTTGACGCTTTTAGTCCTTGTTAGTCTTTAATAGACTTAAAATAAAATATGACACGTGTCACTATATTACTGGACACGATTTCTACAGGGTGTTACATCCTCACCCATTCAAAAGAAATCTCGACCTCGAGATTTTATTAAAAAAGATGGGGTACTTTTGTCGCATAGTGGACTCAACCTCCCATGTATATTCGGGACCTCTAAGGGCGTCCCGTTTAACCTTTACTATAGGTATTAATTTCCTTCGGAGCTTCTTAACTTGTCGATCCTCGATCGAAATTGGTTTCTCAACGAACTTCAGGTTTTCATCTATTTGCACATATTTATGTTACATTGCTAGTGATTCATCAGCTAGACATTTCTTAAGGTTACTGATGTGGAACACATCATGGATTCCACTAAGCTCCTCTGGCAATCTTAGCTTATAAGCCACAGTTCCGACACATTCAACTATCTCGAACGGTCCAATATATATTGGGCTGAACTTGCCCTTCTTTTCGAAGCGCATCACACCCTTCCAGGGTGACCTTTTAACATGACATTGTCCCCTACTTGGAACTTAAGAGGTTTATGCCTCTTGTCAGCATAGCTTTTCTGCCTATCCCTGGCAGTTTTGAGACGATCACGGATTTGTATAATCTTTATCGCGGTCTCCAGGACAATCTCTGGTCCTGATAGTTGGGCTTCCCCAACTTCTGCCCAGCATACGGGCGTTCTACATTTTCTCCCATACAAGGCCTCAAAAGGAGCAGCCTTGATGCTAGTATGATAACTGTTATTGTAGGAGAACTCTATTAGCGGTAAGTGGTCATCCCAACTTCCACCCAAATCAATTACACATGCCCTAAGCATGTCTTCTGATGTCTGAATAGTATGCTCGCTTTGACCATCAATCTGCGGATGGTAAGCCGTACTAAAGTTTAATCGTTTGCCCAAATATTGTTGGAAAATTTTTCAAAAGTAAGATGTGTATCTAGTATCTCTGTCAGATACAATAGATACCGGCGCACCGTGTAGGGACACAATCTTGTCCACATACAATTTAGCCAATTTGTCTGAATTTTACGTTTCCTTTATTGGAAAGAAGTGTGTTGACTTAGTCAGCCTATCCACAATAACCCAAATAGTGTCATTTCCACTTTTGGTCTTAGGTAACTTGGTAATCAAGTCCACAGTTACCATTTCCCATTTCCATGTGGGAATTTCCAATTACTGTAGAAGTCCTGAAGGTTTTGATGTTCGGCCTTAACTTGTGAACATGTCAGACACTTAGCTACATAAGTGGCTATGGATTTCTTCAAACCCATCCACGAATAATTCTTCTTCAGATCTTGATACATCTTGTCACCACTTGGGTGAACTGAGTATCTTGAGTTATGTGCTTCTTGGAGGATTAGATCTCTAAGTCCTCCAAAGATTGGAACCCAAATTCTATCATTAAATCAGAGGATTCCATCCTTTCCAGACACTAACTGATCAACAGTCCCGCCTAATCCTTCATTAGAAGCATTAGCTTCTAATAGAGCTTGCTTTTGCGCATCTAATAGCTTTTCACTTAAGTTATTTCTGACCTCAATGCTCTTGGCGTTAATCCTTATCGGCTTAACCCGTTCCTTGCGACTTAAGGCATCAGCAACTACATTTGCTTTGCCTGGATGGTAGCGAATCTCGCAATCATAGTCATTAAGTGTTTCCATCCACCGGCGCATGTTCAATTCCTTCTGGTTGAACAGATGTTGGTGACTTTTATGGTCAGTGTATATAATACACTTTGTGCCATATAAATAATGGCTCCATAATTTTATTGCAAATACAACGGCACCCAATTCCAAGTCATGGGTGGTGTAATATCTTTCGTGCACCTTTAACTGTTGTGATGCATATGCAATCACTTTGCCTTTTTGCATTAGCACACAGCGAATGCCGGTGTGCGAAGCATCATAATAGACTACAAAATTCTCGATACCTTCTGGTAGAGGTAACACAGGAGCATTGCTCAACTTGTGTTTTAGAATCTCAAAAGATTCTTATTGTTTCAGACCCCAAATAAATTTGATATTCTTACGGGTCAGGGTAGTCAAAGGAGTGGGTATTCTTGAAAAGTTCTCAATGAACCTTCTGTAGTATCCGGCCAATCCTAGGAAACTACGAATCTCCGATGGGGTCTTGGGCACTTCCCAATTCATTATGGCCTCAATTTTGGCGGGATCCACTTGGATACCACACTCACTTACAATGTGTCCAAGAAATTGGACTTCTCTAAGCCAAAATTCACATTTAGAGAACTTTGCATACAACTTCTCTTGTCTTAGTAGTTCTAGAATGCACCAAAGATGTTTCTCGTGATCAACTTGATTACAAGAGTAAATAAGTATGTCGTCTATGAAGACAATGACAAACTTATCCAAATATGGTTTGCAGACTCTATTCATATGATCCATGAATGCTGCAGGTGCATTCGTGAGCCCAAAAGGCATCACTAGAAATTCAAAATGACCATAACGGGTCCTGAAGACGGTCTTAGGAATATCCTTACTCCTAACCTTCAGCTGATGATATCCAGATCTTAGATCAATCTTGGAGAAGTAACTAGCCCCTTGAAGTTGGTCGCATAATCATCGATCCTGGGCACAGGATATCGATTTTTGATTGTTATCTTGTTTAGCTCTCGGAAGTCAATGCACATCCGCATTGAACCGTCTTTCTTCTTTACGAAGAGGATAGGAGCTCCCCAAGTCGAGGAACTAGGCTGTATAAAACCTTTCTCTAAGAGTTCATCTAATTGAGTCCTCAACTCCTTCATTTCTGTTGGTGCTAAGCGGTATGGAGCTCTAGCTACGGGTGCTGATCCAGGTATGATATCAATTCTAAACTCCACTTGCCTATCCGGAGGTAGGCCTGGTAATTCCTCGGGGAAAGCATCAGAATACTCCGAAATAACTGGGATGTCTTCAGTGTTTGGCTTAGGCTCATTAATAGTAACTTGTGCCATGTAAATGACACAACCTTTCCTCAAACACTTGGATGCCTTAAATAATGGCACCTTGTCTGGCAATCCATAGTGTGAATCTCCAGGGATGGTGATTATTTCACCAGATTAATTTCGACGAGTTTCTTATCACAGGCAATGCGGGCTTGGTTATGAGATAACCAATCCATGCCTAAAACTATATCGAACCCCGTCAATTTCATTGGCAAAAGAGAGATAGGGATAAAATGATTCTTAATGGATATACAACGTCCATCAAGAATGGAAGATGCTGATTCTAAACTTCCATTAGCAAGTTCTATCTCATAAGTTTTATCTAGAGTTCTTATGGGCAGGTTTAATAGTTTCCTAAACTTATGATCAACAAAAGATCTATCTACACCCGAATCAAAAAGAAATCTAGCATAAATATTGTTAATGAGGAATGTACCTGTTATGACGTTATTGTCATTAACGGCTTCCCTAGCATTCATCTGGAAGGCATGAGCATTCCCCTTCTTGGCCTCTCCAGGCTTTGCATCATTACTTTTGGGGTTCTTGGGGCAGTTGAATTTAATATGCCCTCTTTCATTACAGATGTAGCAGACGACATTCTTAAGATCCTTACATTATAAGGTTTTATGCCCTCTTTTCTTACAGATACCACATGATCTAGTTTGTGGATCGATAATACACTGACCCCAATACTTACGGTTGCAATTTTACATGTCGGCGTTACACCCGACTTATCTTGGTTCCTTTTGAACCCGAATCTCCCTTTATTTTTCTTATTAAATCTTTGGGAGTTGTCGTCTTCTCTTTTCCTTTTCCAGTTAGTTTCAGTCTTAACTGACTTTTGCCTCACTAGATCAAGGGTAAGGGATAGGACAGGTCAACGACGGACCTATAGGTACTAGGCTGAGCAACCTTTACCATGCCCTTAATCTCAGGAGCTAACCCATTAATAAAAAGCGTAATGCGTTTGGTTTCAGGGGTGATCAGATAGGAAACTAACCTAGATAGGGAGTTGAAATCGGAAACATATTTCCGACAATCTAGGTTTTTCATGGAAAGAGACAAAAAGTCTGTCTCTAATTTCTCCACCTCATGAGGTGGGCAGTAAGTTTTCTTAACAAGGTCCACAAACTTGGACCATCCCAAATTATACAGGTGCACTTTACCTGTAGACTGAATCATGGCTTTCCACCAGATTAGGGCATCACCGTTAAAGGACTGTGATACATATTTGACCACATCCTTATCAGCACAGCTACTGATATCTACGATCGTCTCCATCTCATCAAGCCACTTCAAGGCTTCTACAACTCCTTTCTCCCCGTTAAAATCTCGGGGCTTACAGGAGACAAAATATTTGTAGGTACATCCGTCTTTAAGAGAACGGGTCCTATCATCGAAATCTATTTTCTTTGGTTCACTCTTTGCATTCGAAGAGTGAACTGAGCTCTCCTTATGAGCTGAAGATGGTGGAATAGATAAGGGTCTAGATCGAGTAGCACTCGATTCCCTAAGCTTTTCTATGGCCTTTCCCATGGCCTTTTCAACAGCCGCATCAATTCGAGCTTGAAAATTATCACTATCCATATTTCTGTTTTCGGCTTGGTTTGAGTCAATATCTCGGTGGCTATTTGTGTCTCATTCGAGTTAGCCATCTTCAAGCCTTGGTTTCTATATACCAATAAAGCTTCATTTAGCCATGGTATATCAACCATATTGGCTTTCAACATTGAATATACAATCTATTGCCTATACTAGTGTGAATAACATCACAACTCTTAGGCTTCTTATATCTATATCCGGCCTAGGTCTTAACAGGACCATTAAAGGCAAATTACAATTTGGACATAGTCCATATATTTTTGGATAGTGGATCGCATTGTCACAACTGTCATTGTCATAATTGATAACTATATTTAGCTCATAAGCTTGTCTCGAAGGACATAAAAATAGGGCACATAGGCCCGTCACTAATGGACATACAATATAGCACATAGGCATGCATCATAACAGATGTAATTCATGGCATATCAGCCTACATCATAACAGATGTAATTAATGGCATATCAGCCTACATCATAACAGATGTAATTCATGGCATATCAGCCTACATCATAACAGATGCAATTCATGGCATATCAGCCTGTCACATTGGACATACATGTGGCATATCAGCCTGTCACATTGGACATATATGTGGCATGTCAGCCTGTCACATTGGACATACTTGTGGCATATCAGCCTGTCACGTTGGACGGTTAGTGTGGTTCCTCAAGCCACACTACCAAAAGTATGAACATTCCTTAATGTTACATAAGAGTACCTTAATGATTGATTAATGGTCCCGGTCACGTTGGACCTTAACGACCTTGAGGCTTGAACTTAATTCACTACCTCTGGATAGAAGGATAACTTCCCTTAACTACCCTGATAGAAGACCTTTTATTCTTAACTATTCCTTTTTGGCCACTATGTGGTCTGTGCCACTTGGCATAATCAATCCATTAAGGTCTTTTGGAATTATATCGCAGAGCATAAATTTCGAGTAAATCGAGACGCTCGTTTGAAGAGGATGAATACATATATATAATTCCAAAAAATACTTCATTAAATTTTAAATATAAATTACAATACTAGAAACAACCGAAATAAATTGTCCATGCAAGGACTACATAAACAAAATGTCCACGCAGGGACTAAAGAAATAACAATGTCCTCACAGAGACTAATATAAAGAGACTTCACTCGTCCTTCTTTCCCTTGACCAACTTGGAGAGTTTCTTGAAGAACTTGTTCGTCTTCTTCTCTGTTTTCTCCGCTTGTTGTTGCGCTTCTTTCATTCTTTCTAAGGCTTCATTAATTGCCTCAAGTGGTGGCGGAGGTTGTGGTTGCGGTTGTGGCATAACCGAATACTAGTACCCATAAGTTGGATATCCAGTCGGTGGATAAGCAGGTGAGAAAGGAGACGGGTAAAGTGCATTATGCATGACCGCTTGCATGTACGGGTCATACGACCATGCTTGATATTCTACTAGCGTAGACGGGTTAAAAGGATCATATCCAGACGTATCTGGATATGTGGGGATTGGGTTACTATAACCCGATGGTGGTGGTTGAACCATAGGTGTTGGTGTTGGTTCCACTACAGGTGAAACATTAGAGGGTCCACCCATTTGTGGGTCCTCTTGAATTGTGGGGTAGGAATTGGGCAAAGGTGGTAGCGATCCTGACCTTTGTCCTGCACGTACCGACAAACGTGCTCCACGCTTCCTCCTTGGTGGTTCAGGTGGTGGTTGAGGTTGGTCCACCAGTTCCATGTGGATGTCTTCTTGCACGGGAGGTGGTTAGGAGTGATGGTGTCACACCTCGGATTTCCAACCCGAAATCCATACACCGGTGGGCCCGGTTGGGGAGTATCGTGACGTCAGTTGATAACATCATTGTCAATTAAACACGGCACAACGGAAGTCTTGGAGGAAAATTACTATTACAAACCGAATGGTCGAAAATACAAAATAATATACAAGCTTGTAATAGAAGATCCACAGGCGGATCATAAAATGTACAAGAAAGAATACAAAACAGACTTTAGGTATATTTAGGATTTGCAAGATCCTCTATCACTACCGAGCAGCTTCCGGCCTATTTCGTATTGTACATGCAGTTTAGCCTTTGGACGATACGTCAGCTTACGCTGGTAAATACACCCAACTGACTCATTTTGAAAATTTTAAAATGGTTTTAAGTGCAAAACGGCACAAAATCTTTTATTAACTTGGGAAAGTTGACCTTGCAACCTTGTATCAGATTCACATGTTTGTCAATACATATATGGCCCAATACAGAAACCGAGACATGGGTAAATACACACCACTGAGGACTCACAAAGGAGTCATCCCCAACGTCTTGGGAACATTGCATATGAGCTCAAAAGATGTATGCCTACACCCCGTGCTAAAGTCGTGGCCAATAACTAATGTATTGAGCCCAGGATATCCAGGACACGGTAATTTAACCCCCGATGTTTAAGTTATCAAACAAAACTGATTAAAACGAAATATGCTAGTTTACTAGCCACAAGTGGGCATTCAATTGACCCCATTTTGGACCAAGCGTTAATAATTTACCGTATTCCAAACCCGTATAGGGAAAATAAGTCGAGAGTATTTACCTGAGCTAGTCTTCTCTTTTATTTTTAAACAACTCAGCCATATACAAAAGTACCAAGTGCAGATAGCATTTACCGAGAAGGCTCTAGTCTGGATTATGGCATAAGCTAGCCAATTAAATACTAACGGTCTTATAAACCATGTTATACGCCGAAACGGCGCTTATGTCGTAAAATGGCGTTTTATGCGATGTTTAATGAAAACTGACCTTAGGGCCAGATTAAAATGTTTAAAATATATGATTTAATATAACATATCAGTAGATAAATGATTTACCTTGAAAAGATTTGATTAAAACTATTTTATAAGCCACAGGGGTTAAAATCGTCAATTATCGACATAGTTTAGGACCTATTTGAAAACTCAGTTTATAACTTGGTTTATCATCCCAAATAATCCTAATTATAATATTACATCATTATAAACTCATTTTCAAGTTCATTACTATTTAAAACCTTGTTTTATGCAAAAAGGGCATTTTGGTCAAAATGGCATAATTATGGAACTTGCGAATAAACTTGGATTCTGATTATGATCATGTAATATAACCTCAGAGGGTTATGCTACATTATATTATGATCATAATGCAACTTTAGATCAGTATCTAACTAATCTAAATCGGGTCAGAATCGAAAGTCAAAGTAGAAGTCAAACTTCACGACTTTCGGTTGCGAACCAACCCTAAAACTGAAATTGACGAGCTGAACATGCTCTTACATGTTCTAATAATTATTACCAACTTTTTTAAGTATCAAAACAGGTTTCATAACATATATAAGATCAATTTATGATTTTTTCCAAAAAATGGCTTGTTTGACTTTTTAATATCATAACTTTGACCCGTCAATTGGTCTAGCAAATGTGATCTTCAGGAGGTGCCCTTTATTGGGATGAACACATACCTTATTACGATCACTTAGCCATGTTCATTTCGAACAATGGCTGGACCATAATGGTCTTAACCGAAAGTCAAAGCATTTTACAAAAATGCTTGACTTTTGGCTATAAAAGCCTATAAACGAAAATGCAAGAGCAAGGAACACTTACAAGAGGTTCCTACAATGCAAGAGAACTAAGTTGGATGCTCTTTTCAGCTAGGAACTTCCAGAGGAGGGAGAAGAGTGATTTAATAAGAAAGGTGCAAATTGAAATGGTGAACTTAAGCACCTATTTATAGTTGGAGAGCTCAAAGGAGGTGAAGCCAGGTGTTTAGGGGTGTAAGAAGAAGCTTACAAATGTCCAAAAACATGGCATAGCTGATTACAAGTCCATGGTTTGGATTTAATGGTTTTTAGCATTTTTGTTTGGAAGCCAAGCAAACTTTCTGCTGCAGAGGTCCTCTCGCCCCCCGCGAGAGACACAGACCAAGTCTCTCGCGGCCCGCGACCGCCCCTCAGCCTGTTTCAAATTTTGACACTTTAGCCCCTTAACTTTGAAAAGTTTCTAAAAACCTTTTTAAACACCTTTTTTGGCACTTTTAGCCCTCCGTAGTCAATACTTGGCATACCCGGGATTATGCCCGGACATTGTCGAGCTCTCGGTTCGTTAAAAGGTCACTCAGAGGTCTAAATTAACATGTTGACACTTTTAATCCCTCTATCATCCAACTTTCACATATTTACAAAATTGAACCCTCTCGTCCAACAAATGGCACGTATGAGAGTTAGGACTTCACAAAGGATCACTCAGAGGCTTATTATAAGCATGTTGATTCGGTGTCACTCAGAGGCTGGACATGTTGACATATCAGTCACTCAGAGGCCAAATTTCAAGCATGTTGACGTATCAGTCACTCAGAGGCTAATGATTTAAGCATGTTGACATTAGACCGTCACTCAGAGGCTCAGTTTGAGCATGTTGACGCCTTTAGTCCTTATTGGTCTTTAATAGACTATATTTAAAATACAACACGTGTCACTATACTATTGGATACGATTTTACAGGTGTTACATCCTCACCCCCTTAAAAGAAATCTCGACCTCGAGATTTTATTCAAAAAGATGGGGGTACTTTTGTTACATAGTGGACTCAACCTCCCATGTATACTCGGGACCTCTAAAAGCGTCCCACTTAAACTTTACTATAGGTATCATTTTTCTTCGGAGCTTCTTAACCTGTTGATCCTCGATCGAAATTGGTTTATCAACGAACCTCAGGTTTTCATCAATTTGCATATCCTTGTGCGACATCGCTAGCGACTCATCAGCTAGACATTTCTTAAGATTAGATATGTGGAATACATCATGGATTCCACTAAGCTCCTCTGGCAATCTGAGCTTGTAAGCCACAATGCCGACACATTCGACTATTTCGAATGGTCCAATATATATTGGGCTCAACTTGCCCTTCTTTCCAAAACGTATCACACCTTTCCAGGGTGATACTTTCAGCATGACCTTGTCCCCTATTTGGAACTTAAGAGGTTTACGCCTCTTATCAGCATAGCTTTTCTGCCTATCCCTGGAAGTTTTGAGACTATCACGGATTTGTATAATCTTTTCTGCCTCCAGGACAATCACTGGTCCTGATAGTTGGGCTTCCCCAACTTCTGCCCAGCATACGGGCATTCTACATTTTCTCCCATACAAGGCCTCAAAGGAGCAGCCTTGATGCTAGTATGATAACTGTTATTGTAGGAGAATTCTATTAGGGGTAAGTGGTCATCCCAACTTCCACCTAAATCAATCACACATGCCCTAAGCATGTCTTCCAAAGTCTGAATAGTACGCTCACTTTGACCATCAGTCTGCGGATGGTAAGCCGTACTGAAATTTAATCGTGTGTCTAAGGATTGTTGGAAACTTTTCCAAAAGTGAGATGTGTATCTAGTATCTCTATTGGATACAATAGATACTGGCACACCGTGTAGGGACACTATCTTTTCCTTAATTGGCAAGAAATGTGCTGACTTAGTCAGCCTATCCACTATGACCCAAATAGTGTCATTTCCACTTTTGGTCTTAGGTAACTTGGTAATCAAATCCATAGTTACCATTTCCCATTTCCAAGTGGGAATCTCTAATTGTTGTAGTAGTCCTGACGGTTTCTGATGTTCGGCCTTAACTTGCGAACACGTCAGATACTTAGCTACATAAGTGGCTTTGGATTTCTTCAAAACCATCCACCAATAATTCTTCTTCAAATCTTGATACATCTTGTCACCACCCTGGTGAACAGAGTATCTTGAATTATGCGCTTCCTGGAGGATTAGATCTCTAAGTACCCCAAAGATCGGAACCCAAATTCTATCATTTAATCTTAGGATTCCGTCCTTTCCAGGCGTTAACTGATCCACATTTCCGCCTAATCCCTCATTAGGAATATTAGCCTCTAACAAGGCTTGTTTTTGCGCATCTAATAGCCTCTCACTCAAGCTATTTCTAAGCTCAATGCTCTTAGCACTAATCCTTATGGGTCGAACCTTTTCCTTGCGACTTAAGGCATCGGCAACTACATTTACCTTGCATGGATGGTAGCGAATCTCGCAATCATAATCGTTAATAGTTTCCATCCAACAACGTTGTCGCATGTTCAATTCTTTCTGATTGAACAGATGCTGTAGACTTTTATGATCATTGTATGTGACACACTTTGTGCCATACAAGTAATGTCCCACAGTTTTAGTGCAAATACAACAGCACCCACTCCAAATCATGGGTGGTGTAATTCTTTTCATGCACTTTTAATTGTCGTGATGCATAGGCAATTACCTTGCCATTTTGCATTAGCACACAACCCAAACCGGTGTGTGATGTATCACAATAAACAACAAAATTCTCAATACCCTCAGGTAGAGATAACACAGGAGCGTTGCTCAACTTGTGTTTAAGAATCTCAAAAGATTCTTGTTGCTTTGGATACCAATTATACTTAATATTCTTACGGGTCAAGGAAGTTAAAGGAGTGGCTATCCTTGAAAATTTCTCAATGAACCTCCTATAGTATCCAGCCAATCCTAAGAAACTACGAACCTCCGTTGGGGTCTTGGGCACTTCCCAATTCATGATGGCTTCAATCTTGGCGGGATCCACTTGGATACCACGCTCACTTACAACATGTCCAAGGAATTGGACTTCTCTAAGCCAATATTCGCATTTAGAGAACTTTGCATGAAGCTTTTCTTACTTTAATAATTCTAGGATGCACTGAAGATGTTTCTCGTGATCACCTTGATTACGAGAATAGATAAGTATGTCCTCGATGAAGACAATGACAAATTTATCTAAATACGGTTTGCAGACTCTATTCATGAAATCCATGAATGCTGCCGGTGCATTTGTGAGCGCAAAAGGCATCACTAAGAATTCAAAATGACCATAGCGGGTCCTGAAGGATGTCTTAGGAACATCTTCACTTCTAACCTTTAGTTGATGATATCCTGATCTCAGATCTATTTTAGAAAAGTAACTAGCTCCTTGAAGTTGGTCGAATAAATCATCAATCCTGGGGAGAGGATATCTATTCTTAATGGTTAGCTTGTTCAGCTCCCGGTAGTCGATGCACATTCGCATCGAACCGTCTTTCTTTTTTACAAACAGAATAGGAGCTCCCCAAGGTGAGGAACTAGGCTGTATAAAGCCTTTCTCCAAGAATTCTTCCAATTGAACTCTTAGCTCATTCATTTCAGTTGGAGCTAGCCTATATGGAGCTCTAGCTACGGGTGCTGCTCCAGGTATGATATTTATTCTGAACTCCAGTTGCCTATCTGGAGGTAGGCCTGGTAATTCTTCAGGGAAGATATCGGGATACTCCAAGATAACTGGTTGATCTTCAAGGTTCGGCTTTGGTTTATTTATGGTAACTTGTGCCATGTAGATGACACAGCCTCTTCTCAAACACTTGGATGCCTTAAATAACGACACCTTGTCTGGCAGTCCATAGTGTGAGTCTCCGAGAATGGTGATCGCTTCACCCGATGGGGTTTTAATTTCGATGAGCTTTTTATCACAGGTAATACGGGCTTGGTTATGAGATAACCAATCCATGCCTAAGACAACATCAAACCCTGATAGGGATGGAATGATTCTAAATGGATATAGAGCATCAATCAAGAATGGAAGAAGCAGTTTCTAAGGTTCCATCGGCGAGTTCTATCTCATAAATTTTATCTAGAGTTCTTATGGGTAAATTTAATAGTTTACTAAACTTATGATCAACAAATGATTTATCTGCACCCGAATCGAAAAGAACTCTAGCATAAATATCATTAATGGGGAAAGTACCTATTACGACGTTATTATCATTAACAGCTTCCTTAGCAGTCAGCCAAAAGGCGCGTACATTCCCCTTCGTGGCCTCTCCAGGCTAGGGATTATTATTCTTTGAACTCTTAGGGCAGTTAGTTGCAATGTGCCCTTTTTCGTTGCAGATATAGCATACAGCATCCTTAAGATCTTTACAATCTAGGGTCTTATGCCCTCTCCTTTTACATATACCACAAGGTCTAACTTGAAAATCAGAATTACACTGTCCCCAATGTTTGCGGTTGCAAGTCTTGTAAAATGGCATTATAGCCGACTTGCCTTGGTTCCCTTTGAACCCAAATCTCCCTTTATTTTTCTTATTAAACTTATGGGGGTTGTCATCTTCCCTCTTTCTTTTTCTGTTAGTTTAGACTTAACTAACTTTTGTCTCACAAGGTCAAGGGTGAGAGAGAGAGAGATAGGTCTACAGCGGACCTATAGTTATAAGGCTAAGCAGCCTTTATCAAGCCCTTTATTTCGGGCGCTAACCCATTAATAAAGCGCACAATGCGGTTGGATTCAGAGGTAATTAAATAGGAAACTAACCTAGATCGGGAATTAAAATCAGAAACATACTTCCGACAGTCTAGGTTTTTCAATGATAGAGACAAGAAGTCTGTCTCTATTTTCTCTAGGTTTCCTTAATAAGGTCCACAAACTTGGACCATTCAAGATTATACAGGTATACTTTACCTGTTGATTGAATCATGGCCTTCCACCATGTTAGGGCATCAACCTTGAAGGATTGTGATACATACTTGACCACATCCCTTTCAGCACAGCTGTTGATGTCTACAATGGTTTCCATCTCGTCCAGCCACTTTAGGGCTTCTACAGCTCCCTTTCCCCATTAAAGTCTCGGGGTTTAAAGGAGACAAAGTACTTGTAGTTGCATCCGTCCTTAGAAGAACGGGACCTATCAGCATAGTCTATCCTCTTAGGTTCACTCTTCGTATTTGATGAGTGAACAGAGCTCTCCTTATGAGCTGAGGATGGTGAAATTGATAATGGCTTAGTGCGAGTTGCACTCGACTCTCTTAACTTTTCTATGGCCTTACCCATGGCCTTTTCTACAGCCGCATCGATGGGTGCTTGGAAGTCATTATTATCTATGGCTATATTTTCGGCGTCTTTGACGTTCCGATGGCTGCTTTGTGCCTCATTAGAGTTAGCCATTCTTCAAAGCCTTGGTTTTATATACCAAATAAAATTTCTCTTAGCCATGGTATAATAACCATATCGGCTTTTAAACATTGGATATAAGGAAATCCATGGCCTACACTAGTGTGATTAACATCACAACTCTTAGGCTTAATAAACTATATTTGGCCTAGGTCTTAATGGGACCGTCATAGGCAAATTACAATATGGACATAGTCCATTTATTATAGACAGGGGACCACAATGTCACAACTGTCATTGTCATATTTGACAATTTTTATAGCACATAGGCTTGTCACAAAGGACATCGAAATATGGCATATAGGCCTGTAACTAATGGACATAGGATATGGCACATAGGCCTGTCACTAATGGACATAAAATATGGCACATAGGTCTGTCACTAATGGACATGAAATATGGCACATAGGCCTGTCACTAATGGAAATGAAATATGGCACATAGGCCTGTCACTAATGGACATAAAATATGACACATAGGCCTGTCACTAATGGAAATAAAATATGGCTCATAGGCCTGTCACTAACGGACATATAATAGGGCACATAGGCACTACATCACTAATGGACGTTTTATTTATCACCGCACTTGTGATATTAGCCGGGATCAGATAGATCACATAGGCTATATAAAATAAATCATAGCCATAAAGGCAATACATCACCAATTGATGTTTTATTCATCACCGCACTAGTGATATTTAGCCGGGATCAAATAGATCACAAGGGCTATATAAAATAATTCATAACCCGAAAAGGGTAATACATCATTAATGGATGTTTTATCACCGCACTGGTGATATTAGCCGGGATCAAATAGATCACATGGGCTTTATAAAATAGATCATATCCCAAAAGGGTAATACATCACTAATGGATGTTTTATCATCGCACTGGTGATATTAGCCGGGATCAAATAAATCACATGGGCTTTATAAAATAGATCATAACCCGAAAGGGTAATACATCACTAATGGATGTTTTATTTATCATTGCACTGACGATATTAGTCGGGATCAAATAGATGACATGGGCTTATTTAGCCGGGATCAAATAGATCACAAGGGCTTATTTAGCCGGGCTCAAACATATCACAAGGGCTATTTTAGCCGGGATCAAATAGATCACAATGGCTTATTTTATAAGGTTAGGACATAGTCCATTACCTTGTAGGTTAGTGTGATTCCTCAAGACACACTACCATGAGTATGCACATTACTTGAATGTTAACATAAGAGGACCTTAATGGTTGATTAATGGTCCCGGTCACCTTTGACCTTAACGACCATGGAGGTTTGGACCGAGTCCATTACCCCTGGATAGAAGGATAACTTCCCTTAACTATCTTGATAGAAGACCCTTCCATTCTTAACTATCATATATATTTGGCTAAATATGTGGTCTGTGCCACTTGGCAAATCAAAACCATTAAACCTTTTGGAATTATATAGCAGAGCGTAAATTTCGAGTAAAATTGAGACGCTCGTTTTCAAGAGGATGAATACATATATATATATAATTCCAAAATACTTCATTAAATTTCAATTTAGAAATTACAATACTAGAAAAATGAAATAAATTGCCCATGCAAGGACTTAAAGGAAACAAACATGTCCACACAGGGACTAAAAGAAATAACAATGTCCTCGCAGGGACTACGTATAATTAGAAGAGACTTCACTCGTCCTTCTTTCCCTTGACCAACTTGGAGAGTTTCTTGAAGAACTTATTCGCTTCTTCTATGTTTTCTCCGCCTGCTGCTGCATCTCTTTCATCCTTTCTAAGGACTCATTAATGGCCTCTAGTGGTCGCGGAGGTTGTGGTTGAGGTTGTGGCATAACCGGATACTGGTACCCATAAGTTGGATATCCAGTCCGTGGATAGGTAGGTGGGAAAGGAGACGGGTAAAGTCCATTGTGCATAACTGCCTGCATGTAGGGGTCTTACGACCATGCTTGATAGTCTACCGGTGTAGACGGGTTAAAAGGATCATATCCAGACGTGTCTGGATATGTGGGGATTGGGTTAGTATAACCCGATGGTGGTGGTTGAACAGCAGGTGTTGGTGTTGGTTCCACTATAGGTGGAACATTAGAGGGTCCACCCATTTGTGGTCTTCTTGAATTGTTGGGTAGGAGTTGGGCAAAGGTGGCAGCGATCCCAACCTTTGTCCGGCATGTACCGACATACGTGCTCCACGCTTCCTTCTTGGTGGTTCAGGTGGTGGTTGAGGTTGGTCCACGGGTTCCATGTGGACATCTTCTTGAACCGGGGGCGGTTGAGAGTGGTGAGAAGGAGTGTGGGCAAAAGTAATTTGGTTCCAGTATTGGTCCCACTCATTAGGACCTTGGTAGGGCGATCCGGCATATGAGTTTGAATCGCTCGAAATTTCAATGGAATGCATATTTGATCCCGACGGTGGCATCTCCGAGTCGGAGTGCTCGTCCATAGGATGTGGCTGGTCCAACTGATTTTGATCAGCTGGAGGTGTGTTTAAGTAATGGTTAGGGTTAAATTCTTCGTGGTAGGAGTGATGAGAATGGGAATGGTGAGAATGATAGGAGTGGTGTGAGTGGTAAGAATTTTGGGAATATGAGGGCACGTGTCTATTAGAGACAGAACGTCTCGCTGGTTGCCATGGAGACGAATCTCCTGATTCTTGGTATGCATCTGTATTATGAGGTTGAGGGGGATGCGTCCCGATGGTCCTCCTCTCATTGGACCTTTTCCTCGTCCACTTTTTCCTCTCACACGTGGCGGCATTTTCCTGTTAAAAATCAATTCAAAAACATACCAATAACTTAATAATGAAATGAGTAATCCTAGGTCAATGCCTAGACTCGGAAGTCTAAGGAGTGTGCTCGTGTAAGTTTGAGACTAAACACAAAAGGCTAGTGTTTAATTCTCTCAAACGTTGGCTCTGATACCAACCCTATCACACCCCGGATTTCCAACCCGAAATCCATACACCGGTGGGCCCATGTGGGGAGTATCGTGACGTCAGTTGATAACATCATTATCAATTAAACACGGCACAACGGAAGTCTTGGAGTAAAATTACTATTACAAACCGAACGTTCGAAAATACAAAATAATATACAAGCTTGTAATAGAAGATCCACAGGCGGATCATAAAATGTACAAGAAAGAATACAAAACAGACTTTAGGTAGATTTAGGATTTGCAAAATCCTCTATCACTACCGAGCAGCTTCTGGCCTATTTTGTATTGTACCTGCAGTTTAGCCTTGGGAAGATACGTCAGCTTACGCTGGCAAATACACCCAACTGACTCATTTTGAAAATTTTAAAATGTTTTTAAGTGCAAAACGGCACAAAATCTTTTATTAACTTGGGAAAGTTGACCTTGCAACCTAGTATCAGATTCACATGTTTGTCAATACATATCGGGCCCAGTACAGAAACCGAGACATGATTAAATACACACCACTCAGGACTCACGAAGGAGTCATCCCCAACGTCTTGGGAACATTGCATATGAGCATCAAAAGGTGTATGCCTACACCCCGTGCTAAAGTCGTGGCCAATAACTAATGTATTAAGCCCAGGATATCCAGGACACGGTAATTTAGCCCCCGATGTTTAAGTTATCAAACAAAACTGATTAAAATGAAATATGCGGGTTTACTAGCCACAAGTGGGCACTCGATTGACCCCATTTTGGACCAAGCGGTAATAATTTACTGTATCCCAAGCCCGTATAGGGAAAATAAGTCGAGAGTATTTACCTGAGCTAGTCTTCTTCTTTTATTTTTTAATAACTCAGCCGTATACAAAAGTACCAAGTGCAGATAGCATTTACCGAGAAGGCTCTAGTCTGGATTACGGCATAAGCTAGCCAATGAAATACTAACAGTCTTATAAACCGAATAGTGTACATGATCATTACGTATAACGCTTGATTAAACGATGATCGGATAGAATGTAGTTTAAACCCGACAAGTACTTGACTTGTATAATATGGGTAAACTATAAACATTCTGGATTTTGAAACTTAAATGACAAGGTTAAACCCGTTTCGGTTAAATTCCGTAAAATAGTTACATATATGTAACTGTGTGTGTAATAGCGATATTGGGTAACCGGATAAGTAATGGACAAGTTCTATATGCCATTATATTTTAAGTAAGTTAAGATATCAGTAGGATATCAACTTATATGCCCGTTAAGGTTTTAAAACGAAATTATGCATCATAAGGGCAATTTGTAATTTTACACATAGTTTATAAACTATTTTGGATTCTGAGTTTATAACATGTACCTACTGTAAATATGTTTAAAATGAGTTTTAAAATCAGTAGGTAACAATTCTTGGTCCATTAAGATGGTTTAAAACCATGTTATGCGCCGAAACGGCGCTTATGTCATAAAATGTCGTTTTATGCGATGTTTAATGAAAACTGACCTTAGGTTCAGATTAAAATGTTTAAAATATGTTATTTAATATAACATATCAGTAGATAAATGATTTACCGTGAAAAGATTTGATTAAAACTATTTTATAAGCCACAGGGGCTAAAATCGTCAATTATCGACATAGTTTAAGGACCTGTTTGAAAACTCAGTTTATAACTTGGTTTATCATCCAAATAATCCTAATTATAATATTACATCATTATAAACTCATTTTCAAGTTCATTACTATTTAAAACCTTGTTTTATGCAAAAAGGCCATTTTGGTCAAAATGGCATAATTATAGAACTTGCGCATAAACTTGGATTCTGATTATGATCATGTAATATAACCTCAGAGGGTTATGCTACATTATATTATGATCATAATGCAACTTTAGATTAGTATCTAACTAATCTAAATGGGGTCAGAATCGAAAGTCAAACAGAAGTCATAACATATATAAGATCAATTTATGATTTTTCCAAAAAACAGTCTGTTTGACTTTTTAATATCATAACTTTGACCCATCAATTGGTCTAGCAAATGTGATCTTCAGGAGGTGCCCTTTATTGGGATTAACACCTACCTTATTACGATCACTTAACCATGTTCATTTCGAACAATGGCTGGACCATAATAGTGTTAACCGAAAGTCAAAGCGTTTTACGAAAATGCTTGACTTTTGGCTATAAAAGCCTATAAACGAAAATGCAAGAGCAATGAACACTTACAAGAGGTTCCTACAATGCAAGAGAACTAAGTTGGATGCTCCTTTCAGTTAGGAACTTCCAGAGGAGGGAGAAGAGTGATTTAATGAGAAAGGTGCAAGTTGAAATGGTGAACTTAAGCACCTATTTATAGTTGGAGAGCTTAAAGGAGGTGAAGCTAGGTGTTTAGGGGTGTAAGAAGAAGCTTACAAGTGTCCCAAAACGTGGCATAGCTGATTACAAGTCCATGGTTTCAATTTAATGGTTTTTGGCATTTTTGTTTGGAAGCCAAGCAAACTTTCTGCAGCTGAGGTCCCCTCGCGCCCCGTGAGAGACACAGACCAAGTCTCTCGCGGCCCGCGACCGCTCCTTAACCAGTTTCAAATTTTGACACTTTAGCCCCTTAACTTTGAAAAGCTTCTAAAAACCTTTTTAAACACCTTTTTGGCACTTTTAGCCCTCCGTAGACAATACTTGGCATACCCTGGATTATGCCCGAACATTGTCGAGCTCTCGGTTCGTTAAAAGGTCACTCAGAGGTGTAAATTAACATGTTGACACTTTTAATCCCTCCATCATCCAACTTTCACATATTTACAAAATTGAACCCTCTCGTCCAACAAATGGCACGTATGAGAGTTAGGACTTCACAAAGGATCACTCAGAGACTTATTATAAGCATGTTGATTCCGATGTCACTCAGAGGCTGGACATGTTGACATATCAGTCATTCAGAGGCCAAATTTCAAGCATGTTGACGTATCAGTCACTCAGAGGCTAATGATTTAAGCATGTTGACATCGGACCGTCACTCTGAGGCTCAGTTTGAGCATGTTGACGCCTTTAGTCCTTATTGGTCTTTAATAGACTATATTTAAAATACAACACGTGTCACTATACTATTGGATACGATTTTACAGGGTGTTACAGATGGGAAGGAGTGTTGGCAAAGGTAAATTGGTTCCAATATTGGTCCCACTCATTAGGACCTTGGTAAGGCAATCTGGCATAAGAGTTCGAATCGCTTGAAATTTCTATAGGATGCGTATTTGATCCTGACGGCGGCATCTCCGGGTCGGAATCCTCGTCCATAGGGTTTGGTTGGTCCAACTGATTCTGATCAGCTGGGGTGTGTTAAAGTATTGATTTGGATTAAACTCATCATGATAAGAATGATGAGAGTGATGGGAGTGGTGAGAGTGATGTGAATGGTAAGATTGGTAAGAACTTTGAGTGTGGGTAGGCAAATATCGGGAAATTGGCCATGAATCTCCTGAGTCCTCATAGGGGTTCAGGTGATGTGGATGTGGGGGATTATGTCCTGAAGGTCCTCCCCTCATTGGTCCTTTTCCTCTTCCTCGTACACGTGGCGGCATTTTCCTGTTTAAAAATTAATTTAAAAACAATATTAATAACTTAATAATGAAATGAGTAATCCTAGACTTGGAAGTCTAAGGAATGTGCTCATGTAAGTTTGAGATTAAACACAAGAAGGATAATGTTTAATTCTCTCAAATGTTGGCTCTGATACCAACCTGTCACACCCCGGATTTCCAACCCAAATCCATACACCGGTGGGCCCAGGATGGGAGTATCGTGACGTCAGTTGATAACATCATTGTCAATTAAACACGGCACAACAGAAGTCTTTAGAGTAAAATTACTATTACAAACCAAATGTTCGAAACACAAAATAATATACAGGCTCGTAATAGAAGATCCACAGGCGGATCATAAATTGTACATGGAAAGAATATAAAATAGACTTTGGGCAGATCTAGGATTTGCAAGATCCTCAATCACTACCGAGCACTGGCAACCTATTTTTGTATTGTACCTGCAAGCTCAGTCTTTTGAAAATACGTCAGATTTCGCTAGTAAATAAACCCAACTGACTCATTTTGAAAACATTTAAAAATGTTTTAAGTGCGTATCAGCACTAAACTTTTTTATAACTTAGGAAAGTTGACGTTGCAACCTTGTTAACAGATTCACATGTTTGTCCATACATGTAGGGCCCAGTACAGAAACCGAGACATGATTAAATACACACCACTTAGAACTCACGAAGGAGTTATCCCCAACGTCTTGGGTAATTTGCATTTGAGCGTCTGTCAGGTGTATGCCTACACCCCGCGCTAAGGTCGTGGCCATTATCTAATGTAATGAGCCGAGGATATCCAGGACACGGTAATTTAACCTCCGATGTTTAATTATCAAACAAAACTGAATAAAATGGAATATGCGGATTTACTAGCCACAATTCGGCATTCGATTGATCCCATTTCCGACCAAGCGGTAATAATTTACCGTATCCCAAGCCTGTATAGGGAAAAAAAGTCAAGAGTATTTACCTGAATTAGTCTTGTTTAAAACGTAAGATTATAACCCAGCCGTATTCAAAATGAACTAAGTGCAGATAGCATTTACAGGAATGTCTCTAGTCTGGATTATGGCATAAGCTAACCAAATAAATACTAACGGTCTTATTTAAGTCATAAACTTAGACCGACTAACGTACTTGATCAAAACGTATAATGCTAGATTAAACATGATTGGATAGAATGTATTTTAATCCCAACAAGTACGTTGACTTGTGTAATTTGGATTAACTAGAAACATTCTGGATTTTGAGATTTAAATGACAAGGTTAGACCCGTTTCGGTTAATTTTCGTAAACTTGTTACATATACTTAACCGTACGCATATCAGCGATATCGGGTAACCGGATAGGTCATGGACAAATTCTATATGCCATTATACTTTATTTAAGTTGTAATATCAATAGGATATCAACTTATATGCCCTGTTAAGGTTTTAAAATAAACTATGCCTCATAAGGGCCTTTTGGTAATTTCATATCGTATAAAAGGAACTTGATTATAATTTAATATGATAATTATAAGTATTATGTAAAAATAACTTATTTATGATATAATATCAGTAGAATATCAATTTTATGTGTAATTTATCTTTTATGACCAAACTATGCACCGAAGGGGCATTTTGGTCATTTTACACAAGGTTTATAAATTATTTAGGATTCTGAGTTTACAACATGTACCTACTGTAAAAATATTTAAAATAAGTTTTAAAATCAGTAGGTAACAAGTCTTAGTCAATTAATATGGTTTAAAACCATACTATGCGCCGAAACGGCGCTTATGTCGTAAAATGACGTCTTATGCTATGTTTAATGAAAACTGATGTTAAGGTCAGATTAAAATGTCTTAGATATGTTATTTAATATAACATATCAGTAGGTAAAAGATTTACCTTGACAAGGTTTGATTAAAACCGTTTTATGAGCCACAAGGGCTAAATCGTCATTTATCGACAAAATTCAAGGACCTGCTTGTAAACTCAGTTTATAATCTGGTTTGACATCCCAAATAATCCTACTTATAATATTATATCAGTAGGAAACTCATTTTCAAGTTCATTATCATTAAAACCTTGATTTATGCAAAAAGGGCATTTTAGTCAAAATGGCATAATTGCGGTACTTTCGCATAAACTCAGATTTTGATTATGATCATGTAATATAACCTCAAAGGGTTATACTACATTATATTATGATCATAATGCAACTTTAGGTCAGTAGCTAACTAATCAAAATCGGATCAGAATTGGAAGTCAAAGCAGAAGTCAAACTTCGCGACTTTCCGTTGCGAACCAACCCTAGAATTTAAAATTGACGAGCCGAACATGTTCTTACGTGTTTTGATAATTATTACCAACTTTTTTAAGTGTGAAAACAGGTTTCATAACATATATAAGATCAATTTGTGATTTTTTCGAAAAATGGCATGTTTGACTTTTTAATATCATAACTTTGACCCGTCAATTGGTCTGGCAACCGTGATCTTCAGGAGGTGCCCTTTACAGGGACTAATACCTACCTTATTATGATCACTTAGCCATGTTCGTTACAAAAAATAGCTGGACCATAATGGTCTTACCCGAAAGTCAAGGCGTTTTCCGTAAAACGCTTGACTTTTGGCTATAAAAGCCTATAAACGAAAATGCACAAGGAAGGAACACTTACAAGAGGTTCGTAGGATGCAAGAGAAATGAGTTGGATGCTCCTTTTAGTTAGGAACTTCCAGAGGAGGGAAAAGAGTTATGAATAAGAAAGCTGCAAGTTCAAATGGTGATCTTGGACACCTATTTATAGTTGGAGAAGGAGGTGATGCCAGGTATTTAGGGTGTTAGAGGAAGCTTACAAGTGTCCTAAAATGTGGCATAGCTGATTAGAAGTCCATAGTTTCAAAGAAAATGGTTTTGGCAATATGTGTGGAGGCCAAGCACTGCAGACACAGGCCTCTCGCGCCCCGCGAGAGGCCAAGGCCTTGCCTCTCGCGCCTCGCGAGCGCCCCATGGCCAGTTTCAAAGTTTGACACTTTTAGTCCCTCAACTTATAAAACCTCTTAGAACCTCCTAAAACACCCTTTTTGGCATATTTAGCCCTCCGTAGCCAATATTAGGCGTACCCAGGATTATGCCCGGACATTGTCGATCTGTCGGTTTGTTAAAAGGTCACTCAGAGGTATAAATTAACATGTTGACACTTTTGATCCCTCCATTGTCCAACTTTCATATAATCACGGATTTAATCCCTCTCGTCCAACAAATAGGACATGTGAGAGTTAGGACTTTGTAGACGATCACTCAGAGGCTCATTATAAGCATGTTGACTCCAATGTCACTCAGAGGCTGGGCATGTTGACCCGATGGTCACTCAGAGGCCAAGTTTTAGCATGTTGACACTAATGGTCACTCAGAGGCTATGTTTTATGCATGTTGACACTAATGGTCACTTAGAGGCTCGGTTTATGCATGTTGACATCAGAAGATCACTCAGACTTAGTTTGAGCATGTTGACGCTTTTAGTCCTTGTTAGTCTTTAATAGACTTAAAATAAAATATGACACGTGTCACTATATTACTTGCACGATTTTTACTGGGTGTTACAGTTTTAATCATAGCCCCAAGGGAAATACATCACTAATGGATGTTTTAATCATAGCCCCAAGGGCAATACATCACTAATGGATGTTTTAATCATAGCCTCAAGGGCAATACATCACTAATGGATGTTTAATCATAGCCCCAAGGGCAATACATCACTAATGGATGTTTAATCATAGCCCCAAGGGCAATACATCACTAATGGATGTTTAATCATCGCACTGATGATATTAGCCGGGATCAAATTTGATCACATAGGCTATATAAGATCTGGACATAGTCCAATGGATGTTTAATCATCGCACTGATGATATTAGCCAGGATCAAATTTGATCACGTAGGCTATATAAGATTTGGACATAGTTTATTACCTTGAAGGCTAGTGTGATTCCTCAAGTCACATTACCAAGAGTATTAACATTACTTGAATGTTAATATAGATTATCTTAATGGTTGAACAATCGTCCCGTTTGCATTGACCTTAACGACTTGAAGGCTTGAACTTAAGTCCTCCACCTCTGGATAGAAGGATAACTTCCCTTAACTATCCTGATAGAAGGCCCTTTTATCCTTAACTATCATTTATAATGTTGGCCAATTATGTGGTTTGTGCCACTTGGCTAATCAAAACCATTAAGAGCTCTTTGGAGTAATATCGCAGAGCATAAATTTCGAGTAAAATCGAGACGCTCGTTTGAAGAGCATGAATACATATATATATAATTCCAAAAATATTTTATTAAATTTTAATAGAAATTACAATACTAGAAACAAAATGTCCACGAAGGGACTAAAGAAGTAACAATGTCCTTGCAGGGACTAACATATATTAGAAGAGACTTCACTCGTCCTTCTTTCCCTTGTCTTCTTCTCCGTTTTCTCCACTTGTTGTTGCATTTCTTTCATTCATTCCAAGACCTCATTAATGGCCTCGAGTAGCGGCGGAGGTTGTGGTTGTGGTATACTAGGGTATTGATACCCATAACTTGGATATTCAGTAGGTGGATAAGCAGGCGGGAAAGGAGACGGATAAAGTGCGTTATGCATGACTGCTTGCATGTAAGGGTCATGCGACCATGCTTAGTAGTCAACTGGTGTAGACGGGTTAAAAGGATCATATCCAGACATATCTGGATACGTGGGGATTGGGTTACTATAACCCGATGGTGGTGGTTGAACTGCGGGTGTTGGTGTTGGTTCTATCACAGGTGAAACATTAGAGGGTCCACCCAGTTGTGGGTCCTCTTGAATTGTGGGGTAGGAATTGGGCAAAGGTGGCAGTGATCCCGACCTTTATCCTGCACGTACCAACATACGTGTTCCACGCTTCCTCCTTGGTGGTTTAGGTGGTGGTTGAGGTTGGTCTACTGGTTCCATGTGGACATGTTCTAGTATTGGGGGTGGTTGAGAGTGATGAGAAGGAGTGTGGGCGAAGGTGAATTGGTTCCAGTATTGGTCCCACTCATTAGGACCTTGGTAAGGCGATCAGGCATAAGAGTTCAAATCGCTTGAAATTTCTATGGGATGCGTATTTGATCCTGACGGCGGCATCTCCGGGTCGGAGTCCTCGTCCATAGGGTTTAGTGGTCCAACTGATTTTGATCGGTTGGAGGCGTGTTAAAGTAGTGGTTAGGGTTAAATTCTTCATGATAAGAGTGTGAATGGGAATGATGAGAATGGTGAGAATGGTGTGAATGATAGGAGTGGTGAGAGTGGTAAGAATTTTGGGAATATGGGGGCGAGTGTCTATGAGAGACAGAGTGTCTCGCTGGTTGCCAAGGAGATGAATCTCTTGATTCTTGGTAGGAATCTGAGTTGTGAGGTTGAAAAGGGATGCGCCCCGATGGTCCTCCCCTCATTGGACCTTTTCCCCTCCCACTTTGTCCTCTTACTCTCGGCGGCATTTTCCTGTTAAAAATCAAATTTAAAACAATACTAATATCTTAATAATGATATGAGTAATCCTAGGTCAATGCCTAGACTCGAAATTCTAAGGAATGTGCTCGTGTAAGTTTGAGATTAAACATAAGAAGGATAGTGTTTAATTCTCTCCAACGTTGGCTCTGATACCAACCTATCACACCCCGGATTTCTAACCTAAATCCATACACCGGTGGGCCCGGGTGGGGAGTATCGTGACGTCAGTTGATAACATCATTGTAATTAAACACGACACAGCGGAAGTCTTGGAGTAAAATTACTATTACAAACCAAATCTTCGAAATACAAAATAATATACAGGCTCGTAATAGAAGATCCATAGGCGGATCATAAAATGTACAAAGAAAGAATATAAAACAGACTTTAGGGCAGATCTAAGGATTCGCAAGATCCTCTTATTCACTACCGAGCAGCTTCTGACCTATTTCGTATGCAAGCTTGGTCTTTTGAAAATACGTCAGCTTTTGCTGGTAAATACACCCGACTGACTCATTTTGAAAACATTTAAAAATGTTTTAAGTGCGTATCAGCACTAAACCTTTTTATAACTTGGGAAAGTTGACGTTGCAACCTTGTTAACATATTCACATGTTTGTCCATACATACAGGGCCCAGTATAGAGACCGAGACATGATTAAATACACAACACTTAGAACTCACAGAGGAGTTATCCCCAACGTCTTGGGTAATTTGCATTTGAGCGTCTGTCAGCTGTATGCCTATACCCCGTGCTAAGGTCGTGGCCATTATCTAATGTAATGAGCCGAGGATATCCAGGACACGTAATTTAACCCCTGATGTTTAAGTTATCAAACAAAACTGATTAAAACAGAATATGCGGATTTACTAGCCACAATTCGGCATTCGATTGATCCCATTTCTGACCAAGCGGTAATAATTTACCGTATCCCATGCCCGTATAGGGAAAATAAGTCAAGAGTATTTACCTGAGCTAGTCTTGATTTAAAAATGCAAGATTTAGTATCTCAACCGTATCCAAAATGAACTAAGTGCAGATAGCATTTACCGGAAGGTTCTAGTCTGGATTATGGCATAAGCTAACCAATTAAATACTAACGGTCTTATTTAAGTCATAGACTTAGACCGAGTAGCGTAATGGATCAAAAACAGTACGCTAGATTAAGCGATGATCGGATAGAATGTATTTTAAACCCAACAAGTACTTTGATGTAACATTTGTCAAAAACGGGTTTTTCCAAACCCGGTCCGCTTGTAATCGAATATCAGGTTATAAATGTTTCGTTGTGTATTTATGTCAATTTTAATTTTTAATGATGCATAATTAATAAACAAACTAGAATATAAAAGTTATAATTGATAAAAAGTAAAAATAAAATAAATAAAAAGAAAAATAGGCTGCCGGGACTCGAACCCGGGTCAGCCGGATTAAGCTTAGCGACTTAACACACACACATTCCACCACTCCGCCACTTGATGTTTTTGTAAGTTTTAGGAAACAATTAAAACTTATGAACAACCATGAATCAACCTGTTGCGCCAACTGAAACCGATATCGGCTTTCAAATCGTCCAAGACGTTTGAGTGCTCGCGGAATCTTGAACATAACAGATAAACCGACATTTTAAATCAATTCAGTCATTAATGAACTTGAATTCAGGTGATGTTTGATTTTTAAAACCGAAAACATTCATTTCTGGAATTACTTCAACAAATCCTTATCTCGCGACTCAATTACATTCCTAGAGCTTCTAATTTCACGTTTACTCTATTTTCTGGTCGTCGGAATTACTTTTTGAACATCGCCGGAATTTTCTGCAAGTCGCCGGAAAACCGAGACTCGCCTCAAAACGGTAAATACCTTGACTTTTTCTATTTCATTCCATTGTGAGACCAATTCTAACATCACTCCATCACCCAGAATCAACCCCAGACGACGTTGCCGGATTTTCTGTTTTCGCCAGAAAACTTCTGGAATTTCCAGAAATTCGCTGTTAACCGGTATGATCATTTAAACCAACTGTTAATCGTTGCTCAGTAATTCAATTTTATATCTAATCAATCAAAACTGGTAATTGACCCGAACAGAGGAAGCTCACAAAACAGAGCCGGCGATCCTTGCCGGAGTTCTGAGAACGACGACCTGTTCCGGTACTTTCTTTCCCCAAACCCTCTCCGTTCATCACCTTTCAATTGCTCATAATCTTTGTTAAAAGAATTAAACAGGAAACAGTTGCTTTAATCGATGTCTGTGTTTTGAACGAAGAAGACGAAGTCATGTATGTTATAAGATTAATTAAAATCGGTATTATAAATGGGTTAGACACACAGTCCAGCGGTGGACTGTGTGCAAACAATACGCATACGTCCCGAGTTCGATCCTTGACACACACACACTCTCAGTAATTAGAATGTTCTTTTTTTAAACTAAACCGGATCCTTTCGCAATTAGATGTTAAGTATAATAAAAATCAGTATATTAACCAAGTTAGACACACAGTCCAGCGGTGGACTGTGTGCAACATTAAATCACAGGTCCCGGGTTCGAGACCTGTTGACGGCACTGGTTTGATAATTAAAATCCTTTTTAAAAATAAATGAATTTTGAATAAATTAAAACAGTATATAAATATAATTAAAAACAGAAATATTTCGGGTTAGACACGTAGCTCAGTTGGTAGAGCTGCGTGCACGCGTACGGGAGGTCTCGGGTTCGAGCCTCACCCAGCGCACACATGCATACAATAGAACAGGTCAAACAGTCAACAGTCACAGTCAAACAGTCAACGGTCAATGGTCAACGCAAAAGTCAACATTTTTTATATTTTTATTTATTTAATTTAATTTAAAAATCAATTAAAAATACTTAAAAATAATGTTTTTAAAGATAGGAAATAGCCTTAAACTCACAAAAATATATCTAAAAATCCTATTAAAATTATTAATAAAATCCACTCATTTACTATACCTTCCGTTATTATTTAGGTTAGTAAATCCTCGTTGATCAATCCTTCAAACTCGTGCGCATCTCATCATCTCCAACCGAACGCACCCAATGTGAGTGAATCTCTACAAATTCCCCATTTTAATCACGTTTTTGGGGTGTATCATGTGTCTTACCATTTATTATATTTAAATCATTGTGCATACATCATATCATGAACAAATGTGTATTCAGCTTGTATCAACTGTTGTGTGGTTATTGTTTAGATTTAATTTATTATTTTCAGTACATGCAATTTCATAGGCCGCCGCTCCCCATTACATTATGAGCGTTGAGCAGTTCCCCATTACATTATGAGCGTGAACCTGGCGTTGCCAACATACGATCGGCTCCGTTTGATTGAGCCTTGATCGCACAGACATTCATCATAGGCCGTCCGTTCCCCATTACATTATGAGCGTGAACGTGACGTTGCCAACATATACAGTTTCATTCATGTTATATATTCGGCAACCCTCCTACCAAAAAGTGCTCATATAAACATTTCAAGTCTTGCGATCCTCCTAAATTTGAAGGGTCCGAAGGTGTCACTGCTCTCCTCCACTGGTTTGAGGAAATGGAAAACACCTTCCTCAACTGCGATTGTCCCGAGGATCGCAAGGTACGATACGCAACCGGGAGACTATTTGGGGTAGCTCTTACCTGGTGGAATACTGAAAAGGGTAAGAGGGGAATCGAAGATGCTATGGCCTTAACGTGGGAGGAGTTAAGGGAAATCATGACGAGGCGATTCTGTCCTAGAAGTGAGATTAAAAAGTTAGAGGACGAATTTCATTCTTTGAAGCAAAAGGAGGGAGATCATACTTCCTACAACAAGAGGTTCTTAGAGTTAAACCAAATGGTCCCTAACTTGTTCACCCCAGTTTACCACTTAATCGAGCATTATATTCGAGGTCTTCCCTCGAAAATTCAAGATTCAGTTCTCAGCACTTCACCAGCAACACTTGAAGCTGCTATGGAACTAGCTACTGAACTGACCGAGAATCGAATTCCCAACGGTAAGTTTAAAGAGGAGAAAAAGAAAGCCCCCGTTGAGGGCCAAACTTCAAACCATTCCACCTCCTCCTCTAAGTTTGCTAACAAGAGGAAACTTAACACCAGAAACGTCGCTGTCACACAAACCAATTTCCCTATCCCTGCTGCACCCATTACCCAAGTTGCCCCCTTACCTGCACCATACAAAAGGCCATACTCTGGCCCATTACCAAAATGCAACCGTTGCCAATACCACCACTTTCCTGATCATCCCTGCCAACATTGCACCGGCTGTGGTCGCGCAGGTCATACTATTCAAACTTGTCGCATACCTCAGCGAACGAACCACCACCAGCCTTCAACCCAAACCCACCAACAAATAATGGGTCAAGCCCAACAACCCCTACTACTACCACCTACCCAACATTTAGCCCAATCATACTACCAACCCAACTATCCCATGGTGCAACCTATGCGGGCTTGCTACAATTGTGGAGATCCAAGCCACTTTAGAAACACTTGTCCACGTTTGGTGAACATTATACATGCTCAAGCCCAAGCCAATCCCGTGAATCAAGCTAACAAAGCTCCTCCACCTGCAAGAGGAAGAGCTTTCAACATCAACGCTAACCAGGCTAGAGCTGACAGCAATGTGGTTAACGGTACGTTTCTTATCAATGGTAGTTATGCATCCATGTTGTTTGATACTGGCGCGGATAAAAGTTTTGTGTCCTTAGAGTTTGAACCTATCCTAACCAAATTCGTGATAAGCTCAAGGAATCCATAACAGTAGAAGTTGCTGACGGAAAACCGGTCTTATTAAACTCTATTATACGCAATTGTACTCTCACCTTAAACGACCACGATTTTCCAGTTGACCTCATTCCTATGAAGTTGGGAAGCTTTGATATTATAATTGGTATGGACTGGCTCAGCCAACATCAGGCTGAAGTTGTATGCCACGAGAAATTTATATGCATTCCTCTTCCAAACGGTCAGACTCTACGAATCTTTGGAGAAACCCCATCGAAAGGGCTCAGATTAATGTCCTGTCTTCAAGCCCAAAAATATCTTCACAAGAATTATGTCGCATTTTTAACCCATGTCGTCAAAAAGGGAACCATGGAGAAGAAACTCGAAGATATCCCAGTAGTAAGAGATTTCCCGCAAGTTTTTCCTGACGACATTTCAGGACTTCCTCCCGTGAGAGAAGTCGAATTCCGCATTGATCTTATACCTGGTGCTACACCAGTTGCAAAGTCTCCTTATAGGTTAGCCCCCTCTGAAATGCAAGAGCTAGCCAGTCAATTGCAAGAGTTGACTGACAAAGGATTCATACGTCCTAGCTCCTCGCCTTGGGGTGCACCTGTCCTTTTTGTGAAGAAGAAAGATGGAACGTTTCGCATGTGCATCGACTACAGAGAACTCAACAAGTTAACAATTAAGAATCGCTATCCATTACCTCGCATTGATGATCTTCTTGACCAACTTCAAGGCGCCAGCTGTTTTTCAAAAATCGACCTTCGATCTGGTTATCATCAACTCAGAGTACATGAAGAAGACGTCCCAAAGACCGCTTTTCGAACTCGTTATGGTCATTATGAATTCATGGTCATGCCATTTGGTTTAACCAACGTCCAGCTGTCTTCATGGATCTAATGAACAGAGTCTGCAAACCCTATCTCGATCGTTTTGTTATAGTCTTCATCGACGACATCCTCATTTATTCAAAGTCTAAGTCTGATCATGAACGGCATCTACGACTCATCCTTACACTCTTAGAGAATGAAAAGCTTTACGCCAAATTCTCCAAATGCGAATTCTGGTTAAAAGAGGTACAATTCCTTGGACATGTAGTCAATGACAACGGAATACATGTCGACCCCTCAAAAATCAAAGCGGTACAAGAATGGCAAGCGCCACGTACACCAACTGAAGTAAGATCATTCCTTGGTCTTGCTGGTTATTATCGCCGTTTCATTTCAAACTTCTCTCGCATTGCTGTACCACTCACGGCTTTAACTCATAAGGGAAAACCTTTCATTTGGGGACCCAAACAAGAAGAAGCCTTCCAAACCCTTAAACAAAAACTCTGTGATGCACCAATCCTCACTCTTCCTGAAGGTTGTGCTGACTTCATGGTTTTTTGCGACGCGTCAGGGCAAGGAGTAGGCTGTGTTCTAATGCAAAGAGGAAAGGTTATAGCTTATGCTTCGAGACAACTCAAAACTCATGAGAAGAACTACACCTCCCATGACCTAGAACTTGGAGCCGTTGTGTTTGCTCTTAGATATGGAGACATTATCTCTACGGTACTAAGTGTGAAATATACACTGACCACAAGAGTCTTCAACATATCTTCAACCAAAAGGAGTTAAACATGAGGCAACGAAGATGGGTCGAACTTCTAAATGACTACGACTATGAAATTCGGTACCACCCTGGTAAGGCAAATGTGGTGGCTGATGCACTCAGTCGAAAGGGTTATGCGAACTCCATTCATCCTCTATGTTCGCAAATCATATCTGACATATCTGGATACGTGGGGATTGGGTTACTATAACCCGATGGTGGTGGTTGAACTGCGGGTGTTGGTGTTGGTTCTATCACAGGTGAAACATTAGAGGGTCCACCCAGTTGTGGGTCCTCTTGAATTGTGGGGTAGGAATTGGGCAAAGGTGGCAGTGATCCCGACCTTTATCCTGCACGTACCAACATACGTGTTCCACGCTTCCTCCTTGGTGGTTTAGGTGGTGGTTGAGGTTGGTCTACTGGTTCCATGTGGACATGTTCTAGTATTGGGGGTGGTTGAGAGTGATGAGAAGGAGTGTGGGCGAAGGTGAATTGGTTCCAGTATTGGTCCCACTCATTAGGACCTTGGTAAGGCGATCAGGCATAAGAGTTCAAATCGCTTGAAATTTCTATGGGATGCGTATTTGATCCTGACGGCGGCATCTCCGGGTCGGAGTCCTCGTCCATAGGGTTTAGTGGTCCAACTGATTTTGATCGGTTGGAGGCGTGTTAAAGTAGTGGTTAGGGTTAAATTCTTCATGATAAGAGTGTGAATGGGAATGATGAGAATGGTGAGAATGGTGTGAATGATAGGAGTGGTGAGAGTGGTAAGAATTTTGGGAATATGGGGGCGAGTGTCTATGAGAGACAGAGTGTCTCGCTGGTTGCCAAGGAGATGAATCTCTTGATTCTTGGTAGGAATCTGAGTTGTGAGGTTGAAAAGGGATGCGCCCCGATGGTCCTCCCCTCATTGGACCTTTTCCCCTCCCACTTTGTCCTCTTACTCTCGGCGGCATTTTCCTGTTAAAAATCAAATTTAAAACAATACTAATATCTTAATAATGATATGAGTAATCCTAGGTCAATGCCTAGACTCGAAATTCTAAGGAATGTGCTCGTGTAAGTTTGAGATTAAACACAAGAAGGATAGTGTTTAATTCTCTCCAACGTTGGCTCTGATACCAACCTATCACACCCCGGATTTCTAACCTAAATCCATACACCGGTGGGCCCGGGTGGGGAGTATCGTGACGTCAGTTGATAACATCATTGTAATTAAACACGACACAGCGGAAGTCTTGGAGTAAAATTACTATTACAAACCAAATCTTCGAAATACAAAATAATATACAGGCTCGTAATAGAAGATCCATAGGCGGATCATAAAATGTACAAAGAAAGAATATAAAACAGACTTTAGGGCAGATCTAAGGATTCGCAAGATCCTCTTATTCACTACCGAGCAGCTTCTGGCCTATTTCGTATGCAAGCTTGGTCTTTTGAAAATACGTCAGCTTTTGCTGGTAAATACACCCGACTGACTCATTTTGAAAACATTTAAAAATGTTTTAAGTGCGTATCAGCACTAAACCTTTTTATAACTTGGGAAAGTTGACGTTGCAACCTTGTTAACATATTCACATGTTTGTCCATACATACAGGGCCCAGTATAGAGACCGAGACATGATTAAATACACAACACTTAGAACTCACAGAGGAGTTATCCCCAACGTCTTGGGTAATTTGCATTTGAGCGTCTGTCAGCTGTATGCCTATACCCCGTGCTAAGGTCGTGGCCATTATCTAATGTAATGAGCCGAGGATATCCAGGACACGTAATTTAACCCCTGATGTTTAAGTTATCAAACAAAACTGATTAAAACAGAATATGCGGATTTACTAGCCACAATTCGGCATTCGATTGATCCCATTTCTGACCAAGCGGTAATAATTTACCGTATCCCATGCCCGTATAGGGAAAATAAGTCAAGAGTATTTACCTGAGCTAGTCTTGATTTAAAAATGCAAGATTTAGTATCTCAACCGTATCCAAAATGAACTAAGTGCAGATAGCATTTACCGGAAGGTTCTAGTCTGGATTATGGCATAAGCTAACCAATTAAATACTAACGGTCTTATTTAAGTCATAGACTTAGACCGAGTAGCGTAATGGATCAAAAACAGTACGCTAGATTAAGCGATGATCGGATAGAATGTATTTTAAACCCAACAAGTACTTTGATGTAACATTTGTCAAAAACGGGTTTTTCCAAACCCGGTCCGCTTGTAATCGAATATCAGGTTATAAATGTTTCGTTGTGTATTTATGTCAATTTTAATTTTTAATGATGCATAATTAATAAACAAACTAGAATATAAAAGTTATAATTGATAAAAAGTAAAAATAAAATAAATAAAAAGAAAAATAGGCTGCCGGGACTCGAACCCGGGTCAGCCGGATTAAGCTTAGCGACTTAACACACACACATTCCACCACTCCGCCACTTGATGTTTTTGTAAGTTTTAGGAAACAATTAAAACTTATGAACAACCATGAATCAACCTGTTGCGCCAACTGAAACCGATATCGGCTTTCAAACCGTCCAAGACGTTTGAGTGCTCGCGGAATCTTGAAATAACCGATAAACCGACATTTTAAATCAATTCAGTCATTAATGAACTTGAATTCAGGTAATGTTTGATTTTTAAAACCGAAAACATTCATTTCTGGAATTACTTCAACAAATCCTTATCTCGCGACTCAATTACATTCCTAGAGCTTCTAATTTCACGTTTACTCTATTTTCTGGTCGTCGGAATTACTTTTTGAACATCGCCGGAATTTTCTGCAAGTCGCCGGAAAACCGAGACTCGCCTCAAAACGGTAAATACCTTGACTTTTTCTATTTCATTCCATTGTGAGACCAATTCTAACATCACTCCATCACCCAGAATCAACCCCAGACGACGTTGCCGGATTTTCTGTTTTCGCCAGAAAACTTCTGGAATTTCCAGAAATTCGCTGTTAACCGGTATGATCATTTAAACCAACTGTTAATCGTTGCTCAGTAATTCAATTTTATATCTAATCAATCAAAACTGGTAATTGACCCGAACAGAGGAAGCTCACAAAACAGAGCCGGCGATCCTTGCCGGAGTTCTGAGAACGACGACCTGTTCCGGTACTTTCTTTCCCCAAACCCTCTCCGTTCATCACCTTTCAATTGCTCATAATCTTTGTTAAAAGAATTAAACAAGAAACAGTTGCTTTAATCGATGTCTGTGTTTTGAACGAAGAAGACGAAGTCATGTATGTTATAAGATTAATTAAAATCGGTATTATAAATGGGTTAGACACACAGTCCAGCGGTGGACTGTGTGCAAACAATACGCATACGTCCCGAGTTCGATCCTTGACACACACACACTCTCAGTAATTAGAATGTTCTTTTTTTAAACTAAACCGGATCCTTTCGCAATTAGATGTTAAGTATAATAAAAATCAGTATATTAACCAAGTTAGACACACAGTCCAGCGGTGGACTGTGTGCAACATTAAATCACAGGTCCCGGGTTCGAGACCTGTTGACGGCACTGGTTTGATAATTAAAATCCTTTTTAAAAATAAATGAATTTTGAATAAATTAAAACAGTATATAAATATAATTAAAAACAGAAATATTTCGGGTTAGACACGTAGCTCAGTTGGTAGAGCTGCGTGTACGCGTACGGGAGGTCTCGGGTTCGAGCCTCACCCAGCGCACACATGCATACAATAGAACCGGTCAAACAGTCAACAGTCACAGTCAAACAGTCAACGGTCAATGGTCAACGCAAAAGTCAACATTTTTTATATTTTTATTTATTTAATTTAATTTAAAAATCAATTAAAAATACTTAAAAATAATGTTTTAAAAGATAGGAAATAGCCTTAAACTCACAAAAATATATCTAAAAATCCTATTAAAATTATTAATAAAATCCACTCATTTACTATACCTTCCGTTATTATTTAGGTTAGTAAATCCTCGTTGATCAATCCTTCAAACTCGTGCGCATCTCATCATCTCCAACCGAACGCACCCAATGTGAGTGAATCTCTACAAATTCCCCATTTTAATCACGTTTTTGGGGTGTATCATGTGTCTTACCATTTATTATATTTAAATCATTGTGCATACATCATATCATGAACAAATGTGTATTCAGCTTGTATCAACTGTTGTGTGGTTATTGTTTAGATTTAATTTATTATTTTCAGTACATGCAATTTCATAGGCCGCCGCTCCCCATTACATTATGAGCGTTGAGCAGTTCCCCATTACATTATGAGCGTGAACCTGGCGTTGCCAACATACGATCGGCTCCGTTTGATTGAGCCTTGATCGTACAGACATTCATCATAGGCCGTCCGTTCCCCATTACATTATGAGCGTGAACGTGACGTTGCCAACATATACAGTTTCATTCATGTTATATATTCATGCAAGTTCATATGTTATTGTATGTTATCGTATGTTATTGTTTGTGGATTGTTATTGTTATTGTTGGATTATTTACATTTGCTCGCATATGACTATTGCACAATTTTTCCTTGATAAAAATAACAAGAAATCAATAATAAATGTTTAACTAACAAGGTTCACTCGCCAACTTATGTTGACCCAAAACCCCCCATTTTTACACATGATACAGGTGATCCAGCCGCAGCAAGAAACACATAGGATTGGCTTAGAAGAATAAACTGGTTTAGAGCTTGGATTGTTTAGTTGGTTATTTTTCTTTGTATTTGTATGGACATGTTTGGATTATTGAGAATGTAATTTTGACTTTAAATAAATATGAAACATATTAGTAAATATCATGAGCTTTGGTGATAACCCAATTATGCCCCGACTCTTATTCCGCTGCGGGTCGGGGTGTGACATTTGACTTGTATTATATGGGTAAACTATAAACATTCTGGATTTTGAAACTCAAATGACAAGGTTAAACCCGGTTCGGTTAATTTTTGTAAACTAGTTACATATACTTAACCGTACGCATACTAGCGATATCGGGTAACCGGATAGGTCATGGACAAGTTCTATATGTCATTATACTTTATTTAAGTTGTAATATCAATAGGATATCTGTCACACCCCGACCCGCAGCGGAATAAAAGTCGGGGCATAATTGCGTTATCACCAAAGCTCATGATATTTACTAAGATGTTTCATATTTATTAAATTCAAATTACAAACTTAAATATCCAAAAACAAAATTCATACAATTACAAAGGAAAATTAAACTATATATTTATTCCAAAGCATAAACATGTTTATTCTTCTAGGCCATCCTAAGGGTTTCCTGTCTCGGCTGGATCACCTGTATCATGTGTAAAAACAGGATTTTGAGTAAACAAAAGTTGGCGAGTGAACCTTGATAAAAACATTTTAACTAATTTCTTATTTTATTTATTAAAGAAAATTCATGCATTAATGACATGTGAGCAAACATATATATGTAAACAATCACAAACCACTTTGGATGAGTATATGACATGAATGATGATGTATTTGAGATCAAGGTTCAATCAAACGGATCCGATCTAATGAGGCTCCTGATGCTCAACCCGTATCCCACGGGGAACTGATGGGCCTAATGAAATGCGTGCACTGAAATGATAAATTTAATCGACATATAATTCACTCAACAATCAATCACATTTGATCACGGATATGATGTATGCACAAGTGTTTAAATGAAATAAAAGAATAGTACGACACATGATACACCCCAAAACATGATTAAAACGGGGAATTGGTAGAGATTCACTCACTGTGGGTGCGTTCCTTGATAATGATGAATGCGCACGAATTTATGATTCAACCGACGAGGGAAAACTAACCTAAATAATAACGAAACAATTCGATAAATAAATAATTTTATTTGAGATTAATATTTTTAATTAGTGCTCTTAATGAGATTTTTAGATTTATTTTTATGAGTTTATTGCAAATTTTTAACCTTAGGAATCTTATTTTTTAGTATTTTTAAATAATTTTTCAATTTTAATAAGTAAAAATAAGAAAACAGATTTTTAAAAATATGTTGACCTTGTCAGGTCTGACCGGTCGGATAGCATGAAGTTCAGGCGGCGAGTGAGGTTCGAACCCATGACCTCCCGTATACGTGCACGCAGCTCTACCAACTGAGCTACGTGTCTAACCCGAAATATTCTCTGTTTTAATTATATATATACTAAATAGCTTTAACCTTATTTAGTTTTTATAAAAAAGGTTTTAATATGGCCGAAACTGGTTACAGAACCTGGACTCGAACTCGGGATCTATGGTTCGAGTGCACACAGCCCAACCAGTGGGCTGTGTGTCTAATCTGCATAAACACTGGATTATATTCATTTTATATATATATACTGTGAATTGATCTGAATAAGTTTAAAAAGTGTTGGCTTTATCTCAGAAAATCGGAAACATGTGCGACTCGAACTCGGGACGTGTGCTTTGTAATTGCACACAGTCCACCGCTGGACTGTGTGTCTAACCCGGTTAAATACCCGTTTTTATTTATATTAAAACACTAACTTAACTTCGTCTTCTTCACCATTCAAAAATCCCGACAATGATTCCGACTGAATAAACTGATTAAACGGTTTTGATTACTGTTTTGAGCTACTAATTTACTAATCAAGAGATAGCAAGGAGGTTTAGATAATTACCGGTTTGGAGAACGACTACGGTTTTCTGGTTTGAATTTCCGGCGAGTGCGAAAGTCTCCGGCAACGTGCTTTGAAAGGAATAAAGTTTCAGGAAGAGAGTGCGGTTCTGAGCGAAATGTTTACAAGGAATTTGGGTGGGTATTTATAAGGTGGACAGGCTTGCTCGGTTTCGATTTAGAGGCCAAAATTCACGGTCAATGATTTCAATTCTCAAAGGAAACGGTTTTGACTCAATTGAGTGTTAAGCAACGGTTATAACTGATGTCGAAATCAGTTTACGCGTTTCAGTCAAGGGAAATTGCGGAGTCTTCGTTTTTGCCGGCGATTTCGGGTTCTGAGTTTTCTGATTTACAGGTTTTGATTTTTTGGTTTTACCATAAGTGTTATTTGTTTAAGTATTAATCACAAAAAATGTGTGTGGCGGAGTGGTGTGATGTGTGTGTGTCTACGCGGTAGACCCGGGTTCGAGACCCGGCTACCCTGTTTTGTTTATTTGTTTTTAATTTGATTTACTTATTATTATTATTATTTATAAATTATGGTAAAATTCTAAATTATTTATTAGTTATGTATCATTTAAATTAACGGCACAATAAATATGCAACGAACTTATAACTGAATATTTAATTATAAAACGAAGCGGGTTTTGAAACCCGTTTTACGACGAATGTTACAGTATCCCCTACTTTTAGAAATTTCATCCCGAAATTTAAGCAGTAGTGGTAACCGGAAAAAGATGCGGGTATTTTTCGCGCATTGAGTCTTCACGTTCCCAAGTAAACTCGGGTCCTCGTTTTGACTCCCAACGTACCCTGACAATTGGAATACGACTTCGCCTTAAACACTTCTCTCCGAAATCCATGATTTCCACTGGTCTTTCAACGAAGTGCATCGATTCATCGACTTGAATGTCTTCTAGAGGAATATGGAGGTTTTCATCAGCGAGGCACTTTTTCAGGTTTGATACGTGGAATGTGGGATGAATTCTGTTGAGCTCTTCTGGTAGGTCAAGCTTGTATGCTACAGGGCCTACTCTTTCGAGTATCTTGAAAGGTCCTACGTAGCGTGGTGCTAGCTTGCCCTTCTGGCCAAAACGAACCACTCCCTTCCACGGTGATACTTTTAAAAGTACTTGATCACCAATGTCAAACTCCAAGGGCTTTCGTCGTTTGCCACCATAACTCTTTTGACGACTTTGAGCCGCTAGAAGATTGTTTCGAATTTGAAGGATCTTGTCGGTTGTTTCTTGAATTAATTCTGGTCCGGTGATTTGCACTTCCCCAATTTCGTGCCAACATACGGGAGATCGGCACTTACGACCATATAAAGCTTCGAAAGGAGCCATGCCGATACTTGAATGATAGCTATTGTTGTACGAAAACTCGGTTAACAGTAGGTGAGCGTCCCAGTTCCCTTTGAAGTCTATGACACATGCTCACAGCATGTCTTCAAGGGTTTGGATGGTGCGTTCAGATTGACCATCAGTTTGAGGATGAAAAGCGGTACTGAGGTCTAATCGTGTACCCAAAGCGGTTTGTACGGCTCGCCATGTTCGTGAAGTGAAACGACCATCACGGTCTAAAATGATGCTTAATGGTACACCATGACGGCTTACGATCTCGCTGATGTAGATACGAGCTAACTTCTCGTTCTTGAAGTCCTCGCGAATCGGAATGAAGTGAGATGACTTTGTAAGACGATCGATTATTACCCATATGGTGTCATACCCACTGGAGGTGCGAGGTAACCCGGTAATAAAATCCATGGTTATGTTTTCCCACTTCTATACAGGTATTTCGGGTTGGACTAAAAGTCCTGAAGGTCTTTGATGTTCAGCTTTTACTTTGGAGCAGGTAAGGCACTTGGAAACAAAAACGGCGATATCTTTTTTCATGCCAGGCCACCAGTAGGTGTATCGTAGGTCTTGATACATCTTGTCGGCTCCTGGGTGTACAATGTATCGTGTTTTGCGCCTCATTCATGAGGAAATCACGAAGGTTATCGCGATCAGGAATTCATATGCGGTTTAAATAGTATAGAATACCGTCGGATTTGGTTTCGATTTTGAGTTCAGCTCCACACGACAGCTCGTCGTGTACGTCATTTTCTGTTACAGAAACATGTTGAGCTGCCCGGATTCGATCTTTGATGTCGGTTATGATTTGCGAACATAGAAGACGAATGGAGTTCGCATAACCTTTTCGACTGAGCGCATCGGCCACCACGTTTGCCTTGCAAGGATGGTACCGAATTTCACAGTCGTAGTCGTTGAGCAGTTCGACCCATCTTCGTTGCCTCATATTCAACTCTTTCTGGTTGAAGATATGTTGGAGACTCTTGTGGTCAGTGTATATTTCACACTTGGTACCGTAGAGGTAATGTCTCCATATCTTGAGAGCGAACACAACGGCTCCAAGTTCCAGGTCGTGGGTGGTGTAATGCTTCTCGTGAACCTTGAGTTGCCTAGAGGCATAGGCTATCACTTTTCCTCTTTGCATCAATACACAGCCTAGCCCTTGCCCTGATGCGTCGCAATATACCACAAAGTCATCGCAACCCTCAGGGAGTGTGAGGATAGGTGCGTCACAAAGTTTTTGCTTTAGAGTTTGGAAGGCCTCCTCTTGCTTAGGTCCCCATATGAAGGGTTTTCCTTTATGAGTCAAGGCCGTGAGTGGTACAGCAGTACGGGAAAAATTGGCAATGAAGCGTCGATAGTAACCAGCCAAACCAAGAAAACCTAACTTCGGTATGGGTACGTGGCGCTTTCCATTCCTGTACTGCCTTGATTTTTTAAGGATCGACATGAATTCCCTTGTCATTGACGACATGTCCAAGGAATTGTACTTCTCCTAACCAGAATTCGCATTTTGAGAACTTAGCGTAAAGCTTTTCAGTCCTTAAGAGTGTAAGGATGAGTCGAAGGTGTCGCTCATGATCGGATTTAGACTTGGAGTAGATAAGGATGTCGTCGATGAAGACTATGACGAAACGGTCGAGGTAGGGTTTGCATACCCTATTCATTAAATCCATGAAGACAGCGGGGGCATTGGTTAAACCGAATGGCATGACCATAAACTCGTAATGACCATAACGAGTCCGGAAGGCGGTTTTTGGGATATCTTCTTCGTGCACTCTGAGCTGATGATAACCAGAACGAAGGTCGATTTTTGAAAAGCAGGTGGCGCCTTGAAGTTGGTCTAGGAGGTCATCAATGCGAGGCAGTGGATAGCGATTTTTAACCGTCAACTTGTTGAGTTCTCTATAATCAATGCACATGCGAAACGTTCCGTCTTTCTTCTTCACAAAAAGGACAGGTGCACCCCAAGGCGATGAGCTAGGACGTATGAATCCTTTGTCAGTCAGCTCTTGTAGTTGACTGGCCAGTTCTTGCATCTCGGATGGGGCTAACCTATAAGGAGATTTTGCGACCGGCGTAGCGCCAGGTACAAGATCGATGCGAAATTCGACTTCTCTCACAGGAGGAAGTCCTGAAATGTCGTCGGGAAAAAACTTGTGGGAATTCCTTCACAATTGGGATATCTTCGAGTTTCCTCTCCTTGTTTCCCTTCTTGACGACGTGAGTTAGGAATGCGACATAGTTCTTGCGGAGATAACTTCGGGCTTGAAGGAAGGACATCAATTTGAGTCCTTTCGAAGGGGTTTCCCCAAAAATACGTAGTGTCTGACCATCTGCAAGAGGTATGCGAATGAATTTTTCATGGCACACCACCTCAGCGTGATGCTGGCTGAGCCAGTCAATACCGATTATAACATCAAAACTTCCCAACTTTATAGGGATGAGGTCAATTGGAAAATCGTGATCGTTTAGGGTGAGAGTACAATTGCGTATAATAGAATTTAATGAAGTGGGTTTTCCGTCAGCAACTTCCACCGTTAGAGATTCCATGAGATTAACACGAGGTTGGTCGAGGATAGGTTCGAATTCTAAGGACACAAAGCTCTTATCCGCACCAGTATCGAATAATATGGAAGCATAACTATCATTGATGAGAAACGTACCGTTGACCACGTTGTTGTCAGCCCTGGCTTGGTTGGCATTGATATTGAAAGCTCTTCCTCTTGCAGGTGGAGGAGCTTGGTTAGCTTGGTTTACCGGGTTCGCTTGAGCTTGGGCATGGATGATGTTTACTAGGCGTGGACAAGTGTTCCTGAAGTTGTTTGGGTCCCCACAGTTGAAACAAGCTCGCATGGGTTGCATCATGGGGTAGTTAGGTTGGTAGTAAGGTTGGGCTGCGTGTTGTGCAGGTGGTAGAAGTAAGGGTTGTTGGGCTTGACCCACCATTTGATTTTGGGTTTGAGTTTGTGGTTGACTGCGGTTCATTCGCTGAAGGGTACGGCAGGTTTGGATGGTGTGACCTGCACGGCCACAACTTGTGCAATGTTGGCAGGGGTTTTCGGGAGGGTGATGGTATTGAAAGCGGTTGCACTTTGGGTGTGGGCCAGTGTATGGCTTTTTGAATGGTGCGAATGGAGGAGCAACTTGGGTGATTGGTGCAGCAGTGATGGGAGGGTTGGTTTGAGTGACAGCAAAATTCTTGCCATTTCGCTTCCTCTTACCAGCAAACTTCAAGGATGAGACTGGGTGGTTTGGAGTTGGGGTCTCAATGGTTGCTTTCTTCTTCTCATCTTTGAACTTGCTGTTTCGAATGCGATTTTCAGTGAGTTCTGTAGCTAACTCCATTGCGGCTTCAAGCGTTGCAGGCGAAGTGCTTAAAACCGAATCTTGGATTTTCGAGGGGAGGCCTCGAATGTAGTGTTCGACTAAGCGGTACAAGGGGGTGAACAAATTGGGGATCATCTGGTTCAACTCGAGAAATCTCTTATTATATGAAGTGTGGTCTCCTTCCTTTTGTTTCAGTGCGTGGAATTCGTCTTCCAGCTTTTTGATTTCGCTTCTTGGACAGAAGCGTATTGTCATGAGTTCCCGTAACTCTTCCCATGTTAAGGCCATGGCATCTTCAACTCCTCGCTTACCCTTTTCCGTGTTCCACCAGGTAAGGGCTACCCCAAACAGGCTTCCAGTCGTGTAACGTACTTTACGGTCCTCGGGACAATCGCAATTGAGTAAAGTGTTTTCCATTTCTTCAAACCAGTGAAGGAGGGCGGTAACACCTTCGGTCCCTTCATACTTTGGGGGATCGCAGAATTTGAAGTGTTTGTAGGTGCACTTGGGGGTTTTGGAAGGAGGGTTGGCGACGCCCTGGTCTTCTTGGTTGGGAGGGTTGATGGGATTAGTGGTGAGAGCTTGTTGAACTTGAAGCACGATGTCAGGAAGCAATGCGGCTATTTGTTTAGCAATTTGTGTGGCCAAGCGTTTGTTTGACTTTCCTGACTTTCTACCTCCTCGTAGTTGCCTAGCCGACATCTGCAGGAACATATATAGGAAGATTGTGAGTTTAAGAATTTTCTAGGTGTCATGTGTCGTAAAAAGAATGAAAAACCACATAACTGACAATAATTTAACTACATCCATAGGATGTCTTGAGTTTGCTCATGTTTGGGCCTCCAAATGTCCCCCATACCATTGCATGTGTAGTCATGTGGGCCCCCATGACTATTGGGCTTGGTAGGATTCACATTGGTGTCGGCGGGTTAACACTCGCACCACCCGAATGAAAATCGTAAAATATGATTGCGAGATGTATGGTAGGAGGGTGTCCAGGTGTAGACACAATGACAACTCAAAGTGGGGTTAGCTTACACGACGTTTGGTATAGCATGCTTTGGCCTAATAGGTCCTTCGTACTCTCATCGTTAGTCCCCAGGTAGGCAAACTGGTCCTTTATTTTGGATTTATACGAATGCCAAGCCTAGACAGGACGTTCCGACTACCGGTACTCGTACCCTTCCAGTTACTACATGCCCGTCGTGAGAACTCACTTTGATGTGATTTGAAAAATACAAAATCATTGCAAAAATCATGGAAATCGTGAGGTGTGTGCTCTCATAGATATGATATGTTATGAGGATTTGAGTTATGATGAGCATTGCATAATAACATGTATTTGTGAGCGTGCTTGCATAATATTGGGTGTGAAAATAAACATGAAACATATAAACATCATGAATTTTGCATGTAATGCATAAACAATTAAAATTTAATCAACTATAGTATAGGCTCTAAGGGTCTAATAACCTATCATATATCCCTATAGTCACAAGCTCTGATACCAATCTGTCACACCCCGACCCGCAGCGGAATAAAAGTCGGGGCATAATTGGGTTATCACCAAAGCTCATGATATTTACTAAGATGTTTCATATTTATTAAATTCAAATTACAAACTTAAATATCCAAAAACAAAATTCATACAATTACAAAGGAAAATTAAACTATATATTTATTCCAAAGCATAAACTTGTTTATTCTTCTAGGCCATCCTAAGGGTTTCCTGTCTCGGCTGGATCACCTGTATCATGTGTAAAATAGGATTTTGGGTCAACAAAAGTTGGCGAGTGAACCTTGATAAAAATATTTTAACTAATTTCTTATTTTATTTATTAAAGAAAATTCATGCATTAATCACATGTGAGCAAACATATATATGTAAACAATCACAAACCACTTTGGATGAGTATATGACATGAATGATGATGTATTTGAGATCAAGGTTCAATCAAACGGAGCCGATCTAATGAGGCTCCTGATGCTCAACCCGTATCCCACGGGGAATTGATGGGCCTAATGAAATGCGTGCACTGAAATAATAAATTTAATCGACATATAATTCACACAACAATCAATCACATTTGATCACGGATATGATGTATGCACAAGTGTTTAAATGAAATAAAAGAATAGTACGACACATGATACACCCCAAAACATGATTAAAACGGGGAATTGGTAGAGATTCACTCACTGTGGGTGCGTTCCTTGATAATGATGAATGCGCACGAATTTATGATTCAACCGACGAGGGAAAACTAACCTAAATAATAACGAAACAATTCGATAAATAAATAATTTTATTTGAGATTAATATTTTTAATTAGTGCTCTTAATGAGATTTTTAGATTTATTTTTATGAGTTTATTGCAAATTTTTAACCTTAGGAATCTTATTTTTTAGTATTTTTAAATAATTTTTCAATTTTAATAAGTAAAATAAGAAAACAGATTTTTAAAAATATGTTGACCTTGTCAGGTCTGACCGGGTCTGACCGGTCGGATAGCATGAAGTTCAGGCGGCGAGTGAGGTTCGAACCCGTGACCTCCCATATACGTGCACGCTACCAACTGAGCTACGTGTCTAACCCGAAATATTCTCTGTTTTAATTATATATATGTACTAACTAGCTTTAACCTTATTTATTTTTTATAAAAAAGGTTTTAATATGGCCGAAACTGGTTACAGAACCCGGACTCGAACTCAGGATCTATGGTTCGAGTGCACACAGCCCAACCAGTTGGGCTGTGTGTCTAATCTGCATAAACACGGGATTATATTCATTTTATATATATATATACTGTGAATTGATCTGAATGAGTTTAAAAAGTGTTGGCTTTATCTCAGAAAATCGGAAACATGTGCGACTCGAACTCGGGACGTGTGCTTTGTAATTGCACACAGTCCACCGCTGGACTATGTGTCTAACCCGGTTAAATACCCGTTTTTATTTATATTAAAACACTAACTTAACTTCGTCTTCTTCACCATTCAAAAATCCCGACAATGATTCCGACTGAATAAACTGATTAAACGGTTTTGATTACTGTTTTGAGCTACTAATTTACTAATCAAGAGATAGCAAGGAGGTTTAGATGATTACCGGTTTGGAGAACGACTACGGTTTTCTGGTTTGAATTTCCGGCGAGTGCGAAAGTCTCCGACAACGTGCTTTGAAAGGAATAAAGTTTCAGGAAGAGAGTGCGGTTCTGAGCGAAATGTTTACAAGGAATTTGGGTGGGTATTTATAAGGTGGACAGGCTTGCTCGGTTTCGATTTAGAGGCCAAAATTCACGGTCAATGATTTCAATTCTCAAAGGAAACGGTTTTGACTCAATTGAGTGTTAAGCAACGGTTATAACTGATGTCGAAATCAGTTTACGCGTTTCAGTCAAGGGAAATTGCGGAGTCTTCGTTTTTGCCGGCGATTTCGGGTTCTGAGTTTTCTGATTTACAGGTTTTGATTTTTTGGTTTTACCATAAGTGTTATTTGTTTAAGTATTAATCACAAAAAAATGTGTGTGGTGGAGTGGTGTGATGTGTGTGTGTCTACGCGGTAGACCCGGGTTCGAGACCCGGCTACCCTGTTTTGTTTATTTGTTTTTAATTTGATTTACTTATTATTATTTATAATTATGGTTAAATTCTAAATTATTTATTAGTTATGTATCATTTAAAATAACCGGCACAATAAATACGCAACGAACTTATAACTGAATATTTAATTATAAAACGAAGCGGGTTTTGAAACCCGTTTTACGACGAATGTTACAATATCAACTTATATGCCCTGTTAAGGTTTTAAAATAAACTATGCCTCATAAGGGCCTTTTGGTAATTTCATATCGTATAAAAGGAACTTGATTATAAATTAATGTGATAATTATAAGTATTCTATAAAAATAACTTATTTATGATATAATATCAGTAGAATATCAATTTTATGTGTAATTTATCTTTTATGACCAAACTATGCACCGAAGGGGCATTTTGGTCATTTTACACAAGGTTTATAAATTATTTGGGATTCTGAGTTTATAACATGTACCTACTGTAAAAATATTTAAAATTAGTTTTAAAATCAGTAGGTAACAAGTCTTAGTCAATTAATATGGTTTAAAACCATACTATGCGCCGAAACGGCGCTTATGTCGTAAAATGACGTCTTATGCGATGTTTAATGAAAACTGATGTTAAGGTCAGATTAAAATGTCTTAGATATGTTATTTAATATAACATATCAGTAGTTACAAGATTTACCTTGAAAAGGTTTGATTAAACCGTTTTATGAGCCACAAGGGCTAAATCGTCATTTATCGACATAATTCAAGGACCTGCTTGTAAACTCAGTTTATAATATGGGTTGACATCCCAAATAATCCAACTTATAATATTATATCAGCAGGAAACTCATTTTCAAATTCATTATCATTAAAACCTTGATTTATGCAAAAAGGGCATTTTAGTCAAAAATGGCATAATTGCGGTACTTTCGCATAAACTCAGATTTTGATTATGATCATGTAATATAACCTCAAAGGGTTATACTACATTATATTATGATCATAATGCAACTTTAGGTCAGTAGCTAACTAATCGAAATCGGGTCAGAATTGAAAGTCAAAGCATAAGTCAAACTTCGCGACTTTCCGTTGCGAACCGACCCTAGAATTTAAAATTGACGAGCCGAACATGTTCTTACGTGTTCTGATAATTATTACCAACTTTTTTAAGTGTGAAAACAGGTTTCGTAACATATATAAGATCAATTTGTGATTTTTTCAAAAAATTGCATGTTTGACTTTTTAATATCATAACTTTGACCCGTCAATTGGTCTAGCAATCGTGATCTTCAGGAGGTGCCCTTTATAGGGACTAACACCTACCTTATTACGACCACTTAGCCATGTTCGTTACAAAAAATGGCTGGACCATAATGGTCTTACCCGAAAGTCAAGGCGTTTTCCGTAAAACGCTTGACTTTTGGCTTTTAAAGCCTATAAACGAAAATGTACAAGGAAGGAACACTTATAAGAGGTTCCTAGAATGAAAGAGAACTAAGTTGGATGCTCCTTTCATTTAGGAACTTCCAGAGGAGGGAGAAGAGTTGAAATTGAGAAAGGTGCAAGTTCAAATGGTGAACCTTGGCACCTATTTATAGTTGGAGAGCTTGAAGGATGTGATGCCAGGTGCTAAGGGGTGTAAGAGGGAGCTTGCAAGTGTCCTAAAACGTGGCGTAGCTGTTTGGGAAGCCATGGTTTCGAGAAAATGGTTTTTAGCATTTTTGTGTGGTGGCTAAGGAAACTTTCTGTAGACATAGGCCTCTCACGCCTCGCGAACGCCCCATGTCAGTTTTCAAAGTTTGCCACATTTAGCCTTTGACTTATTAAACCTTCCAAAGACCTTCTAAAACACCCTTTTGGCATATTTAGCCCTCCGTAGCCTATTTTGGCATACCCGGAATTATGCCCGGACATTGTCGAGCTCTCGGTTCGTTAAAAGGTCATTCAGAGGTATATATTAACATGTTGACACTTTTAATCACTCCATTATCAAACTTTCATATATTTACAGAATTGAACCCTCTCGTCTATCAATTGGCACGTATGAGAGTTAGGACTTTGTAAAGGATCACTCAGAGGCCACTATAAGCATGTTGACTCCGATGTCATTCAGAGGCTGGGCATGTTGACATATCAGTCACTCAGAGGCCAAGTTTTAAGCATGTTAACATATCAGTCACTCAGAGGCTAATGATTTAAGCATGTTGACATATCAGTCACTCAGAGGCTATTATTTATGCATGTTGACATCGGCCAGTCACTCAGAGGCTTAGTTTGAGCATGTTGACACCTTTAGTCCTTATTAATCTTTAATAAACTAAGTTTAAAATACAACACGTGTCACGATATTATTGAACCCGATTTTTACAAGGTGTTACAAAGGTCCTTTTACAGAAACCTCACCCTACTATTCGAGGTCCAGGAATACATCAGAAATTATTAACTAGTAAGTGTTTTTCCTCATATTTTGTGTAGAAATCAGGCTTTGACCTAACCATGGTAAAAGTAGTGCTAGACTTGTTTGATAATTTACATAGTAATAATTCATATATTTTATATGCATAATGGTATTGTATTTTATTCTTAAATATATGCATAATGGTATTGTATTTTATTCTTAGGATGTTTTTCAATTTTTTTTAATAATGAATTTTAATAATCCTAACATTTAGCCGTTGGTCGGTAACGGTCTTAACTGTGAAAATAACTAGTGATGGTTTCACATTTTCACATATTGTAAACCAATAGACCTTTACTAACAGAACCTTGATTTCTTTTTGTCCCCTTTTCCTTTTCTGTTAGCAAAGGCCATTTGTTTACAATATGTGAAAATGTGGAATCACCACTGATTATTTTTTAAGTTGAGACTGATGCCAGCCAACGGCTAATAGTAAGAATTATTAAAATCTATTATTCCAAATTTTTTTTGACTTTTTACAATCAGAGTTGGCACTTTTAGCTTGTTTATTATATATAAAATGTTAAATTGAGTTATATTTCATCTTCAATGCATTAAGCAGGCTAAAAGTCATCAAAAAGAAAATTCTTCTACATCACTTCATTAATAGAAGTTATTTTAGTTTTTTTTAGCATATTTAACAAGTATTAAAATTATAAGATGTTTAAGTAAGAAGAAAAAAGTGCTTGTGAGTTAGTCCAATACTAGTTGTTTTGATTTGTACTAATCAGTAAACCTGTATGGAGCTGTTATCCAACCCACTCTGCAATTCATATTAAGTATTGTAAATTATTTATTATGATAACATTTATGACAGAGTGGAGTTGCATTTTGTCATACTGGATTTAATTTGAGAATCTTAAAAACCGTGGTTGACTGTAGCCGTTTTATAAATACAATAATCATAGTTTTATGAATACATTTAAAATAAAAACCATGAATAAGTATAATCACAGTTTTAAAAATGTATTTACATACCTAAGATTTTTGTATGTATTTAGATATTAAAATACTCACAAAATTATAATCATAATTTTATGAATACATTTATAAACAAACATAAAAATCCTAATTACTCTCACGTACCCTAAACAAATATTTTTACAAATTAAAACCGTAACAAAAACCCAAAATAATAAAAACCTCCTCAAGTAAAACCCCCAAATAATTAATAAACGTTATCAACAAAAATAAAAACCCTTTTAAGTATAACTCATGTTTAAGAATCCTTGAATACATAAAAAGAAATTACACGATTTAGTGAAAACTAAAATAATAAGAAGGAAAAAAAACCCTTCAAAAACTATGAAAAACCTCAAACCTCAAATCAATGAAAACCCTTACAAGTAAAACCCCAAGAAAATAACTAATCATTAAAAACAAGTATCAAAACCATTTTAAGTATAACTCATGTTTAAGAATACTTAAAAACCTATAAAAAGTTACAACCAAGATAAGAAAAGAAAAAAAAAGCCCTTGAACTCTCGATCCATGGGAAAATAATACTTAAGGTTGGTTAGACAAAGAAAGGTTAACAAAATTTACGGATAAATTAGGAGAGAGAAAGAGTTGTTTGTTATTCAATTCATGATTTTGTTTACAACACCATACATGCTCCAAATGTAGCTAGTTATACATACTAGAGTGGTTTTGAACTTTCTGTCACATGTGACATGTACGTTCTATGCTACATCGATTCATACATTTGTATACTTTATTATATAGTCTTGTAGATTGTATTGATAACAACTATTATTGGCAAATGGTAATGGTTGTTGGTAATGCGAGTTGCCCTATGGTGGTGTTCACAGGGCATGTGATGTCCATGTTGGGGTATTTACAACCTATGAACTTGTTTAGTTTAGATATTTTGGAATATAGATCCTATATGAAATCAAATCTCGAACTTTTGCTCTATATTTACAACCTAAAGACTTGTTTAGAGATTAGATATTTTGGATCGTAGATCATGTATGAAATCTGATCTCGAAATTTTGCTCTAGTGTATGGAGTTGCTTGATCCAGAGCTTGAGCTCCCGTACATGGATAGATTGGTTTAGAGTATGTGCTTCGATGTAAAGGGTCTGGTATGGATTTTATGGCTTGGTATATGGAGTTGCGTGTTACAGAAATGCTCAAGTACATGGGTAGTTTGGTGCTATTCCAGCTTTGGTTGGATGGATTTTTTGGCTTGGTATATGGAGTTGCGTGTTATAAAGATGCTCAAGTACCATGGGTAGTTTGGTGTCATTCCAGCTTTGGTTGGATGGTAGAGGTTTTTGCCTCTGGGGAAGAAAGTAGATTATGATTTATTTAGTGTAATTTATGCCTACAGTCTGCTCTCACGGAATTATCTCTTAGTTACATACTAAGTTCAGCCTTTTACCCGACTATGACAACGATTTTAGCGACGAGTGATGGAACACAAGAGAGTAACCAAATAGAGCTTCATTTCTTTTTGAAGAATTTACATGATAATGTAGGAGTTTTGGGATGTCTTTCCAAAACAAAGGTATCACGTATTTATACTAGTTGTCTGACATTCATACTTATACCACCAATCACAAGATAACCATGTCTGCTTATTTATATAGAAATCTCAATAGCCTTCTAAGGACTTCTATGTTTTTGGACCATATATGTATAGAGGGATCTAGATCTTTTCTTGGAGCTTTAGGTCTTCAAGACTTGTCTAAAAAGTTTTAGATCTGGAGCATAGGCTTCCATCATCAGAGAACTAACTAGTTTTATGAAATGTTCCATTCTTGAAATGAAATCAACCATAACAGCTTCTTGTTACATATATTAGACAACAATACCATATAAAGCCTACAGGCATATATTACTCTGCACCACCACATAATGTCGGTGCAAAGTGCCTGTAGAAACCAACCCAACAAGTTTTAAAACAATCAGCAACAGTCAAACCAGTTAAGTTTCTAAGAAAGTAGCCACAAATATTTTAGATCTATGTCACCATAACATTTGACATCAACAACAATGTTACAACCTAAAGGCCAAGCGAGGCACATTGCTTCCGAGCATGCTCTGGTATCAACTTAGCCAGTAGTTCCGCAGACGCGCCTTTCAACTCTGCATGTGTATAGTTTTCGTTAAGATCACGAGCACGTATTGAAAAAAAAAATAGTTGGAAAATGTTTTAACTTTTAACCTTGAGACTTGAAATTGAAGAGGGGCGGCAGTGGGCGGCCGTTTGGAAGACGGGTGTTTGGATCACGAAGCTCGTCAAAGAAGGGATGAATGCACGCCTCCAGCTGTTAAAAAACGTGAGCATATATCATGTTTGATCTTAAAAGATGAACTAATTTGATGCAAACGAAGTTATTGAAAGATTTGAATTTTATTTTATTTTAATTATCATATCTTTTAGTTATTTGAATTTCAATTTCCTATCTTTTATATTTAGTTTCCTCACCTATATAAGGGGATCTAGGGTTTATTATTTGATCAGTTTTTGATTTGATTATAATAAAAAGAACATTTTTCTTGGAACCATTTGGTTCGTTAAAATTGTCATTGAGTACTAATTGTTCTTGAGCCATTTGAATGCTTCCGTAACTGCATCAGAATTACTCTATTTTCAGTTATGGAAGTTGGAAAAGGTAGGATGTACTTACAGCTGTGCACCTAAGGTTCGGAGAATACTGTAGGAGTCTTGAAACAAGATCTACAGCTTCCGGCGGCATCCGCTTGTGAAAGATCTATGTACAAGAAATACGTTTGGAGATTTAAAAATTGTTGGGATGTAAACGAACCGGACGGACAAGAACACATACACAAACAAATTTTCATGTTTGTGTTCGTTCTTTTAAGTTAAATAGAACAAACAAATGGACTAAGACACTAACATGAATGAATTTTCTAGTTCGTGTTCGTTGGTTAGAAAAATGTTTGTGTTCATTCATTTGATAGATGAACAGACGAACATACAAGTAGTAAAATATTTGGAAAAAAGCCTATCAAAAAGATATTAAAGTTTAAATATATTTAATATTCATTTTCTTATACATAAACGAACATTATATCGGATGTTCACAAACGAGAAGCTTGTTCATGTTAGTTCATTTAACTAAACGCATATAAAATCTTTTTCATATTCGTTCGTTGAACATCAAAGAACTCCCTGCTGGAGAGTTCATTGAACAGCTCATTTACAGCCCTAAAAATTGAATTACATATATGAAATATTGGTATCACAATATAGCTAGAAGAATGAAAATCAGGGTCCTTACTTTGTGCCAGGGGTGTGCTTTGATTTGTGGAAATTTAAACTCAGTGTAGTTTGGATTCATACACTTAATTTCTTCACGAGTTGGGGTACCCAGGACCTAAAATTATAATGAAACAAATAGCATATAATCAACACAACTAATTATTTTGAAAAATAATAGGATAGTTAAATGTGTAGATATTTTGTAAATTTAACAAGTCGATGAACTTGCCTTGATGATTTCTACAAGTTGGTCAACTCCACTCTCACCTGGGAAAATAGGCTAAGAATGCAAAAATGGTGCAAAGAAAAATTATATAACTTAAAACCCACAAAGTGTATGGCATGATATAAGGTAGCATTTGGTATGCTGTAATCAGGTGTCTTTTTGTCATTCCATTAATGTAATGGAACGAAAAATTCCAATGTAACTCGGTTTTATTTTCACCAACAATCTTTTTAATAAACGTCAGTTTTTTTTACTAAATTACTTCTTTATTTTCCATAAATAGCTAGAAAATATACCATTTTTGTATTAAATCACTTATAAATTATATATGTCTTTATATATTAAAGAGTAAATTGCCATTTCCGTCCTCGAGGTTTGGCCAATTTTGCGACTTTCATCTAAATGTTTGATTTTCCGCATTTGGATCCAAAAGGTTTGAAATCTTGCCATTTTCATCCGGCTCGTTAACTCCATCCATTTTTCTCCGTTAAGTCAAGAATATTTCCAAGTCTTTTTTGCTAACTTAAAGGCCAATTTGGTCTTTTTCACTTTATATAAAAAGACCGAATACCCCTGAAAAAGACCGAATTACCCTTTAAGTTAACAAAAAATACCCCTAACTTAACGGAGAAAAATGGATGGAGTTAACAAGCTGGATGAAAATGGCAAGATTTCAAACCTTTTGGATCCAGATGCGGAAAAACGAACCATTGGAAGAAAGTCACAGAATTGGCCAAACCTCAGGGATGAAAATGGCATTTTACTCTATATTAGAAAGATATAAATAATTTTGATCCTACACGTCAACCAAACATGATAACGGAATGCAATGATCATTCATTCCATTACTCTGCCGATCTCATTACTTAGTTTCGTTCCGTCAATTTACCATTTGATTCCAGCCAACCAAACAGACCCTAAGAGATGGTATTGAAAAGAACCTGTCCAAGAAGAAATTCCGCCAGGACACAACCGACTGACCATATATCAATTGCGGTCGTGTATTCAGTTGCACCAAATATGAGCTCAGGTGCACGGTAATATCTGGAACAGATGTACGATATATTTGGTTCCCCTTTGACCTGTTAGACATAGAAAACCTTATCCAATAAAAAACAAAGCTAGAAATAAAAGGAATATATGTAAATATATGTTTAAACTAAAACTTACAAGAACTTTCGCACTTCCGAAGTCACAGAATTTGAGCTGGTGAGTATGCGGATTGACCTGCAAACGGGAATCCGTAGTATGGGCATTCGGCCATTCAGTAAAAAATAAACAAAAAATTGAAAAACAAATAATGGAACTTGGTGTTTGGGAGGAAGAAAGGCGCACCAGAAGATTTTGTGGCTTAATGTCTCGGTGGCAAACGCCTATTGCATGAATATATGCCAGAGCTCTAAATATCTGAAACGCTCAAGAGTACATATGATATTAGTTTGATGATCTGTTTTAACAAGATTTATTTAAAGTGTACATGTGAAACGTAAAATTTGAGGAGTTTACTGAATACTATCATCCTATGCAACAAATTATGCTATTGTAAAATAAAATTAACTTTTATACCATACTTCACACACTATCCGTTTGTTAAAAAAAATAAAACGTAAGTGTTTCCGGTCAACCCAATCTGACCCATTTCTACTTGAACCAGAAAGTGGTCGAACCTGATACGTGTATAGTTTGACATATATCATAGGCATTCTCTGGTTCGCCTTGCTGTAATGCCTTGTTACACGATAAGCAGTTTCCGGCACATATTCAAGAACCAAATTGAGATAAAGTTCATCCTTATCTGTGGTTGAAAAGAAGCAATGTTTGAGTGAAACAATGTTGGGATGATCAAGAAGCCGCATTGTTTGTAGTTCACGGTTCTTGTATCGTTTATCCTGCAACACTTTTTTAATTGCAACAGCTTCTCCAGTTTCTAAGCACTTTGCCTGCACAAGTGAAGATAATATTAGATTTATAGTGTAACATTGACTTTTCAGAAAAAAAAACATACATACGCCTTGTGTCTTACCTGAAATACGATTCCGAAAGAACCCTGACCAACGACACGCTCAGCCATATAGCTTATTGTCTGAAGTACCAATTACAGAAGATAAAGTTGAGATACATAAACATTTTGAAAAAACAGCATGTACTAATAATATCCCATGCAGGGCTAAAAATATACACTAAAACTTTGGGGTGAGCAGAAAACTGAAAAACCCGAACCGGGTCTGAAGAAAAACAATTTAACCAAACCGGAAAAAAAAACAAACCGGAAAAAACCGAACCCAAAATTTACGGTTCGGTTACGGTTTTACATTTTTTGAAAACCAAAAAGAAGAACCGAACCAAATAACCTAAAACTCATTTTTTAATGTTTGTTATTTAGGAGTTATTAGTTTAATTCTTGAATGTTAAGTATTTATAATAAAAACATTAACATGTTTATCTATCTTTGAAATGATTATCCATCGCCTACAAGAAATAACCAATTTAAAACATATAAAGTGAATGATTTTCAAAGTATTATAAAAGAAATGTCTTAATAAAAACTTTTGAGAAACATAAAAATAGATCAGATGGTTAGGTTTATGCGAACAATATTAATTAAAAAGGTTAAATATAATAACTTAAATGTAAACATCTAGGAAAGATTCTTGAATCACGGATTATACTTTTTTACTTTTGAATCTTACGTAATTTTGTTCAAAATCCAAACTGAACCGTTGCTAAAACCGAAAAAAACCGAACCGTTTTCAATAACCAAAAACCGAACATTTCGGTTATGGTTTCGGTTTCACCAAAAAACCGAACTGAACTGAACCATGCACACCCTACTAAAACTTCAGTCAACTTTCTTTGTAAAAAAAATTACACCATAACAAAGTACCCTCCTCGTGTGCTTTAACTCGTTGATTATATATTAATCATAAATCTCGAAAAACATTTGACACCACTTGTTGACACCACTTCCGGAATCCAAAACAGCAATGAAGTTTGACATATATGTGTCATTTTTCAGTAAAATATAATCTATAACTATAAACTGTTACTTCATCATTCATCATATCATAGAATCAAGTTTATTGAATCAAGTATCAACCACTAAAAGATACAAATACTATGAAAGCAAAGCATATCTAGGCACGGTTCCATATGTGAATAAGAGACCGAAACAATACCTGCTTTGGTTGACCATTTCTACCTCCAATTGTGGTAACAATTATGTGTCCAGTTTCAGTACCATTACCATCCACAACTGTTTCCTCCATTTCCTAAAACGCAAGGGAAATCATGTGAGAATTACAGTACCAATCCATGTAAACATAAAGATAGTTTCAAAAAGTCAAAAACTACTTTGACTAAGTCAACAAAGAACAACCTTTTCCACCTTGTCATCTCTAATTTTCATCTCACTGATTTCCTTTGGCAGTTTGCCAATAACTTCTCCAGCTGCTGCTGCAGGAGCTACTCCACCAGAAGCCATTTTGAGTTGATTCGAGTCAATAAGTTATTATACTTATTTCACGTATATACCACTCAGATTATGGAACATCTGCATGAAGAAAAAACTGTCAATCTAGTGCATCGCATCCTCATTGGTTAAAACTCATACTTTGCAATATACTACACTCATGGCATGGGTCAAGTATACATTCACATATCATTGTAGTGTTTTTAAGTCATTTGACTATTCATAATACAGGATGCCATGTTGTCATATGAAAATCAACATTGGTGGTACTCAGTACTAATTATTTAAGCCCCTGATTGCATCGTTAGATGAGAACAGAAAGTAACCTTATGGAGCATGAGTGACAGATCATAGGATAATCATTTGCCAAGTTGAAGTTATCAGCAGATGTCAAGACAGCTTAATACACTTTTTAAATCCTTTATTCAATATACTTTACGACACACAAAAATGAAATAGAGATCAGATATATGCCTATATGGTCAATATCACAACAACTGGAATTGATAAACAAGAAAAACTGTTAACACTAAACGTATTTCGCACGACATTGTCATATTAAAGCACAACTACTGTCATGTTTAAAAAACAAGACAAACATCCCAACCATAACAACTATAAGTCTATAACATAGACATATTGCACCCTGTAGGTTCACACAATGCATAATTTAACTTGAATAAGAGAGAAATATACTGCAAGGACAGCCCATACTAGTTACGAGCATGGAACAAACAAACAATTGAACAAATAGGAAACAGAAAACCAAAAACTTAATCTCACCAGTAACACATACAACAAGAGCATTTTTTCGTCTCCATGATCACGCTCACGTATTTAAGTTGACATTTTCCAGATCATCAGAAATTTTACACATGTCATGTTATCCATGAATGTTACAACTGTGAGGCAACTAACTACATATGGCATAAATTCCTAAACAGTATGCATAACTTCAGGGAATCTGTATTTTGCTTGTTCCTTTCAAATTCCTTCAATCATAAACATCTCAATATTCACAGTTACACCAGAGCAGAATCCAAATCATTTCAATAACCACACAAGATCCCTAACACAAATTGCAAACAAAATTAGGGCAAAATCGCTTCCTAAACTTCTGATCTCACTCAATCAAACAATTAGCTTCCATAACATTCCACTAATCTACGACACAAGATCTATAAACACAAACACAATCTCTCTTCCTGTAAACCCTAGGTTACAAAATCTAGGGATTATGATCTTACTTTCATCTTACACTAATTCAGCTCAATCTTCTGATCCAAACAACAAATTAAACAGCGGTAACAACACAGATTGAACATAGAAGGAACAGTATTTACCTAAAACCTGATGAATATACGGAATTAATGATACAACTGTTTATTTTGTGAGGCAACTAACTACAAACTGCATAAATTCATGAACAGTATATACATCTTATAATAGAATCTATATTTTGCTTGTTCCTTTCAATTCCTTCTTCACAGTTACACTAAAACAGAATCTAAATCATTTCAATAACCACACAAGATCCCTAACAACAATTTTACACAAAATTAGGGCAAAATCGCTTCATAAACTTCTGATCTCAACCAACATTCCACTAATCTACAACGCGAGATCCCTAAACACAAACAGAATCGCTTCCTGCAAACCCTAGGTTACAATCTACTAATTATGATGTTACTTTAATCATACACTAATTCAAGTGAAACTTCTGATCCGAACAAAAATCAAACAGCGGTAAGAACAGAAATGGAGCATAGAATGAAGAGAGTTTACCTGAAATCTGATGAAAAATGTGGATTTTAGGGGCGAAGAATAATAATTGAAATGTGTTCGGAGAGAGAGAGATAGAGAGAGAGAAGGTGGAAGGATGTTGCAGAGATCTTCTTTCTTGCGATATTTGACCATGTACGACTCTATGTTAAGTGGCTTTGGTTTTTTAAATTTAACCAACGGTAAATTCAGCTTCTTTATTTATAAAACTTTGTATAAAATATAAATTTATTAGATAAGTAATAATTTTAATAAAACGAAACATGTTTTAACGTAGCTTATTTTATTTTATTAATATAAAATTTGTTGAGAATAAAACAGAATACTAAATTATTACGGTAATGAAAATAACAAGTTTAAGCGTTCATGTTTCCATCAAGGTGCACAAACCTTAATCAATAACCGAACAACCACTAAGGCTATGTGTAGTCATAAAGCCCCTTTGGGACGTTATGCCAGGGCGGACCTATAGGTACGTCAGGGGTTGTCTGGGATACCCCTCAACTTTCTTGGCGAAGTGTATAACTTTTTTCTTCTCCATTTTATGTATCGTATACCCTTATTAGGATACTCTGTGTGCTCTGCAGAACCACATGAGAACACTAAAAGTGAAAGATAATAGATTAGAAGATGTAGAGGATAGTGGTGGTTTTTCTTTGTTTTCCAAGGAAGAGCTCGATCGGGTTAAGAAAGAAGAAGATGACCTGCTTTTTTAATTATATATTTATCTTTTGGAATTTAGAAAAGATACTACAGGTATAACAAACAAGGATTTTAACAACATATTGCTAGTCAAAGTAAAATTTATATGCGTTTATATATTGTTCTTTTTCTAATATAGGTTAAAAACTTAAATTACTACATTATCTAAAGGTTAAAATTTTATTTTGTTAATGTTCAATACTAAATATCTTTTACTCTATTTTTCTTTATATATATATATATATATAGGGGAGGGTTATCTTGAGGACACTAAATATTGCAGGAACTGTGAGAACGAATAAAAAATCAACCAAAATCATTTTTTTTAATACAAACTTCATTATAGTTAAAATACAACATTAAAAAAGAATTTACCGTTTAAATAATTCATATTTCCTCTCAAACTCATATTTAATAAAAAAATTTACACCTGTGTAAATACAACAAATTTACACATGTGTAAATGGTAAACTTACACATGTGTAAATTTTCATTATTTCCAAATACATGTAAATTTAATAGTGTAAATTTAATTTTTAATATTGTATTCGAATAATAATGATAAGTGTAAAAAGAAATTTTGAATTGAAATGTTTTTACCAAGTTTTTTCGGTTTTTTCATTCGTTCTCATGGTTCTTGCAATATTTAGCGTTCTCATTTAAACCTTCCCATATATATGTTTAAGAATTTGTTTCAGAATTTTATTTTTGTTAGCATTTAATATTAAAGTTATGTTAAAACCCTTAGTTAAAAGTTTTTGATTTCGTTACTGTCTGAGCAAAAGTATTATAGCACATAAGGAACGAAATTGGATTTTAGGTAAGGTTTAGTTACTAATTTTAGTTGTTAATGTATATTTGATTCTATGAATGTAGAGTAAAAATTTACATTGTATGAATATACGATATAAATTGAGATTTTTCTAGTTCCTCCACTGCGTTATACGACAAATGACTCACCGCGTCATAGAAGGGCTTTATAAAACGTTATATCACTAGAGGGTGTAGTCATAAAGCACCTACGTTATCATTACTTAATTATTAATTTTCAATTTTTTATAATTAATTTCTAATTTTATAAAATTAAAAACCATTTCATTAAATTAAAAAACATTACACTAAAATAAAAATAAACATTACAATGAAATAAAATAAAAAACTCAAAGATTATATTTTTTTTCAATTCGCTCCTTTTGTGCCAACGCCATCTTCAACTCTTTTCCGGTTAGGTGGTCGTGCGGTTTTGAGTAGAATTCAAAGTCATTAGCCCATTGTCTATCCCGTATAATCTCGATCACTTCCCGGTTCTCTTCCAAACGTTTAGTCCCTAGTTCGTGTGTGTCTTGAAGGCGTCGGTTTATCTCCGAAAATGCATTAGTCATGTCGGATCCCATCGACGATGACTCGGACCTTTTCGATCTTGCACCGCTTCTTCTTTCGACGGGTCGTGGTAGCTCTTCCACCGGCTCTTCCTCCGGAATATCATCATTTACGTCGATGTTTCAAGCGTCGGAGGTTGGCGTTTTGGGTTCACCCGACTCGTTAGTTTTTTTTATCTTTTTGACGACCTTTTATTTGCCGACCGACCTGAAGGAGTTCCTACCGTAGGGACATCGGCCCGTTTGGGGCTATTCTGAAGAATTTGCTAACACTTCAAGTACGGGAAATTACCTTGACCCGCTTGATACTCGATTAAGGCTGCTTGTGTAATGTCCTCGTCGTTGTGGCCACTTTTCTATATGTTTTTTACCCGTTGATAAACGGATTGAAAATTTGTACACTTCTTATTGATATTGGTCCACTTGCCCGATATTGAATCCGCCGACTGGTAGCTATCTTCCCTACCCATGAGCCTGAAAAAAAGCTCTCGGATTCGGTTCAAAAATACGGTTTTATTTTGGTTGTTTGGTAAAAATTAAACAAATAATTACTAAAAAAATAGACCAAAAAAATTATACAAAAAAATTAATACAAAAATATTATCTATTTGGGGGTCATCTGACACGTCGAGCCAAGATCAGGTTAACACGTACTCCTCTTTATCATCCCACAGTTGCAAAAATTAATTAATTATTTATAATCTTTAAGCAAAAATTAATTCTTGTATATATACATATGTTTTTGTACATAAAAAAACATTAAACTAGTTTGTTCATACTTTTTTAAAATTTAACTTACCACCTAATATGCCTCTAGGTAATGTATCATATATTTGTAGATTTTAATTTTACTATTTCTTATATTTAAAAAAATATAGTTGAAAAATTGAATTATTTATATATTTTTGCATGTCCTCACACACAATATGTAGTGTTAGTGTTATGCGTTGATCACTCTCATGTGTTTGAATAAGTAATAAACATACACAAATACTCCTATAATGCGTTCATTACAAAACGATTTAAACATGAAAACACGAGAATAGCGTATATTTATACGTAGTAATTTACCGATTAAATGAAACTAAACATGGAAACACGAGAATAGCGTAATATTTATACGTAGTAATTTACCGATTAAATGAAAGACTGAGACCGAGAAAGCATGGGTAGACGGTTTACTTTACCACTTATAGAAAACTTAAAACAAAAGACAAATGTTATAGGTTCTTTACCTCTATTTTAAAATCCTCTTATGATACTAGTAATTTTGTTTTAGTTTATTTACCTCGACAATAAGTCTATGCCGTTGATTTTGCTGAAAATAACTTTGACAATTGGTGGTCTAGTCATTGATGCTCCTATAAAATGTTCCCTAATTTTGACTCAAGGAAAGTAAACAATCGGCGGCCGAAGCATTGTATATTGTATATTTGTTTAAAAAGAAACAATATAAATAATTATTTTCAAGGAATCAAGGGATTACTTGTACGATACTTGAATCACTTTTGTTATATTTTTAATTTTGCTTTTCGAAACATATATAAAAAAATGTTGAAATATATAGATATGTTATATAATAAGAAAACCATTAAAGAACATATATACTTTCAAATTAACAACAGTTAAGTTACTATACTTTTTTAGACCATGTGTTGTGGAAGAGGAAAATAATGCCCTCATCTTTGGATGTTTTACGTCATGTGGCATTCCAGTCAGCAATGGGGCATTATAGAGCATTTTTTTTAAATGTGTGTAGTGATATAGTGCCCCAACCAATGATTACCTAATTATTATTTTTTTTGTTTTTTTAATTAAAACTAATTATACACACATGGCAACGGTCCTATTGGGCAAAGAAATCAACATCAGACGTTTTAAAAAAGAAGCCTAACCCTTTTTTCAGAAAAAACGCCCCGGGGGCGTGTTTGAGGCTTTTGGGGGGGGGGGGGGGGGGGACGTCAAGAAAACCCCTCACTACGGGTGGTCTTATTAATAAAGTTTATAAGCTATATTTGTGAAATAGTTTTTAAAATTTTAGGAAGTTAGCCGAGACACATCTAATACAAATTCAAATTTTAAATACAAATCATAAGGACCACATAAGCCATGTGTATTTAGTGTTTGAAACTTGGAATGAAAATTAGAAAAAAAGAAGGGTTAACAATTACATAACAATAACAATATGTACAATCTCGTGATTCTTTATGTAAATTTGAGTATATATTGAACGACTATGGTGTGTTCAAATAAGTCATACATTTTAATAACTATATTAAAGTGCTAAATTTAATTGAAAGTTTGAGGATTTTGTATCTTCTTTATTAAAACTTTCTTCATAATAATATACATGTTGCATTATTTGTGATTAATATGGAACTATTATAAAGTTGATAGCATCCTAGTTATGTTTTGGAGAACTTTTAATTGATATTATTAGACACTTTATTGTTCAATCAAAAAATTATAGCATCATTAAAGTTTTAGAAATAATGATCATTGTTGTATTAGCAAGTATACGACGCGTTTTAAGTGATGTTGGCTCAACAATAATTATGGGATTATCTCAATAGTGTCCTATTCAATTATATTTCATAAAAATTGGTTGTTAGTTCTAATAGTGGGTGATGTCGCTTCAACATAAGTGGCCATATGGGATGTTTAGAAATGATAGGGTTGGTATTTTGTACATATTTTTTCGTTTTTGTTTTTATATTATTTTAAGTAATTTATAAAGTACCTATTTTATGGTATTACTAATATAATAAATTAATTAATTAATTAATACACTTTTGAGTGATCTTCAAATTGTCTTGATAATTTGACCCTCTTTCTCTTTATTTAAGTTTAACATGTAATTTTAGTCTCTATGGTTTAAGTCATTTTCAAAGTTTAGTCCAAAGGTTTCAATTTTCGCCTGTAGATCTAAAAAGGTTTCACCGTTGCCATTTTAGTCCACTAGATCAACTTCATCCATTATCTATGTCAACGGGAAGGCAATTCGGTCATTTTATATGGCCGAATTGTCCTTTTAGTTAACAGAATTACATATGAAATGACCGAATTGTCCTTCTCGTAAAAAAAATAACGGATGAAGTTGACCCAGTAGACTAAAATGGTAATGGTGAAACCTTTTTGGACCCACAGACGAAAATAAACCTTTAGACTAAACTGATAAAATGGCTCAAAACAGAAATTAAAATGACATTTAACTCTTTTTAATTTCAACATATATAAAAGTCATGTAAAATAGATTGCCATTGTGGTGTGAGCATTACAAATGTTTTCAATATAAATATGTCACGAAACTCGAATATACTATACATGTAGTCTATTAAAGGTAAAACATTATTATCAAAAAGATGTATACTATTTTATTGTCATGATACATATATAAAATATCAACAGAAATTGCAATATGATCAATATTTGATTAATTTGTACTACAAGTTTAATTCATTGGCTCCACAATATATATTATTGATTTGTACAGTAACGTCGCAATAGATACGTAAAATGGGATCGAGTATAAGATACATTATTAAGATTCATATATGATAGACTAAGCAATAAAGCATCTATGATTGATTGTAAAATTAAATGTTTGCATATATCTAGAAGACTAGAACTAGCTTTTATATAAACTCAATATCGACCTAAAAAATTAGTGCAACATTTTAGGTCAGTTTAATGAGTTTTATGTTAATTTAAATTTGTCTATAAAAATTACATATTTTGGTGGATATTGAATATGCAGTGTTCGATGAACTTTTGATGAACATATAAAGCTGAATTTGATATGAATAATGATAAATTTTACTACTACAAAATGTGATTACCATTTATTATAAACCATTTTTTATAGAATAAATTATACTCACATCATTATATAATAGAATTATTTATTTTACTCACATGCCACAATAATGCATTCCATGATACGCGTGACTGTCAACAATATTCGATGCATCCCAAGTTTGAACATTGAATGAACCATCTTTGTTTTTTCCTCCAATGGATAAAGAACTGTTGTTTATTAAATTACCAAAGCTAAAATAAAAAGAAAGTGCTTTGTTCTTTCTTTCTTATATATTTTTTACTACATTATATATGTATGAAAAAACAAAATTTTATTTTATACGTTTTCTTTTTCTTTTTCGCATAGTAATATACCTATATACAATATTGGGATGAGCTAAAACACGGTACTTTTCTAAATGCGTTCAATAAAGTTAAGACCAGAAATATGATTATCTATAGCATTTTACAGAAAAAAAGTTCAAAATACAGATCCTCGTGTCTAGTCATTTGACACATCAACAACACGTACTTACGTCTTCACAATTTTTTCTCAACTAATGTTTCTATCGCACATGGGTTGGCCTTGATGAGGGTAGGGACCAGGGTGGATGATCGGTTGACCGCTCAAAACCCATTCTCCTAGGGGTTTGAATTTTTAGTTGTATATATGTGCCTATTATTATTAGATTTAAAAACTAAATTTAAGTTAGAAATTCAAACCTGTAAAATTTAGAAGCTAATTATACTAATTAGATAGCCTAATAGCCAATTTAAATTAGAAACTTAAATCTAATTACTTAACCAACTACGCACAATTAGTCAACTCATCAAGGAACTCAAATTTAAACCCATTGCCAATAAAAAAAACATAAATAAATAAAAACTGTTTAGTAGGCAGGGTCAAAATATTATCAAGAATCTTCATTTAAGCAAATGATCATCGAAAATCATAGCGAGTCCAGAAACATGTCTCCATCTTCACAACCCATCTCTATTTATGTGTGTCTTCGTCCTGGATTTATAAAATTAGACCCTCTTCGTTGGTGTTGTAATACTATTAATAGTCCTTCATCACTTGAATACATTTTATCAAAATCATGAAATGTTCAATCTGCTTCTTGGGTATATCAAATATTAATAGTCGTTTATCATCACTTGGGTGAGGTGTATGATTCTGTTTTAACCTCATTCATCTAACATAACCCCTCATAATATTTGGATGCAATGGTTAACACCACAGTACCCTTACCACATACTCTACAAAACACATTCTCTAACCCGTCTTCACCCGCATTCATCCAACATCATCCCGTTAGCATCATATCCCTTTACGAAATTCACATCCCATAAAGCCTGGGAGGGGGTGTTTCCGGCGCTATAGGGTGCCATAGGCCCTCTTCACCTCTTGATAGCGTTCCACTATGCATGTAGTTATTGTTAGAATTGCGAAATCATAATAAATAAGAACTAAAGATATAAAGAAATATGTGTTATAAATAAATTATATTATGGTGACTATCCACATTCTAACTCCCGTCTCTTCGTATATTTTGTATTAATGTAACATTCTAACTCCCGTCTCTTCATGTCCTTTGTATTAATGTAAGAACACTATATATAGAGGTTCTTTGTATTGCATCATTACATCTCAATGAATTATAATTATCCATTTTATTTTTCTCTATGTGTTCATTTAATACTTGTTCTTATGTTCATATACTAGTCGCTAGTAGGTTGTTGTTTCACAACATGTTATCAGCATGAACGTGCTCTATGTGTTTTGCCACACTTGGTATCCCTTTTTCCTTGCCTTTGATGTGCATTATTTTTCAGCCTAACTCAATCTAGCACGTTGAGAAAACAACCAAGTAATTATCCAAAATGATGAAAGATGGGTTTCTTATGCGATGAAAAGTTAGAAACCATAGATGCGTAGCCACTGCTGACAAAATGTTGGATCTTCGGATCTGCAATCTCTACTAATAAAGGTATGATTCTTCGTATGATTATTTCATATTATATTTGATGATGATACATCAATCTTACTAGTGACACTTATTAATATACATATATAAACTTAAAATTGATCATTACTATAAATTCTAGGATGTAGTCTCATGATTGAACTCTTATCTATATTTTTTTTTCATTTGCTTTTAGAAGTTATTATATATATTTATATGTTAGCATATTGGTATTCATAAGGATTTAGATGTTACATCATAAATTATGACGTTACAATTGACTAATTCATCTTTTTCTGATACTCATTATTAATTGAATAACTTTAGTTTTCCTTGACGACGACGATATTACGTATATTTATTTTATTTTTTCTCTTTTACAAATGATCCCTTCTATTATTCTAAATTGGCTGGATTATCATTTAATTAGTTAATTTAATATATGTTGTTTATGACTCTTACAATCTAGTGATGCTCATCTACATATTCTTTGAGCCACCATAATCATATATTTATGCTTCTTTATTAACCTTGTTAAGTTGTAAATAAAATTGTTGAATTATTTTGATTTGAGGAAGTTAATTTGCAATCTAGAGAATATTATATGTGCTTTTAGAATCCAAGAAAAATAATTAAATTCAATATTCAATATTACAAAGTATGGAACTCAATATTTATGGACTAAACAATGCAATTGTATTAGGTATATATGCTTGTATTGGTGCTAATATACACATGATGTATGTACTAGATTTTCATTTTGTATAGTTTATAATTTAAATGGATATGAATTCTGTAATTAATTATTTTTATTAGTCATTGTTAATACATGCCAAAAGACTTTTACATAATTAGATATAAATGAGTTATGTGAGTAGTGTTCATTCGATATTAATCATCTGTTTATAAACATCAATTTATTTAGTTTTAAATAAACTATACAACTTATAATGCAATATATTATTTATTATTATTATAACATGATTATACAAATATTGTTTGGTATTTATACTTAGGTTAATGCTATAACAAATTTTGCATATAAGAAATTGATATAATAGATTAATATTGCTAGATATCATTAGTTGTTTTTAGAGAAACATTTTCTAGCGATGTCGGTACCTCTCATGCATTCATTATGCCATGTCATAATTTTTAACAATTTATTTGCATATTAACTATTACTATTGCTAGTATAAAATAGTGACTATTGCTATTGCTTCATATGTACAATGTATAGATTAGTATTACAGTTTTCAAATAAAATTTTCAAATACAAGTAATAAATGATCTGAGAACTTGAAAGAGATATATGTTTAAGTTTTAAAGTAAGTGTTCAAAATATATAAGATAGTATGTTTGGTTATACCATAATAAGTTATTACATAAATTATATGCGCTTGCTTATTAGTGATAAAAAAGTTTCTTATTTTATAAAGGCCCATTATAAGTTGTTTTTATATGATGACATGCTATAAGGTCATGTATTGTATGATTTGTTGCTATCTATACCTTGTATTATATATGCTATCACTTCTTTGCATCGATAATACCGAATAGAACGACTAAACCAAAGTTGTGATTTATTGTCATTCTCATGAAAAAGTAGAAATATGCTTCGATTTGACACCCAAGTGTCATGCTCCTTGAATCTCATTATTAAGTATAAAAGAAATATTATATGACTCGGACATATAAGTACTTCTCAATTGACGTTATACGAAGAGAAGTTTATATATAAGGGAAATCGGATAAAACAAATTTTGTTTGTCAAACCTCAAATATACTCCTGAAGTAGCAATATCATTTAAAGGGTATAAACGGTTTGAAACGACCGTATATTTATCTGTTCGAGAAAATAATGGAAAACCGTAAAAATTGTATGGTTTTACTCTGATGCATGAAGTGAATATATATTGATCATTGGCATCATTGAGAAAGTTGTAATCATGATCATATTAATAATGAAGTTGACCATTAGATGTGCAACAATCATCATGTTAATAAGAGGTCAAACTATCAGAAATTATAAGATAGTCAAGCTGATAATGAGATCGAATATCAGTATTATAATGATAGTAATGATGAGATCGACTACCAAAAGTGGTAAAATAGTGATTACATAACACAATGGTTTGAACTTTGAAGTTATATACATTCTTTCATATCTTATGTTTTGTATTACATACGTGCAAGTAATACATATACAATATCATAAACCATAAGTTTATGGATCTTATTATATGTTGGTGTGACTGGTTAGACCACACCGAGCCAATAATGATGTGAAACATGTCATAGTTGCTCTCAACAAAAGTTAATTATTTACCAACCAAAGTAGGGTGTGAATCCCTAAAATATTATGGAATGAATGAAGGATGTATATATCCAACCATGATAATGTTTAGTGTTTTTAAATCGATGCATCGTCTAAATGGTCATCAAATTTACAACTTGAAGTTGTGTATACCTTAACTAATGAGATAGCAAGCATATTATTCCATATTATCATATTTATGGTGGTTATAACATAGAATTTTATTTCCTTGTTACTAATGATTATTGGAATAAGTATTGAACTTTCTAAATGCTTAAGACACAAATTGCTTTTGTTGATGACGATGAACAAACGTCTACAAATTGATTGCAAAACCAATAATTAAGAGAGCAAAAGTTCATATTTGAGCATATGTGATTTTACATGCTGTAACATTATTGCACATCAAGCCAACATGTTGTAATAGTTTCTCCCCATTATAGTTGGTTTTGGTCAGGAACCAAATATTTCCCATCAAACCTTTTATTGTGCGGTATACATTGAAATTAATCCACCACAACGCATAAAGATTGAAACTCAAATAATGTTGGATGAAAATACTATTTATGATTACATATTTAGAGCAATTAACGAGAGATTTATTTATGGCTCGTTAAATCTTACTTTAAGTAAATTAACATTTTCAACATTAGGGGGAGATTAATGGCAGTTGAAAAAGGAATGTGTATGCATGAATTATCATTGATCCTCAAACTAAATTATGTGAACAAGAAGTTCAAAAGATAATTCGTTACCTAGATTAAAGAATCAATCACCAGACGTGTTAACTGACCTAAATACATTGACTAAGTAAGTCACGTAGTCAACTGCTAATGCTTCAGTTAAGTTAATTGTCCTAGTAGGGTAAACCATATATTAATGAGTCTATTGCACGCCTGAAGCGTGGTAGACTAGTCGATTCCAAGAAAAGTTCCTCAAAAAATTGGAGCAAGTAATGAAGAAGATGGTCAAGTCGAGGTTATAGTAAAAAAAAGAAAAGGGTTTCTTGAAGAGACATTAGACATGATGGTTCTGGAAGAACCTCAGGTACCTGAATAAAGAGCTCTTAGTAAATTATATCATGTCTAAAAGTATATGGAATCGAAACAAAATCGACGTCGTTATACTTTTGTATATATAGTGCTTGAAAATGTGAAATGATGAGGATCAAGATTTAAATCTGCCTATGAATAAATACAAAGAAATGATTGGCCAAAATGGAACGACGCAAATGAGGCAGAGTTGAATTCTCTATTGAAATGGAAAGCTTACGACCAGCAGTCCATAAAAAAAGTTGTAAAATATATTTAAGATAATTAGGTCTTTTATGTGGATCAACAATTAATGGCACAAGGATTTTGCAAAGACCTATGATTAATTATGAGGAGACGTATTCTCCAGTGGTGGATGCAATAGCTTTCCAATATTTAATTAGTCTGGTAATATAAAGAGAGAATTGATATGCGTCTTATAAATGTTATGTATCATTTAGATACTAAAGTTTACATGCAAGTCCTTGAAGGATTTAAATTATGTAATTCATGTAAAGTAAGTTCTCGAGAACAATATGATCATTGTATACAAATTCATTTTTTAATACAATTGAACTCTTAATGAGCTTCTTAAAGCAATTGAGTTCTTTAAAAGGTGAATCAAAACATCTTAACGATATAATTCTTGTAAACCAATAAACATACATTGAAAACTTGTACCCAGTGATTGTGATATCTCAATAAATAGTGTACACGCATGGTACAATATGGATTTCGGAGATAAAAGCAAGTGTTCATGACACTTTTACATGATATAGATATCTATGTGTTAAATGGGCAAATTTATATAGCAAAACTCCTGAAGAGTGAAAGCACATGCATATATAAATAAGATGGAACGAATTCCCTTATGGATTGCTAGAAGCATTGATGTCAAAACCTCAAGAACATACTATATGAAGTTGACAAAATATGTGTGGACTAAAATAGTCGAGTCAAATATGATATAATTGACTCACCAGTGAGCTCGAAAACGAGAAATACATATGGTGAAGTTGGTCAATTTGTTTCCATTAAAAGAACGATATGAGGTTTACAAGTATTGCAATATATGTTGATGATGTCATTGAATCTCCCGAAGAAAAAAAAGTGCTCAAATATTTAAGCAAGAATTTGCAAATGAAATACATACGTTTATATTATGATCCATCAATCATAATACATATAGAAAATGTTGGACATTTTCATATGGACAAAGCTTTTGGTGTAAGTACATTTAATGATATTCAAATATTTGATATAGATAAAAATGACTTTTATCATCTTCTATCAAAGAAGCAAAGATCCTTGGTCATGAAGTACCATAATTCAATACAAATTGTATTAATATATATTGCTAGCTATACACAAACATATACCATTAAATTCATTGGCAAGATTTAACTCGTGTACGACGAGGAGATAGTGTAATGAGTAAAACATTTATTTTATATACCCTTAAGGTACAAAAGACATGGATTCATATTTTCCTAACCTATCAACAAGTTTGGTTAGTTTTGTAAATGTAGAGAATGTAGCAAAACACATTCATGGATCTTATGCTATCTACATACAAGAGGAAGTAATTAAAGTTTCACATGAAGATCATACATCAATGTTCATTGAAGGATTTCCCATTAATGGATCAAACGACATATCAAGCTGCACATCAGTGGATTACAAAGTTTTGAGCAACTTTCAAAGCAGCCCGACATGAGCCACTTATAGGATACATGTAAAAATGAGGGGGAGCATTATACAAGTTGCACTTTTTTTCCCTTAACCAAGTTTTATCCCAATGAGTTTTCTTAGTAAGGTTTTTAATGAGGCAACATACCTGATCCAAAATTATTAGGGGGAGAAAATACGTGCTGCACTCTTTTTCCCTTAGCTTAGGTTTTGTCCCACTAGGTTTTTCTAGCAAGGTTTTGTCCCACTGGGTTTTCCTAGCAAGGTTTTTAACGAGGCAGCACCACCAAGTATATAATATATTATTTTTTTATCACGTGGATAGTCAAGGGGGAGTGTTATAAATAAACTATATTATGGTGATTATCCACATTCTAACTCCCGTCTCTTCGTATATTTTGTATTAATGTAACATTCTAACTCCCGTCTCTTCATATCCTTTGTATTAATGTAAGAACACTATAAATAGAGGTTCTTTGTATTGCATCATTACATCTCAATGAATTATAATTAACTATTCTATCTTTCTCTATGTGTTCATTTAATACTTGTTCTTATGTTCATATACTAGTCGCTAGTAGGCCGTTGTTTCACAACAATATGAAGGGTTGTTATATTTATAGTTGATTTTCTTTTTCAGGTGAGGATGTAGAAGATTAATGAAAGTGAAGTGCATAGAAGGTGGAGAGAGATTAAAGTTTGGTGAAACTTTATAGATTTATAAAAAAGGTTATTTCGTTTAATAAGTTTACAATATAATTATATAAATTCTATAACACGTTTATTGTATATTTTTATCATCCGGGATTGCTTCCTACGCTCGAGAAAGTTACTTTTATTAAAAATTGTTTATGATTAATACATAAATAGTAAAGGGCTTAATAAATAAAAATGTAACATAAACAAACATTGTATTATAAAAAAACTTATTAATGTATATTACAAATGATAAACGTCAAACAATGATGTAAATAAAACAAAACAAACAAGTAAAATGATTCGTGAAAAACAAATATAGTTCAAAATGCATGCAAACATCTCAAGTATCTCTCACTCTTTGAAATATGAAGTTTAATTTCTTTCTTATTAACATCCTCCATAGTCTTCAACTCAGTTTCAGTAATAGTATGTGGCATACTTTCCATCCAAATTGTAAACATATACCCAATGGTGTTTCATTGCCTGTCTCAAGTAGATAAACTTTTCCCTCTTTTTTCAACGAATTAAATAACCAAATGCTCCATCCAAATGCTCCATTGATAAGCGAAAACACAATATAGTCATATCAAACTGCATGGTTTGCCAAGGCATGAAGATTAAATGCATCTATAGAAGACAAATAAGTAAGAAAACTGAAGAAATTTAAGTGATTTACATGTACAACAGTCACCTAATTAGAAGAATGCCTATGATCAGGTGATAAAGCGAATTTCGACCCAAAGCTCTCTCAAGTAACATCCGGACTAAACCAAATGCTCCGTAAAAGGAGTGCTTGTTTTTTTACTATAATTTGTGCCCAATCAGTTTCACGGCTATCTTGCTACAGAAAAAAACATGCTTCCTTTCTATAGATAAGAAAAATATGCATAAAAACCATAAAAGGAGTGTCTTACACAACCTAGTGAACAACAATTCACTTTAAACTAACATAACAGAATGTAAAGTGATTAATACCATATCATTGTATACTTATATCATTTTCCATTGAATCCCTTTGTTTTGACATGACATTTATGTCCTTATTAGTGGAAGATTCATGAAGAGGAGAACTTTGGCTGGTATTTTGTGTTTCAGAATGTAAACCTGTTTTTAGAATTAATTAAAAATTTGTACAATAATTAATTATTCCAATCATTAACTTAGTTTTATGTCGAAGTACCGGTGCACTGGTGGTGAGGGCCTAGAAGTATAGAATTGTGCTTTTGATAATCTTACCTTTAGATAAATTGGTATGGCGTTAAATTTTCTCTACTACTGGACCTCAAATTCTCACAGATAACAAAACCCTAGAAAAAAATGAATAATCACTGACTTCTTGATTATGGGTAATGGAATTCATCATAACCATCCTTATATGTTCATCATCGCAATGAAAAAGTATGGCCCAACACCTTTAATTTAGTCCACCAAATCAAAGCTGCCCTACTTTCGTACATGGCCCAACCCATATTTAAAAACTCAAGATATTTAATCTAAAACTATTCTCACAAGTTTATTTACACTAGGAAAGTTATATGATTAGTATTTTATTTTTTTATAAAATATATATTATGAGTAAAGTACAGTTTCAGTTCCTAGGGTTTACACCCCAATCGCAGGTTCAGTCCTCATTTGAAAAAAATCAATAGTCTAGTCCCTGACATTGTCAATTGCTCTCAATCAAGTCCCTCCATCAAACTTCTGTTAGTCAACACCTCCAGTTGCCCCTGCTCTTACCAAGCAGAGACCAAAAAATAAAGGTTTTCACACAAGGCTTTGTTGATTAGAGTAGCTTACTAGAGGACTTAACTGATGATAATTTTGCTCTTATAGCAAAAGAACATGATGAACAGGTGAATTTCTATTTTTGGGTTAAAAATGGCTCAAAAATAAAAGTAAGAGATATATAAAAATGTTTGTAATCAATCATAAGAAAATGGGTGTTTGTGATATATAACCTTTTTATGTTTTGTTAACTAAGGGGCTGTGTGGCAACCTATGAACGAGTAAATGTTGAACCAGTAAGAGATCTGACCGAGTAAGAGGCTCTGAACCAGTAAGTGCTGAGCCAGTAAGTGTTATTTGGCTAAAGCTTTGAATAACTATGCAAAATGACTATTTTACCCCATTGAACTATTTTATGCTGAACAAAATATATTTGGTGGTTAGCGGGTGTGATGGTGGTTGTTGGCGGTGGTGGGTGGTGCTTGTGGTTGACGATGGTAATGGATGGTTAATGCTAGTGGCGGGGGTGGTGGTTGGCGATGACGGGTGGTGGTGGTGGTGCTTGGCGGTGACGGGGTGGTGGTGGTTGACGATGGTGGTGTAGGTGGTGGTGGCGGTGGTTGGCGGTGTTTACCATAGGTGGTGGTGGCGGTGGTTGGCAGTGTTTATCATAGGTGGTGGTGGCCGTGGATGTAACATCCGTCAAAAACGGATTTACCAAACCCGCTCCGTTTATCAACCGAACAGTCAGTTAAAATTTTCGTTGCGAATTAAATGCCCAAAATAATTTTAAACGATACATAATCAATTATTATACGGGAATATATAATTAGTTTTTGAAAAACTGTTAAAAATCGCAAAATAAAAATACTTTGTTCCTGCCGGGTTTCGAACCCGGGTCAGTACCGGTCCAGCAACAAACTTAGCACACAACACACAAACCACTGCGCCACTGATGTCTTTTGTTAACCATTAAGATCATTTAATTGATATCTTGACGTTCCGAATTCAAAACCGGCGCCCAAAAGTTCAGTCGTCGGAAATCCCGGCAATCTCGCGAGTTTTAACGACATCTTCCGTTATAACGTAAACATTTACTAAGACATCGGTTATAACCGACGTCTGAGTCCGCGACCAAAGTTATAACCGCCGGAGAAATTTAAACCAATGAATCCAGTTGGAAATCGGGCCAAATACATCGACGATTTGCCCTATAAAAACCACCTCGAACCTCTGCAAACACTTTCGCTCAAAACCACACCCTTTCTCGGCGAAAACTCTCTCGCCGGAATTTTTCTGTTCGTCGCCGGAAAACCGGTTTCCCCGTTTCTGAGCCTTACTAAACCCTTTGAACTTATACCGAAGTCACCCATACCTTTTTCAAACTTTCTGAAGACTCGCTGCTGCAAGACCCACGTCGCCGGAAGGGATTGCTGTCGCCGGAGTTTCGCCGGAGAAACAGAGGAATTCAATCGGTATACCTCACGCTTAATTTCTTCATTCTTTTTATGTAATCTCACTTGTAATTAACCCTCTGTCACTAAAGAACATGTTTTAATCATCGAACCAGTCGATTTCCGATTCTGGTTAAAACCAGTGAAGAAGACGATGTTCGGTAATGTTTAAGTATAATTAAAAGCAAGATATTACTTGGGTTAGACACACAGTCCAGCGGTGGACTGTGTGCACAATAAACACTAACGTCTCGAGTTCGAATCCTGTTCCACACACGCGGCCTTAATAAAAATGATTTTTTTTATTAACCGAACCGGAGTCATACTGATATATGTTAAGTATATTAATAATCGGAAAGATAACCAAGTTAGACACACAGTCCAGTGGTGGACTGTGTGTATGTTTATATCACATGTCACGAGTTCGAGTCCGGGCTACTGCACCGACTCGGACAATTATCTATTTTTTTAAAATAAGACAGAAAAGGAAATAACTAGTTTGTTTTAAGTATAATAAAAATTGGATTATATAACATGTTAAACACACAGTCCAGCGGTGGACTGTGTGTTACGCAACCCACAGGTCCCGGGTTCGAGACCTGTGGAGCGCACCGGTCCGAACAATTAAATCGTTTTTAAAAAATAAATGATTTTCGGTTTAAACTAATTAATGTATAAATATAATTAAAATCAGATATATGACGGGTTAGACACGTAGCTCAGTTGGTAGAGCTGCGTGCACCGTACGGGAGGTCTCGGGTTCGAGCCTCACTCAGCGCACAACAATACGCATACGAACCGGTCAACGGTCAGTCAACGGTCAACCGGTCAAAGTCAACGGTCACTGTAGCAGAAAAAGTCAAATTTTTTTTATTATTTTTATTTAATTATTTTAATTAAAATCAATTAAAAATACTTAAAAATAACATTTTAAGGTTAGAAAATAGCCTTAAACTCACAAAAATACACCCAACAATCCTACTAAAATAGATTAATAAAATCCGTTTACTTACCAAACCATAATGCGATTTATCTAGGTTAATCTCACTCGTGGTTAAAACCACTTCACGTGCATTCAACATCATCAACCGAACGCACCCACTGTGAGTGAATCTTACAACTCCCCCTTTTAAATTACACGTTTTGGGGTGTGTCATGTGTTATAAAAATAATTAACTTGTTTATTTAAACTTGTGCCATACCACATCATGATCTAAACTTAGATTGTTTATATTGTTGTGATTACTTATTTCCTTTTGTCAAATTATATGAAACTCATTCATTAAGCCCATCAGTTCCTCGTGGGAGACGAGTTGAACAACGCGTGCCTCAAATCAAATTCATTATTGTTCATGTGTGTATCATTGAGTTTATATTGTTTGTAGTTGTGTCATTCATATTATCATGTTTATGCAAATTCATTCATTAGGCCCCTCAGTTCCTCGTGAGAGACGAGTTGAGCATCGCGTACCTCTAAATGTTCCATTATTGTTCATGTGTGTTTTATTTAATATCTTATGATTGTTGAATAAGTTTACATCTATTTTTACTCATGTTTGGTTGTGCACATATTTCATAATCAATTCAAATAAACTTGTTCAAATGTTTTCCATAGGATTCACTCGCCAACATTATGTTGATCCAAAAACCCTTTTACACATGATACAGGTGAACAGGTTGAAGCAAGGAAACACATAGGAAATGCCTTAGAAGAGAACAAAGAAGCTTAGATTGATAGTTAGAACATATTGTAATTCTTATTGTAAACTTCCATTAAATTGTATTAATGAATATGAAACGCATAATAAATGTCATGAGCTTTGATGATAACCCAATCATGCCCCGATCACCTTTTCCGCTGCGGGTCGGGGTGTGACAGATTGGTATCAGAGCCATGACTATAGGGATATAGGATAGGTTATTAGACCCTTAGAGCCTATACTATAGTCTGCCTAAATTTTAATTGATTAGGTGGTTACATACAAACTTGTGATATTTATTTGTTTCATATTTGTTTACATTTACAATCAAACATACATGCTTATATACATATTCATTATACATATATCGATGTTCATGTATTCAATTTATTTTCATACTCTCATTATCCAAAGATTTTGTTGCAATTTTCAAATCTCATCAAAGTAAGTTCTGCGACGGGCATGTAGTAACTGGAAGGGTACAAGTACCGGTAGTCGGAACGTCCTGTCTAGGTTGGCATTCGTATAAATCCAATATAACGGACCAGTTTGCCTACCTGGGGACCAACGATGAGAGTACGAAGGACCTATTAGGCCAAAGCATGCCACACTAAACGTCGTTCGAACTAACCTACTTTGAGGTGTCACCTGTAAAATGTACATAGAAAGAATACAAAACAGACTTTAGGTAGATCTAAGGATTTATAAGATCCTCTTATTCTCTACCGAGCTGCTTCCGGCCTATTTCGTATTATACCTGCAGATTAGCCTTTGGAAGATACGTCATCTTACGCTGGTAAATACACCCAACAGACTCATTTTGAAAACATTAAAATGATTTTAAGTGCAAACGACACAAAATCTTTTATTAACTTAGGAATGTTAACCTTGCAATGGACCATGCAATAATGATTTACGGTATCCCAAGCCCTTATAGGGAAAATAAGTCGAGAGTATTTACCTGAGCTAGTCTTCTTCTTTTATTTTTAAATAACTCAGCCGTATACAAAAGTACCAAGTGCAGGTAGCATTTACCAGCAAGGCTCTAGTCTGGATTATGGCATAAGCTAGCCAATTAAATACTAACGGTCTTATAAACTGAATAGTGTACATGATCATTACGTATAACGCTTGATTAAACAATGATCGGATAGAATGTAGTTTAAAGCAGACACGTAGTTGACTTGTATAATATGGGTAAACTATAAACATTCTGGATTTTGAAACTAAAATGACAAGGTTAAACTCGTTACGGTTAAATTCCGTAAAATAGTTACATATACGTAACTGTGCGCATAATAGCGATATCGGGTAACCGGATAAGTCATGGACAAGTTCTATATGCCATTATACTTTAAATAAGTTAAGATATCAGTAGGATATCAACTTGTATGCCCGTTATGGTTTTGAAACGAAACTATGCCTTATAATGGCATTTCGGTAATTATATACCGTATAAAAGGAATTTGAACATATTTTAGTTTATAATCGTGAGTATTCTGTAAAAATATTTTATTTATGATGCAATATCAGTATGATATCAATTATATGTGTAAATTATCTTTTATGACCAAACTATGCACCGAAGGGGCATTTTGGTCATTTTACACATATTTCATAAATTATTTGGGATTCTGAGTTTATAACATGTACCTACTGTAAATGTGTTTAAAATAAGTTTTAAAATCAGTAGGTATCAAGTCTTGGTCAATAATATGGTTTAAAAACCATACTATGCGCTTAAACGACGCTTATGTCGTAGAATGACGTTTTTAAGCGATGTTTACGAAAACTGATATTTGGATCAGGTTAAAATTTTTAAAATATGTTATTTAATATAACATATTAGTAGGTAAATGATTTACCTTGAAAAGATTGATTAAAAATCATTTTATGAGTCACAAGCACTAAAACCGTCATTTATCGACATAGTTTAAGGACCTGCTTGGAAACTCAGTTTAGAACTTGGTTTAACATCCCAAATAATCCTACTTATAATATTACATCATTAGAAACTCATTTTCAAGTTCATTACCATTTAAAACCTTGTTTTATGTAAAAAGGGCATTTTGGTCAAAGATGCATAATTATGGAACTTGCGCATAAACTTGGTTCTGATTATGATCATGTAATATAACCTCAGAGGGTTATGCTACATTATATTATGATCATAATGCAACTTTAGAACAGTAGGTAACTAATCTAATCGGGTCAGAATCGAAAGTCAAAGCAGAAGTCAAACTTCGTGACTTTCGGTTGCGAACCGACCCTAGAACTGAAATTGACGAGCCGAACATGTTTATACATGTTCTAATAATTATTACCAACTTGTTTAAGTGTCAAAACAGGTTTCATAACATATATAAGATCAATTTATGATTTTTCCGAAAAATGGCCTGTTTGACTTTTTAATAACATAACTTTGACCCGTCAAATGGTCTAGCAAACGTGATCTTCAGGAGGTGCCCTTTATAGGGACTAACACCCACCTTATTACGATCACTTAGCCATGTTCATTTTGAACAATGGTTGGACCATAATGGTCTTAACCGAAAGTCAAAGCGTTTTACGTAAAACGCTTGACTTTTAGCTATAGAAGCGTAAAAACGAAAATGCACAAAGAAGGAACACTTACCAGTGATTCCTAGATGCAAAAGAACTATGTTGGATTGCTCCTTTTAGTTAAGAACTTCCAGAGGTGGGAGAAGAGATGAAATGAGAAGGTGCAAGTTGGAATGGTGAACTAATGCACCTATTTATAGTTGGAGAGCTCAAAGGAGGTGAAGCCAGGTGTTTAGGGGCGTAAGAAGAAGCTTACAAGTGTCCTAAAACGTAGCATAGCAGTTTAGAGAAGCCATGGTTTCAGATTAAATGGTTTTGGAGTTTTGCTTGGAGACCAAATAAACTTTCTGCAGCAGAGCCTGTCTCGCGGGGCGCGAGAGACATAGGCCGGGTCTCTCGCGGCCCGCGACCGCCCCGTGGCTATTTCCAAAGTTTGACACTTTTAACCCATGAACTATATAAAGCCTCTAAAGGCCTTCTAAAACACCTTTTTAGCACTTTTAGCCCTCCGTAGCCAATACTTGGCATACCTGGGATTATGCCCGGACATTGTTGAGCTCTCGGTTCGTTAAAAGGTCACTCAGAGGTATAAATTAACATGTTGACACTTTTAATCCCTCCATTATCCAACTTTCACATATTTACAAAATTGAACCCTCTCGTCCAACAAATGGCACGTATGAGAGTTAGGACTTCACAAAGGATCACTCAGAGGCTTATTACAAGCATGTTGATTCCGATGTCACTCAGAGGCTGGGCATGTTGACATATCAGTCACTCAGAGGCCAAGTTTCAAGCATGTTGACGTATCAGTCACTCAGAGGCTAATGATTTAAGCATGTTGACATATCAGTCACTCAGAGGCTATTATTTATGCATGTTGACATCAGTTCGTCACTCAGAGGCTCAACTTGAGCATGTTGACGTCTTTAGTCCTTATTGGTCTTTAATAGACTATATTAAAAATACAACACGTGTCACTATACTATTGGACACGATTTTACAGGGTGTTACAGCTCGGTATTAAACTTGAAAGGTAAAATGTCAACTTCGTCCTGATATGTTTACTGTTTCAATTATTTCAATTTATGAATTCCTACACGTAGTCTAACACATAATCACACAATCACGTTGTCATACAAATTACACGTTTAAGTATGTTAGAGTAGGTGATCGCCTAATTCCATATAATGCATTCATAGACACCTGCTAACGTTTCTAATAACATACAACACTTTGTTGCAACATATAATCATATTTAACACGTTCACAAATACTTTCAGCTTAATGCAATTTTAAGGCAGTTTTTCAGAATTTATTTAAAATACTAAACGAACTCATAAAATTATGATATTTTAACACATCATGCCATTTAGTTCCCCAACACTTGTGTTTTCTTTTCATAACCTGAATCTTTACACAAAAATCACTAAAAATTATTCCCTATACCTAGGTCTGATCTACAACTTTCTGATGACAGTTTACACCAAAAATCATTTAAAAATCCTCGTTTATCCTTTTTATGAAATTTTAGTTGGATATTTTCACGACTTCCTGGAACTTCCTGCAATAAAAATTTGAGATCATCAATCAATTCCTACATTGAGTTATGACATTCGTAATTGGCTGCAAATTCTGCCAGAAAACACAACCCGAACATTCAATACGGAAAAATTTATAAAACATTCATGTTTCGTCGAAAAAATGCCATTCCAAAAAGGTTTGAAAGGTTTTTCCTGGAAGTTCACCATAGCTAAAGAAACAACAGTTTTTGACAAAGTTTGACCCGATTACAGTCGACGCAAGTCGGATGTAACCACCTACGCATAAACTGTTTGCGCCTAACACTTATAAAAAAATATTTATGATGTTGTTACCATGTTATATAATTTCTACAACACCTATATAAACTTTTGCATTCCCATCAAACTTTTGTTGTCACATAAACCCTAGATCACAAACATACGCCTACAAGTTCCTACATCGCAAGTTATCGCGTAGACTCCACAAAACCCGACTCTAAGCAACCTAGTACTCATTAAAACATCAAGGATCCTGAAGTTACACTATATATCCAAGATCTTATAACAAAATCACGCATGACTAATTATAACTATCACAAAAACACAATGTATGGATACCTAGCGATGAAGGAGGATCCGATTAGCCTAGAACCAAAACTTGAAGTCTTGGGTGCTCTCTTTTTCTAGTCGACGGTGGAGAGAGAGGGGAAAGGCAGCAGTCGCATGTAGGGTTTTTTATTGTTGAGAAGTTATCATATCATGCACTTACGTATCCTTATAACATCACATACATGGGCAGTTTTAGAGGTGGATCTTGGGCCAAATCATGAAGCTACAAGGGGGAGATGTATGGGCCAACTACTAATAACGTTTGGGCCGCACCTTACCTAACAGATGGGGTAAAAGTGTGTAATTAGTTCGGGTTTTTTAATTGTTTGGGCCGAAATCCTAACGAGTTAACTTTGGCCGTAACGAGATAAGGAACATGGGCTGCAAGTGAGTGGGGTTGGGCTCCAGTCGTAAGGATTTAGGTTGGTTCAACGCGATATAGATAAAATATAATTTGATAAAAATATAATTAACTCTTCAATAAAATAAATATATGATTTGATTTATACAAGTGAGCAAACGGTTTTTTTTTTACCTCGAAGTTACGGGTTGTCACACTTTAATTTTATAGCCATGCTTTCGTAAGAGCTGACCAACCCAAAGTTCCATTCCAAAACCTTTAACCTCCTTTTGAAGCATCAACATGTTTTGACTCTATAGACATAGAAAACACGAATATCCTAAGTTAATGGCAACACAAGATTGTTGGTAGATTTTAATGGTTAAGTAGAAAGATTAATGACCCAGATTAATTGCGACACTAATATTTCACTCACTTTAAGTAACCATCTTCTTACCTAAAGTCATTAACACACACACACATGACTTTAGTTAATTCCCCAGTAAGGGGGTAAGTTTCCTTAAAAAACCCGCAAGAACCTTAGCCAAGAATGGCCATGGTCCATGGAAATAATTTGCACCGAACTTGAAAAGATTATATTAATCATTAAAATGGTTGATTACACTAAAAATGATTACAATATTTAGAGATAATGGGTAGAAGAGAATTGTGTTATGGAGAAAAGAGAAGAATTGAACAAGTGAAAATGGTGGCCGAATATTGCTATTTATAGGCTGCTGGGAGCTAGACACGGGACGTGCCTAGGAGACACGGTCGTGTCTGCTCAAAGTGACTGGCTATAGCCACCCATAGCCAGTTGCGCAGGCACAGGGCGTGTCTAGGAGACACAGTCGTAGTCAGCTTTTGTGGGTTTCGCTAGCTTTGCAAATCTTCAAGAAGCTCATTTTGTCTTTTTGTGCCCAGGGTGTGTCTTCAAGGCACAGGGTGTGTTTGAGTATTTTTTGTTCGGGCTTCAAGTAGTGGTCTTCAGAAGGTGCTAGGTGTCTTTTGAGCTTGAGACAGGAAGCGCGTCTAGATAATTCTTCAACAATTTCTTCAGATTTTTTCTTGGTCTTGCTTCCTTAGTAGGAATTGGTTCGTTTTGTCCTAAAAATAAAAAAATAAACCAAAATAAGTATTTTTTATATATATTCTTAACAAAACCAATAAAAATGGGTGTAATGTGCATTTTTGCTTAGAGTATTCATATCAGAGCCTCCATCTCTATCTATATATATTAATCAAAAGGTATTTTTTTTCTTTAGATTTTGTTAGTTTTTATAAAATCTCCCACATCCAACCCTCTATTCCTACCTCACATTAATAGTATAGAGCGTTGAATACAATCCTCTAAATATAGATGTGTACCTTTGAACTCTATAAAATTTTCTCTACTTTATAAATCAAAAGGTATATTTATTTAATAGTTGTTTTCTCTACTTTTCCCTGTATATAATATAGAATGCTCATGTATAAAGGCTCTGATGGAAATGCTATTATATAGAATACACCATAACTTCATCTATCACAATAAATAACGAAAGCAAATCAAAACAGAATACAAGATAAAACTCGTTGAAAGGAAGGAATGCCTATGATAAAATGAACCGGAAGTGAACATAAAATATGGAATCAACGGATTGGGGCCATACATGGTGCGGGATTGGGTGAGATTAATTCACGTTCGAAGTTGATGATTCATAGAGGTTACCCGCATAAAACCCTATTTTTAGGCCTTCGAATGAAACTGAATTCCCAAAAATAAAAAAACTTAACTTGTGTTGGAAAAAAATAACCACCAAAATTTTAGAGTTTGGATAGCCTGATTAGTTGATTGTTTCAAAATTCAGTTTTGGACGCGTTGACTAGAAGTTGACGAACAAAAGTATAATAATTACAAACCCTAGTTCTGCTGTGAGGATAATCGAGAACGAAAACACCGTTCCTGCTCACCATATCTATCTGAAATTCGTCCACTGGACTCTCTCCACGAAATCTTTGAGAGGTAATTCTTTGATGTAAATCGTGTATTTGCATCCGAATGAGGTTTAGATGTGTTAGATCACGTCATTTGCTTCGATGAATCATAGATTTAGTTGATATGCTTGTGTATTTGTTCGCATGCTCATTGATATGATCTCTATTTTCTCTGAATTTACACCTGTTTGCACTTATTAGCATCAAATTGTGGATCCGTGTTTATATTGATTTAGAGGTTACTACTGATTGCTCTAGTTGTAAGCTTATGATTTATGGAAATAATCCTTCTGTTTGTATCATTTTTTCATGACAAAACAGTTATCTGTTGTTGGTAAGTCGTTCTGCATGATGATAATTGATAAACAATGCGATTTATTTACTGTGTGTTACTTTAGCATAAATCCGACTATTCAGAGTTCTGATTTGTTTGGATGATCCGTAATATTATGTTAAGAAGATGACTAAATTCTCGAGCTCACACTTTTATATATTCTGTTGTTCCATTTGATAGAATATTAGGTATTGTTAACATGATTTGTAGCAAAGTTTCTCACCGAAATATTTGTATTTGTAGTTCCGATAAGAATTTGATAGTTTTGAGTATTGTTGCCCTTAGAGCTGCAAGAAGTTCCAAATTTGTAGTGAACGTCATCTTAGAAGAATTTAGATTCAATGAAACCTTCAGAACGGGGACGGTTACTAATTGCACTGGAATGGTATCTGGATTGCTATTTGTTCTGATGGAAATCGATTAGTCTTCTGATAAGTATTGGTCTGTCTATGAATAAAACTGGGTTGGAACTCTAATGATGAGTATATGTTTGCAGTGTCCAGTAGAAAGTAATTTATTACTATCATAAGCAACACCAAGATGGGTCTAACATTTACCAGGTTGTTTAGCTTGTTGTTGGTGTTGTTGTGGTTGTTTAACCTTGTGTCCGGCGAGAAAGAGATGCGCATTCTTATGTTAGGTCTTGATGCTGCTGGTAAGACTACTATATTATACAAGTTAAAGTTTGGAGAAATTGTGACGACAATTCCTACCATTGGTAAGTTCTCGTTTCCATTTTCGTAGCCAATTATTTAAATATACTTAGATCAAGTTTATTGGTTAATACTAGCTCATGTACTATTAAATTATGGCATCAATACCGTATTTGAATATCAAGGGTTTCTTAATGGGAATTCAAAAGATCTATTGTTGTTTCAGTTTGTGTGACAATCGTAGTGGCTTGATGGCTGGTTAGGGTGGGTTGACCCATAATTACCATGATCATCTAAATATTTGAATAAAATGATTTAGGAGGTTGTATGCATTAAATTCAGACTTTTTGGACTTTGACTTGTACTTCCCATTTGACCCATTCCTGTTTCAGCTATATTTTCTTTGACTCGTAAGGTATAAAGCACATCCCAAAACGACATGTTCCACCTTTGGTTTATCACGGCATGCGAGTCTTATCATGTTTAGGTAATCATTTGTTGTGCTAGTTTTTAAATTATGGGCAACTATGTGCATTCAGTTGGTAAATAATCTGCATTACTTGACGCAAGTTTTAGACTTTTGGGAGGCTTGCAATAGTTATAATGTAGGATTTTAGTATCAGGAGAAACTATAAGATGCAGGGGGTAGTTAAACAATAACTTGGCTAGAAATGGTAAATGATTATTACTCTTCAAAATTTTCATCAAAGCGTTTTCCAGTTTCATCCCAGTTCTCTATCAAAATTTTGATATATGCTTATTGCTTAGTTGACTTCACCTTTATGCTGTCAATCTTTAAAAATGGTACTGGCTAATGAAGTGGCCAATGGCTCGTGGATGATTCTGTTTGTATTTTTTAATAAGTGTTCGACTACTGTCTTTATTTTGACCTTTTATATTTAATGTGTTGATAATGATCGTGACGGAAGATACTGTTAGTTTGCATTGGCATTTAACGGACAATCAAAGTGGTAAACAGAGTGAGACGATGAAATAACTTTCTAATATCAATAGTTTGTTTTCAGGATTCAATGTCGAGACAGTTGAATATAAGAATACCAGCTTCACCATCTGGGATGTTGGTGGCCAAGACAAGGTTTGCTTTATTTTTGTTTTTTAATTATATTTTCTTGCTTCTTTTCACTTTACTTGCTTATTTTCTTCCCTAAATGGGTAAACTGTCACATCTATTTACTTTTTACTCGTAATATTCTTCACTTTGTAGTGCTCTGTGGTGAAATAACATAATTTGATTCTTTGCAGATCCGCCCATTGTGGAGGTACTACTTCGAAAACACACAGGGACTTATATTTGTAGTGGATAGCAATGACAGGGAACGTGTTGTTATGGCAAGGGATGTATTGCATAGGTTGTCGAATGAGGTGTGCTTTTACAATTTCTAAATTCTTTCAGTTATAAGTTTTTTTAATCCTTTTGGAAAAAATAGCTGGATTTGGTGTATGTGTATACAATGGTATCATTTTATTATCACTCTTTTCTTGCAGGATGAACTTAGAGATGCTGTTTTGCTGGTTTTTGCTAACAAATAAGATCTGCCGAATGCCATGAACGCCGTAGAAATCACTGATAAGCTTGGCCTTCATTCACTTCGTCAACGCCACTGGTGAGTTACGTCACTTATTTGAGAATTTCAGCAATTAAGTAGAAAATATTGTAAAGTTAGTACAAGTTTTCTATGAAGGGCTTAGATCGTTTTGGTTTCCCAGGTACATTCAAAGCACATGTGCAACATCAGGTGAGGGGCTTTACGAAGGGCTTGATTGGCTCTCCAACAACATTGCTAACAAGGCAAGTTAGTTAATCTGAGAATTATAATAATCTATCTTTTTTCAATAAAATAATTCAGTAAATATTGTAAGAGTGTAAGTTGCAAGCATTAATAGTAACACATTTTGATTCGTTATCAATAATTAATAGTAACACATTTTGATTCATTATGATCCGTTCAACCTTCAGCCCAATTTTAATATATTATAACTCGTTTCACCCTTTATAGATAAAGACAACCTCAATCGAGTCGTCCATAACTAGAACAGGCTATAACACCACTTTTTTCAGGCCAATATTTTTTTCTTGACTTCATGTTTGCTGCCTTAATTTTTTTATTCTTTTTGGTTTGGTGATACCTCTCTGCAGACATGGTTCCTAGAAGATATATGACGTTCTATCTGCTTCGACCATCTTTATAGATGGAAACTTTATTGTATTAGACCAAATTTGAGTGTGGTTCGGTTTTAGCCTTTCAAGTAATTTGAGCCTTTCTAAAAGGAAATTTTGCAACATTATTGTTAACAAACAAATATTACAAACTATCGATTATGATGATTTTGGTTGTACGTATTTGCTTTTGTTACTTATGTGTGTTAAATGCAACCTCTAGTTTGAGACGCATAGGATAATATACTATTGGGTGTAATCTCGGCTGTACTTGCCCTGTTGGTTAGAGCTTGTTCCTAGTAAGTTATTTACGTTAACTTTACCAGAACTAACCTATGCATTTATGGGTGAAACTAGAGGGGGTTTAAGGAGTCCGTTGACCATTCAGGTTTTCAGTTAACGTGGTATCAAACGTGGTCTTTTTCTTGTAGTTTGAACTTTAAAAACTTTCTGCTTACTAGGTTTTTAGTTGATAAACCATCAAATATTGTCGCTCTCTTATAGTTTGACCTCATGCATAACCAACCTTCACTTTTATGGGTGAAACTAGAGGGGGTTTTAGGAGTCCAATGACCATTCACGTTTTCAGTTAACATGATATCAAATATCGTCGTTTTCTTGTAGTTTGAACTTTAAAGACCTTTCTACTTACTAGGTCTTTAGTTGATAAGGCATCAAAGTGCTCTTATAGTTTGACCTCCAAATTGGTGTTAATCATTAGTTGAAATGTATGTAAAAAAAGGCTTCTATTATGAACCCTTAGTTTGAAAAGTTATAATTCGTCACAATTTGACCCAGCGTGCCATGATATTCATGAATATAGAAGAAAATAACACGCTTAAGTAAAGTACTTCCAAAGGTACAAAGCAGAAGCCGGTCCCAAAGGCATCGAACCGTATGGACAAGCATACAAAGCTGTGTTACTACAGTCACGTATCTAAGTTGGATTCTTAGATAAAGATATCAAGTATTTGAGGGGTGGCAATGAAGGGCATGTGGGTTGGCAATTGGTATCAATATTTGAACATTTTTTTCTAAGTGCCATGAGACAGAGTGATCTTCTCCATGTGAGAGATTGTGGAATATCAGTGAAAGCTTAATGACAGTGTTTAATATTTGTGGGTTGGCTCTGCATTTTTTTATAGCCTCTCAACCTGAGTCTTGGATTTGTGGTTGCAAATCATTATGAATAAGAGTGTTTTTAGTCACCATGACAAACCCAACCCAATCTAACCTTTCATACCGTTAACAACCCAACCTACACTATTTTTTAATAAATAAATATGAATTTTTGAAATTTTTTAATAAAAACTCTTATAAAACTTTAGCCATTGGAATATTTAAACTTTTTTTTTATAAAAGCAACGGTCAAATTAAATTTATATAAAAGTGATTGATATAGATTAATTTAATTATAAATTATAAATATAAATTTTAATTTAATTCAATTTAATTTAATTTTAATTTAATTTTAAATTTAAATTTATGAATATCTCATGATTGTGAATAGTTCTTTGTCACAACAGTTTGTGATTTAGAGCAAGTAACGAACAGTGATAAGATAAGAGATGGGAATGAACACTGCTTTCATGTGTGGTTTGTTCTTTCGGTCTCTCTCTCTCATCGCGTACTGTGTTTAGAAGGGCGTGTTCATTATATCATGTCGTGGGCAGGGGTGTTTTTCGCCATTTGCTGACACCTTAGAAGGCCACATGACCTATGGTCTGCTTTCCAACCACCGCTCCTGGTGGTGATGGTTTTGGATGTGGATATCATTCAGGTTATTTACCTGTTTGTCCTTAATTTTCTTACGGATTTTGGTTTCTTGGCTGTGATCTTTGTGTGAGCCTGCTGTTTCGATGTTTTACTGTCTATTTAAACTACATGCTAATGAATAGTAAAAAATGGCAGGTTCTTTTTTGGGCTTTTGGTTGCTTGACTGTGATCTATATGTCAGCCTATTGAACCGATGTTTTTTACTAGTTTTGTAGTCTGATCACGGTATTTTGCTACAGTTTTGTTGGTTGGCTGTGGTAATGGGTTTTGTCACTTGGCTTTGATGATCTCAAAAGTATTTTTCCAGTTGATGATGGCGTGGCAAGGATAGCGGATGGTAGGTTTTGACCTGCAACCCACCTTGCAGCCATCATTTCTGGTAGTTTGAGCCACTTAGTTTTGCTATCCTTTTTTTAAACATGCTTAATCATGGTTGTGATGACAAATCTGAACAGATTAAACTATAAATCTTTGGTGGATATAATACGAACTTCACATTAAACGACATTGTGATAGCGCAACGCGAGCCCAACGAATCAATTATTCTCACTCACTGAGTCAATGCTCTTTATCTTTAATGTAGATTAGTAAAAGTTAATCCACAAAAATTATTTTCATCATTTCTATTTTCATTTTGCACGGGCAGTGTTTTAGTGAGGTGAATCGTGGGAATAGTTCATCTTACGTTGATGGTGGCATTCTTACAGGTTAGTCCTGTTTTATGTTACCGGCTTTTAATGCCAACTGGGTTTTAGAGTTTAGGTTATCGTGAGTCATATGTTCACGGTTATGCGTCCTTTGTTTGCGACTACAACTTGATTTTAATTAGATTATGATGCCACAACTAATGTTAAGCAGGATTTGGGATTCTGATATTGTTTCTGCAATGCCTAACAAGATAAGAAATGATACCGCTAACTATGATTATCCTTTGTTTGGTGTTGCAGGTGGCGAGTTATCTGCGAAAACTCAGCCGATGCTGGTGCTGAAAGTTGTATTAGTGTTGAACCTAGCCAGTACTAGAAAGGCTTCTGAATCCTAAGTTGGTTTCCTTTATAAGGATTTTTATAGACTTGTAAAATTATAGTCCAATTGATTGGTTTGCTTCTTATTTTTTAGTTTGGTTTTCAATATACTTACGGTTTGTTTTGGAAGATTTTTTGTTTCTCGATAAATCTTATTAAATTTGAGGTCTATAAAAGATACCCAAAGCTGATGACTCAAAGCTTGGCTCTATGCGGCAATACCCATTTCCGGGTTGGCGTTGTATGGTACTGATAATGAAACAACCCAAACCAATACTGACCACTATCCAAGCAAAGCGAGGGCGGATCCTCCTAGAATATTTGTCAGGATCTATCCAACCAAAAAAGGTTCGTAGTTTATACATCATCTCATAACATATTACTTTATATATCATCTCATAACATATGGGTAGATGTGAACCATTTCATATATGCTTTCTGTAGGGCATATCAAGAGGCACAACACCTTTAGTAAGTCAAAAGGCATGCCAGTAATGCTCCAAGAATAAGCTTTTGGTGCCCACCCACACTCGGAGATAGATATGATAGCAAGCTTTAGTGTTAAATTATTCAAGGAGTGATTTTAGCACACAAGGCAATAATAATTTAGTATTGATTTACTTATACCGGTATCGTTAGTGTTGGACTATTACTGGTATTTATTTTTAAGTTCTTAGATCGAGATTTAAAGCACGCATTGATGTTCATATAACACGACTTTATTATTTGTGTTTTCTGTTATAGTTTTTATACGGAGTATAAGTACTATATCATAGCATAAATAACTGAATTGATATCGACTGAATTTACACCAAGAATATTTTGATTTAGCGCGCCGCAACACGCGCGGTGTTAGTAACTAGTTTAATTGGGAACGTATATTGAAGAGTGTATTAGAAAACATTTTAAAAACTACGTTTTTAGTTAAACTCATGCGGAAGTTTGTAAAAAAACTATGCCGAAGTTTATAAAAAAAAACTAAGTAAGATGATGTTTTTAGATTTAATTTTTTTAATATCATAAGTTATTATAAAAAATCAAATTAAGTGTAAAAATAATTGTTAGAGAAGGAAAAAAAGGACAACCAATAATTGATTGAGATATGGTATGGTTGTGGTTGCAAATGCAACCTTAGGTTGAAGTGTCGACCCGGTTGTGAATATTTCAGTTATTACCTTTTTTTAAATTAATTTTGACGTCTGAGCAGTGATTCGGTCACCTATGTGAATGGTCTTAGGGTTGGTATCTTTTGTTTATTTTGTCTACATGTAGATTCAGTTAGGGGTGTCTATAGGTTGGTTTTGGTCTGTTTTGATCTAAAACTGTAATCATAATCAAAATGTCGGTCAATGGATAATTATAACTATAATAAATTGGTTATGACAATTTAGGTTAACGGTTTTAATGATTATAGCGGGCGGTTATAGGTTAGTTATCGGTAAACAAGATTACGAGCTTGAAATATTTTGACCATCCAATTAACTGTTAATACACATTTATGTATATTAGTATATTATATAAAATTAAAAATATACATAATATATGATATTAATATTGGTTATTGCCGAATATTCAAATAAAACGATATAAGTAAGATACTCTTAGCACAGAAGCATGAACAATAAAAAAGAGAATAAAACGAAGTTGCATAAACAAAAATATGAAGTCATCAACAAGTGACCATAATCTTTAACTTTATAGGCGTTTTTTTTAAAAGGATGTTAGTGAAAAAAATATTTATTAAAATGAGTGATTTAAAAAATATTTATCAAAAGGAATGTATTTCTTATTTCAAACTAATCTATTATAATTCTTCTCTTTTTTTATTTAGTTTTATCAACCTATTATTCTTTTTATATTTGTTTTTCTACTATCAGCTTATTATATACATTTTTAAACTAATTTATTATTATTTATTTCATAAATAAACCCTGTTAAAAGGACCTTAGATTGTCGAACTCGATTTATTTTGAATGCAAGTATCTCTCAGCTATTATTCTAATTTAATTATTTGGAGGTAATATATCATTTACGAGTTTGTGATTATCAATTTAATATCCATATATATTGTATCCTAAAGTTATTTTAATTTTATTAATAGTCATTGTGTAAAACGTTTACTCGGTTTCATGGATAGGTTGTTTCGTGATATTTCACTCACGTAATAAATCAACTCGATGCTTATTTTATTTCTAAAATTATTAACGTATATTTTTAATAGCCACAAACAATATTTTTCTCATTTAGTTAATGAAACTAATATTAATACATATCTCGTTGGTTCATTTATATCCGTAAACGTCCGTTTACGCTCGTCATTCGAATTCCTATAGTTCCATTACCATATCTAGTTTTATAATTAAAATATTTAAAAAATGAAATAATTTATTCCACATAATTGTAAAAAAGGGAATAAAAAGGAAAAACATTAAAAATAAAAATAAAAAATAAAATTATAGTAACTTAGTAAAAAGGTAAAAAAAAGAAAAGAAAAGAAAGAGTACAATAAGCTATTTGAAGAAAAAAATAGAAACCTGATAATATGTTGATTGAAAAAAAATAAAAGAAAAGATTTGATAGATTAGTTAAAAACAAAGAAATAAGGAAAAAAACTTATTTTGATAAATATTTTATAAAAACCTATTTTAGTGAATATTCTTTCCACCACCACTATTTTAGGACAAGGTCAAAGAAAACACCCATTTCTAGTAAATACTTTTCAAATCACCCATTTGTTAGGGCATTGATTTTAATACTATCAATCATGTATCCTGAGATTTGACCTAGATCTGCTATCAATCACAGATGTTGCAATGAGTCTGAGGATCAAGGATCCTTATTATTATTTATGTTGACTAACAATTGTTTCCTATATTTTAGCTTGTATTCGCATGTGCGTTACGAAGTGGAGTTAGTCTATGCTGTAATATCAGGGAATATGCTAATATTCATGCACATGAAAGTGAAGCAGTAGCTGTTATGTGAGATCGTGAGAGACTTGCCTAATTTGCGGATAATTAGCTACTGGGATATTTCCAATTATATCAAGGGATTTTGGGCTTGATCTAGCATATATGAACACACACACTCTCTCGCAACATTCAAACTGTTCTACGCACAAACACTAGAATTTAATTGTAACAAGCTCAAGGTCTTTCAAAATTGTAATCTATTTCTTGCAATATAGTTGATAGTGATAGTTTTCACTATCCGAGGTTTTTATGCCGGCGATCTACTAGTAATCAATGGTTTTTCCTCGTATAAATCCTTGTGTTCATAATTTCATATTCGTTTACACAATTGTTCAACACATTAGCACTCTACCTTACAATCAAAGTTTGGTTACATTATCCTTAAACCGATTTTTGACCAAAACACCATTTTGATAAATATATTTTCCACCATCGCCCTTTTGAAAAATGAAGTTTTTATGAGAGAAACAAGATAAAAGGAGTGGGGTTTTATATTAGTCAACATCTATTTTACTATATAATAAAGTAAATCAATATGTAACACGTGTCAATTATTGGTATACCATATAATAAAGTAAATCAATTTGTAACACGTGTCTTCATTGGAGACATCTAATTTTTTGTTTTCTCGCCTCCCTTGTATAGTTATCTTATATTAATTAAATAATAAATTAATATTTTATCTTAAATGTTGAATAATCCTTTTAAAATTAAGTTGATAAATATTAATCATAAATAAAGTTAAAAGTTACATATCAACTAACAAAAATCATTTGTTAAATCATTAGAAATAGAAGGATAAATTTATACGTATATATTTAAAATAAAAAAAGAATATTATAAAACAAAAAACAGAATAGATCTCTATATATAAGCATGAAGGATAACTCTTTAAATATATACTTTAGAGTTAACTGTTATTTACGTTCGTATGGTTTGTTCACTTTTGTCATTTCAAGCCAAACTTTAAAATTACATCATTTTCTTCCCCGGCGTTCTTGAAACATGCCATTTCAGTCAAAAAAAAAATAATCTCAGTAAACAAATTCAATCAGATAAGGGGTAAAATTGTCATTTTACCTAATATTTTTATTTTTATTTTTTAACTTCAGTTTTAATACAAGGAAAAGAAAAACATATGCAGATGTCCGGGACCTGTGACCATCTGCTTAGTAACACACATATTAACCAGTGTACCAAAGCTCCTTTTGTTCCAACTTTTCATTTGTTTTTCTTTTGATATCAGTTAAATCACCAGCACTATTCAACTTACTATTATCACCATGATTCAACCATCAAACCACCACCATTCAACTACTATCCAACCACCATCCATTGAAATAGTATAATATGGTAACGGCACAAAACAACTTCACATTAGTATATTATAAAATGGTTACGGTACAAAAATTCATTTATATTGACCGAAATTTGTTTTGTGACAGAGCCGCCACATTTGGCCTTGAATAACATGATATATTTTCAATTTCCCGCCATATTATAAATTCAATATCTAACATAGGCCATAATTGATGACCATCAGGCATCAGCCATGGAAGTTCTTAGAGCTCCATCACCTGTTTCTTCTTCTTCACTCATCACAACCCAATTATCCAAACCCATTTTCACTCTTGCATTTCACTGTCGCCAGAAAACGTAAATTGACACATATTGAACGTGAAGTGGCGTCGTTGGTGGAGATTGAACGGTGGTGGTGGCAGTGGTTGAATGGTGGCGGTTGGATAGTTGAATTGTGCTGGTGCTGGTGGTTTAACAGATATCAAAAGAAAAACAAATGGAAACTTAGAACACAAGGAACTTTGGCTTGCTCGTTAATGTTTGCGTTTCTAAGCAGATTGTCACAGGTTCGATCCCGGCCATCTGTATATCTTTTTCTTTTCCTTATATTAAAAAATTTTTTGGATTGAAATGTCACGGGTTTGATCCCGGCCATCTGCATATGTTTTTCTTTTCCTTATATTAAAATTTTTTTGGACTGAAATGACACATTTCAAGAACGTCGGGGAGGAAAACGGTGCAATTTTAAAATTTGATTTGAAATGGAAAAAGTAAACAAGCCAAAGGACGTAAATGACAGTTAACTCTAAACTTTTAATATGCGAAACAATATATAATGACATAGAAACATTGATTAATACATTTATAGATGAATACTCAGATAAGTAAAACACTTAAATAGGCGAAATAGTATAAAATAACATAGAAATATGGATTAATACATTTATAAATGAATACTTAGATAAGCAAAACAAAATATAAAAAAACAAACAAACGATATAAATATACATTTACAAATATATAAAACAATGTTTTTTTTTTCATCAAATGTTATCACACTTTAAAACAAAAATCTATATCTATATCTTTCCATTGGAGTCATCAACTTTTTTGTTTTCCCGTCTCTCTCCTAATTATCTTATAATACTTAAATAAACCTGTTTTTCTTATTATCTGTTAGTTTTTTTAAAGATATAACTTTTTATTATTCGGTATATAAAATTAGATTAATTCAATCCGAGTAATACGTGAAGTTTTTAAAGAGACATAACTTTTTATTATTTAGTATACAAAATTAAATTTACTTAACCATGTAATACACATGGTTTCTAAAAATACAATCTTTTTTTATAATTTGGTATATAAAGTTAGATTTATTCAACCCGTGAGATATACATTGTTTTTTAAAGATGTAACTTTTTTTAATTAAAATCACGTTTATTCTGCTCGTACAATACATGGGGTTCTTAAAGATATATATATTTTTTATTATTTAATATATAAAACCATTTATTCAACTCATGTAATGAACAAGGTTTTTAAAGATAAATTATTTTATTATTTAATATATAAAATTACATTTATTAAACCATGTAATACATGGTGTTCTAACCTATTTTCAAAAGTCAATCTAATATCTATTAGCTATTGGGTTCCTAGAGATTATATCATTTTCAGAATAGCAATAGTTAATGTATTGTCTTTCTAAGTATAGTATAGTGTCAATGTATTACAAAAAAAGTTTGGGTCGGTTTGGTTATGTGGGTATGAAAACATTGAAACCATAATCGACTCACTACTTTCAGTTTTGAGAAAAACAATTAACCAACCCAATGGTTTTTGATTTGGATCGTTCTTTTTGGTGTTTTATCAGTTAATTCGGTGATGGGTCTGTTAATTCAGTTTGTACACAACCCTATATTCAGTGGCGAGCCTAGGATTTTTTTTCTAGCGGTGCAATTTTTTTTAAGGATTGCAGGCTCCTAGCTATATAATATTTTTAGGGTTGGATCACGTCGAGTTAAACGGATCAACCCAAACCCAACTTGTTTTTAAAAAGGGTCAAGTAGAACAGAACTCGTTTTCAAAACAGGTCATGTTAGCCGACCCAAAATTTGTTTTTCGGGTCCTGTCAAGATTTGACGTCCATAATTAAATATTCCTTCCTAAATGGGCGAGGATTCTAGTCCCGTTGTGAAAAATGGTGTAGATATAATAGTCCATTGTTTGATCGCATCATAAATAAGTAGACCATTATTTGCAAATGCGTGAATATTTAACAAAATGTTTGTCTTTAAATTAATATATACTTGTAACTATATATGAATAAAATTTCAAAAAATTGGAAATCTGTCACGCATTAAATGGGTGAGACTTCCTGTGAGACAAATCTTTCATAATGGTTAGAGTAATGTTTACATCATGATTGTATGAAATATGAATCCTTAAATTTAACCATTTCTTATCCCTACCTTTTGAAATCAGAAAAAAATATACTTTACATCTGGTCCTTAAATATCTATAATATTTTTGTAAGAAGTGTAAGCTCTATTATTTGGAGGGCTAATCTAGATAAACAAACAAATTTCTAAAAACAAACAAAGCTTCAAACCATGTTTCGTTTTCACTTTTCAATGTTGATTGTAATTGGTTTGGACAATGAAAATTGGGTATTTTTTAAATTGTATGGGCTTCTTAAATCTTAACTATAATTTATATAAATTAACTAATGTTTATATTATTTAGTTAAAAATTCTTTTTTTTATAAATTTATAATATAACTTTTCTTAGGGGGCGGTTTCAAAAGTTTTAGAGGCGGTTGAAAAATTTTAGAGGATGCGGTCGGGATTTCTAACAATGTACAACAATATTATTTTTTCAAAGGGGCGCCTGCCACTCAGAGACTAATGTGGGTACCCATAGACATGTACAAATCGTTTTTTTTAAAACTGGTTCCGTTTAAAAACCGGTTTTGGTTTATATGTTTTTTTTAAAAACCGGTTATTCAATAACCGGTTTCGGTTAATAACCGGTTTTTTTAAATATACTAACCGGTTATAAAAAACCGGTTTTATATAAAGCCGGTTAATTTGCTAAAAAACCGGTTTAAAAACCGGTAAAAAAACCGAAAAAAAAAACCGGTAAAAAAACCGAAAAAAAAAACCGGTGGGCTGATTTTTTTTTATTTTCTTGGTTTATTTTTTTATGGCCGAAAATGAAGTATTGTAATATAAAAGTTAACTACGAAAATCTAAAAATTTAAATTATAATATGATTAACCTTTGAAACAAACGATTGTTACATAACGTTGAACCGTGGAAGTACGAACGGTAAACGAAAAAAATTAAGGGCGTAAACTTAAAATATTAATCCGCAAGAACGTCCACACTTATATATATATATTTTTTTTAGTGGGACTACAATAGAAATAATATATCTTGGGCTTCGTTTATTCTTCTTCGCTTGAACCCGAAGTTGAACTACTGCGAAGGAATTCATCCAATGCGGCTTCTTCGTCGGTCATTGGGGTTGTCAATTCGACTTGGACCTCGTCCTCGTATATTTCGCCCTCGTATTCCAATTCATCCTCGAGTGTGCGTATGTGTTGACATCTCTCCGCCGCATCCAAGTAATCTTTCAAGCAAATCGACATCTCAACCGCCTTTTCTGTTAGTCGAGTCCTCCTTATCGAGATCATCCTGCCACTAATAGAAAAAGCACTTTCCGAAGCTACCGTGGAAGCTTGGACCGTTAGTAAATCTCAGGTCATTGTGGCTAAGATCGGAAATTGATCTTCCTTAATTTTCCACCAAGCCAACAAATCAAAATTTTTAAACTCTTAGTCATTGTTTGTAAAAAGTTCGACCCACCATACCGACCAAGTTCGCTACTAGTGGTGTTACCATGGTATATTTGACTCGACTCATCAAACAATTGGTTATAAACATACAAATATTGGTCTTCCATACTAGAAGAACCTTCGCCGAAAGCGGCATTTCTCATCGACTCGTGAATGTGTTGTAACATCCGTCGAAAAACGGGTTCCAAAACCCGCTCTGTTTGAGAATTCATGTAATTATTAAATAATTCGTTACACATTTATTTATTAGTGTTTCTTATATATATATATATATATATATATATATATATATATATTGTTTGGTTAAATAAACTTCATAATTAAAATGTTAATTAATAAAAGAATATTAAATAAAAACTTAAATCAATAAAAGAATAAAATAATAAATTCAAAAGGAGTAGCCGGGTCTCGAACCCGGGTCTCCCAACTCGTACACACACCGTCTTCACCGCTACACCACACACTCACTTGTCTTTAAACTTAAAAATAAATTGGTGTTATAGTCAAACCCACAAGCAACCTGCAAGTTCAAATTTCAGAGTCTGTAACCGCCAAAACCAAATCATCTCCGCAAATTGACGTTTTTCCTTGCTGGTGATTGAATGTAACTGATGTCAACCTCAGTTATAACCGAAATCCAAACTCAATTAGTTCAAAAACCGTTTATCAATTTGAAATCATTAACCCATGATTTGGGTCTTGAAACCGAAACCAACAATTTATTTCTGCTCACCCTATAAATACCTATCGAACCCATTCATCCCTGCGCACACACTCACTCCATCACCCAAAAAAAACTCCTGTGAAGTCTTTCTCTGTGTTGATCCGTCGGAGTATTTCGCTAACTCGCCGGAAAACCGAAAAATCCATTCCATTATTGCCTTACTCTATAAATAGGACTTCTAGAGCTCAGACATAAATCACCCATCAAGTTACTTCTTTTACGCTGTTCACCAAGTCTCTGTTTCGCCGGAAAAGAATCCACAAATCGCCGGAGTTCATTTCTGTTCGTCGGAATCTGTCATCGAAACCTCTCAGTCACCAGTAATTCTTGAAATTTTGTTTTGAAATTAGTTTTATTCTGCTTTGATTCAACATATAGCAATGTAAATGGTTATTTTAAAATGGGATCGACAAATCAGAACCTGGGTTATTTCGATGAAGAAGATGAAGATTACACAATTTATATGTATAATTAAAATCAGATAAAATACCGGGTTAGACACACAGTCCAGTGGTGGACTGTGTGCACTTGAAACATATGGTCCCGGGTTCGAGTCTTAAACACATTCCGATTTCCCTACACATCGCAAACATTTTTATAACATATATATAAAACAACTCAGTTAGTATATAAGATTAATTAAAATCTTGTATTCTTCGGGTTAGACACACAGCCCAATTGGTCAGGCTGTGTGCACACGAACCGTAGGTCCCGAGTTTGAATCCTGCTTCTGTAACTGGTTTTGACAATTATCAAAGCTTTTTAAATAAAAACAAAATATGAATTAATCTAATTTGTATATATATATAATTAAAAACGAGATTATTTCGGGTTAGACACGTAGCTCAGTTGATAGAGCTGCGTGCATGTATACGGGATGTCACGAGTTCGAACCTCACACGCTGCCAATAATTAAACCGGTTGAACCGGCCGTTGACCAGTCAACCCTAGGAAAAAGGGTATTTTTTTTTTAATTAAAAATCCTTTTTATTTTCTTTGAAAATTAGTTCAAAATACCTCAAAATAAGGTTTTAAAGCCTAAAAATTCACATTAAATTAACAAAAATAAATCTAAAAATCTCATTAAGAGCACTAATTAAAAATATTAATTTCAAATGAAATTTATTTATTTATCGAATTATTACGTTATTATTTAGGTTAGTTTTCCCTCGTCGGTTGAATCATAAATTCGTGCGCATTCATCATTATCAAGGAACGCACCCACTGTGAGTGAATTCTTACAAATTCCCCTTTTTATTCATGTTTTGGGGTGTATCATGTGTCGCTTTAATTACTTCGTTTATTCAAACTTGTGCTATTACCATTATATGATCTAAACATGTGATGTAAATATTGTTTGTTGTGATGTGTTTACATTTTGTCGAGTTGCGTGCAAATCATTCATTAGGCCCATCAGTTCCTCGTGGGAGACGAGTTGAACATCGCGTGCCTCATTAGATCGGCTCCGTTTGATTGAGCCTTGATCTCATTTTTCATCATTTGGTGTGTGCGTGTGCATTAATTGATATTATGTGTATTGTGATCAAATTTACATTTTACGTTTAATCATATGTGGTTATGCACCTTTTTATAACCAAAATAATAAATTCGTTCGAATGTTTTCTTAAGATTCACTCGCCAACTTTTGTTGACCCAAAACCCTATTTTTACACATGATACAGGTGGACAGGTTGAAGCAAGGAACACATAGGAAATTGCCTTAGAAGAAAAATAATGAAGTCATGAAAAATGTATTTGAACATGTTGTACTTATATGTTTATTGTAATTTTCTTCTTTAAAAAGAAACAATAAATATGAAACTTTATAGTAAATGTCATGAGCTTTGATGAAAACCCAATCATGCCCCGACTACCATTTCCGCTGCGGGTCAGGGTGTGACATGTGTGACGTGGTTGCACCATATTTTGTTACATAAACGTCATACATTCTTGAAAGTTGATCGTTGAAACGAATTTTTGCGGCTTCACCAAAGTTAGGGTCTCGATCGGTGTTTAAATTCAACTCGTTTGCATTTTTTCAATCAAAGACCCGGTACCAAAAACGTTAAAGCAAGGGTTTAAAGTGGCGGCACAAGTGAAAACCGCCGGTAGTTCGCTAAAATATTTTCTTAGTTTTTCCTTCATTGTTTCCGCCATATCACAATATGGCCTACCTCTAACCACCATCTCGTTTAATTTTAAACACATTTTAAACAAATTGTGAAGCACCAAAGAACTTGTAGGATAATAGACACCCGATAAAGTTTTTGTTGATGTTTTGAAAACTTGAAAGAATTGTGTAACCGTTTCAATAGTAGCCCAACCCGATGGGTGGTAAGGCGAAACCTTCCTACGACTAGACAAAAAGTTATGAAATTCTATTAAACTTTCTTTTTGCAAAATAGCCTTTTCAAACATGGTGCAAGTCGAGTTCCATCTATGAGCAACGTCCCAATTGGGTCCTAAGCATATTCAACCCGCTTCCTTACACATTTTTTTATATTTTGAATGTCTACGTGTGTTACTATATATATGACGTAACATTTTTTGAAAGCTTCCTTTTGTGGTTCAATAACCTTTAAACCGTCTTGAACGGCCAAATTAATGATGTGTGCAACACATCGACTATGGAAAAAAATACCTCACAAATCGGTTTGTATTTTAATTTTAAATGCATTACCGAAACCGTATTGTTTGAGGCGTTGTCAAAAGATATTGAAAAAATCTTGTTTTTCAATTTGTATGTTGCAATACATTTGTCGATTGCTTTATAATAGCTTCACCGGTGTGAGGGTAATCAAATAATTTAAAAAAAATTGTGCGTTTCATCATTTGCCACGTTGACGGTTCAATCCAATGGGCGGTGACACAAATATATGAGTCGGGTGAACCGTGCGGTACGGACCAAACATTGCTAGTCAAGTTAACACCGGTTTCTAATTTTTCAAAATAAGAAATTAATCCTTGTTTAGCATTTTTTCACAATTTCAAACAATCTCTCCTAGGAGTAGCACAACTTACATGGGTGTATCGTGGTTGGAGAGTTCTTTGAACCATCTTTGTGTAGCGTTGTTTGTCGAAAGTGTTGAACGATAAATTTTCTTGGATTACAAACTTCGCCATTTCCTCCCTAGCCATTTCGTGATTGTAGGCGAACAAAGAAGCGCATTGACTTGCCATGGAGGTTTGACCACTAGTGGGTTATTGTTTCAACGCCCTGCAAAATGGTTTTTCGATGTGTTGTCTCAACGTGGTGTTTGTGGTTTCAGCGTAGAAACCATTACAATGGTGACAACGCGCTTTTTTTCTCCCGTTGGCCATCTCGCACAAATCGAAATGTGCCCAAACTTCGGGGTTGCGCTTCGTTGGAATAACACGAACCACCATGTCCATTGTAGACTCGCCAATGTGGACCGAATCATGAGCACTAGAGCTTACCATACTTTTTCAAGAAATATCGAACAAGATTTTGAGCGTTTTTTTAGAGTTTTTGGAGGTTTAGAGAGTGGTGTGCTTGAACCCAAACACCCACAACCCTTATATACTAGTTGGGGATGATTTTTAGGCTAAAATAAGTCCAAAAAACGGCTACGCGCCTCCCAAACGGACCGTTGCTAGAATTTGGCCGTTTTTAACCGGTTTTTTATACCGTTACCGGTTAACCGGTTATAAAACCGGTTTTTTACAATAACTGGTTTTAAATTTAACCAGTTTCTTAACCGGTTTTGGTTGATAAAATCCGAACCGGTGGCTAACCAGTCTAACCGGTTACTACCCGAACCGGTTTAAAAAAACCGGTTTTGATTTTTTTTCGGGTTTCGGTTGCGAAACCGATTTTTTTGAACACGTCTAGATACCCCCAGTTTAGATTGTGGAGGACTCACAATGTTCCCCATCCCCTTCCACATCCAAATTATAAGGAAAATGTGAAATTTTGTTAATTATTACTTATACATTAGAGTCGCTCACCCCATATCTATACCTCAAATTATGTGAATAACTAAAGTTAACCCACATATTTGAGGAATCATTATCCATTGCCTATCTTATAATCTTATATTTTTGAGTGATTGTGAGTGAAAAAATATATAATTTAATCCATACTATCTACAAAACAACTAACTAAAGGACACATGATATCTTTCTAGGACCTTAGAAAATTAGTTTTTCTGCTTCTTTCTTCAATTAAATGATAATCATTAAAAGAATTTATTTTTTGCATACAAGTCTATATTTTTATATGGATTTATATAATTAAAATGGCAAATTAAGTAACTTAAGTATGCCAAAAGGATATTTGAAGTAGTGGGTACTTTAATTGAATTAATATTTATTAAATACATAAAAAGTTAATAGACAGTAGAAAAAAATATTTAAAAAATGAACTTAATAGAATTATAACTATCACTTCAAAGTTCACTATTATATGTCTTAACCAATTACAATATATTTTATTTGATACGTGTAATACATGAGTTTATTCAATCCTTACAATATAAGAGTTTTTCTAAAGACATGTTTTTTCTATTACTAAGTATATACCATTACATTTATTCAGCTCATCTAATACATACGATTCTAACCCTAGTTGATTATGAACATATATGGGGAACTTGATGTGTTTTTTTAAATTGAACAAATTTTGGGGATAAATGTGTTAAGTTAAATTATATAGACGTGGATAAGGATTACATTGTGAATGCTCTAAATATACAAGACAAAACAAATTAATCTAGACTTGCTTGTATGATCAAAAGATTCTTCCACATCAAGAAAAGGTTATAAGTTCAAATTCAACGTTCCTTATTACATTTTTTAAATTTTACGAATTAAATGGATGAACAATAGAAGTTTTATTTTATGTTTTAAGATGAAGTCCTTATTGAACCCGACTAGTGACACATTTTATAGTGTAAACGATTTTGAAGGTGTATAGATCATCTGTCTTATAAAACCAAACAATCTACCACTCTAAATTTCTAACAACTCATATACCAAAATTTTCAACAACTCATATACCAAAGTTTAAGTTGAAGTATTTATTCTTATTTTGAAATATATTATTCAAAACTCATTAGTTCAATATATATAATATGCAATAATACTAAAAATAAAGACAACCCTTGGTTAACAACTTAACATGGTGATGTGATTGGCCATAAGCTATTGTCTCTTAGTGAACCTTATTGTTTAGCAAGAAACCAAACAAAACAAAGCAAAGCTTACTCAAAAGGGCTATATGCACTTTTAACTAGTTTACAACTCAATGATGACTCATATCAATATTTCTTTTAGCCTTTGACAAAAGTACTAATCATTTTATTAAGTGACTTAATCCACACTTAATCAAGCCTTTTTGTGAATGGACATGTGCATTGTGTCCTAGAGCCTTGGATCCCTACTTTTTTAAAGTTCGACTATTTGTCCTAACATGCTCTAACCTAGTGTCACGACAACATAAAAAACAATGTCTCCAAAATAACATAACTGTTATCCTGTACCCGCTATTGACCAATCTTTGTTATAACTCGTATTATGGGCTTTTCTGATTCTAGTAATCAAGATCGTGTGTTCTTGGCCCATTTAAACATTTCTCCATATCATCTTTGATTTTGTGCTTTGAGATCTCAAATTTCGGATAAAACATGTTAGAACAGTCACCACTAATGATGAATGTATGATGAAAAAACGTATGGAATCAAATCACCAAATAGTTTGATTAATGTGGTTAAGATCTCTCCTATCATTCACCATTAATAAAACGCCATATTTTAACCTCAAGTTTATGTTTACTCAAGAGTCTAATCAAGAACCAAATGCTAGTCTTCTTGTAAGTAAGACCTAAAAAGTGGCTTACGTATGTTTCTTATCCATTTTAAATATGAACATTTAATCTTTAAACCAACACTAATCTAAACTCGACTAGCCTTGCCCGAAAGGTAATGCATCCATGTGGCCATGAAATCGTCCACTAATGACTACAAAAGAAGACAGATTAGCGGTTCTTAATTGAGAAGATCATAATCAAAAGCTTCAAGAAGGATTATGAGTGGTTAAGAACAAAAACTCCATTAAAATTAAGGAGACCCATGTTAGGATTTAGTCATTTTAAAACTAGATTTATTAGGGTTTTGGTCTAAACCTATCCAAAGATCATGTACTTCTTGATGCAATTTTGTTCTTTCTTGTCCTTTATTTTGCTTTAGGTTTGGTGTAGATAAGTACTCGCTTAAACCTAACTTAACATGCTTTTTTTGTCTTGACATCACTCTTAATCTCTTATTAATTTCATGAAAAATTAATTTCCTGTTTTGTTTTTAGTGAGAATAATATGTTTTTGTATCTATTTTTATTTTGTATGTGGTACGCAAAATACTAGCCTTGAAATATACGAACTTGTGAGGATGCAACAACTTATGGACTGAACTAGAGGAGGGTTAGTTGGCAATGCTATGGGTAAACTCTTCTATTAAAATGTTTTTTTTAACCTTGAATTATTAACTATAAACATTTGTAATGAATATGAATTTAGGGAGGTATTCATTTTTCAAAAATATTAAATTAAAAAAATAAATGATATGATTGTAAAATATTAAATATTCTTTCTCTCATCTCATTTATTATTCTCTTTAACTAATTAATTAGTCATAAATACTATCATCATCCACATTAAAATTTTGCCTACACACTTCAAAATTTATCCTACACATATTAAAATTTATCCTACACAACTCGTAATCCATCCTACATACTTCGTAATTTATCCTACACTTTGAATTAATTTTTTTCTTCTTTGAAAAAATATACTCTTTGAAAATAAGTTACAAATTTATAAGTTAGCTATTAAAAAGGAAGTGTTACACCCTCAATTTCCATATGTGGAGTCTTACCGCGAGGCGTGTGACTGGCCAGCATCATGCCACCAATCATATTGACAATCATTTAAAACATAGTAAATCCATAACCATAATACGATTAGTGATTAAAGCTCAAAGTCCAAAAGTGATAATAAAGTTCATAGCGGAAGCATAAAGTTTAATGATCCAAACAATAGTTTAGAAGTTCATGGACATTATTAGGAACCCAACAAAGTTCATGGACATTATTAGGAACTCAACAAAGGTTCAACGCAACCACTACACTCCTCCGCTACAAGCTCCCAAGCTGTACCCAAGGACCTGCAAAGCATGCAGTAGAGTGTCAACATAAAGTTTGTGAGTTCACGATTTTCCAGTTTTTTTCCAAAAACATATGTTGTTAAATTACTGATTTATAATCATGTTGTGGGGAGCTACCCCATCTGTAAGCTACTAAACTGTGTGGTACCGAATACTTGCGACTGTTGAGTTGTTTGTGCCCCAAGTCAATGTCTATCATCATTGACCAGTTGCCAAGGCATAATAGTTCACGCCCGTCCTCCCCGGCACGGTGTGAGGTCCGTCAAACCTAATAGCGCTATCGACTAATATCCCGTTCGCCAGGCTAGGCGATTAATCGGTATGGTAAGTAGGGACTTCGTGATAGAGTTTCTTTTAGTAAGCTAAAACATGAAATATAAATAACATCTAACATTATTCCATCCTCGGAATACTAGGCAATCCCAAACCAGAGAAAGTGAAGTCCGTTCCCAACCATCAGGAATACATGCTTTTAGTAAATGTGTGAACTCACCTTTGTTCTCGGCATATTAATTACTTGTTTTAGAGTTGGTCAACCACATTCTCTTATGGTTACCAATAACAATTAGGTTTGTATGCAAGTAATTCACGTATTTTCTACACGTAACTATAGGGGGCATGCAAGTTATAATGTCACGTATCATATAACATGTGGGCAATTTTGAACAGTAACATGCAGTCTAACATATGCAGTTTTGGGGCCCCACTGTAGGTGTGCGGCTGATGTATAAGAATTTATACATCTTTTAAACGTCAAATATACCCCATTAATGCGGATATTCGTTGTGTTTCCATTGATCTAGATACTCATTTGAGTTATTTGTGAAAATGCAGGTCCGGGCTTCGGCCCGGTGAAGAAACAAAGGCTTTTGGAGCAAAAATGGAACATTTCTGCCAAACTGCCAGATATGGCACGATCGTGCGAACCCTCGGCACGACCGTGCCAAGCATCCAGAAGCCGGCACTATCACCAACACTATCATCAGACTGCACAATCCGATCCAATCTAACACTTGGCACGATCGTCCAACCCCAAGCACGACCGTGCTCGTGCAATCACAGGCCCAGATCACCTAGTTTTCGAGATCAACTTAGTCATTTCCAAACCTCGGGGAAATTTTAGCGGGATCTTTCCGGATTTGGCATCAAACTTGGTCAACAACTCAGAAAGGCACCTGCCACTTACCAAGCACAACCGTGCCATAAGGTGGGACGGTCGTGCCAAATGACCAGTAGCTTAAATACGTGAATTCAGCTCATGTGAAGGGGAGTTGGAGCATTTGGGTGGATTTCTCTTTCAAGAACCTGATCTTGGAAGCTTGGAGATTGAAGAAGGAGCCTTCAGGAGGTTGTATCACTTAATAATCCAACTCATTTTGCTAATTACCTTGTCTTAAACACTAGTATTTCACTTGTCATTCATGCATAATCCATATTATGCATATATTTGTCTTAGTTATCATGAGCCTTCTAGGCTAAACAATTGTGTTGTTTGAATTTTGTTGAAGCTAATGAACACTTGACAATATGGAAATAGATGTGGTGATTATTGTATGTTAATCATCATGATGGTATTTAATCAAGTTTCTTGGAATGCATGTTCATGTTTTAAGTTATTATTCTTGAATGTTTGATCATAAAAATTTACATGTAGTGTTGGAAAGCCCATGTAGAGATTATGATTATTGAATCTTGTTAGTTGTTGATTTGATTCATAGCATGAAACTAGGAATGGTAATTGCTAACATGATTAGGATGATGATTTGAATATGAGTATGAATTCTTGCATTTGGATTTGTAAAGATCTTATGAATGTTTATATGAATTCTATGGTTTGTGTTCATGTTGGATTGATGATTTAGGCCAAAGTTGTTGTTTAGCATGACCATGCTTGTGATTCATGTCAAGAGCTTGTTGAAGATATCATTTACTTGAAACCAAGTTAGGGTGATTAATGTGTTGTTCATGTTAGTTTTCCTTAATTTGTAGAGTTAGGAGTTTTGATTAACAATTAACTCATTATTAAAGATTAACATCAATTTAGCAAGAGAACTTAAAGAATGAATCTTAGGTGATTAAAATATTGTTCTTATAATTTTTTACTTGTCTTGGTTTAATTTAGGAATAACAAGTTCTAATAAGTTATGTTTTTATAAATTTACAACCGATAGCGTCGTGATAAAATGAAATTTTCCCAAGATTTATAAAACTAGGGGACCTTGATTGGAAACTTAGTTGATTCTAAGACTTGCATCACCATTTTAAAAGTTGTCATATGTTTATTAGTGGATACTTAATTCAAGCAACCTTTCTTAAATATTGTTCTTGTTAATTCATTTAGTTAATTTTTATCCTTACATGATAGTTTAAAAGCAATTAAGAAATCAACTCATTGATCGAAACATGTTTAAAAATAACGAAGATTTAGTATTGAGACACCTCAATGGATTGATATCCGGTTCTTACCAGCGAACTATACTACACCTTACGGGTACACTTGCCCTATGTGTGTGTAGTTGGTTTTAAGTAAAAACTATTTTAAAACCTAATCTGTGTGAACGAAAATTATAATAATAAAAATATATTTAATTCACGCACATCAGTGGCCCAACACGAGAGTATTTGTGACCCAGTACAGTGCACGACCCAACGTGATTGAGTGTGCGGCCCATTATTAATAAGTGTTTGGTCCGAAATCCTAAAGCATGCGGCCCACCAGTAAGTGTGCGGCACAAGCAAATGTGCGGAATGTTGTGCGAGTTTGTACGTCATGCAGGTTGAGTTGTGCATCTCACGAGTGTGGCGGTGCAATTTAATTCAAACAACATTCATTCATGTTCATATGATTAAAATAATCAAAAACACAACTTCTACATCATTCCCTAATATGGTATTTGTCATACACACTCATACATAGCTAGGTCCGTACACATAATCATCATCAGGTTCATGCTTAAATATTCTATACCCCATATCTTTTAACACTGTTTGACCAACATACAAATTCGTTTCAGGATTCACAAGAATTCTAGTTCTTAATTATTTATCAACAACGAAATCTTTATTCACTATGCGCAGTTATCATCAACATGTAAAACCACTCAACTAATTCTGTGGATCTTCATGTAACATAGAAATCATCGAAACATAAACATCAAAACATTCTTCAAGATAGATTTAGATTTCTATATCCTCAATATTCATCAAACAACACATTAAAATCACCAAACACACTATTTTATACGAGATCATAACACCTTGCAAACATACAAAACCCTAGTTCATTCTAACATTATTCATGCATCATAAGCAAGATAATTAGAATCATCAACTCTCATACAAATCACTTATTTTGATAATCTAATGGAGAAACACAATAACACAACAATACAATCATACTAACCTGGAATGATGAAACAAAGAAGTGTAAGAATAAGTGAAATCTTCAAAGAAGAAAAGAAAGCTTTCAATGAGAAAGTTGCTGATGTTGCAAATCTTCAAAAAGGAAAGAATTTCTAAAGAGGGAAAGTTAGAGAGATAGTGTAAGAGAGTGAGAGTGAGAGCCACCGCCAATTATTTGGGGAACATTCTATTAGGGTTTGCAGCATAGGGTATAAATACCCAAGCAAAAGATTCCGCTCACTCTCACACATGTGCGTGATCCAATGTGCGGACTATGGTTGTGCGGCCTAATGGGATTTAAATAGATGTGTGGTCATGCAAAAAGAGGCGTGCAGACATTACTTGATGAGGGTGTTCGGCTCCCACGGCTAACAATGGACCTGGGCTTATTAACTTCCAATCACAGGAGTGTGCGAGCAAGAGTAGTGTGTGGCTAGGTTTAAGTGTAACTCGGATATTTACTTTTAATGTTCAACCCAATATGATCCCACACATCAGACAAACCAAATATATTATACCCTTATACAATTAGCAAACTAAATTATGTCTCATTTGTTTAAAAGTCACACCCTTTAGTTTATTTTGCTCACACCCTTTCATTTACCCTTTGTTTACTATATTATATATACATACAAAAAGTAACTTAAGACATAATGGTTTGAATCACATTTTTTAAAAAAGTCAAAACCCTTCAAACTACTTTTAAATATATCATGTTTTGAATCACACATTTTCAAAAAGTCGTAGCCCTTCAGACTATATTTAAATATATTACACCCCATACAAAAAAGTCACTACTTTTAAATATATCACACTCTATCTTTAACAATCACATTGATTAAAATATTTTTAAATGATTATTGTATTTTTTCTCGAAACAGTATGTCGTTTCCCTTTCATAAACTGAAATACTTTATAATATGTTAAAAGATGCCCTGATTTATAATATATAGCGTCGCTTCAATTATATTATAAGTAACCGCAGAATGAAGTAGTATGTATTACACCGTTTAAACATATATATGCTCACAATGAAACTTGCCATTTCATAAAGATAAAAAATAGTATAATACTTTAAATTTAATGCCTTCCACCATTTCTCTCTATAAAAAAATAATATTTTAGTCATATTTGTAGAATATGAAAACCCCAAATCCAAATGTTAGAATTTACTTTTACAATCAATATAACTCAACTTGCTTGATTAACCTACAGAAATACTTGCAAACTTTATTTTTTATTCTGAAATATGAAAATTATTTTGAATTAGCAATGAATCAAATATTGACAATCACACCACCACCATTCTCTAATAATATAATCTATTTCTCATTTTTCACTTGAATAATACTACCCAGATTTACTAATATCACCATCACATCAAGAGGGAGTCGGGTAAATGTGTGTTCTTTATTTTGTGTTAGCCTTCTAATTTAAAACACTGGTCTGTATACCCAATTTTGGTAAATAAAAATGATGTCGTTTTGTTTCTTTTCTTTTTTGCAACCTACAAAATTAAACGTTTCCAATCATTGAAAACCCTTGCTTTGTTTGTTGAATACTAGAATATCTTCCCATTCATTTTCTATTATCTTTTGCTTAGAATAATAAATTGGGTCAAAATCCTAATTTCTTTTGCTTAGAATAATTCATTCTCTCTTTTGATGTGTTGTGAGTTTTAACGTGATTCGCTTGAATATTCATAATCAGTATTCTGCCGCAACACGCGGGTGACGTCAACTCATTAAATTACATTTACCAATTCCACGAAATTACATTGTATAAAGGAATGTGTAGGGAAGGTCCGGGTTGTCACAGAAAGATTATCAATTAATGATCTATCTAAGTTTACCTATATATCATTACACTAATATTAAATACAAAAAATAAATTAAGTAAAATAAAGTATTCTTGGTTAAAATTTCTTGTTTTTTATTCTTTAAAACAGAAATTCTCTTTGAATCATCCACTATAAATATAACCATTCAGATGAAGATTTATGATATCGTCACTATAATACATTAATACTATCTTCTATACATATATATTTATATGTTATTTGGTACATAGGGCACATCCAAATCTGTAAATACAGTCATCCGTATTATCATATACAAACTATGAATATGGTCACTAATTAATTCTCAACAACATATACATCCATGTTCATACTTAATATATATAAATTACGGTTTTGATCCTCATGGTTTATAGTGCTTATTGTTATATCTTATAAAATTTAAATGTTTTGCAATTTACTTACAAAGTTTTCTATCTTATTGCAATTTATGTCCACAATACTAACTCTATCCACCATCATGTTAAATCTTAGTCACATGAGAAACATATATGGTTTTGTTTCCTGCGATTTATAGTCCATTGTGATTTTTGTCCCTTTGGTTTATAGTCTAATTTACATACCAAAGTTTCCTTGGTCACATGAGAAGCATGTGCGATTTATTAATTTTCCAAGTTATTGTATCAATGTAACGAGATATATTCTCTGTAATTAATCCAATATTTTTTTTTTTGTAAATAAACTTTTTATATATGTTTTTTGTTAGCAACACCCGGGGGGAAATCACCCAGTTATATTATCAAAACACAATAACTTTTTTTATATAGAAATCACTAAAATGATTAAATTTATTACTTCTTTCTTTTAGTATCAAATAAACTATTTTAATAAACATCTTAAACATAATATTTTCGGTTGATTATGTTTTAATGATATAATACACAAATAACTTTTGTTAAGAAAAAAATAAATAATTTTTGATAAAATAAAACAAATTATTTTCCTGAATAAACACCTCTAACTCTCAAGTATAAAGATAACTAGTGGGTTACACCCGCGCTTCATGATGAGAGCTGCCCAATTTATAGCAAAGTTTAAACGATATGCAGACATAACGATAAAAATAACATTAAATGAAAAAAAAACTAAACTAAAATATTAAAATAAAAAAACAAAAAGAAAATTCCAACTTTTTTTAACCATAGTAAAGTTAATATAAAAGATCAAAACAAAGTTCAATGTGTTTACAAAGTATTCCAATTTTCTTGTCTCGTATTATCAAGTATTTTTGGCATACTTCACACCTATAAACTAAAGGTATCAATGCCGCAATTTATTCTATGTGACTAAGATTTAACATGAAGGTGGATCAAGTTAGTTTTATGGACTTAAATTGTAATACAATAGAAACTTTGGTATGTGAATTGTAAGAATTTTGGATTTTGTAAAATATAGCAATAAACACTAAGCCACCAAAATCGCAATTTACTCTAATATATATTTTCAATTAACATACATTTAATGAGATAAAAACAAAACCCGATCAAGCATGTTATTGCCATAAACATGAATTAATTCTTTCCAAATATAGAAGGCGATAACATCTACTTTGGATCTTTCCTCATGTTAGATACTGTCACACCTCGGATTTTCAACCCAAATCCATACACCGGTGGGCCTGGGTGGGGAGTATCGTGACGTCAGTTGATAATCATCATAGTCAATTAAACACGGCATAATGGAAGTCTTGGAGTAAAATTACTATTACAAACCGATTGTTCGAAAATACAAAATAATATACAGGCTCGTAATAGAAGATCCACAGGCGGATCATTAAAATGTACAAGAAAAATACAAAACAGACTTTGGGCAGATTTAGGATTTGCAAGATCTTCTATCACTACCGAGCACCTCCGGCCTATTTTCGTATTGTACCTGCAGTTTAGTCTTTTGAAAATACGTCAGCTTTCGCTGGTAAATACACCCAACTGACTCATTTTGAAAACATTTCAAAAATGTTTTAAGTGCGTATCAGCACAAAATATTTTTATAACTTGGGTTAATTAACCGTCTAACCTTGTTAAAAGATTTACATGTTTGTCATACATACGGGGCCCGACACGGAGACCGAGACACAATTAACGTACACACCACTTTGGACTCACGAAGGAGTCAATTCCTCCCAACCTTGTGGGAATGCATAATTGAGCGTCTATCGGGTGTATGCCTACACCCGTGCTAAGGTCGTGGCCATTTCTATTGTAATGAGCCGAGGATATCCAGGACACAGTAGTTAACCCCCGATGTTTAAATTATCAAACTAAACTGATTAAAATAGAATATGCGGATTTACTATCCTCGAACCGGTGTTCGATTAATCCCACCATCCTAAATTGTACAGGTGTACCTTACCTGTTGATTGAATCATGGCTTTCCACCATATTAGGGCATCGCCCTTGAAGGATTGTGATACATACTTGACCACATCTTTATCAACACAATTGCTGATATCTACAATCGTCTCCATCTCGTCTAGCCACCTTAGGGCTTCTACAGCTCCTTTCTCCCCGTTAAGGTCTCGGGCCTTACAGGAGACAAAGTACTTATAGGTACATCCGTCTTTAGCAGAACGGGACCTTTCAGTAAAATCTATTTTCTTTGGTTCACTCTTCGCATTTGAAGAGTGAACGGAGCTCTCCCTATGAGCTGAAGATGGTGGAATAGATAAGGGTCTAGAGTGAGTGGCACTCGACTCTCTTAGTTTTTCTATGGTCTTTCCCATGGCCTTTTTGACAGCCGCATCAATGCGAGCTTGAAAATTTTTATCATCAATATTTTTGTTTCAGCTTTATTAGATTCAACATTCCTGTGGCTACTTTGTGCTTCATTTGAATCGGTCATCTTTAAGTCTTGGTTTCTATACACCAATAAAGCTTCATTTAGCCATGGTATGTCAACCATATCGGCTTTCAACATTGGATATAAAAATCCATTGCCTATACTAGTGTGAATAACATCACAACTTTTAGGCTTAACATAACTATATTTGGGCTAGGTCTTAATAGGACCATCATAGGCAAATTATAATTTGGACATAGTCCATATATCATTGGACAGTGGATCGCAATGTCACAACTGTCATTGTCATAATTGAAAATTATATAGCTCATAGGCTTATCCTTAATGGACATAATAATTGGGCACATTGGTTGGTCACATGGGATATAATATATATATATGGCTTATCAGCCTGTCTCGATGGACATAAATTGGGCACATTGGCCTACATCATATCAGATGTTTATGCATATTAGCATGTCCCTTTGGACATAAATTGGGCACGTTGGCCTACATCATATCAGATGTAAATGGCATATCAGTCTGTCCCGTTGGACGTATATTGGGCACATTAGCCTACATCATATCAGATGTAAATGGCATATCAGCCTGTCCCATTAGACGTATATTGGGCACATTGGCCTAACGGCTAGTGTGGTTCCTCAAGCCACACTACAAAGAGTATGGTCATTCTTTAATGTTACATAAGAGTACCTTAATGATTGATTAATGGTCCCGGTTGCCTTCGACCTTAACGGCCTTTGGGGTTTGGACCTAGTCCCTTACCTCTGGATAGAAGGATAACTTTCCTTAACTATCCTGATAGAAGACCCCTTCGTACTTAACTATCATTTCTTGGCCAATGTGTGGTCTACGCCACTTGGCATAATCAAATCTATTAAGGTCTTTTGGAATTATAAAGCAGAGCATAAATTTCGAGTAAAATCGAGACGCTCGTTATCAAGAGGATGAATATATATATATATATATATATATATATATATATATATATATATATATATATATATATATATATATATATATATATATATAATTCCAAAAGTACTTCATTAAATTCCAGTCAGAAATTACAATACTAGAAAGGGAAATAAATTGTCCATGCAAGGACTTTAAAGAAATAAAAAAATGTCCATGCAGGGACTAAAGAAACAACAATGTCCTCGCAGGGACTACATATTATTAGAAGAGACTTCACTCGTCCTTCTTTCCCTTGACCAACTTGGAGAGTTTCTTGAAGAACTTGTTTGTCTTCTTCTCCGTTTTCTCCGCCTGCTGCTGCATTTCTTTCATTCTTTCTAAGGACTCATTAATGGCCTCAAGTGGTGGCGGAGGTTGTGGTTGAGGTTGTGGCATAACCGGATACTGGTCCCCATAAGTTGGATATCCAGTTGGTGGATAAGTAGGTGGGAAAGGAGATGGGTAAAGTGCATTGTACATAACCGCCTGCATGTAGAGGTCTTGCGACCATGCTTGATAATCTACCGGTGTAGACGGGTTAAAAGGATAATATCCAGACGTGTCTGGATATGTGGGGATTGGGTTAGTATAACCTGATGGTGGTTGAACAGCAGGTGTTGCTGTTGGTTCCACTATAGGTGAAACATTAGAGGGTCCACCCATTTATGGGTCCTCTTGAATTGTAGGGTAGGAATTGGGCAAAGGTGGCAGCGATCCCGACCTTTGTCCGGCACGTACCGACATACGTGCTCAACGCTTCCTTCTTGGTGGTTCAGGTGGTGGTTGAGGTTGGTCCACCGGTTCCATGTAGACATCTTCTTGTACTGGGGGTGGTTGAGATGGTGAGAAGGAGTGTGAGCGAAGGTGAATTGGTTCCAGTATTGGTCCCACTCATTTGGACCCTAGTAAGGCAATCCAGCATAGGAGTTTGAATCGCTTTAGATTTCAATGGGATGCATATTTGATCCCGATGGTGGCATCTTCGGGTCGGAGTCCTCGTCCAAGGGGTTTGGTTGGTCCAATTGATTTTAGTCGGCTGGAGGCGTGTTAAAGTAGTAGTTGGGATTAAATTCTTCATGGTAAGAGTGATGAGAATGGGAATGGTGAGAATGGTGAGAGTGGTAAGAATTTTGGGAATGTGAGGGCGAGTGTCTATTAGAGACTGAACGTCTTGCTGGTTTCCAAGGAGACGAATCTCCCGATTCTTGGTAGGCATCTGAGTTGTGAGGTTGAGGGGGAATACGCCCCGATGGTCCTCCCCTCATTGGACCTTTTCCTCTCCCACTTTATCCTCGTACACGTGGCGGCATTTTCTTGTTTAAAAATCAATTCAAAAACAATACTAATAACTTAATAATGAAATGAGTAATCCTAGGTCAATGCCTAGACTCGGAAGTCTAAGGAATGTGCTCGTGTAAGTTTGAGATTAAACACAAAAAGTTAGTGTTTAATTCTCTCAAACGTTGGCTCTAATACCAACCTGTCACACCCCGGATTTCCAACCCAAATCCATACACCGGTGGCCCGGGTGGGGAGTATCGTGACGTCAGTCAATTAAACATGGCACAGCGGAAGTCTTGGAGTAAAATTACTATTACAAACAGATTATTAGAAAATACAAAATAATATACAGGCTCGTAATAGAAGATCTACAGGTGGATCATTAAAATGTACAAGAAAGAATACAAAACAGACTTTGGGCAGATTTATGATTTGCAAGATCTTCTATCACTACCGAGCACCTTTGGCCTATTTTCGTATTGTACCTGCAGTTTAGTCTTTTGAAAATACGTCAGCTTTCGCTGGTAAATACACCTACTGACTCATTTTGAAAACATTCCAAAAATGTTTTAAGTGCGTATCAGCACAAAATCTTTTTATAACTTGGGTTAATTGACCGTCCAACCTTGTTAACAAATTTACATGTGTGTCACACATACGGGGCCTGGTACGGAGACCGAGACACAATTAACGTACACACCACTTTGGACTCACGAAGGAGTCAATTCCTCCCAACCTTGTGGGAATGCATAATTGAGCGTCTATCGGGTGTATGCCTACACCCGCGCTAAGGTCGTGACCATTTCTATTGTAATGAGCCAAGGATATTCAGGAAACAGTAGTTAACCCCCAATGTTTAAATTATCAAACAAAACTAATTAAAACAGAATATACGGATTTACTATCCCCGAACCGGCGTTCAATTGAATCCCATTTCCGACCAAGCGATAATAATTTACCGTAACCCAAGCCCGTATGGGGAAATAAGTCGAGAGTATTTACCTAAGCTAGTCTTCTTTTAATATTAAATAACTCAGCCATACACAAATAGGACTAAGTGCAGATAGCATTTACCGGCAAGTTTCTAGTCTGGATTATGGCATAAACTAACCAATTAAATACTAACGGTCTTTATTTAAGTCATTGACTTAGACCGACTAGCGTACTTGATCAAAACGTATGACGCTAGATTAAATGATGATTGGATAGAATGTAGTTTAATCCCAAAAAGTACCTTGGCTTGTATAACATGGGTAAACTATGAACATTCTGGATTTTGAGACTTAAATGACAAGGTTAAAACCCGTTTCGATTAATTTTCGTAAAATAGTTACATATACATAACCGAGCGCATATTAGCGATATCGGGTAACCGGATAAGTCATGGATAAGTTCTATATGCCATTATATTTTGAATAAGTTAAGATATCAGTAGGATATCAACTTGTATGCCTGTTATGGTTTTAAAACGAAACTATGCCTTATAAGGGCATTTCGGTAATTATATACCGTATAAAAGGAACTTGAACATATTTTAAGTTTATAATCATGAGTATTATGGAAAAATATTTTATTTATGATATAATATCAGTAGGGTATCATTTATATGTGTACTTTACCTTTTATGACCAAACGATGCACCGAAGGGGCATTTTGGTCATTTTACACATACTTTATAAATTATTTGGGATTATGAGTTTATAACATGTACCTACTATAATTATCTTTAAAATAGGTTTTAAAATCAGTAAGTATCAAGTCTTGGTCAATAATACCTTTTATGACCAAACGATGCACCGAAGGGGCATTTTGGTCATTTTACACATAGTTTATAACTTATTTGGGATTCTGAGTTTATAACATGTACTTACTATAATTATGTTTAAAATAGGTTTTAAAATCAGTAAGTATCAAGTCTTGGTCAATAATATGGTTTAAAACTATACAATGCGCCGAAACGGCGCTTATGTCGTAAAATGACGTCTTTAAGCGATGTTTACGACAACTGATGTTAAGGTCAGATTAAAATGTTTAAAATATGTTATTTAATATAACATATCAGTAGGTAAATGATTTACCTTGAAAAGATTTGATTAAAACTAATTTAGGAGCCACAAGGGCTAAAATCGCCATTTATCGACATAGTTTAAGGACTTGCTTGAATACTCAGTTTATAACTTGGTTTAACATCCCAAATAATCCTACTTATAATATTTCATCAGTAGAAAATTCATTTCAAGTTCATTACCATTTAAAACCTTGTTTTATGCAAAAATGGCATTTTGGTAAAACACACCAAATCAAAGAACCAAAGTCATTACTTTTCAAGAAAAATCCATAAACACAATTAAAATCCGATAAAAATCCAAACTTTAACAATTGTTCATCTCAACCTAAGTAGTTTTAAAAGTTTAGCCAAGAAACATTATAGCAAGTATAATAACAAAAGTCTCAAACAAGGAATTCATCAATATAAGGGGGGAAACTAAGAAACAGGATAAACCGGGAAGACAAAACCCGTTAAATCTTCAATCTTTCTGCTTCCGGCTCCTACCAAACGATTCCCAAGCTTCCTTGCCTTCAGTTTCTTGCTAAAACAACTTCTAAATTTGCCCAAATTCGTCCAATTGCATCTAGGGTTGTTTAGGATTGATAATGTTCTCTTTATACCTTTCCATCAAACACAAACCCGCCAGATCACGAATCCGCCGAATAAAACAGCCTTTCGCCACCCGCAAGAGGCCATAGCTAACCTGTCGTGCCCCACGACACTATTAATTTAGTCAACGGGGTTAAAACTCCATCTCGCCACCTGCGAGAGGATCCCCTCAGCATGTCGCGGCCCGCCAGAGGCCAAAAATGATGGATTTTCATGTAGTTTCATATCTCGAGCTTCCATTCACGTTCCAGTACTTGGTGTAACGCTTCACATTTGTATCTTCCCGTTTTTAGCAAGTCTGCTTCATGTTTCTATTTTTAGAAAGTCCAAACCTTGTAATCTTATTTCCACTTCAAATTTGTATTCTAAGGCTTTGATTGTAAACAAGATTAATCAATTGTGTTAAATTCGCAAACTATATTCGAGTTAAAATTATGAACGTTCGATACTTTATGCTTTCATAAATCAATTCAAAACAATGTGTAAATGTGTGATGAATGTTTATTAATCATATACTAAACTCAAGCAAGACAATTGGTGTTATTATTCAAAGAATCCAAGCTTCCATTTTCATAAAATCATGTCTTAATATGTTCAAGAAAAATACGTATCATAGTTGTCTCTTAGGGTTTACTAAGCTATGTTTTGCATTGTAATAGACCATTTCAAGACCCTAACATGTAACACACAATATAATCAATACCTAAAGTCTAACATTTCAACATTTAATCAATTAAATTGTTCAAAAAAATAAAAAAAGAAACAGCCCATGTTGCGGCCGCAACATGGGGCTTCTCCCACACTTTTTTTATTCAAATCTTCCCCCCATTTGGCATTCAATGCAACCCAAGACCAAAACTCTAATCCTCCCCTATATAATCACAAGTCCCCCCACCCATTTCTCACTTTACAAACCTCCATACTCTAAAAAAAAGTCCATACTTTCTGAAATTCGTGGCTGAAACACAGCAGCTTGTAAGTGAGTTTCAACTCACTTTTCTCCTTCCTTTTGCTTTGTTTTTCTTTGTAACACTCTTGGATAACCTCTAGGAAAGTTCTCACAAGTTTTCTTGGGCAAACTAAGGTGAAAATACACCATTTTGAGGTCCAAAAGTGCATAAACTTTCTGCCCAAATTTTTATCTTTCAAACTTCAAGATTTTCAATGTTTTTACTTTGTTTCTTGTTCAACAATGTTTGCTAAGGCCCTATGGATGTTACCATAGGTTTTCCATGGAAAACCAAGGTGGAATCACACCATTTTTGGGGCCAAACTTTCTGTTTATCTTCTAAATACTTCTTACAACTTAAGTTTATCTCATCTCAAACCTATGTCCGAATGCTTACCATCTTATGATTGGTTAGGCTTAAAAACAAGGTTGAGACATTCAAAATAGAGGATTCATCCTCACAAATATTATGTTTTCATTAGGGTTTCAAACCCACAAGTGCTGAGCCATCCAAGCTTTCAAGCTTGTGTTGGTGTAGGTGTGATTACATGAAGGCCTTGGCCATTTAACTATTCAATCCACCCCTCATTTGATGTTTTCTATAATTCTTGACCATCCGGATTGGCCTTGTGTCAATCTTGTGTAATGGTGAATCTTACGAAAGAGGTTTAGGATGGTTAACCACCTACCTCCATGCATGACCTAAATGACTTACATGACATCTATGAAATACATGAATTATATGATAAACTAGTAATATGTAACTATATGTAAATACTTAAACATAACCGAACCTTTGAGGATGACCAAATGGTTATATGTCCTAAAAGTAGGTTATTTTATCTTAGACCTAATAGCCGTTACGATTCAATTGGGCATGACCCATAAAAACACGATTACCCTTTGGGGCTTATAGTGTCAAAAACGAGCATTAGAGTCTAGATAAATACTTTTACGTATATATACTTTCGTATACTTTAATTCCTAAACTCTATGAACTCTACCGTCGACTTAATACTCATACACCTACGTTTGCCTTGTGTAGGATAAACTTGGTGTTCCAACCCCTAAATCAACCTAACTCTCTCACGGATAATACCTTGCAAAACCGTGAGTACACTCGACCCTTTTTATGCTTTCCACTATTTGGGTGCAACATGATTAATTTACTAAAACTACACTAAATCACACTTTATTCTATACACAAACAATCCATCAGCATGCTTTAGTCTTATGCTACTTGAATTGTTACTTGGTACATTCTTATGTGATCTTAATGTCATTAACTTTGATCGAGCCTCCCTTAACATGTATAGCGCTATAGGAGTAACGCACCGCCCGTATTCTTGTGGTCATTGTTAAGTTGAAATCTATAGAGGATTAACTTGTAGATTCACATGCCTTGTTTACATTTGTCTTGTATGCTAGCTATTCATGTGGATTTGTTTAATCAATTTTTATACTTATGCTATGATATTAAACTTGTGTACTCGCCAATACTTTGTTATTGAACTATACTTTTTAACATGTTGCAGGTTGATGAAGTTGTATGATGGAACTTAGTAGGAATGGCATAGAAACACGCGTAGAATACAAAGTTAATTATCATGTTATTGTTGAACTTATTTCGTTGATGTTACTCTTATTTGGATTTTGTTGTAATATGACATTGAATGTTTGAATGGAATGAAATTTAGTTGATTTAAATATTATCGCAAATAGTGTTATGATGCAATGAGCAATGTAGTCATCTCACTCCGATGTTTCCGCCATCGGTTGGGGTGTGACACTTGGTTTCTTCAGATTTTGGCTCGTTTTCTCCCCCTTTCAACTACTTTCATCTACCAAGACCTGCAACACAAACGGGTCAAAAGTGTGTACATTCTAACTAAAAACGAAACTAAATCTAATAGCAATCGTACAAACTACACAAGATAAATAGATGCATTTTACAATACATTAAATACCAAAACTCACTAGTTTGGTTCTTGAAATTTCTACACAAAGTGGAAGAATTGGAAGATTACAAAGTGTTTGAGAGTAATTTAGAAGTGGCGAAAGTGTTTAGAAGGTGTCTGGGTTCGTGTTTATAAGTGGGATAAGTGTTTGGGGTTTTAAATTAGTTGGTGGGGTCTTAAATGAGTTGGTTGGGAGTTAGGAGGGAAATTTCATTTTTGGTCCTTGCATTTGTGTGGTTTGTTATTTTATGCATTAAACTCATAGTTAGACATGTTTTTAGGGTTTTAAGGTGCAAGTAAGCATGTGAATGGTAATAACATGTACGAATAATATTCCAAAGATGATATAGTCTCGATGTATGGCTCGGTTTTGTATAAAACGCGTATTTGTGAATGTTCACGTATTTTGCAAGTATAATTAGGCAAAAATAATACAAAATATGATTTCCATTATGATCAAGTCTCAAATTACATGATAAAACAAAAAAGATTGAAAATTACGGAACGTTGCATGAGGTTTGGGGGCTGAGTCACATTGAGTCCCTGTAGAGAATTTTTGGATGTTTGAGTCCCTCTACTCTTAAAATTGTTACGATTTGAGTCCATAATGCTAACTTTGTTAGCTAAGTTAACAGAAAAGACCATTTGCCACTTATCCTCAACGTGAAAAGTCTTTGTACAACTTCTTCTTCTATTATTATTATTATTATTATTATTATTATTATTATTATTATTATTATTATCATATCATCTTCAACCTTCATCAGCATTATCATCGGTGAAAGAACGTCATCTTCAATCTTCCTCATCTCACAAGAGCACCATCACCCACCAAATCCACCAACATTATCTCATAACCACCACATGATCTCATAACCACTAACATCATCAACATCATCTCATAACCACCACCAACTTTACCCATGTTCTCTTCATTTCATCATTTGTAATTCCTTATCACTTTTCTTTTATGTTCATGAACAAATTTTATGAACAAAAATCCAAACCAAATTCTTTGCAGGATATCTAGTTCCATTAAAGGACCAAGATGGTCAAAGATCATCAGTATTTAAGCGTAAAAAACTTTCTAATTCAACAATGCAACCTAAGGTGTGGGTTGATATATCTTCTTAGCAAAATATTTCTAGTGTGGGATTTCATAAGGCTCTAAGCATATCTCCTTCAACCTCAAATCTGGCAATTAGCAAGATGGTAATCGCTATGAAACTACCTCAAATATAAACCCCGCATAAAACCCTAATCTGCCATACAACCACCGCCGCCGCCGCCACCCTAAACTACCATATAACCACCACTTCCACCTTCTATAACCACCACCTTCATCATTTGGGGGACAAGAAAAAGCAGTCACAATGGCGGCGGTGGAGGAGATGATACGTTGAAAACACAGGTGGGTATGTGATATGCATCAAAAGCAACTTATAAATTGTATCAAATACTGTATAAAATCAACCCTTTATAGTACTAATGTTGGAAAAATGAGTTTCTTTATTTACTTTTGATTTTCAGGATAAAAAAAGCTTAAATGTACGAAAGTAACAAACTAACGCCAAAATCCAGCATAATTATGAAAGAAGGGAAGACAACACACTATACCAACCTCCTGAGCTTCACCCCAACGACAAAAAAGACAAATCAGAAGTTTGGCACGGGGCCGTGCCTCGTTGGCATGGGGTCGTGCCCCTTCAAGACTCCAGATCAGAAGAAGACAAACAAGGTAGCAAGAGACACGGGGCCATGTCCCTATAGACACGGGCCGTGGTCAAATCTCAGATTCGGGTATCTGGGAAAGTACAGCAAGTACAATGGCCACGGGGTCGTGTCATTGATACAGGGCCCATGCCGTTGACACACGGGGCCGTGTAGCAGTTTGATCTGACAACATAATTAAATGAAGACATAGAAGGCACAGGGTCATGTGAGCGGTCTGTTTCCAGCAATAAATAGGGGTGCTTGGTTCTATTTCAACTCATCCCTTGGCAAACCACTTCTCTCACACCTGCCACCACTCCACCACCACAATACCACCATCATCCATCCATCATAGAGTGTGTTGTAGTCTCAGGATCTAAGATTGATTGTAAGAGTTTTTGTCAAACAAAGGCCATACTTGGCTAATCTCTTACATCATTTGGTGAAGACAAGTTATTTATGTATTACTTTTGATTTCCTTGCTTTGGTTAACTTTTTAGTTAGGTATGTATTAATGACTTTAATAACTAGTTTTTTATACTGAAAGTGAACTTTATTCTATCATCTTTCATGTTTTGGTGATTCAATCATTCGTGTCTTTACGACCTATATAAAGCGCGTTAACTGCCTGGAAGGGGGTTAGAAGGGTGGTATGGGTAAATTTCTTGCCTCGTTCAGTATATAGATCCTGCGAGGACTTGATTCAAGCTTATTAAGACTTATCTTGAGGCAGATAGCATCAAATCTGGGGAAGTAAGAACGGCTTGACTACCTTATAAATAAACTACTATTAAAACTTTAAAATGGGCTTGCGGGACTGTATCCCTGCTGACTCAGACCAATATGGCCGATGGTAGCATTGCCTCCAAAAGAGGGACATGCCACTTTAATCAAGATAATCTCTTAAAAACCCCAAAGCGTGGATCAAGGGATACGTAAATAATGAGTCGGAACCAAGTGATTCTATCTTGTCTATTTATTTGTTTTAATACTTAGTTTATTTCTTTATGTTTACTTATTAAAAACCTTTTCTCAAACTTTTGATTAGATTAGACGTCGATTATATTCCGGTATTAAAAGCTCTTGTGTCTTTAGACGAACTCGGTATCTTACCATCACTATACTACGCTAACGATGGATGCACTTGCCCTAGCGTGTTGTAGAGAGTGATAGTTGTATATCGTGTTTTTATAAATTTAAAGCTTGAACAAACGAGTGAAAAGTACTCAAAATATATCTAAAATTTATACCCATGCACACACACGTCAGTATGCAATTGATGGCATGGGGTTTTAGTGGGTGGCATTCGGATGTGTAGATTACGGATCAAGTGGTGGAATTTGATGTATTCAATTTAAGGATTTGGGGTTAGACTTTTAATATTTTCTGGTAGAATCAGTTTTGAAGATAAAGAGATTCAAAAGATTGGTGGTTGAAGATGAAGATTGGTGAAGATGTTAGGGTTTTGTTTATATTTTTTAATATTATGAGATTAGCAAAATTCTTATTGACCTAATGGTCAACTAACAGAATCCTAACGGATGAACTCAAAGTGTAGGCCTTTTCAAAGGGCGGGGACTTAGGCATCCAAAAACTTCCTATAAGACTCAATGTGACTCTGCCCCTAAACCTTAGCCTTACAAGAAAAGCATAGCAATACCGGCACCGCTCCTCGCTGCTAAAAGCACCGTTCATCACCGCTGAAGGTATTAGCGGCGACATGTCGCCGCTAATGAGATCACCTCTATTTCTTGGTTGCTAATGAATGAGATGTCGCTGCTAATGCCTCTGTCGAAGAATTTTCCTGCAAGTTCGGCGGAGATGGATTTCCAAATTACAAACTTATTACATGACTGATGATTGAAGACAAAGAACATAAAAAAATTTAGACAAAATTATATATTATACAAAATTATACATAAACATTGCAAATCCTCCTAAACTTGTTAAGTTTTATGATTGATGAACTCTACACAAAATCTAAATAAAATGTCACGACTGGCTGGAGCTTTTGTCGTCGGAGCTTGAGCTTGTCCGGACGCCAGAGCTTGACTGGTACAGTGGTGGTTGACGGGTGGCAGAAGCGGTGATTGGCTTTCGACGTCGTTAATTGTTGAGGAGTTTGACTTGTCGCCAGAGCTTGAGTTTGTTGCCGGAGCTTGACCGGTACAGTGGTGGTAGATTGTGAATATCGTTAACGGTGGAGGCGTTTGACTTGTCGCCAGAGCTTGAGCTTCTCCCCTGTCACACCCCGTATTTTCAACCAAACACCAGTGGGCCTGGGTGGGGAATATCGTGACGTAAGGTTGATATCATCATAGTCAATTAAACACAGCACAACGAAAGTCTTAGATTTAAATTACTATTACAAATCAAATGTTCGAAATACAAAATAATATACAGGCTCGTAATAGAAGATCCACATGCGGATCATAAATTGTACAAAGAAAGAATGCAAAACAGACTTTGGGCGATCTAGGATTTGCAAGATCCTCTTATCACTACCGAGCACTTCCAGCCTATTTTCGTATTATACCTGCAAACTTAGTCTTTTGAAAATACGTCAGCTTTCGCTGGTAAATACACCCAACCGAGTCTTTTTGAAATCATTTAAATAAAATGTTTTAAGTGCGTATTAGCACAAAATATTTTATAACTTGGGAAAGTTGACCGTCCAACCTTGTTAACAGATTTACATGTTTGTCCATACATACGGGGCACAATACAAAAACCGAGACATGATTAACGTACACACCACTTATGAACTCACGAAGGAGTTATCCCCAACAAGTGTGGGTAGTTGCATTTGAGCGTCTGTCAGGTGTATGGCTACACCCCGCGCTAAGGTCGTGGCCATTATCTAATGTAATGAGCCGTGGATATCCAGGACACGGTAGTTAACCCCCGATATTTAAGTTATCAAACAAAACTGATTAAAACAGAATATGCGGATTTAGTAGCCATAATCCGGCATTCGATTGATCCCATTTCCGACCAAGCGGTAATAATTTACCGTATCCCAAGCCTGTATAGGGAAAATAAGTCGAGAGTATTTACCTGAGCTAGTCTTCGTTTAAACGCAAGATTTATTAATTCGGCCGTACACAAAAAGTACTAAGTACAGATAGCATTTACCGGCAAGTCTCCAGTCTGGATTATGACATAAGCTAACCAATTAAATACTAACATTCTTATTTAAGTCATCGACTTAGACCGACTAGCGTACTTGATCAAAACGTATAACGCTAGATTAAACGATCATTGGATAGAATGTAGTTTAATCCCAACAAGTACCTTGACTTTCATAATATGGGTAAGCTATAAACATTCTGGATTTTGAAACTTAAATGACAAGGTTAGACCCGTTTCGGTTAATTTCCGTAAACTAGTTACATATGCTTAACCGTATGCTTATTAGCGATATCGGGTAACCGGATAAGTCATAGACAAGTTCTATATGCCATTATATTTTAAATCAGTTGTAATATCAGTAGGATATCAACTTATATGCCCGCTAAGGTTTTAAAATGTAATTATGCCTCATAAGGGCATTTCGGTAAATATATACTGTTTAAAAGGAACTTGAATATAATTTATTTTTATAATATTATGTATTCTGGAAAAATAATTAAATTATAATATAATATCAGCAGGATATTAATTATATGTATAATTTATATTTTATGACCAAACTATGCACTAAAAAGGCATTTTGGTCATTTTACACATAATTTTATAAATTATTTGGGATTCTTAGTTCATATCATATACCTACTGTAAAAGTGTTTAGAATAAGTTTTGAAATCAGTAGGTAACAAGTCTTGGTTGATAAATATGGTTTAAAACCATACTATGCGCCGAAACGACGCTTATGTCGTAAAATGACGATTTGTGTGATGTTTAATGAAAACTGATGTTATGATCAGATTATCAAGTATTAGATATGCTATTTAATATAACATATCAGTAGATAAAAGATTTACATTGAAAATATGTGATTAAAACCATTATATAAGCCATAAGGGCCTTATCATCATTTATCGACATAATACAAAAGACTTGTTTATAAACTTAGTTTATAATCTGTTTTGACATCCCAAATAATCCTACTTATAATATTACATCAGTAGGAAACTTATTTCCAAGTTCATTATCATTTAAACCTCTTTTTATACAAAAAGGACATTTTAGTTAAAATGGCATAATTACGAAACTTGCGCATAAACTCAGATTCTGATTATGATCATGTAATATAATCTCAGAGGGTTATGCTACATTATATTACAATCACAATGCAACTTTAGATCAGTAGCTAACTAATCTAAATCAGGTCAGAATCGAAAGTCAAAACAGAAGTCAAACTTTGCGACTTTCGGTTGCGAATCGACCCTAGAACTGAAATTGACAAGCCGAACACGTTCTTACATGTTCTAATAACTATTACCAACTTGTTTAAGTATCAAAACAGGTCTCATAACTTATATAAGATTAAATTATAACATTTCCGAAAAATGGGCCGTTTGACTTTTTAATATAATAACTTTGACCCGTCAATTGGTCTAGCAAACGTGATCTTCAGGCGGTGCCCTTTATAGGGACTAACACCTACCTTATTATGATCACTTAGCCATGTTCATTATGAACAATGGCTAGACCATAATGGTCTTAACCGAAAGTCAAGGCGTTTTCTGTAAAACGCTTGACTTTTGGCTATAAAAGCCTATAAACGAAAATGCAAGAGGAAGGAACACTTACAAGAGGTTCCTAGAATACAATAGAACTAAGTTGGGTGCTCCTTTCAGTTGGGAACTTCCAGAGGAGGGAGATAGAGTTTTGAATGAGAAAGGTGCAAGTTCAAATGGTGAACCTTGGCACCTATTTATAGTTGGAGAGCTTGAAGAAGGTGATACCAGGTGTTAAGGGGTGTAAGAGGAAGCTTACAAGTGTCCTAAAACGTGGCATAGCAGTTTGGGAATCCATAGTTTCGAACACATTGGTTTTTGGCAACATGTGTGGAGGCCAAGAAAAAATTCTGCAGACACAGGCCTCTCGCGCCCCGCGAGAGGCATAGGCCTTGCCTCTCGCGCCCCATGGCCAGTTTTAAAGTTTGACACTTTTAACCCCTTAACTTATAAAACCCTCTAAAACCCTCTAAAACCTTCTAAAACACCTTTTTAGCATATTTAGCCCTCCGTAACCAATATTTGGCATATCAGGGAGTATGCCCGGACATTGTCAAGCTTTTGGTTCGTTAAAAGGTCACTCGGAGGTAGAAATACATATTTATGGATTTGATCTTTCTCGTCCAACAAATGGGACATATGAGAGTTAGGACTTTGCAAAGGATCACTCAGAGGCTCACTATAAGTATGTTGACTTCGATGTCACTCAGAGGCTGGGCATGTTGACACAACGGTCACTCAGAGGCCAAGTGTCACACCCCGACCCGCAGCGGAAAAGGTGATCGGGGCATGATTGGGTTATCATCAAAGCTCATGACATTTATTTTAACATTTCATATTCATTAATACAATTTAATGGAAATTTACAATAAATATTACAACATGTTCTAACTATCAATCTAAGCCTCTTTGATCTCTTCTAAGGCATTTCCTATGTTTTCCTTGCTTCAACCTGTTCACCTGTATCATGTGTGAAAATGTTTTTGGATCAACATAAAGTTGGCGAGTGAATCATATGGAAAACATTTGAACAAGTTTATTTAATTGATTATGAAATGAGTGCACAACCACATATGAGTAAAAATAGATGTAAACTTATTGAACAATCATTAGATATTAAATAAAGCACACATGAACAATAATGGAACATTTAGAGGCACGCGTTGCTCTACTCGTCTCTCACGAGGAACTGATGGGCCTAATGAATGAATTGCATAAACATGATAATATGAAAGACATAACTACAAACAATATAAACTCAATGATATACACATGAACAATAATGAATTGGTTTTGAGGCACGCGTTGTTCAACTCGTCTCCCACGAGGAACTGATGGGCTTAATGAATGAATTTCATATAATTTGACAAAATGAAATAAGTAATCACAACAATATAAACAATCTAAGTTTAGATCACGATATGGTATGGCACAAGTTTAAATAAACGAGTTAATTATTTTTATGACACATGACACACCCCAAAACGTATAATTAAAAGGGGGGAGTTGTAAGATTCACTCACAGTGGGTGCGTTCGGTTGATGATGTTGAATGCACGCGAAGTGGTTTTAACCACGAGTGAGATTAACCTAGATAAATCGCATTATGGTTCGGTAAGTAAACGGGTTTTATTAATCCATTTTAGTAGGATTGTTGGGTGTATTTTTGTGAGTTTAAGGCTATTTTCTAACCTTAAAAATGTTATTTTTAAGTATTTTTAATTGATTTTTAATTAAAATAAATAAATAAAAATAATAAAAAAATTGACTTTTTTGACCGTTGACTTTGACTTTGACTGTAACAGTGACTGTTGACCGGTTCGAATGCGAGTATAAGTGCGTTGGGTGAGGCTCAAACCCGAGACCTCCCGTACGCGTGAACGCAGCTCTACCAACTGAGCTACGTGTCTAACCCGTCATATATCTGTTTTTAATTATATTTATACATTAATTAGTTTAAACCGAAAATCATTTATTTTTAAAAACAATTTAATTGAATCGGACCGGTGCGCTCCACAGGTCTCGAACCCGGGACCTGTGGGTTGCGTAACACACAGTCCACCGCTGGACTGTGTGTTTAACATGTTAACTAATCTGATTTTTATTTTACTTAAATACAAATTAAGTATTTTCATTTCTGTCTTATTTTAAAAAGTTAGATAATTGTCCGAGTCGGTGCAGTAGACCGGACTCGAACTCGTGCGCTGTGATTAAACATACACACAGTCCACCACTGGACTGTGTGTCTAATTTGGTTATTATTCCGATTATTAATATACTTAACATATACCAGTGGCGACTCCGGTTCGGTTAACAAAAAAAGTATTTTTATTAAGGCAGCGTGTGTGGAACAAGATTCGAACTCGAGACGTTTGTATGTTTAATGTGCACACAGTCCACCGCTGGACTGTGTGTCTAACCCGAGTTATAACTTGATTTTAATTATACTTATATGTTACAGATACATCGTCTTCTTCGTCAGTTTTTAACCAGGAACGATGTCGATCTGGTTCGAAGTTTTAATCAGGTTTCTTTAGCGATTTTAGGTTAATTACAGATGAGATATAAGTAAAAAGAAAGGAAACTAGGCGTGAAGTATACCGACTGGCTTCCTCTGTTTTCCGGCAGAACTCCGGCGACAGCAACCACTTCCGGCGACGTGTGTCTTGCAGCAGCGAGTCTTCAGAAAGTTTGAAAAAGGTATGGGTGACTCCGGTATAAGCTTAGGGGGTTCAGTAAGGCTCAGAAATGAAGAACCCGGTTTTCCGGCGATTTGCAGGTGATTTCCGGCGAGTGAGTTTTCGCCGAGAAAGGGTGCGGTTTTGAGCGAAAAGGTGTGCAGAGGTTCGAGGGGGTATTTATAGGGCAAGTCGTCGATGGATTTGGTCCAATTTCCGACTGGATTCGTCGGTTTGAATTTCTCCGGCGGTTATAGATGGTGTCGCGGACTCAGACGTCGGTTATAACCGATATAGGTTTAAAGTTTACGTTATAACGGAAGGATTCGTTAAATTATTGGCGAGATCGCCGGGATTTCCGACGACTGCATTTGGGCGCCGGTTTTGAATTCAGAAAGTCATGATATGAATTTAATGATCTTAATAATTAACAAGGAACATCAGTGGCGCAGTGGTTTAGTGCGCGTGTGTTAAGTTGCTGAACTGGCTGACTCGGCGACTGACCAGGGTTCGAAACCCGGCAGGGACATTTTATTTTTATTTTGCGATTTTCAACAGTTTTTCAAAAACAACTTATATATTCCAATATAATAATTGATTATGTATCGTTTAAAATTATTTTGGGCATTCAATTCGCAACAAAATTTTTAACTGATTGTTCGGTTAATAAACGGAGCGGGTTTGGTAAATCCGTTTTTGACGGATGTTACACCAAGTTTTAGCATGTTAACACAACGGTCACTCAGACGCCAAGTTTTAGCAAGTTGACACCAATGGTCACTCAGAGGCTATGTTTTAAGCATGTTGACACTAATGGTAACTCAGAGGCTTGGTTTATGCATGTTGACATCAGAAGATCACTCAGAGACTTAGTTTGAGCATGTTGACGCTTTTTGTCGTTGTTAGTCTTTAATAGTGTCACACCCTGGATTTCCAACCCAAATCCATACACCGGTGGGTCCGGGTGGGGAGTATCGTGACGTTAGTTGATAATCATCATAGTCAATTAAACACGCACAACGGAAGTCTTGGAGTAAAATTACTATTACAACCCGAATGTTCGAAAATACAAAATAATATACAGTCTCGTAATAGAAGATTCACAGGCGGATCATAAATTGTATATGGAAAGAATATAAAACAGACTTTGGGCAGATTCAGGATTTGCAAGATCCTTTATCACTACCGAGCACTTCCAGCCTATTTCGTATTGTACCTGCAGTTTAGTCTTTTGAAAATACGCCAGCTTTCGCTGGTAAATAGACCCAACTGACTCATTTTGAAAACATTTCAAAATGTTTTAAGTGCGTATCAGCATAAAATCTTTTTATACCTTGGGTTAATTGACCGTCCAACCTGATTAACAGATTTACATGTTTGTCCATACATACGGGGCCCGGTACGGAGACCGAGACACAATTAACGTACACACCACTTTGGACTCACGAAGGAGTCAATTCCTCCCAAACTTGTGGGAATGCATAATTGAGCGTCCCTCGGGTGTATGCCTACACCCGCGCTAAGGTCGTGGCCATTTCTATTGTAATGAGCCAAGGATATCCAGAACACGGTAGTTAACCCCCGATGTTTAAGTTATCAAACCAAACTGATTAAAACAGTATATGTGGATTTACTATCCCCGAACCGGCGTTCGATTGATCCCATTTCCGACATAACGGTAATAATTTACCGTAACTCAAGCCAGTATAGGGGAAATAAGTCGAGAGTATTTACCTGAGCTACTCTTCTTTAATTTTAATAACTCAGCCGTACACAAAAGTACTAAGTGTAGATAGCATTTACCGGCAAGTATCTAGTCTGGATTATGGCATAAACTAACCAATTTAATACTAACGGTCTTATTTAAGTCATAGACTTAGACCGACTAGCGTGCTTGATCAAAACGTATGACGCTAGATTAAACGATGATTGGATAGAATGTAGTTTAATCCCAACAAATACCTTGACTTGTTTAATATGGGTAAGCTATTAACATTCTGGATTTTGAGATTAAAATGATAAGGCTAAACCCGTTTCGGTTGAATTCCGTAAACTAATTACGTATAATTAAAAATATGCTTATAAGCGATAATGGGTAACCGGATAAGTCATGGACAAGTTCTACATGCCATTATATTTTAAATAAATTAAAATATCAGTAGGATATCAACTTTTATGCCCGTTAAGGTTTTAAAACGAAATTATGCCTTATAAGGGCATTTCGGTAATTCTATACCGTATAGAAGGAACTTGAGTATAATTTAATTATAAGTTATAAGTATTCTGGAAAATACTTTATTTATGATATAATATCAGTAGGATATCATTCATATTTGTAATTTACCTTTTATGACCAAACTATGCACCAAAGGGGCATTTTGGTCATTTTACACATAGTTTATAAATTATTTGGGATTCTGAGTTTATAACATGTACTTACTGTAATTATGTTTAAAATAAGTTTTAAAATCATTAGGTATCAAGTCTTGGTCAATAATATGGTTTAAGACCATACTATACGCTGAAATGACGTTTATGTCGTAAAATGACGTCTTTATGCGATGTTTTATGGAAACTGAAATTAAGGTCAGATTAAGATGTTTTAAATATGTTATTTATTTTAACATATCAGTAGGTAAATGATTTACCTTCAAAAAATTTGATTAAAACCATTTTATAAGCAAAAAGGGCTAAAATCGTCATTTTTCGACATAGTTTAAGGACCTGTTTGAAAACTCAGTTTATAACTTGGTTTAACACCCCAAATAATCCTACTTATAATATTACATTAGTAGAAAAACTCATTTTCAAGTTCCTTACCATTTAAAATCTTGTTTTATGCAAAAAAGGACATTTTAGTCAAAATGACATAATTACGGAACTTGCGCATAAACTCAGATTCTGATTATGATCATGTAATATAACCTCAGAGGGCTATGCTACATTATATTATGATCATAATGCAACTTTAGATCAGTAGCTAACTAATCTAAATCGGGTCAGAATCGAAAGTCAAAGCAGAAGTCAAACTTTGCGACTTTCGGTTGCGAATCGACCATAGAACTGAAATTGACAAGCCTAAAATGTTCTAATAATTATTACTAACTTGTTTAAGTGTCAAAATAGGTTTCATAACTTATATAAGATTAAATTATATCATTTCCGAAAAATGGCCTGTTTGACTTTTTAATATAATAACTTTGACCCGTCAATTGGTCTAGCAAACATGATCTTCAGGAGGTGCCCTTTATAGGGACTAACACCTACCTTAGTACGATCACTTAGCCATGTTCATTACGAACAATGGCTGGACCATAATGGTCTTAACCGAAAGTCGATGCATTTTCCATAAAACGCTTGACTTTTGGCTATAAAAGCCAAAAAACGAAAATGCAAGAGGAATGAACACTTACAAGAGGTTCCTAGAATACAATAGAACTAAGTTGGATGCTCCTTTCAGTTGGGAACTTCCAGATGAGGGAGATAGAGTTGTGAATGAGAAAGGTGCAAGTTCAAATGGTGAACCTTGGTACCTATTTATAGTTGGAGAGCTTAAAGAAGGTGATGCCAGGTGTTAAGGGATGTAAGAGAAAGCTTACAAGTGTCCTAAAACGTGGCATAGCAGTTTGGGAATCCATAAGGTTTGTTAGGCAACCTGCTGGTTTCAAGAATGGCGTACCGTTGCGCGTTGCGTGCAAGGTTATCCTTGTGACCTATTTATCATTATGGGGGTATGGTGGCTTGCGTAGACGAGGAGTTTTTGAGACCATACCCCTCCAGATCATGTTTTCATCAAGGGCCGGGATCAATCAATTGTTGCAACACACAGATCACAGATTTATCGACGACACCAATAGCCAAGGCCGGCCCTGAGCAAGTGCCAGGTGGACGCCCGCTCAGGGCCAAAATTGTAAAAGGGCCCGAAACTTTTAAAAATGTTATATACTTTATTTATATAAATTATATATGCTACATGAAACAAGCCATGATAACAAAATCCATCCGTCTGAGTGGACTTTTTCAGAGATCATAATCTATTTGATTGACTGGTCGCGGATCGATACCTGTTGTGTGCGACTTTTGATTTACTTTTTCCCATTTGGATTTCATTTGCAAATTAAAGTTCATATAATAAAGTTCACCTCACACTTGCAAATTAAAGTTCATAATATAATAAAGTTCAGCTCATATTCTTTCTTATATCTATCACCTTTTCTATTTAATCAAAATTCAATATAATAAAATCATTCAATGTTTTGAATTAAAAAAAAATAAAAAACAAAAAAACCGAGCACATGTTAATAGCTTTCAGGCAATATTACGATTTCATTTTGTATGTGTTTTTTTGTTGCTATATCGATAGTGGTACTGTATAAGTACCTTATCAATCCCTTACTAAATCGAGCTTATAGCTGACCAAGTTTCCATTGTGTCTCGATCGCAATGCATGGGATAACTTATTTTAAAACATTTAAACCATGTTTTAATTAAACTCATTTACCAGCTATCCAATTATACATTAGTCTATTTAATACAATATTAAACCAAATCAAAGGGTGCGCCAATACATTACGCAAATAGAAGTTGGAACTTTTGGGGCCCGGTTCTAATACTTGCTCAGGGCCAAAAACATTTTTAGAATTCTCTGAGGCGGCCCTACCAATAGCGGTGACATCATGCAATTAGGACGACATGATTACATGTCGCCGTTATCGCACGGCGTCATGGCTATTGGTGTCACCGGTAATACGTAGCTTTCTTATAGCGTAGGGACGCAAATTACAGTTTACTCATTTATTTATAAATGCTAGTATTTGTGTAAGAGATACTTTTTATTAACTTATTTGATTTATTTTATGAAAGAAAGTGTTATAACTCATGCACGCTCACGCGCACACACATAGAAATCGAGTGATTGTATATAACATTTTAACGTGCAAAATATACAAAGCCATTGAATGCGAGCGTATATAGATCTACACCATAATTATGCACAAATTATGCAATTTATATAAATAGTCAGGCAACGTATATGAATACTTACATAACATATGTAAATCATAGCTTACAATTGAGATAAATTCCTTATTTTTTAACCTTTTCTGCCATTTATAACTTCATATTATTTACGATTCGCCATCACTTCAATCTTAACTGATGAAAAAGTAAAAATCAAATGTCTAGATCATTTCTACACTTTTGTAAGGATAAAATCATTTGTAACTAATCCTCTATATATACACATATGGATGACGCTATGCTTATTTTACAAGTTACATTAATAAGCGAACAAAATGAGTACTTTACTTTATTAAATATGCATTTTTCATTTATCTTCCATAACTAAATATACATTTACATAGAATTTCAAAATTTGCATGTGTAGGGGTCCTGCATGCAAACATACCATATATGTACTAATCTTTAGTCTCTTATTTCTCTTTATCTTTAATTAGTTAAGGTTAATAACCAAGTTAGGCCTAAAATTTAAAAAGTTAATTAACTCAACTAAAAAGCTTAATTAGCATGTTAAGTGTCATCTTAGGCTTCCCCTATAAAACCATCACCATCTTCATTATCTTTCTTCCATTCTTCTCTCTCTACCTTTCTCTCCCATACTATCCCTCTTTCTACATTTTTGCAGAAAATAAAACAATAAAAGTTAACGTGTAAATGAAGAAAAGCCCGAGCAACTCTTCGCAGGATGTGGAGGTCCGAAAAGGGCCATGGACAATGGAAGAAGACTTGATTCTCATAAATTACATCTCAAATCATGGTGAAGGTGTTTGGAACACTCTTGCTAGATCTGCAGGTAATTATAACTTTTTATTGGTTTTTTTATATTCTTTTTATGTTTTAGTAAACCCTAATATGGGTTTTAAATACATATGTTATATTAATTAGGTTTGAAAAGAACCGGAAAAAGTTGCCGGCTTAGGTGGTTGAACTATCTCCGGCCGGATGTAAGGAGAGGCAATATTACACCGGAAGAACAACTCTTGATCATGGAGCTTCATGCCAAATGGGGAAACAGGTTTCTTAAATTCGTCTATTTACTATTCGATTTAATCTTTTTTGGTTCTGAAATGAGCGCCTCTTGTATGTATATAATACTATATGTGCATACATGTATGTACATATATGCATGAACTCATTCAAGTCTTTTATTTTCATTAATTATCAAAAAAAGTCATTTAACACAAGGTGCATGGTGTCTGGTTTTGAAAATAATGATTAGTAATTACTAACTCATCATACTTTGAAACTAAAATTAAGATTGGTTAACTAAACTAATAAATGGACTTAGGAAATATTTAAGTTAGATAACAATTAAAGGGGATAATAAGCTTGAAGTATCGATATCACTTGTTCGTGGGTCCAAAAGTTACGAACCAAGAAAGATCAAATCAACAAGTAAAAGAGTTTTTGTTTCTAAAAGTGACCCTTTTCAATCGATCATGTGTTGAAGTTTGATTTCATTGAGTCGCAAAAGAGGGTTCCCACATTAAGTGTTTTTTCGAAATTGATAGATTCCATGTTGTCTTTGGCTCATCAAGACAATGTGGTGGTCCTTTATGTTTAGGGCTCATAATGGTGCATTTGATTTTAGTCATATTGAAAAAGATACATCATTGTTTTGTAAGGAAAGTTACTCCGGTCATATAGCTAGTCTACGAACACATTTAAATAATTCAAGAAAATTTACTAACTATGGATTTGGTCTGTAGCTAATTATTTCTTCCCTAATCGTAGAATCTTCTGATGTTTCAAAAAAAGAAAAAAAAAAGCAAACACGTGTTTTAAGAAGTTTGATTTTTAGAAGTTTCATTTTATTTGAAATATTGATCTAACTGAAGTTCTTATTTTCATTTGATACCAAGAATGTTAAGTTAAAATACAACTAAAACTTAAGATATACTTTCTGATTTTGAAGGTTTATAGTTTACAAATCTTAAAAATAAATAAAAGCGATTTCTTCACAAGTTCGTGTTTCTTTTTTCTTGAAAACATTTGTAGTATACACTTTTTTTGTAACAAGATGTTTAATCTCCTTTACTTACCGAAATAGCATGTAGAAAATTTTCTTCTTTAATCAACGACAAGTCGAATATCGGATTCCAAACTCGAGCCAATGCTTTTAAAAAGATCCATACTTTGAAAGCTTATTCCTTTTAAATTTAAAGGGTTTTGCTACATTTATGAATGAAATTTAAGTTGATTGAGTCTCCTTTATATATGCATTGCTTGAAGAAAAAGTGATCTCGTGAGTTTGGAACATGGTACACATGATCACTTTTAATATGCATCGTGGAGCATGTTGTGTTGTTTGGTCCTGAATGAATTTTACATGATCTCTTGTGGGCCATAATACCTAGTAAATAAACTGTTCTAACCCTACAAAGATCATTTGAAATTGAAAGTTTCAAATCAACTATATAACTTCAGAAATTCGGATTATTTTGTAGATGGTCAAAAATAGCAAAACATCTTCCGGGAAGAACAGATAATGAAATAAAGAATTACTGGAGGACAAGGATTCAAAAGCATATCAAACAAGCAGGATCCGTTAGTGGCCAAAAATCTTCCGAGCATACCGATCAAGCCACCTCGAGCTCAACCCAAACATTCAATGCCATAAATCCAATGCAAGCTTACTCTCCACCCTACGACAATTTTCAGAATTTTTCAGGTCCATTTCCAACCGAAACAAATGAGAACATGTGGAGTATGGAGGATTTATGGTCGATGCAGTTATTAAATAGCGACTAGGTCATTTTACATAATACATGCATGAGTCATATAGATCTATATAGATTGAATATATAACACTACAAAAAGAACAACTTTCAGCGACGGTTGTATTCATTAGAAACGTTAAAACCCTTGTTTGACTTGCGCCTTTGTTTATATGTTAGTCAAGCAAGAACCCTACTCATCAGTCATATTTACGTCTTCTTTATCGACTCGTGTATAATCATTATATCATACTGAAATCCTCACATTTTCTTACACAATAAAACCAGTGGATTGATATACATGTGTCCAATATCATGAAGTTATTTTTATTTTAACGTTTGCTTTCTATTCATAGTATTTCACGATAGAATAAGAACATCTGCAATGTTGCTATAAACAAAATTCTCATAGCGTTGTATCACGTCACATCGTAGTCTTTAGTACTCTTTGTAGATATATCTCTTTTAATATTGTCCATACAATTACTCATACATTTTATATAAAGTTGTATTAGCAATGAGAATACGAGCTATTAGGAATGTGGTGCCCACCAAGACTTGTCCATAACCGTAAGGACAAACCCTCTCATAGAAATCTTAAACTTTACAAACAATCACATCTTTTTTCACAATATATATATATGTGAGGGGTGCCATAAGAAAAGACGCTTGTTCTTAATCAAATATATAAGAAAAATACAAAATGTAACCCTTACCAAAAATATCATCATATGATTTCACCTATCCATTTGATTTGATTGGTGGAAAGTACAAAATCTCTTGAAAATTACATAATCATAAAATAAACCGTTTTTATAATTAAGTTTACTTATCTAAACTCAAATGTAATTGCTTTTTTGGTTAACGAGTCATTACTTTAATTCGGTATTAAAATAGGATTGTTGGTTGAGACCTAGATTAATCATATTGATACATTATTTTCTTCTTTAATTATGGCAACATTTATTAAGGCTAATTTCGGGTTGGCATCTAGTTTAGAAAAACGACAAATTAAAAACATCTACCAAACCAAACCACTAGAAAAATGACACGTGGAAAGATTGGAACATCTTAGATTTGTATTTTGGGAAAGTTTCAATCTTTGCTTTCTAATTTTATCAAAACTAATGCACGAGTTCGTGAGTGTTGAAGGGGATGTAAGCCTAACTTTTTCTAACCATTTAGGGAAAGTCTTCACATGCATTGATGCTATTTTCTCTTAATTAAAAAGTGAAGTTAAACTTTAATCAATGTTAAGGTAATTTTTTCATATACAATAAAGAATTCAGCCAACATATATTATGTGATTTCATTGTTGATAGAAAATTTTAATAATTATAATTATTGATTGGTGGACTTAGAAAGTTGTGGAGTCTTATGGTTGCAGGGTGACTAGAGCCATGGTTGATCCAATTGTCGCCATGGTTGGCCTGGTCTGCATTATTCTTAGATTTACGAGTATTATTGCTTTGTGAAGTTATTTGAAAAATGGAAAGTTCGTTGTGGGGTGTTACCAACACTCAAAAGGATTCAAAGCAACTCTCAATAAGATACACACCTTATTATTACTTCATTGGTTTATAACACGTGTTTTAAATGACAGAATCACTTTGATAACCGTAAAGGTAAAATTTCTTAACGTTTAAGATACGAGGAATCACATATTGTTTCTGTCACAAAACCGGTCGATCAACAAGGAAAGGAGTCAACGGTTCGTTTAAATATGATCCGTACATTTATACCCTAGCTAAATCTAATGTTTTAATACTTTAAAATGTGTAAAATAAATTTAATAATAAAAAAAAATATTATGATTACAAAATTGATTGTTTTGAATAGATTCACAGAGAGCTTATATTATTTTTACAACTCTTGACATGAGGATAAAGTGTTTTCTTTATCGTTTTATAAAAAAAAATTAATTGTGTGAATTGATACATGAGTGACCCGTAAAACTTTTAGAGTTGATACATGGTTGCTCCTTGTGGTTTGGAGGATGTAACAAAGTTGGACACTAAGAATTTAAAGTAACAATATGAAGTATTAATTTTTGATTTTGTAACATCCTATAGTATTAAGGCTAACTCCAGTTAAAAACTGACTGAGTACTAGTAGTTTGGTTTACAAAATGTTTTTCGAAGTGGAAATTAAATTGTAAAGATCGAATTCCCTTCTCAATAGATGTGGTGTTTGGTTATAGATTTGATAAAACGGGATTGGAATTCTAGACAACTAAATAAATAAATTACCCTAATCATAACCTTTCCCCTTTCCAAAGTAGTTTATCCCTCCCAACTGGCCAGCCCATAACGTGCCTCTACGGAATCGGTGGTTTCCTGGTCCTTGTATGATCATCTGGTCTTTTGAATGCTCGATGTCCATCTAGTTTCCAAATAGGATAATATATTGGTTTAGTATAATATGTCTTTGTCGAAGATGTCTTCTAGTTTCCCAAGTCAAATTTTGGTTTAGGTCCACATGGTATACCAAGTCGTATCGTATGAATTCCATCCGAGAAGAGGTGGTGTGAGGGTTCTGTAACACCCAAACTTTATTGAAGCAAAATGAGTTTAATGAAGGCAACGAAAACAGGTCAAAATTTAAAATTTTGAACATTACTTACATATTTCCCAAAAAGAACCAAGTTAACTGTCACACTCAGACCCGCAGCGGAATAAGAGTCGGGGCATAATTGGGTTATCACCAAAGCTCATGATATTACTATTATGTTTCACATTTATTTAAATCAAAATTACATTCTCAAATATCCAAACATGTCCATACAAATACAAAGAAAATAACCAACTAAACAATTCCAAGCTCTAAACCATTTTATTCTTCTAGGCTAATCCTATATGTTTCTGGCTGCAGCTGGTTCACCTGTATCATGTGTAAAAATGGGGGGTTTTGGGTCAACATAAGTTGGCGAGTGAACCTTGTTAGATAAACATTTATAATTGATTTTCTTGTTATTTTATCAAGGAAAAATTGTGCATAATCATAAGTGAGCAAATGATAAATAATCAATCAGCAACAATGTTAACCACAAATTATAACATACAATAACATACCAACAGCATACCATAACATATCAACTTGCATAAATATATAACATGAATGAAACTGTGCGACCAAGGCTCAATCAAACGGAGCCGATCGTATTGCATGTACTGAAAATGATAAATGTCTGTGCGATCAAGGCTCAATCAAACGGAGCCGATCGTATGTTGGCACGCCAGGTTCACGCTCATAATGTAATGGGGAACATGCTCAACGCTCATAATGTAATGGGGAGCGGCGGCCTATGAAATTGCATGTACTGAAAGTAATGAATTGAATCTAACAATAACCACACAAGCCATTGAATCAAACTGAATACACATTTGTCCATGATATGATGTATGCACAATAATTTAAGTATAATAAGTAGCAAGACACATGATACACCCCAAAAACGTGATTAAAACGGGGAATTTGTAAAGATTCACTCACATTGGGTGCGTTTGATTGGAGATAGTGAGATGCGCACGAATTGGAAGAGCGGAACAACGATAATTAACTAACCTAAATAATAACGGAAAAATATAGTAAATGAGTGGATTTTATTAAGGATTTTAATAAAATTTTTAGATATATTTTTACGAGTTTAAGGCTATTTCCTATCTTTAAAAACATTATTTTTAAGTATTTTTAATTGATTTTTAAATTAAATTAAATAATTAAAAAATAAAAGTATGTTGACTTTTTGGGTTGACCGTTGACTTTTTGACTTTGACTGTTTAACCGGTTTATTGTGTAATTGAAATGCGCTGGGTGAGGCTCGAACCCGAGACCTCCCGTACGTGTGCACGCAGCTCTACCAACTGAGCTACGTGTCTAACCCGAAATAATTCTGTTTTTAATTATACTTATATATTAACTCAATTTATCCAAAATTCTTTTATTTTCAAAAACATTTTAATTCATCGAACCGGTGCCACTAACAGGTCTCGAACCCGGGACCTGTGCTTTAACGTTACACACAGTCCACCGCTGGACTGTGTGTCTAACTTGGTTAATATACCAATTTTTATTATACTTAACAACTAACGTGAATTAACCCGGTTCAGTTAGAAAAATAAAACGTTTTTATTACATATAGGGTGCGTGTATCAGGGATCGAACTCGCGGCGTGTGCGTATAATTTGCACACAGTCCACCGCTGGACTGTGTGTCTAACCCGTTTAAAATACCAATTTTAATTAACCTTATATTGTTAGCGCAGTTCATCTTCCTCGCTAGTTTTTACAGACAGCGGATTACACCGTTATATCTTGTTTAATTCGATTGATAAACATTGTACAAACTAATATGAAATGGCAGAGACGATAATTAGAAGTAAACATACCGGTGAACGATTTATTTCAGAATTCCGGCAAAGCGTCGGTCTCTGTTTTTATGAACTTCAACTGAGCAAGCCAATTAACCGTTTTGATTAGCTAATCGTGGAATTGAAGTGATAAACAAACGTTAACAGAGTGTTTGAATGTCCTTACCGATTCACAGATGAAAATAAAGATTTTCAGAAATTTTCCGGCGAACTGGAATTATCCGATAGCAGCGTCTGAATTCGATTTCAATTGATAGGTCCGAGTTAGAAACAACTTAACAATTGATAGACTACGACGGTATTGAAAGACTTACCGTTTTGATGAAGAATACGGTTTTCCGGCGAACTTGCAGAATTTTCCGGCGAGTAAAATAAACTTTTCTGATGAACTGAAAGTATGACGAAAGTGAAATGGCAGGTTTGTGGAATGTTTCTGAGTCGCGAGAAGATCTTTGATTGCTGTAATTCAGATTATGGGATATTTTCGGTTATAAAACCCATCATCATCATCAGAATTTAAGTCAATTCAAGTCTGAATTGATTAGAATCGTCGGTGCATCGGTTATAAACCTGAATTCGCGATTATTCAAACGTTTTAGACGGTTGAATAGCCGATTTCGGTTTTCAGTTGGCGCAACCGGTTAATCTATGTTTGTTTATAAGATTTATTTGTTTCCTAGAGTTGACAGAAAACAAACAAGTGGCGGAGTGGTTATGCGTGTGAGTGTTAAGTCTTTGGAGTTTACAACCTGGCTGTCCCGGGTTCGAGTCCTGGCAGCCCCATTTTATTTTTTTGTTACTTTATTTATACTTTTTATCAATTATAACTTTTATGGTTTAATTTGTTTATTAATTATGTATCATTAAAAATTAAAATAAACATAAATAGGCAACGACAAATTTATAACTTGATATTCGATTACAAACGGAGCGGGTTTGGTAAAACCCGTTTTCGACAAATGTTACAGTATCCCCTACTTTTAGGAATTTCGTCCCGAAATTTAAGTAGTAGAAGTAGTAGGAAAAAGATGCGTGTATTTTTCACGCATTGAGTCTTCACGTTCCCAAGTAAACTCAGGTCCCCGTTTCGACTCCCAGCGTACCCTAACAATTGGAATGCGACTTCGTCGCAGACGTTTTTCTCCAAAGTCCATGATCTCTACTGGTCTTTCAATAAATTGCATAGATTCATCAATCTGAATATCTTCCAGAGGAATGTGGAGGTTTTCATCAGCGAGGCACTTCTTCAAGTTTGATACGTGGAATGTGGGATGAATCCTGTTGAGTTCTTCTGGTAGATCAAGCTTGTATGCTACAGGTCCTACTCTTTCGAGTATCTTGAAAGGTCCTACGTAGCGTGGTGCTAGCTTGCCTTTTTGACCAAAACGAACTACTCCCTTCCACGGTGATACTTTTAGAAGTACATGATCACCAATGTTAAACTCTAAAGGCTTCCGTCGTTTATCTGCATAACTCTTTTGACGACTTTGGGCCGCTAGAAGATTGTTTCGAATTTGATGGATCTTGTCTGTGGTTTCTTGAATCAATTCCGGACCAGTGATTTGAGCTTCCCCAATTTCGTGCCAACATACTGGTGATCGGCACTTACGACCATATAAGGCTTCAAACGGTGCCATGCCGATGCTTGAATGATAGTTGTTGTTGTACGAAAATTCGACTAATGGTATATGAGCGTCCCAATTTCCCTTGAAGTCTATGACACATGCTCGAAGCATATCTTCAAGAGTCTGAATGGTGCGTTCAGATTGACCATCAGTTTGAGGATGATAGGCGGTACTGAGATCTAATCGCGTACCCAAAGCGACTTGTACTGCTTGCCAGGTTCGTGAAGTGAAACGACCATCACGATCCGAAATAATGCTTAACGGTACACCATGTCGGCTTACGATTTCGCTGATATAAATACGAGCTAGCTTTTCGTTCTTGAAATCTTCGCGGATAGGAATAAAGTGAGCTGATTTTGTAAGTCGGTCAATTATTACCCATATAGTGTCATACCCACCAGAAGTGCGAGGTAACCTGGTAATGAAGTCCATGGTTATATTTTTCCACTTCCATACAGGTATTTCAGGTTGGACCAGAAGTCCTGAGGGTCTTTGGTGTTCAGCTTTCACCTTGGAACATGTAAGGCACTTAGAAACAAAAACAGCAATATCCTTTTTCATTCCAGGCCACCAATAGGTGTATCGTAGGTCTTGATACATCTTATCCGCTCCTGGGTGTATAGAGTATCGTGTTTTGTGAGCCTCATTCATAAGAATTTCACGAAGATTGTTGTGGTTAGGAATCCATATACGATCTAGATAGTGCAGAATACCGTCAGACTTAGTTTCAATCCTAAGTTCAGCTCCACAGGTCATCTCCTTTCGTACATCATCTTCCGTTACTGAAACATGTTGGGCTTCTCGAATTTGATCTTTAATGTCAGTTATGATTTGCGAACATAGAAGACGAATGGAGTTCGCATAACCCTTTCGACTAAGTGCATCAGCCACCACATTTGCTTTGCCAGGGTGGTACCGAATTTCACAGTCGTAGTCATTTAGAAGTTCGACCCATCTTCGTTGCCTCATGTTTAACTCCTTTTGATTGAAGATATGTTGAAGACTTTTGTGGTCAGTGTATATTTCAAACTTAGTACCGTAGAGATAATGTCTCCATATCTTAAGAGCGAACACAACGGCTCCAAGTTCTAGGTCATGGGTGGTGTAGTTCTTCTCATGAGTCTTGAGTTGTCTCGAAGCATAAGCTATAACCTTTCCTCTTTGCATTAGGACACAACCTAATCCTTGCCCCGACGCGTCGCAATAAATCACGAAGTCATCACAACCTTCAGGAAGAGTGAGGATTGGTGCATCACAGAGTTTTTGTTTAAGGGTTTGGAAGGCTTCTTCTTGCTTGGGTCCCCATATGAAAGGTTTTCCCTTATGAGTTAAATCCGTGAGCGGTACAGCAATGCGAGAGAAGTTTGAAATGAAACGACGATAATAACCAGCCAAACCAAGAAAAGATCTTACTTCAGTTGGTGTACGTGGCGCTTGCCATTCTTGTACCGCTTTGATCTTTGAGGGGTCGACATGTATTCCCTTGTCATTGACTACATGTCCGAGGAATTGCACCTCTTTTAACCAGAATTCGCATTTGGAGAATTTGGCGTAAAGCTTTTCATTCTCTAGAAGTGTAAGGATGATTCGAAGATGACGCTCATGATCAGTTTTAGATTTTGAATAAATGAGGATGTCGTCGATGAAGACTATAACAAAACGATCGAGATACGGTTTGAAGACTCTGTTCATTAAATCCATGAGGACAGCTGGTGCGTTGGTTAAACCAAATGGCATGACCATGAATTCATAATGACCATAACGAGTTCGGAAAGCAGTCTTTGGGACGTCTTCTTCATGTACTCTAAGTTGATGATAACCAGATCGAAGGTCGATTTTTGAAAAGCAGCTGGCACCTTGAAGTTGGTCAAGAAGATCATCAATGCGAGGTAATGGATAGCGATTCTTGATTGTTAACTTGTTGAGTTCTCTGTAGTCGATGCACATGCGAAACGATCCATCTTTCTTTTTCACAAAAAGGACAGGTGCACCCCAAGGCGAGGAGCTAGGACGTATGAATCCCTTGTCAGTCAACTCTTGCAATTGACTGGCTAGCTCTTGCATTTCAGAGGGGGCTAACCTATAAGGAGACTTTGCGACTGGTGTAGCACCAGGTATAAGATCAATACGGAATTCGACTTCTCTAACTGGAGGAAGTCCTGAAATGTCGTCAGGAAAAACTTGCGGGAAATCTTTTACTACTGGAATGTCTTCAAGTTTCTTCTCCATGGTTCCCTTTTTGATGATATGAGCTAAAAACGCGACATAATTCTTGCGAAGATATTTTTGAGCTTGAAGACAAGACATTAAGCTGAGCCCTTTCGACGAGGTTTCTCCAAAGATTCGAAGAGTCTGGCCATTTGAAAGAGGAATACGTATAAACTTTTCGCGACATACAACTTCTGCCTGATGTTGACTGAGCCAGTCCATACCAACTATGATATCAAAACTTCCCAGCTTCATAGGAATAAGGTCAACCGAAAAGTCGTGGTCGTTTAAGGTGAGCGTACAGTTGCGTATAATAGAGTTTAATGAGACCGGTTTCCCGTCTGCAACTTCTATTGTTATGGATTCCATGAGCTGAACACGATTTTGGTTTAAGATAGGTTCAAACTCTAAGGACACAAAACTTTTATCCGCGCCAGTATCAAACAACATGGATGCATATCTACCATTTATAAGAAACGTACCGTTAACCACATTGCCGTCAGCTCTAGCCTGAATAGCGTTGATATTGAAAGCTCTTCCTCTTGCAGGTGGAGGAGCTTGGTTCGCTTGATTCACCGGGTTGGCTTGGGCCTGAGCATGAATAATGTTTACCAACCTTGGACACGTGTTTCTGAAATGGCTTGGGTCTCCGCAATTGTAGCAAGCCCGCATAGGTTGAACCATAGGATAATTGGGTTGGTATTATGTTTGGGCTAAATGTTGGGTGGGTGGTAATAGTAGGGGTTGTTGGGCTTGACCCATTATTTGTTGGTGGGTTTGGGTTGAAGGCTGGTGGCGGTTCGTTCGCTGAGGCATGCGGCAGGTTTGAACAGTATGACCTGCGCGACCACAGCCGGTGCAATGTTGGCAAGGATAATCAGGAGAATGGTGATATTGGCAACGGTTGCATTTTGGTAACGGGCCAGAGTATGGTCTTTTGTATGGTGCAGGTGAAGGGGCAACTTGGGTAATGGGTGCAGCAGGAATAGGGGAGTTGGTTTGTGTAACAGCGAAGTTTCTGGTGTTGCGCTTCCTCTTGTTAGTAAACTTAGAGGAGGAGATGGAATGGTTTGAAGTTTGACCCTCAACAGGGGCTTTCTTTTTCTCTTCTTTAAACTTACCGTTGCGAATTCGATTCTCGGTAAGTTCAGTCGCTAGCTCCATAGCAGCTTCAAGTGTTGCTGGTGAAGTGCTGAGAACGGAATCTTGAATTTTCGAGGGAAGTCCTCGAATATAATGCTCGATCAAACGATAAGTTGGGGTAAACAAATTTGGAACCATTTGGTTCAACTCTAAGAACCTCTTGTTGTAGGAAGTATGATCTCCCTCCTTCTGCTTCAAAGAATGAAATTCGTCCTCCAACTTTTTAATTTCACTCCTAGGACAGAAAAGCCTAGTCATGATTTCCCTTAACTCCTCCCATGTTAAGGCCATTGCATCATCAATTCCCCTCTTCCCCTTTTCAGTATTCCACCAGGTGAGAGCTACCCCAAATAGTCTCCCAGTGGCGTATCGAACCTTACGATCCTCAGGACAATCGCAGTTGAGGAAGGTGTTTTCCATTTCCTCAAACCAATGGAGGAGAGCAGTGACACCTTCGGTCCCTTCAAATTTAGGAGGATCGCAAGACTTAAAATGTTTGTATGAGCACTTGCTGGTAGGAGGGTTGCCGATGTTCTGATCATGTTGTTGGGGAGGGTTAGTAGGATTTGTAGCGAGGGCTTGTTGTACTTGAACCACAATGTCAGGAAGCACCGTGGCCATTTGTTTCGCGATTTGTGCGGCCAAGCGTTCGTGAGATCTTCCTGATCTTTTACCCCCTCGTTGTTGTCTAGCCGACATCTACAGGAACATACATAAGAAGATTGTGAGTTTATGGAGTCTTTTAGGTGTCATGTGTCTTTAAGAAAATGAAAATAACATAAATATCAATAATACAACTACATCCATAGGATGTCTTGGGTTTGCTCATGTTGGGCCTCAAATGTCCCCCATACCTTCACCTGTACAGTCATGTGGGCCCCCATGGCTATTGGCTTGGTAGGATTCACATTAGTATTGGCGATTTAACACTTGCATCACCCGAATGCAAACCACAAAATATGTTTACGAGATGTATGGTCGGAATGTGTCCAGCTGTAGACACAATGACAACTCAAAGTGGGGTTAGCTCACACAACGTTTGGTATAGCATGCTTTGGCCTAATAGGTACTTCGTACTCTCATCGTTAGTCCCCAGGTAGGCAAACTGGTCCTTTATTTTGGATTTATACGATGCCAACCTAGACAGGACGTTCCGACTACCGGTACTGGTACCCTTCCAGTTACTACATGCCCGTCATGAGAACTCACTTTGATGAGATTTGAAAATAAAAAAATCGTTGTAAAAGCAATCATGAAAATGATGTGATGTGTGCTTTCATGGATATGATATGTTATGAGAAGATGATTCATGATAGGCATTATATGATAATATATACTTATAAACATGCTTGCATAACATTAAATGTAACATTTAACATAAAACATATAAGCATCATGAAATTTGGCATGTAACACACAAAAATCTTAAAAATTTCTAAACAACTATAGTATAGGCTCTAAGGGTCTAATAACATATCCTATATCCCTATAGTCATGGCTCTGACACCAATCTGTCACACCCCGACCCGCAGCGGAATAAGAGTCGGGGCATAATTGGGTTATCACCAAAGCTCATGATATTACTATTATGTTTCACATTTATTTAAATCAAAATTACATTCTCAAATATCCAAACATGTCCATACAAATACAAAGAAAATAACCAACTAAACAATTCCAAGCTCTAAACCATTTTATTCTTCTAGGCCAATCCTATGTGTTTCTGGCTGCAGCTGGTTCACCTGTATCATGTGTAAAAATGGGGGTTTTTGGGTCAACATAAGTTGGCGAGTGAACCTTGTTAGATAAACATTTATAATTGATTTTCTTGTTATTTTATCAAGGAAAAATTGTGCATAATCATAAGTGAGCAAATGATAAATAATCAATCAGCAACAATGTTAACCACAAATTATAACATACAATAACATACCAACAGCATACCATAACATATCAACTTGCATAAATATATAACATGAATGAAACTGTGCGATCAAGGCTCAATCAAACGGAGCCGATCGTAATTGCATGTACTGAAAATGATAAATGTCTGTGCGATCAAGGCTCAATCAAACGGAGCCGATCGTATGTTGGCACGCCAGGTTCACGCTCATAATGTAATGGGGAACATGCTCAACGCTCATAATGTAATGGGGAGCGGCGGCCTATGAAATTGCATGTACTGAAAGTAATGAATTGAATCTAACAATAACCACACAAGCCATTGAATCAAACTGAATACACATTTGTCCATGATATGATGTATGCACAATAATTTAAGTATAATAAGTAGCAAGACACATGATACACCCAAAAAACGTGATTAAAACGGGGAATTTGTAAAGATTCACTCACATTGGGTGCGTTTGATTGGAGATAGTGAGATGCGCACGAATTGGAAGAGCGGAACAACGATAATTAACTAACCTAAATAATAACGGAAAAATATAGTAAATGAGTGGATTTTATTAAGGATTTTAATAAAATTTTTAGATATATTTTTACGAGTTTAAGGCTATTTCCTATCTTTAAAAACATTATTTTTAAGTATTTTTAATTGATTTTTAAATTAAATTAAATAATTAAAAAATAAAAGTATGTTGACTTTTTGGGTTGACCGTTGACTTTTTGACTTTGACTGTTTAACCGGTTTATTGTGTAATTGAAATGCGCTGGGTGAGGCTCGAACCCGAGACCTCCCGTACGTGTGCACGCAGCTCTACCAACTGAGCTACGTGTCTAACCCGAAATAATTCTGTTTTTAATTATACTTATATATTAACTCAATTTATCCAAAATTCTTTTATTTTCAAAAACATTTTAATTCATCGAACCGGTGCCACTAACAGGTCTCGAACCCGGGACCTGTGCTTTAACGTTACACACAGTCCACCGCTGGACTGTGTGTCTAACTTGGTTAATATACCAATTTTTATTATACTTAACAACTAACGTGAATTAACCCGGTTCAGTTAGAAAAATAAAACGTTTTTATTACATATAGGGTGCGTGTATCAGGGATCGAACTCGCGGCGTGTGCGTATAATTTGCACATAGTCCACCGCTGGACTGTGTGTCTAACCCGTTTAAAATACCAATTTTAATTAACCTTATATTGTTAGCGCAGTTCATCTTCCTCGCTAGTTTTTACAGACAGCGGATTACACCGTTATATCTTGTTTAATTCGATTGATAAACATTGTACAAACTAATATGAAATGGCAGAGACGATAATTAGAAGTAAACATACCGGTGAACGATTTATTTCAGAATTCCGGCAAAGCGTCGGTCTCTGTTTTTATGAACTTCAACTGAGCAAGCCAATTAACCGTTTTGATTAGCTAATCGTGGAATTGAAGTGATAAACAAACGTTAACAGAGTGTTTGAATGTCCTTACCGATTCACAGATGAAAATAAAGATTTTCAGAAATTTTCCGGCGAACTGGAATTATCCGATAGCAGCGTCTGAATTCGATTTCAATTGATAGGTCCGAGTTAGAAACAACTTAACAATTGATAGACTACGACGGTATTGAAAGACTTACCGTTTTGATGAAGAATACGGTTTTCCGGCGAACTTGCAGAATTTTCCGGCGAGTAAAATAAACTTTTCTGATGAACTGAAAGTATGACGAAAGTGAAATGGCAGGTTTGTGGAATGTTTCTGAGTCGCGAGAAGATCTTTGATTGCTGTAATTCAGATTATGGGATATTTTCGGTTATAAAACCCATCATCATCATCAGAATTTAAGTCAATTCAAGTCTGAATTGATTAGAATCGTCGGTGCATCGGTTATAAACCTGAATTCGCGATTATTCAAACGTTTTAGACGGTTGAATAGCCGATTTCGGTTTTCAGTTGGCGCAACCGGTTAATCTATGTTTGTTTATAAGATTTATTTGTTTCCTAGAGTTGACAGAAAACAAACAAGTGGCGGAGTGGTTATGCGTGTGAGTGTTAAGTCTTTGGAGTTTACAACCTGGCTGTCCCGGGTTCGAGTCCCGGCAGCCCCATTTTATTTTTTTGTTACTTTATTTATACTTTTTATCAATTATAACTTTTATGGTTTAATTTGTTTATTAATTATGTATCATTAAAAATTAAAATAAACATAAATAGGCAACGACAAATTTATAACTTGATATTCGATTACAAACGGAGCGGGTTTGGTAAAACCCGTTTTCGACAAATGTTACATTAACATCCCAAGTTTAACACTACGTACTTGTTCTAAGCAAACCTTCATCACTAACGTACAAAAAAGGGTTTTTAAAGTGAAATATTTACACACTAAACAAGACCGTGAAAGTTTTCTACAAAAGTATGTGAGCCGTTTAGTTAAGTATCATCTCAGAAGCGCTTGTGATGATGCGTTTGTTCCAAGCTCGCCGTCAACCTAAGAAGAGGATTTACCTACCACCAAAACATTTCAATTAAGTACATCGTAACACAAGAATATAGAATTTAAAATGTAAGCATTACATTACGCATCATAAACATTCTATCTACTTTATTCATTATCATAGACCCACTAGGTCGTTTTACAACTTAGTTTCTATTACCTCCGCACCTTCTAATATCATTCTTTAATCCTTTCGAACTCACAATGAAAGTTCGTTCATCCTTAGTATATTCAAGTTTAATACCTTGACTCATTCTTCATTTCGTCGTTCTTATTCATTTGACCCGTTTGTCGGGTGAAATGCCATACTCGTCTAATTTTATCATGATATGTACATTTCGTCTAATCCTTAACATGTAAAACACCTCTAACATAATGGAACATCTTGTAAGCTAAAGATACTTACCTCGATCATGTGAGCTTTGTGAAATGACCGAAGAGAACATGTACCGTACCACTAAATCTACTAATGCAGAAAAAGGAAAACATTTATAGAGTATGAAATGTCATGGCCATACAATAATATATCTTTTTGATTGACATTTGTAAGATAGTTTAAGATTACTATGTATCTATTTAAAGCAAGTTAACTTGTATAATACAACCAGCGGTGGACTCAGATTTTTTTTCTTCTAATGGAGTCCATTTTTTGGTGTTTAAATTTTCATAATAAAACGTTAAAATTTTCAGGTTGGGTTAGAGCGAGGTTTGAATTAGATTTAAAAAAAAAACAGAAAAAATAAGCTATAAAAGGATACAACCCACGACCTCTTGTTAGTAAAGAGGGGAGTTCACCACTACACTACACTAACTTTACTTTTCTTTCTATGGCGTCCACCTAATTGTATTTATAGGGTCCTTATAAAATTATATATAACCGGATCTACTATTTTTTTTAAAAACATTGGGGTACGAGTACCCAACCCGTTCAATGTGGGTCCGCCCCTAAATACACCTCAAACTATATGAACATGCATTGTTGAGTGTCTATATTGAAATTGAAAGAAAGATAAATGATCGAATTGTGTAAAAGCAAAACAGACCCAAAAAATGTCACTGTTTACTTGACCAAGACACCCAAGGAAAAAAAATGTGTAAAAAGTAATTAAAATTTAGAAAATAAATACTAAAATGACACAATGCTGTTAGTTTGAGGGTGTAACATGTCAACTTCTTATTCATCTCACGAGAGTAGAACAACCTGTAAAGACATGCACACATGTCATAGTTTTATTGGTTCGTATCCAACGTAACCAGAAGATTTTCCCACCCAAAAAAAAAAGAAAAACTGTAACGGCCACATTTGAATTTTGATTCAATATGACGTTGCTCTTATTTTATATTCAATATCAAAAGGGTATCTAACCCAACTATCTTGTTACTCCAAAAAGAATAAGAATTGTATACTTTCCTTTTCTTCCATTAAAGAAGAATGAATCATTTGAGCATCCAAAACTGGAATTGCTTGCTCTGCAATACAATTCAATCTTTAAAACCTACGAAATGCTGGAAACAGAGAATTGAGTAGAAATGTGGAGAGATTTTGTTTATGTGATAGTTGGTGGGGGTGTCGCCGCGGGTTATGCAGCTCTTGAATTTACCAAAAAAGGTGTCTCTCATGGTCAACTTTGTATCATCTCCGACGAAACTGTAATGTTTCTTTTCGGTCTAACTAATCAAGGGTTCAATTTATGTTTTTTTTTTTTTGTGATTTTCATTTGATAATTTGGTTTGTATTTGATGAATGGTTGAGGGCATTGAGTATGCACACTAGGTGTTTGATGTTTTGCTTCTTAGAGGGTCACGCGGTTTAAATTATGTTTTTTTGCGATTTCGATTTGATAATTCGGTTAATGTCTTATATATTGTTGAGCATTTGAAGTATGCACATTAGGTGTTTGATGTTTTGCTTCTTAGAAGGTCATGGGGTTTAGTTTATGTTTATTTGCGGTTTTGATTTGATAATTTGGTTTATATTTGATAAATTGTTGAGTATACATATTATGCACACCAGGTATTTGTAGTTATGTTTCTTAGAGGTTCATGGGGTTAAGATGCAGCCTTTGAACAAATTTCTTGGTTCATGAATATGCATGATGATTAGCACATTCTGATTCATAGTTTCATACCAATGAATTTGTAAATCTTGTTTTGCAGGTGGCTCCTTATGAGAGACCTGCACTCAGCAAAGGTTTTCTACTTCATGAAGGTATCAGTTATCATCTTGAAATCTTATGCTGCAATTTGTTTTCTTGAACGTATGTGGCTTTTCTGAAGAATTGCTAGGTAGACAATGAAATACCAATTATGAATGTTTTTATATGTGGGATGATTCGTAGGGGTGATAAACGGGTCGTGATGATACGAACACGATACTAACATTAAACGAGTATTTGTGGGTTGACACGAACACCACCCGTTTAACCTTCATTTTATTGAACATTAATACTCTAAAAATTACAAATTTATATAAAAAAATATAAATGTACAAATAATTACAGTTCTATTATAAGTTGATGTCAAATTTTCTTTCAATTTATAAATTTTGGGATAAAATACCCACAAGGTCAACCTAAACCCAACCTGTCAAAAACACGTCGTAAAAAAATTAAAAAAACAAACAGGTAACCTGCCAGGTCAACCTGAACCCAACCTGTTTAGCTAAACGTGTTCACAACCTCAATCTAAAACTGACCCCCGTTTAGACGAAACCCAAATCCTAAATTTCGTGTTAGGTTCATGTTGTGTCTTCATCACGTCACAATCCAATTTCATGAAGTTTTGTGGTTGTGCCATTCAGCTCCTGCGCGCCTTCCTGGATTTCATACATGTGTAGGTGCCAATGAAGAGAAATTAACACCAAACTGGTACACTGAACATGGTAAATGTTCTAGAATCTTGATTATATGTGTATTATTATTATTATCCATGCATGAAAATTATGTTGGAAGGATGGTTTATTGTTTTTCAAACATTCACCAGGAATTGAATTGATCCTGGGAACCCGAGTTATATCTGCTGATACGAGGCTTAAGACGCTAATGACAGCAACCGGAGACACCATTACTTACAAATATCTCATCATCGCAACCGGGGCTCGGGTACTGAAACTTAAGGGGTGCTTGGATAGTTGGATGTGTGATATGAAACATGCATCCTAATAATTGGCCACCCCGAAACGTGGTCAAAGTGCTCGTCATAAGTGTGTCTGTAGTCCACAAGGGCCACTTTAATGACTTCAGATTCCGAAAGGCCGTTGTTGGGATTTTCCACATGTGAACCTCCCATGAAATCTTGTACATTTAAAATGGATAAACGCGAAACGTGAGTTAAGTTGATCCATGGTTCGGTTGGTCTCACCAACATGGAGACAAAATTGTTGGAAAACCCGGTTCCAAAACGAAACCCTTCTATTGGTAGACGCTCGTTCATGATGGGTTGCGACCTGAGAAATAGCCAACGCAATGTCTTCCTTTTCGGTCCACAAATTCCTTGACATTTTGAGAGGAATTTTTTGTAGATAGACATAAAAAATTAGAGAGTTTATGTGGATGGGGTAGATTAAAATAATGGAATGGGTTGGTTAAATAAAGAAAGTTATTTGATTTTCAGAATTTGATTTTTTTTAAAAGCAACGGTCAAAACTTCAATTTTAACAGTTATATTGACCTTGGAAATGTAAATCTCACATGGGTTTGGGTTGTGGCTAGCCGAACCCCCCACTTAACCCGCATGGGTGACGGCGGTGTTCTTGCTCGGGTTTGAACCCGTGATAGCCTAACCCGCGAGTGCCCTGCCCTACCTTTGTGTCTGGATGAAGCAGTTCTGATGCATTTGAATCAAATAATCAATATTGGATAACCAATATCATCTAAAAAAACTAATTATTTAGAGAAAATAACTCTTTTTTACCTTATTTTTTATACATTCAATCTGCATTTCTCATTTTTTATAGAGTAAAGTGCACAAATGGTCCCTGTGCTTAACCAAAATTTTGGATTTGGTCCCTAGCTTTTCAAGAGTACATGGATGGTCCTTGTGGTTTGCTCTTTGTAACGCATTTAGTCCTCTGCTAACAAATCTAAAGGTTTCGGCAGGTCCAAGTTAGAGACTTAATGCGTTACAAAGTGCAAACCACAGGGACCTCCCATGTACTTTTGGCAAAATTTGGGGACTAAAATGCATTACAAAATGCAAACCACAGGGACCATGCATGTACTTTACTCTTCTTGTTTATAACTCTATTATGAAGAAAGATAACAGTTGGAACTTCTATATGAATATAATGTAAATAACTATTAGTAAATAACTTATAGTATCATTTGGTTGCTCATCTCCCACTTTGATGGGATTCTCTGTTATTACGACAATGAGTTATTAGTTCACTTACATAAATTATTTTACGGTTTCATTATAGGCATTGAAACTTGAAGAGATTGGTATAAACGGATCCAACGCTGAAAATGTATGTTATCTGCGTGATCTAGCTGATGCAACCAAGCTCGTGAACATGATGAGAATGTGTACGGGTGGAACTGCCATTGTCATCGGAGGAGGTTATATTGGAATGGAATGTGCTGCTTCTTTGGTGATGAACAAGATCAAGGTTACCATGGTGTTCCCCGGATCGTATTGTAGTAAGCACTTTCGATCAAACTATTTCTTATATTAATTAGAGTTAAATGCTTGGTTGGTCCCTGTGGTTTGCAAATCTTGCAGACTTGGTCCCAGTGGTTCACTAATTACACACTTGGTCCCAGTAGTTTCAAATTTTGCACTCGGGTGGTCCTTACCACTAACCTTTGTTAGATTTCTCAGTTAAGTATATACAAAATTACTATTATACCCCTTGTCTTCTTCATCCTTTCTCTGCTACCACCTGCAACTACTCTGCTACCACCACCCTCACCCTCGCCGCCTTTCACCGCCATACCACTCCGGAATAGACCTTCGGAATTGTCCCGCAAAACCGGTTCGAGTTTATGACTAAGGCCTGTTCGATGATCTTTCGGTTTTACAAACATTGACATTGCCACAACCAAGATCTCTAATCAATTCGAATCATCCCAAGAGTTTTGGTTACCGCAATCTTGACGGATTTAACTTACTGAGTGTAGTCCATCTACATCGGCAAAAAAACCCCACAAATCTGGTAAAAAAAGAAGACCAAAAATATGCACAACCAGAGTCTCTAAAAGGATTTAAAACATAAAGATTTACTGAAGAAACATTCCGAAAGCATACAAACCATAAGAAAAAAGTGATGGGAGTTTTCAATAAACAACGAAAGATGAAAGATATCAACAACTAAAAGCAATCGCCTCCAAAAGGGCTGCCATGAACTTCATCTGTGTTTCTTCGTTGATTCTTGAGAAAGGAGGGACATGTACAAAAAGGGATTTATGACCGTTGCGTTCGGCAAACCGGAGAGAATGATAGTATACATAGTTGCACACGAAACGCCCTGCGTCATCAGAGATCCTTGCGTCACAGCCTTTGATGTTGTTTAAGTACTCCAGAATGGCATCAACAAAGCAAGCAGTCTTCGAGTTTATGACTCGAACCGGTTTTGCGGGACAATTCCGAAGGTCTATTCCGGAGGAGCTCGGTCTGTTACCTCCGGTAGGTAACCAGCAATGTCGCCGTGGTTGAGGTCTATTCCGGCGAGTCAACGTGTCGCCGCTGGTCGGAGTAGACCCATCGGTTTGGTTTGTAACCGTAATGTGACAACAGTAATCCAACGGTTTTCTTCGTTCCGTTAACTGAGAATCTGGTGGATGGTTGTGGCAATGGGGAAGATGGCGGTGAAAGGCGGCGAGGGTATTGTGAGTGGTATGGCGGTGAAAGGCGGCGAGGGTGAGGGTGGGTGGGTAGCAGAGTAGTTGCAGGTGGTAGCAGAGAAAGGATGAAGAAGACGAGGGGTATAATAGTAATTTTGCATATACTTAACTGAGAAATCTAACAAAGGTTAGTGGTAAGGACCACCCGAGTGCAAAATTTGAAACTACTGGGACCAAGTGTGTAATTAGTGAACCACTGGGACCAAGTCTGCAAGATTTGCAAACCACAGGGACCAACCAAGCATTTAACTCTATTAATTATGTTCATTGCCTTAGATATAGATAACAGATGTTATAAGTTATATATATAGTTATGGGTCAAATAATCAGGTGTGAAATGCCATTTTCGTCCTTGAGGTTCGGCCAGTTTTGCGACTTTCGTACAAAGGTTTGTTAGAAATCTTGCCATTTTCGTCTGGCTCGTTAACTCTATCCATTTTTTTTGTTAAGGCATGGGTATTTTCGTCTTTTTTGTTAACTTAACAGCATTTTCGATTTTTTTGAATATTTGTACATTATGCTAAATCCTTGTACATAAAGTGAAAATTTCTGAATTGCCCTTTAAGTTAACAAAAAAGACGAAAATACCTCTGCATTAACAGAGAAAAATGGATGGAGTTAACGAGCCGGATGAAAAGGGCAAGATTTCAAACTCTTTAGGTCTAGATGCGGAAAAACAAACCTTTGGACGAAAGTCGCAAATATGCCAAACCTCATGGACGAAAATGGCATTTTACTCAAATATAATCAGTTTTGATAATAGTTTCAAACTATTTTTCTGCAGTGGGTCGTTTATTCTCCCCGAAAATAGCGCGCTATTACGAAGATTTCTACAAGTCGAAAGGGGTGAATTTCATCAAAGGCGCAAGCTTGTCATCTTTAGTTATTAACTTTGATGGGAAGGTAAATGTAAATCTCAACTTATTCAGCTTCAAGAACATGGATGTTAAATGGGTCATGTTCATGGGTTAACGGGTTAGACTTGAACACAACACGAAGCCATGAACTATGTCAGACACATGAACACGCTTACAAATTTACTACAAAAATGTATAAATGTATATAAAATAATCATAACTTAAATGCACCTAAATGAATTGAAATAAACAGGTTACAGGAGCTAAACTTAACGATGGACGTTACATTCACACTGACATGGTTGTTGTCGGGATCGGGGCCCGCCCCAACACGAGCCTATTTGAGGGCCAGCTCACATTTGAAAACGGAGGAATTCAAGTAAACAGCCGAATGGAGTCAAGTAAAGCCTCAGTTTATGCAGTTGGAGATATCGCATCATTTCCCGTAAAGCTTTTTGGCGACACCCGAAGGCTCGAGCATGTTGATGCCGCTAGGAAAAGCGCCAAGCACGCTGTGCATGCAATTATGGAGCCAAAAACCACTTCAGATTTTGATTACTTACCATTCTTCTACTCGAGGGTGTTCTCATTGTCTTGGCAGTTTTATGGAGACAATGTTGGGGAAGTAGTTCATTTTGGTGATTTTTCAGGGACTAAATTTGGAGCGTATTGGGTGAATGATAACCGGTTGGTTGGGTGTTTTCTTGAAGGTGGTGGGAATGAAGATTATGTGGCTATAGCGAATACGATCAGGCTTAAACCAGTTGTTTTGGACTTGGGTGAGCTTGAGAGGAAGGGTGTAGATTTTGTGTTGGCGGTGGGCCAGAAACCGCCAGTATCGCCGACTGTTTGTTGTGGTGGTGGTGGTGGTTCTAGTGTTCCTTTGAAGAGAGGAGTTTACTTGTGGTATGCAGCTTCTGGCATTGTTGTGGCTGCTTCAGCAGCTGCATTTGCGTATTGGTGTGCTGACTCTGGAAGCAACCTCTCTATCGATATGGATAGAGGTAAGGTGTGGCTACATCTCACACTTCCTAGACTTTTCCACTAGTGGGATTTACTGGTTATGGTTGTTGCTGTTATATGCTAAGTAGGCTGTCAAATTGAATTGTATGTTTAAGTTGAATATTCGTATATAAATAATAATGTTGGATTTTAAAGCATGTGGGCATTTGGTCTAGTGGTATGATTCTCGCTTTGGGTGCGAGAGGTCCCGAGTTCAATTCTCGGAATGCCCCTTTAATCTATTGTGATTTTGTTACCTCTTTTTAGTACTCAAAACTTCAGAATATCCTAGGCCTGTAAAGGTTCGTGAACTTGTTCAGCGGGAAGTTCGTGTATATAATAAATGGACATGAACACACCTTGTGTTCATTCATTAATGTTCGTGAACGTTCATTTATATTCGTTTCAATTTTAGTAAATATATAAATAATTATATTTATATGAATATTAGCTTTTCTAACTATTGATATAAATATAACTAATTAGTAATTAAGTTTTCTAGTAAAAAAAAAGAAATATTAAAATCTTTCTTAGATTTGTTGTAAAACAACAGCCTAATAGCAACCAATATATGATATATGTAGAAAAGAATTATAGAGATTATATAGAGAGAAAGATAGAAAGAAGAATTGAAGAACTCATTCTTATTATGAAGTATGAACTACATATGCCTCTATTTATAGGCTTACTGGGAGTTAAGTACTTAGAGAGTCATCACATTATGAAGACATATGAGTTAAGTACTTGGAGAGTCACCACATTATGAAGACATGTGGATCGTCACACATTAAGATAATAATAATTCATAATACCCCCCCGTGACTATCCACGTGACAAAATAATATATTATTCTTAGAATACGCTTGGTGATGCTGCCTCGTTAAAAACCTTGCCAGGAAAACCCAGTGGGATAAAATCATAGCTAAGGGAAAAAGAGTGCAACGCGTATTATTCTCCCCCTGATGATTTAAGCTCCTTGAGTCGACGTATCCCGATCCCATGAACCAGTTTCTTGAATGTAGATGTCGGAAGTGATTTAGTAAACAAGTCTGCCAAATTGTCGCTAGAACGAATTTGTTGGACAGTAATATCTATATTCTTTTGCAAATCACGTGTGAAAAAGAACTTTGGTAAAATGTGCTTCGTTCTGTCTCCTTTGATGTATCCTTCCTTAAGTTGAGCAATGCATGCTGCGTTGTCTTCATGTAAAATTGTTGGTCCCTCATCTCTCATTGAAATCCCACAAGTCTCACAAATGTGTTGTATTACATTCCTTAACCAAACACATTCTCGGATGGCTTCATGAATTGCCAATATTTCTGCATGATTAGATGATGTGGCTGTGTTGTTTGCTTTACAGAATGCCATGAAATAGCAGTACCTCCACTTGTGAATAAATATCCAGTTTGAGATTTTCTAGTGTGAGGATCAGACAAATACCCTGCATTAGCAAAACCAACCAATTTGTTGTCGATTGATTAGTAAAATACAAACCCATATCTTTTGTACCTTGAAGGTATCGAAATATTTGTTTTACCCCATTCCAATGCCTCTTTGTTGGGATGTCCTATATCTTGCCAATAAATTTACAGAAAATGATATATCTGCTCGTGTATGACTAGCAAGAAACATTAGTGCACCAATTGCACTTAAATATGGTAGTTCTGGACCAAGAATTTCCTCTCCAACAGTCGGAGGTCGGAATGTGTCTTTCTCGACATCAAGAGATCTTACAACCATTGGAGTACTCAATGGATGTGATTTTTCCATATAGAACCTTTTGAGTAACTTTTGTATGTAGTTTTGTTGATGCACAAGGATTCCACCCTTAAGATGTTCGATTTGTAACCCGAGACAAAATTTTGTTTTGCCAAGGTCTTTCATTTCAAATTCTTTTTTCAAATATTCAACCGCCTTTTGGAGCTCCTTTGGAGTTCCAATTATATTCAAGTCATCAACGTATACAGCAATTATAACGTATTCAGATTCTGACCTTTTTATAAAGATACATGGACATATTGAATCATTTTTATAACCTTCTTTCAACAAATACTCACTAAGGCGATTATACCACATACACCCAGATTGTTTTAGCCCATATAATGATTTGTTTAATTTAATTGAAAGATGTTCTCGAGAACTAGATGTACATGAGTTTGGCAATTTGAATCCTAAGTTTCATGTAAATATCAGTATCAAGTGAGCCATAGAGGTAGGCTGTCACAACATCCATTAGACGCAAGTCAATCCCTTCTTGTATTACCAGACTAACAAGATAACGAAAAGTTGTCGCATCCATCACCGGAGAATATGTATCCTCATAATCAATCACAGGTCTTTGCGAAAATCCTTGTGCTACTAATCTTGCCTTGTATCGTACGATTTCATTTTTCTCATTACGTTTTTACACAAAGACCCACTTTTATCCGATAGGCTTTACACCTTCAGGTATAAGGACTACAGGTCCAAAAACTTCTCGTTTATTGAGGGAATCTAATGCTGCCTTAATTGCGTCGATAGGCCAATCATTTCTTTTTTTACATTCCTCAATAGATTTTGGTTCTTGATCCTCATTATTTTCCATTACTTCTAGCGCGACGTTATATGAAAAACTGTCATCGAAGTCGATTTCATTTCGGTTCCATACCTTTCTAGACATGATATAATTTATTGAGATCTCTTCGTTTTCAAGTACCTGAGGTTCTTCTGGAACCATCATGTCTAGTGTCTCTTCAGGAGACTCTTTTCTTGGCATTATCATTACCTCGAATTGACCATCTCTATTATTTGCTCATTTTTTCTTTCGAGGATTTTTGTCTTTAGAACCGATTGGTCTACCACATTTGAGGCGTGCATTAGACTCATTTCCAACATGTGGTTGTCCTTCTGGGACACTTATTTTTACTGGAGCATTAGCAGCTGGTATGTGTGACTAACCTCTTTGGGTCAGTGAATGCGTCTGGTAATTGATTTGCTAATCTTTGTAAATGAATTATCCTTTGAACTTCTAGTTCACACTGTTTAGTTCGAGGATCAAGATGAGATAATGATAATTCATTCCAACTTATATTATTATTTTTCAGCTGCATTTCATCTCCCCCTAATGTTGGGAATGTTGTTTCAATAAATGACAATCACCAAATCGAGCCGTAAATAAATCACCTGTTGATGGCTCTAAATACTTAATTATCGATGGTGATTCATACCCAACATATATTCCTTATCTCCTTTGAGGTCCCATCTTTGTGAGTTGTAGTGGAGCGATAGGAACATATACGGCACAACTGAAAATCCTTAGATGGGAAATATTTGGTTCCTGACCAAAAACCAACTTTAATGGGGAGGAAGTGTGGTAACTCGTTGGCCTCATGCGAATTAGTGTTGATGCATGTAAAATTGCATGCCCCCAAGCAGATGCTGGTAGTTTTGATTTCATAATCATTGGTCTTGCAATCATTTGAAGTCGCTTGATAAGCGATTCAGCAAGTCCATTTTGTGTATGTACATGAGGTACATGATGCTCTACACTTATGCTAATAGACATGCAGTAATCATTGAAGGTTTAGGATGTAAATTCACCAGCATTGTACAACCGAATTTTCTTTATGGGATAATCTGGAAAATGTGCTCTTAGCCATATTAATTGAGTAAGTAGTCGTGCAAATGTCATATTGCGACTTGATAGTAAACTCACATGTGACCATCTAGTTGATGCATCAATTAAGACCATAAAGTATCTAAATGGTCCACTAGGAGGGTGTATAGGCCCACAAATATCCCCATGTATTCTTTTTAGAAAAACTCAAGGATTCTGTCCATACCTTAACTGGTGATGGGCAAGTGATTAACTTCCCTTGTGAGCATGCAACACATGTAATATCCTTAGATTGAAGAATCTTCTGGTTCTTCAAAGAATGACCACATGAATTTTCTATAATTTTTCGCATCATTATTGATCTGGGATGGCCTAACCGGTCATGCCAAATTACAAACTTATGGTTTATGATTGCATTCGATTCAACTGCACCAATTTTAGTAGAATACAAACTAGAGGAAAATGCGGGTAACTTCTCTAATATATGCTTTTTACCCGAAATCATACTTGTGATTTGAAGGTACTCATCATGTCCCTCACTTGTAGTCTCAAGATGATATCCATTTAGACGGATATCTTTAAAGCTTATTAGATTTCTTTGAGATAGTGGGGAAAATAATGCATTGTTAATTTGAGCAAAGTTCCACTTTGTAGAACTACATAAGCTTCTCCAAAGCCTTCTATTAATTTTGTTTTACCGGATATAGTACCAACGCTTGCTTCTTTAATTATAAACTAGAGAAATAATTCTTTTTCTTTAGAATCGTATGCGTAGTAGCACTGTCTATTAGACATACATCTTCACCACTAATAGGACGTTTAGTTGAACACTCCATATGCTTCAAAACAGAACAAAATTTCTTAAATATGGTTCAAACATAACAAATCCCATAAAATGTCTCGATAAAACATTAAGGAAATAACATAATTTTAAATATAATCATTCACACGTAAGGAAAATTGCAATCATCCAACTGGTTGGTATCAGCCATGATATCACCAGAATCCAATTTTTCTTGCTCGATAAGGAAATCAGCATAATCCAGATTAGTTGCATTAGTAAGGTCCTTTTCACCACTTGGGACATCGACATTTCCATATTCATATGTGAAATTTGTCTCTATTTCTTTTCCTTTTTCTTTTAAGATTGTTCGTAAAGCTCTACCAAGTGTCTGGTTGTACGACATGTACCAGCCCAGTGGTTGTTACTTCCACATCGATAGCATGCATTCGATGGGGTTCCTTTTTTTCTTTTTACTTTTTCCATCATTGGATTTCTTTTCATAATCATGCAACTTCTGGTGCGTTCCTTTGTTTTTAAATTGAACACCATGATAATTCCCCCGACCATATCCACGTCCACGTCCACGACCATGACCACGCCCACGTTGATAGCCACGACCACGTCCGTGACTTCCACTTTGGTCATTATATGTTGTCACATTCACTTCAGGGAATGGAATTGTACCAACCGGACGAGTTTCATGGTTTTTCATTAGTAGCTCATTATTTTGCTCAGCCACAAGCAAACATGATATTAAGTCACTGTATTTGGTGAAGCCCCTTTCACGATATTGTTGTTGCAAGACAATGTTTGAGGCGTGAAAGGTGGAGAATGTTTTTTCCAACATCTCCTTATCAGTAATATTTTCACCACATAGAATCAATTGTGACGTGATTCTAAACGTTGCCGAGTTATACTCATTTATAGACTTAAAGTCTTGCAACCTTAAATTGAGCCATTCATAACGAGCTCTTGGTAATATAACTGTTTTCTGATGGTCATACCTTTCTTTCAAATTGGTCCATAGGACGAGTGGATCTTTGATAGTGAGATATTCATTTTTCAAGGACTCATGAATATGGTGGGGTAAGAAAATCATTGTCTTTGCTTTATCTTGGGTATTTGTTTTATTTTCTGCTTTAATTGTTTCCCCAAGGTTATTGGCATTTAGATGGATTTCAGCATCCAAAGCTCATGACAAATATTTTTTTCCAGTGATGTCCAAAGCCATAAACTCAAGTTTTGCAAGATTCGACATAGCGAACTAATTAAAGAAATACGCATGAATTAATGCATGTTATTATAATCAAATAAAATTTAGTAACCATTATTGACTATAAAATAAAACAAGACTAACAAAAAATAATAATAATGTATTAAGTCATTACCAATTAAAGTTTGTTTACATATATTTTGTATATGATATATCCATGCATATAAAGATATTAGGTTAGTTAATAGATGGAAGAGACCAATAATTTGAAATACATATACCTTTTACTTCGTCAAAATTCTCCCTCTTAATTATTATTATGCTAAACAATGATATACTAATGTCGCACTGTGATAACATAATAAACTACATATAGTTTTATTTATTTAATTATTTTTTGTATGTTTTATAAACTTAAATCCAAACAAATAAATATGTTAATTACATGACTTAATATAATTAGTTCTATAAGCTTGACAAAACTCATCAAGTTAAAAACAATCATTTATCATATCTTAATTTTATCTCATCATAATTGGCATAAAAGGAATTTTAACAAATATAATCAAGGTAAATATAATAAAGGAAAATATGTGTTTTTAACTTTATCTTTCTATGAAAAACTTTTAGAATTCATTAAAAACAAAACTTTTGATTGTGAAAGATGGAATAAAGTTCCATGGCTTAACATTAAAAGAAAATAGAAAACTATTTTCACCCCTCATTGTTTAGATTAAACAAAAATACATAACCAATAATATTATAATGGTCCTTTGAACAAAACATTGTATGAATTGCAATATACGTTTAAGAGAATGAAGAACAATGAAAGTTAATATACCTTGTAATAGTACGATCTAACTTCAAAAGCAAGTCGTGCTGATAACGTGTTGTAAAACAACGGCCTAATGGCAACCAATATATGATATATGTAGACAAGAATTATAGAGATTATATAGAGAGAAAGATAGAAAGAAGAATTGAAGAACTCATTCTTATTGATATGAAGTATGAACTACATATGCCTCTATTTATAGGCTTACAAAGATGGGAGTTAAGTACTTAGAGAGTCACCACATTATGAAGACATATGAGTTAAGTACTTGGAGAGTCACCACATCACGAAGACATGTGGATAGTCACACATTAAGATAATAATAATTCATAATAAGATCGTAACTGATCACTTACTTAATATATATAAAAACCTATTTAATCTTAGCATCTATGAACCCAAATTTAGATGTATTTTCGAATAAACTATAATATATTAGACTTGTTTTTTTGTGTTCACTAATGTTAAATTATGTTTGTTTATATTTGTTCAGTTAAGTTCATTTGTGTTCGTTTATGTTTATTCAATCATGTAAATTTATGTTTGTTTATATTCGTGAACTGTTTATTTAGGCTTTAAACGAACGAACATAAACGAACGAACATAAACGAACACAAATATACCCGATTTCTTAATGAACAAACACAAACAAGAAAATGTGTTCGATTATATGTCCGTGTTCGTGTTTGGTTAAAGTTAAATACACGAACACGAACATGCCTATGTTCGTGTTCGTTCGGTTCATTTACTGGCCTAATTCTATCCCACTACTACCCCTTCAAGTTTCCTTTCTACATAAACAAACATATGCTGAAACTTTAATTTTCCTTTCTACATAAACAAACATATGTTGAAACTTTAATTGATATCATCTCGATTCAAAGGGTCAATTAATTTTATTTCTCTAAAAAAAAGTTAACTCGGAAATGTTTGTTTATTTTTTCTCAAATAAAATGCACGTTAATTCAACTTTTTTATTTTTTCCTATGATGAAACACAAGTTTTGTTGCAATAACAATAGCTACTATGTTGTCATGGACTCATGATGATGACAATGATGTTTAAGATGAATGAGGAGAGCAAATAATTTTACACGTGATAGGAGAGGGGTTGAGTGATGCATCAAGAAAATCATATGAGAGAGATTTAGATGATGTTACTGAGCCAAAAGGATAACTAATTTATCAAGAGTGACCTAACGAGAGATTGATATTTAGCGGACCGATCAAGTAAGATAATCTTTTGTGTTCTACCTTAAGCATGTAACAAACCTTGAGAATGGACCAAATGGATGACTGTTAATCCCAACTGTATGAATCTCAAAAGGACCGACTTGCTTTGGTTTACACCTCTCGATTAGTTTTATGGTTTTTAAACACCCCTAATCTCTGTATTACATTGATCATTATCAAGAGCTATATGAAAGATAGATTTTGTAGTGATACCATATAGTTTGATGAGGCAATGGAGGCTATACCATTGCAAATCATGGGGACATGCGACGTTTCTATAAAAAAAATAATAAGGAAATGCCCGAACCCAACCCGGAATGCGTCGCATCGCATGGGTCTAGATTAACCAGAAACCAGAAAAACAAATATGTATTCACTTGAACAGGCGTTTTTACGTGGGGGTTAGCTTCTTATAACTAGAAATGTAAGTTTCTATTTTAACTTTTGAACATTAGGGTTTTTACAACAGTGACTTTTGCAAGTTTTAAATCTCTGTGTGCGCAAAAAAAAGTTCCATACCAAAATAAAAATACAGCCGAAATTGTATTTTTATTATAGTATTATAAACTAAAGTTATTCTTATGTTTCGATACACTATGGATAAACGACTTCAACAATGTTTGTGACACGGAGCTGAACTAAAAGTTAGCGTACATATGTGGCGGACCCAAAAAATTTTTTATGGGGGCGGAAATTTGAAGGGTCAATTTTTATTGCTATCCAATAGTTTCTTCGGTCCAATTCGGGTCGGGTTGGGGCAGAAACTCTTATGATGGTTCTCATTTAAGTCAATAACTCAATAACATATCTCAATTTCACAATTTTCACTTGGTATTTAACATGGATTCACACAATGATATTAAAATAAAACGAATAATAAAACAAAAAACTGGACGTATTGTTAATGTAACTAAATAAACTTACAAAGCCCATATAAACAAATAAGTAAAAACTCTCAAATATAATGAAAGATTAATTTTATAATGTTATTTTTCTTACATTTAAAAGTTATATAAGTCTCATACAAATTTATGAAAGATTAATTTTATAATGTTGTTATTTTTCTTACATTTAAACACTATATCAGTCAGTTATGAATTTATGAAGTTGAATATGGTATGTGAAACCTGAATATGTGTTGTACATTGTTTGCATGGAAACAAGATGAGCATCCATCAAAAAGTTAAAATTGAAATATGGGTTCGATGGTTAATTATTAATGTAAACAAACAAATGTGTTTGTACAAATCTCTAGTACTAGAAGTAGATATAGTTTTACAGCTTTCTGCCTTTCTTAGAGATTGTATACTTTACAGAAACTATGATTTACCCCTACTAAATACAAGCACTCCGATTCAGCCCCTGCAACTCTTTTTTTTTCCTTCTTTTCCTTCACATCTTCTCTATCATGAGGTCAAGGGGGGCCTCGATCGGAATTTTAACGCATATATAACACTACTTTTTTTCTTTCTTAAGGGGTGCGACCGCCCCACTTGGCTACACGCTAGGTCCGCCTAGGGCTGTTCACGAGCCGATCCGAACCGAGCGGACCTTTGCTCGTGTTTGGCTCGTTTACAACCGAGCGAAATCCGAACGAGCATATTCGAGCGTGTAATTTTCCGAGCGAGAAGCGAGCGATGAGTAATTTGGACAACCATAGATTTAGCATGTTTCCTTCGATGTCTCTGCTATTGGGTCACAACTAGGGTCCAACTATCCGAGGATGACACTAAGATTGAGGTCGGATCATCCGAAGATGAGGCTCAGGTTGAGGCAGGTGAGGCGATGAATATACAGAACAATTGTCGCATTATGGTGTATGGTGAGAATGAGAGATGATTGACGACTGACAATTAATGATATAAAAATGTCAGTATTGTCGCTTCACGACTTATAGTTTTAGTTTTAAATTTGATGTTAAATTTTTTATTGGTTTGATTAGGCTAGTATGGATAAATATAATTGTATATTTGAGTATATAGGTCCACATCTAATAGAGCGGTATGTATAAAATATGAATATACATGTAATTTGTGTGTGCATATATAATTATATATGTAACAAATTAATAAAAATTAATCCGAGCCGAGCCGAGCGGACCATTGCTCATGCCTAACTTGTTTGCAAACTGAACCAAACCAAACGAGCATATTTTGAGCGTTTTCCGAGTGAGCAATGAGCGACAAGCGATTTGAAGAGCCCAGGTCCGCCCATGCATATATTAGAACTTATCAGAGGTAGATGATCTCAAAAATATAATGTTTGTCAATTCTGTCGTCACAGCCCGATAAGTATTGGATGGAAACTTCTCAACAAACCAAAGCATGTGACCAAAACAATCTTAGGTGGTTTTCCCCAACCCTCTATTCCCATTTCATATTCCATAACTCCAATTACAAACTTTTAAGATTCTTTTTCCAGTTTTAGCAACTTTAATTTATTATGTTTTAATTTAATTGTAAGTACATGTAAATAATTAATTCCATTATGTTACACATTCGTTTAGTTCTTTAATTTCCCTAATTAGGTGTCAATTTTAAATTTAAATATTTTACAATACGTTATACAAAACTTAGAAATCCCCTATAAAAAGTTTTTTTCATATAATATTCAAGTTCAATGTTATTTCAGATCTTTCTTAGATAATTTCTCTTTATCATTTGTGTTACAGCTATGCCTCGGTTGGATTCAGTTTTAACTAACTCCTATGGTATTAACTTGTTAGATATAATGATGTTGGCGTTATTGTTATCATGTTCCAATGCCTGTTTACCATGATAAACCCGCATCTTATCGGACACTCAAAATTTTATAATCGATGTGCTAACATACATTCCTGCATCTGTGCGTTTGGGACATTAATCTATCAAGCTTTCTATTTGACAACTCAAATCTAAATGTGGCATCGTGTGAACTCGTGTTTATGTGAACTCCTGTCTCTTGTTCTAGTCTTTGAACCTCGTCTGGGCTACCAATAACGTTGTCAAAACAAACGTATCTTCCACCACCAGTTTTGTGCATTTCCTCGTATACCTTTACATGTGCATTAGCTAATTTATTAACATCAACTGTTGCCAGTAAACCATGTGCATACATATATTTACCACCTGCGTATTCTCATTATTGTGAGTTATAATTTCCCAAACATTTGAAGTGATTTTAAGTAATAAAAAGATTAATAAAATGGCACCTTTAAGGTATGCTATGGTGGATGATGCGTTTGTACAGAAGTAACGAGGGCCGGTGATAAGACCTGAGCATATCGTGGTCAACTTCAACCCCTTTTCCTCGGCTATCTGCCATGACACTCGTTCGGCTTTTAGCTTACCCAATGCATACCATAGCTGTAATATTTCAAACAAACACCTATTTCAGACATGTTTCCATCTAAAAGGTAATGTTTTCTTAATGATGTTCTAAAGCATATTTTTACAACATTAATGTTATATCATCCGTCATAGACAGATGATGACATCTGTTAGACATAAGTTTCTTTGATTTGTCTCGTGTTTTCATCTTGTCATGTGGCACAATCATATTAGGACGATAATTATTTAATTATGCACAAATTTTGTCATGTGTCACAATCGTATTAGGACGATAATTTTTTTAATTATGCATAAATTTGAGGAATTATATTTTTATTTTAAGAAAGCAAATATAAAATTTTTGTATGGGATTTGTAGTGGAATTCAGTAGTTGTTAAGTTGTTTTCATGAGATTGTAAAATATTAATGGTCATTACATCCAAATTGAGTTCTAAAGCGAGCTAAAATCGAATGCCCCATTTTTGTACCTGGTACAATGGCTGTATTGCGCAAGATGGCGTGCAATATGTTGTACATTGTATGTACTTTATAATCCTATAAATGCAAGTAGAACAAAGATATCCCACTTTTATATCTCCAACATTGTAGGGTTATATTGTATAACACAGGTTGCAATATTATGTTGTACAAGTGCTACTGCAAAAGGATTCATCACTCCAGCTATTGTGGTCTACAACCGTAGAGAGGCTGCCATTGGAACCATCTTTCCATATGCATGCCAATAAAGAAGATGTAAGCACATAGTTCCTAACAGAGGGCGTTGCTGCACAGGCCTCCGCTACATTTTCTGCCGCCCTTGCTTCTATTCCGCCATTGATTTCTGTCATTTTTCATGAAACGATAATCACATTTCATGTACTTCTATGGATCAAATTCACACTCATTTGATAATATTTTTGTGTGTAGTCAAATAGTGATAAGTAAACAAAATAAAATTATAGGAAATCAAGATTGGAAGATATCATATTAAAAACAATATATCTTACTGAATTTGTATACATGTGGTGTGAGAAACGCTAGGGCCCTCCTCAACAGTTGGACAATGACAGGTTGTTATTGGTTTCCATTAATGAAGTTAAATAGAATTGTAGAATGCTTCTAGAAGGATAACAAAAGTAGAATAATATAACATATTGATTTCAGCCGACTGTTAAAGTCCAATTAATTTATTATTTATTATATATTATATATTTTAATTTGTAAATTACTATAGCTATTGACGTTTTATTATTATTAGCACTCGCTAGTCAGTCAGCTTTAGCATTAGGTTTTCATTTATTCAATACACACAAAATAGGAGAATTTTAGTACTTTTAAGTGAGTGTGTATTTGTTTTTAAAGAAACAGATAAAATATTATTCACCAATACATATCTTTTAGCTTTTTTGTGCCCATTTTACCTAGCACGACAATGGACTATGTCTAGATGTAATAAAAAAGTGATTAAGTCATAGAACGTATAGACTCACCGAGTAACCAGACAATCCGCTTGGATCAATGAAAGCAGTGGTGTGGAATACCGCACAGCATCCATCAAACGCTTCAATTAAGCTTCTGCGATCATCGAATTTTGCCACAGGAACTCCTATCAGATTGTTGTTTGTAGCTCTCGTTGATCCTTCAATCTCGCCTGAATTTTCAATGTCCCTCAGCCGCACTGTATCTTCTGTAATTTCAAATTCTCCAGTTAATTCAGGAACAATTAATTGGCATGTAAATGTGTTAAAATTTTCAAAATACTCATTTTATGAGTCACTACACAAAAATTATCACTGTTTATTGTTTTTTTGGCCGTTAAAAAAAAGCACAAAAAACATAGATAATTTCAATCATAAAAGCTAAAACCTACTACAGAGTTCGCTAGGCTATGTGAATGTATCAAGTTCTTGATTCAACTAATCTACAACATAGATGTCAAAAATTTCAAAATTCTCAATCGGCACATCACTACACAAAGTCACATAACCGCTTCTAAGATCTACACATAAAACACTGATATTCACAGTCATATAACCTAAAAACACAGAGTACTCTGTTCTTAATACTTAACAGTTAATATTTAACTATATGCATATACTAACATTAGAACGAACAAGTTATACCTTCGTTATAATCAGAAGCTATTTCACACTTTGACGATAGCTATGTACATACTATCAAGCTCATGATTCAACTAATCTACAACACAGATCTCAAAAATCTCAATATTCTCTATCAATATATCAGATCACAAAGTCAACACAGCCGCTTCTAAGATCTACACACAAAATCACCGATAATTTCAATCATAAAACTTATAACCTAGCTATCACAGAGTTCTTTGTTCTTCATATTTAACAAAATACATACAAAAATAAGAACATACAAGCTTTAATTACCTTCGTTATCGACGATGATCCGGACGGCATAGCCTCTGATCAGAAGCTGTTTCACAATAGCTATACCGAGGAAGGAGACGCCGCTGGTGACGCAAACGAGCTTCTGATCTACTGCGTGTTCGTTTCGGTTGGCGGCGGTTACTCGGCGGTGATTGCTGTCGTCTTCCGTGGTGACTTTGAGAAGGACGGCGGAGCAGGATAGTAGCATCCGGCGAAACTCTTCGATCTCAGATCTCCGGCTCTCATCCGTCCGTACAACGCCCATTGAAGAAGTGTAAAAAAGCAGAAAAGACGGTTAGAGGAATCAGAGTTTGTTGATATCATGCTTAAAGCGCCTTACTGTGTTTATATAACAAACTTCCAAATGTATTTCGGCTTTGTTTGTTAGACAATGCTGCTCAGCCGGCTTCTTATTTCTTTTCTTTTTTTATCTATATTTTTTATCTATTAATTAATAATCTTTTTTTTTGAATCGGTATTATCGGAACTATAAGTTGTTTTTATGGTTTCCCTCAATGTAAATGATTGTTAATATCATTTTGGGTTGCATCAGTAACGAACCTATACTGAACGAACGTCATTGATTCTAGTATAATGGTATCGTTGAAAGTGTATTTTCCTATGGTTTTAGAACAGCAATTCAAAAGTAATTATGTGTTTATATCAGGGAAGGTTCTATGCAGAACACTAAATATTGTAAAAAACACGTAGAACAAAATGAATTACCTATTTTTTTAATCTTAAAAACCTAAAAAGTAAATGAAAATGTTACAAATATAAGATTTATTATTTCTCACACTATAATTCAAAACCATTTATGAAATAATTTATGTTTTTATATAACCTACGCATTTGTAGGTTATGTATAGGTGAAATTACCTACATGCATGTAGGCTATGTGTATGTAAAAATATATGGTTTTTATGTATATATAATACAAATATAAATGTAAGAAACATAAAATTTAAAAAATATGAACCTTAAATCCATAAATTTAGTGATTTAGAGTTGTTCTTTTTGTTTCGCGATAATTAGTGTTCTGTAACGATTTTAATCATATATGTAGTGTAGGGTTCTAGAGTAACACTAGGTTGAGAGTGAACTGTGTGAACTAATCTGAGTCATTGGATTATATCATCTAGAGATTTTTAAACAATGGCAAGATTGTAATTATAATGTTGTAGCTTCCCTTTAAATTAATTGACAGAAGGGTATTTGCGTTTTTTATAAATTGCTTTTATTAAACAATATAATCAAAATTCTTAAAATCTTGCTAGTTTCCTAAATACAAGATACACAGTTGTTAGTGTATACACATGTATACAGTCTCGATAGTATCAGTTTATACAAGATACACAGATGTTAGATTATACACATGTGTACAGTCTCGCTAACTATCAATTTATACGATACGATATACACAACTGTTAGTTTATACACATATGTACTTGAATAATACACATCTGTATAAATCTGGTTTATACCGACCTGTGGGAACAAGATGTAATTATACACAAATGTATAAGTCTTGTATATACTGATTTGTACACATATGTAAAAAACCTAATTTAATTAGGTTTAATATTTAATTTTAAAAAGAACATAAGAGTTTATTTAAAAATAAACATTAGCTCTTTAATCTCTTATAATTAAAATAATAGAGAAATAATTAAAAATGAGAGAGTTAAGAGATGAATAAATTAAGGAATCTTAATTAAAAGCACTTAACTAATATCAACCTTACCCTTTTAATCTAAAAAGTATCAAAGGCTAAGATTAGTTGACTCAATTCACTCTTAAGAAGCTATTCACAAATGATCCTAATTCTAGTTACCTATCATGATAAACCGATGTTCAGATTATTGGTCTTTCTAGTTTTGGATCAAGGTGTTCTACTTGGGTTTCCGGTTCTCTTTAACATCTCTACCATGTTACTCATTCATTGGATAGTGTACTTAAATGAACATCTTTAAAATACAATTTGAGTCTTTTGTCAAATGGATTTAGTGGTTAAAAGTGGAAAAAGATTATCTGTCTCAAAAGTTATCAAACAAAAGCATGACTGTGATGGTGATGGGTTTCAAGATACAAATGGCGCGACTTTGAGAAAATGGCGTTAAGAATTCAATAATTGGTTGCTATTTAGATTTTATATGTTAAATATACCATTTGATGAATAATTTGTCAAACCTGTTGTAAATTGATTGACTATTCGATTTTACAAACAAATTTTCTTGAGCATGACACTCGAGAAATCTTTAAATTGTTAGTGTTCGATTTCATAAATGTTCTGATACAGATCGATAATAATAAGTTTTCGGATGAAACTAAATTTATATGGTGAAGGGGTATGGTCTTAAATGTCGCGCAAGACCATACCCACATTTAATTCCCAAAACACTCAGTTTGTTCCAAGGTTCTCGCTAGGGATCTTCCTGCGGACGCGTAACCATGATAACTCATTAAAGTATGCCCAATACAAGTGGCGGTAGCCTGCAGCCAATCAGCATGCGTCAGGCTTTGCCACAACCATTCTCTACGATGATCAATCGCGTAGAGGACAAACATTACAAAAGGACAGTGATGTGTACCCAAATAGGATGTGTTGTTAACTGTTCCATGATCTCCGCTAACAGCTGATGACAAACGTGTCAACGAATACATTTGGCAGACGACGTATAACCAATCACGATGCGCCAACATACCTCCACCTCTGCAACACTACATGTCGTGTAAGAGGGACCAAATGGATATTCCTTGATGGTGACACCCGACCCATGAGCCTATCTCTTTCTTGAAACCCTTCAGCTATAAATACCAAACTCTACCAAGGGTTTAAGGATTCGATTTTTTGCTCTCACTCTTAACTAACACATGTTTTCTTTCTTGTAAGAATAATACTTATTCTTATGTTAGAGGGTGGTTACGAGAAAAAACCCCACCTCTCTTTCTCGTAACAAGCTTACGATGTTTATTTTTGCAAATTATTCAACCGTATTAATCAAAGAAAAGATTAACAAGATAACCTCCCGGTCGAGATACCATTTTTAAATTCTATCCCCTACATATTAAAAGCGATGTTATGGCAAAATTAATTTTATAACCATAGAATATGCACTATTTATTTCACATATCTATTTTATGTTTGTGTATCACCAAAAATGTTTGATTTTTTTTATTCCATTTCCGCATAAACTCTTTGATATCTCCTTTTTTTCGTTTCTAGTTTATTTTCATGTTTACTTTGTTTTCTTGAAGTAGATATTTAAAATTTGTTCTCCTTATATAGCTAAGATTATATAACAAAAATTGAAAAGAGAATTAAAATGAAAGGGATAATCTTGTGATTTTCTTTTAATTTATATATGTATGTACGTACGTATGTATGCCATTTGTCATGTTTATTTTGTAAAAAAAAAATATGAAAGGAGAGAATCTTGGCTTGACGGCTCAGCTAGAAAATAAAATGGCTTGGCTTTGAAGAGGTTGGTTTGAATAATTGAATGTTAGATGGAGGAGAAAAGTGGCTAAACTTACAGCTACATGCTTCATGAGTTATATGAAGGCCACCTCTGATTGGCTAACGTACTCGACGTCCAGTAATATTATTCGTTAAGGTTTCCAGAAGAAGTCAACCAAAGTGTTAACAAAATGCTAATTGAAAATTTAGTTAATCTAAAGTCTTAGTAAGGGTGGAAGTGCCCTACACTGCTAAATTTTTTTTGAACCAATAATAGTATTTCATATCAACTTCTCAATTCATTCTCTAATTTGCAATTCAATCTTTAATTTGCAATTCAAACATGTTAAAATACATAAAGAGTGGTATTTAAAAAAATAATAATAAATAAAAATTTGTGATTAGTCAAAAAATGGTAGGGTCCACCATTAACCTTCTATCTCTTCTCTTCCGATTTCAATACCTTCCTCTTAGTCATCGATTGCCGAAAGAGGGGTGGCGGCCCCTTGCCGTGCGGTGAATGGTGGTCACCGAAGGGGTCACCGAAGGTGTCCCTTCCACCCTAATAACTTCATAGTATGTATATGACTAATTGAAAAGTTGTAACTAGTAAAGAGAATTTCATTCCGTTACCTATTTCGGTACTGCATTTTGCATACCGAATTATTTTTGGGGACCTACTTTTTGATATTTTCGACACCGGTTTGGTACGGTACCAATATTCTAACGAATTTACTTTCAAATATCGGTACAGATGTTGTATCGTAATGAGCATTTTTTGAGTTACATAACACAACTTTTGTAAATACTACTACACTGACTTTGTTCATCACCATACCATTATTATATCTGTATACATTTTAGTAAGGGTTAAACGTGTATTTTTTGATCTCCAATGACTTTATTAAACTTGCACCCCCGCACCTTTACGTTTCTACCCTAAACTTTAATAGAGTTATCATAAAGGGAAGTTTAATGATTTTTTTAGCTAGTATATGTTTCTCCCTAAACTTATAGAGTTGCCATATGACAGCTGACATTCATTTTGTTTTTGGCTTATAACTTTTAAGATACGATAAAATTCGGATATCATTACGATGTGCTTATTTGTATTTACGTTCATATTTAAATTTTACTCGAAACTGTGTTGTGAATTGTGCTTTAGTTTTTATTTATTTATTTATTTGTTTTTTTTTGTAAAGTGACGTCGTTCACCTTTCCTCAATACATCGTTAGGACGTGCTTAATTTATCTAAATCAATTCTATAAAAGTTTTATTCTAAGGGTGACATAGTTGATTTTTTACCATAAGGAACCAAACAACGACCATTTAAACATCGGTACCATCAACGTATTTTTTTATGGTTTTCTTGACGCGGTGGTATAATAGTCGCAATAGAGTAATTATCAAAATTACTCTACAAGTGTATCATAATTACTCTACTAGTTTATCAAAATAACATAACATACACAATTACTCTACAAGTCCATCAAACAACATACCATTTAAAATTACTCTGCAAGTACATCATAATTAGACTACCAGTTCATCATTAATACACTATTACAAGATATCATTCAAAATTACTCTACAAGTGTATCAAAAAACTAGTCATTCAAAATTACTCTACAAGTCTATCATGATTACTTTACTAGACATCAAAATAGCATAACATACACAATTACGCTACAAGTTCATCAAACAACATACAATTCAAAATTACTTTACAAGTGTATTATAATTACTCTACCAGTTCATCATTATTACTCTATAAGTACATTATAATTACTCTAACAGTTAATAAAATAATAGACACATTTACTCTACAAGTTCATTAAACAACATAAAATTCAAAATTACTCTACAAGTGCATCAAACAACATAAAATTCAAAATTAATGTACAAATGTATCATACTTACTCTACTATTTCATTAAGATAATTAATTTACGAATAAAATAATTACAAAATACCACCATGTTTTTTTTTACTTTTTCATGTCATTCATACATAGTACGATTAGTTTATTTGTAATCGATATTATATATATACTTTTTCGTGAGAATGTGAGAAGGCATAGAAATTGACATGTATGCATCATGTTTTGGACTCAGGCATGATGTTTTGGGTTGTTTTGGTAAGAAAAACACCAAACATAACAATTTAAGACACAATGCAGTGAATTCTAGGCATGAAATTTAAAACATAACTAAAGCACACTACTTGACACTTAAAACACACTACTTAATGTTCTTAGTATGAAGTTTTAAGCCTAGAATTCATTACATTGTTTCTTAAATTGTTATCTTTGATATTTTTTTATGTCAAAACAACCTAAAACATCATGCATGTAACATCCGTCAAAAACGGATTTACCAAACCCGCTCCGTTTAGCAACCGAACAGTCAGTCAAAATTTTCGTTGCGAATTAAATGCCCAAAATATTTTTAAACGATCCGTAATCAATTATTATACGGGAATATATATTTAGTTTTTGAAAAACTGTCAAAAATCGCAAAATAAAAATGAATTGTTTCAGCCGGGTTTCGAACCCGGGTCTGTACCGAATCAAATGTGACTTATCTCTCAACACACAAACCACTGCGCCGCTTGATCTGTTTGTTATATATTGCAATCATTTAATTGATATAATAACGTTGCGAATTCAAAATCGGCGCCCAAACGATTCAGTCGTCGGAATCCCGGAATATTCGCGAGTTTTAACACCGATTTACGTTACAACGTAAACCTTTAATCACATATCGGTTATAACCGATGTTTGAAGTCCGCGACCAAATTCATAACCGCCGGAAAATTTAAATAACGAACACAGTCGGAATTCAGACCAAGTGCATTGACGTTTTGTCCTATAAATTGACCCACAACCGACGACAAACACTTTCGCTCAAAAATCACACCTTTTCTCGGCGTAATTCCACTCGCCGGAATAAACCTGTTCGTCGCCGGAAAACCGGTTTCCCCATTGCCGAGCTTTTCTGAACCTCTGAAGTTTATACCGGAGATACCCATACTCTTTCCAAGTTTTTCGGAGACTTGCTGCTGCAAGACACCAGACGCCGGAGTTGTTTTCTGTCGCCGGAGTTCTGCCGGAAAACAGAGGAAAGCGAGTCGGTATACCTCACGCTTATTTTCCTTTCTTCTTACTTCTATATTGCCAGTAATTAACCTAAAACACTAATGAAACTTGAATAAAAACTCGAACCAGTCAGACCCGATTTCTGGTTCAACATTGACGAAGAAGACGATGCACTTTTGTATCATATAAGTTTAATTAAAATCATGAAATTAATCGGGTTAGACACACAGTCCAGCGGTGGACTGTGTGCACATATAAAACGCAAAACGTCTCGAGTTCGATTCCCGTCTCACACACGCTGCCTTAATAAAATGCATTTTTTTGTTTACTGAACCGGATCGCCACAGATATATGTTAAATATATTGTTAACCGGAATAATAACCAAGTTAGACACACAGTCCAGCGGTGGACTGTGTGTTTGTTTATATCACAGGTCACGAGTTCGAGTCCGGTCTTCAGCACCGACTCGGACGATTATCTATTCTTTTTAAATAAGGCAGAAAAATGAAATAACTAAATTGTATTTAAGTATAATAAAAATCAAAGTATATAACATGTTAAACACACAGTCCAGCGGTGGACTGTGTGTTGGATTAAACCACAGGTCCCGGGTTCGAGACCTGTGGAGCGCACCGCCGAGCCGCTTAAACTGTTTTTAAATAAAAATGATTTTCTGTTAATGTTAATTAATGTATATATGAAATTAAAATCGGATATATAACGGGTTAGACACGTAGCTCAGTTGGTAGAGCTGCGTGCACGCGTACGGGAGGTCTCGGGTTCGAGCCTCACCGAGCGCACAACAATATGCCTCAAAACCGGTCAACGACCAGTCAAAGTCAACAGGTCAAATCACTGTAGCAGAAAAAAATAAAATATTTTTATTATTTTTATTTAATTATTTTAATTAAAAATCAATTATAAATACTTAAAAATAACATTTTTAAGATTAGAAAATAGCCTTGAACCCACAAAAATGCACCCAACAATTCTACTAAAATAGTTTAATAAAATCCGTTTACTTACCAAACCATAATGCGATTTATCTAGGTTAAATCTCACTTGTGGTTAAAACCACTTCGCGTGCATTCAACGTCATCAACCGAACGCACCCACTGTGAGTGAATCTTACAATTCCCCCCTTTAAATTACACGTTTTGGGGTGTGTCATGTGTTATGAAATAATTAAGTTGTTTATTTAAACTTGTGCCATACCACATCATGACTTAAACTTAGATTGATTTATTGTTGTGATTTACTTATATTCCGTTTGTCAAATTACATGAAACTCGTACATTAAGCCCATCAGTTCCTCGTGGGAAACGAGTAGAACATCGCGTGCTTCAATTCAATTCATTATTGTTCATGTGTGTTTTCATTGAGTTTATATTGTTGTAGTTGTGTTATTCATATTATCATGTTTATGCAATTCATTCATCAGGCCCCTCAGTTCCTCGTGAGAGACGAGTTGAGCAACGCGTGCCTTTAATTGTTCCATTATTATTCATGAGTGTTTTCATTTAACATATTATGATTGTTGATCAAGTTACATCTAATTTTACTCATGTTTGGTTGTGCACATATTTCATAATCAATTTAAATGAATTGTTCAAATGTTTTCCATAGGATTCACTCGCCAACATTATGTTGATCCAAAAACCTTTTTACACATGATACAGGTGAACAGGTTGAAGCAAGGATAACATAGGATATGCCTTAGAAGAGAACAAAGAAGTTTAGATTGTAGTTAGATCATGTTGTAGCAATCATTGTAAATTTCCATTTAATTTGTATTAATGAATATGAAACGTTTAATAAATGTCATGAGCTTTGATGATAACCCAATCATGCCCCGATCACCTTATCCGCTGCGGGTCGGGGTGTGACAATGCATAAGTCCAAAACATGATGCCTACATGTCAATTCATTTGTCTTCTCACACTTGTCACGAAAAATGTACTTTTTACAAGATTCTAAACCATAGTGTATATATATATAGTTATAATTTTTAAAAAACCATAAATAAACAACATTTTTTGTGCATAAAGTGTTATACCTCATGCTTTGGAATTTTTTTTTTTAAAAATTGATTTTATAATTTTAACCCAAAAGCTTTTTATGTTTTGCAATTTTAACCTACATAATTTTTTTTATTTTAACTCAAAACCTTTTATCATTTTCAATTTAACCTCACAATATTTTTACCTTCAACTTTTGTTCCCTATATTTTTTTCTTTCGCAAATTTTCGTTTTGCGTTTCGTTCTAAATTGTGCAAGAATGTGCGTGTGTTGTTCAACATTTTTTTGTTTCGTTCAAAATTCTACGAGTTAACACGACGCAACGTGCGTGTGTAGTTCAATGTTTTTACGTTTATTTTTTCGTATGACAAGTTTATCGCAACGCACGGGTCCTGGATTAACTCGATATTGGTTGTGTTGGCGGTGGTGTGACATTAGTGCTATATGGCATAGTTTTACGCCCCCACAGCAAGACGGTAGAGCTTAATTCTAGTTATAATTATAAAATAGATAATATAATAAAAAAAAGTAAGGTGAACACGTAGTTGAATGTCTGGCACACACTAAACCTACCCTCCAGTCCAGTTGGAAGACCTTTCTAGTTGATAATTAGAGTTAAATGCTTGGTTTGTCCCTGTGGTTTGCGAAAATTGCAAACTTGATCCCAGTGGTTCACTATTACAAAGTTGGTCCCAATAGTTGTAATTTTTGCACTCGGGTGGTCCCTAACACTATTCTTTGTTAAATTTTCCAGTTAAGCCTTTGTGAAATGACTAAATTATCCCTAAACAATTAAAATATATAAAAAAACCAAAAAGACATCCCACCCCTCATCTTCTTCTCCCCAGTTCTCTCTCTCCTCTTTCTAAACCCATCACCACCACCTCCACCTTCAACCCACCATCACCACCACCTCCTCCACCTTCAACTAATTAAACAGTATCACACTCAACAATTATGCAATCTCAAAGCCAAGGACAATACTACCAATTCTCCACATCATACTCAACATAAACAAACCAATCAATACTCATATATGATAAACCCATTAACGCCTTTAAAACAAAGTACCTGCTACTAGACACGGGACCGTTACTTCCAACTCCAGGAATCAAATCATCCAAACCTCTTGAACTCTTTTCACTTCAATCCCCGCTTGGTTCCGCCTTCTCCGTTCACCCTAAATTCCCTAACAAATCATGATCAACCTGTTGACTCTGTTTATTTGAATAACCACTCACAGATGCTAAAACATTATCATATCTCAAATTCGCAGAAGACGACACCGTTTTATCAAACATATCATCATCATAAACCGGTGCATCATAAACCGGCGAATTCGAAACCTAGGTTTACTTTTCATTTCATCGTCTTCTTCGTGTTGGTATTGGTTCGCAGTGCATCATAAACCAGTGAATTCGAAAACTGATCACTCTAAAGATAGAGTTAGAGTTAGAGAGAGAGAGAGAGAGAAGTGCAGGTGGTGGTGGTTGCGGTGGTAGTGCAGGTATTGGCTCGCGGTGCTGGTTTCAGGTGGTGGTTCATAGTGGTGAACGTGTGTGCTCGGGGACGGGATGGTGGTCGTGGTGTGGTTACCGGTATTTGGAGAGAGAAGAGGGGGGATGGAGGGGTTGAAGAAGATGATGGGGTGGGTCCTTTTGTTTCTTATTTTTTAATTTTTTTTATTGTTAGGGTAATTTGGTCATTTAACATCAACTTAACTGGAAAATTTAACAAAGGTTAGTGTTAGGGACCACCCGAGTGCAAAAATTACAACTATTAGGACCAACTTTGTAATTAGTAAACCACTAGGACCAAATCTGTAATTTTCGCAGACCACAGGGACCAACCAAGCATTTAACTTTGATAATTATCTTCCGTGATCTAATTCCATGTCCCTACCTTTTTATGTCATTGGTTAAATTAGGGTCAAATAAATAAAAGCTTCTACAAAAATATTGAAATACTACTTTTGCTACTAGGATTTAGTGGGAATTTAATTAGTATTGGTTTTATTTACTATTGATACTGACAATTAATGTAGTTTATGACTTAAAACAAATTATTCTTAATATAGTTCGGTTTGTTACATCACATTTACTCGTATATTATATATAGTTTACGATACAAAACGAACATTTACAACGGTTTTATTGTCTGATGTAAACCAAAAAATAAAGTTGTGTTTTATATAATTCGAAAATCATAAAAATGAATATGGGTATATACCGGTTCTCATAATGCCAACATCAGTACTTACGTTGTTCGTTCGATACCGGTTGTGTTCGTCAATATACCTGTACGGTACTGACACTCAGTATAGCCCTACTATACTAAAAAAAATACTTTGTGTCTCGCATGTCATTCAAATTCCGGTCCCTACGTTAGACTAGTACTTAGAGCTTCGATGATGCCTTGTGATGTGTTCCGGTCACATACCTACATCTCACATGCTAACTATATATTCATAACTACAAAGAGAAAATTAATATAAAAAAGTAATATAGTATCGACAAACGTGACCCGGCTGCTAAGGTTACATAACATGCCGTATTTGTGGGCATGTGATAGACCAAAAATAATTCAAAGGAAAAATACAAGCGTCAAAGGACAAAAGTAGTCACTTTTCTTTTAGAACCTTTTGTCTCTTTCTTTGGATTATGTATGATGTGGTAGTAGGTATGATAAGTCTAAATCTAATCATGTTAATTATATTTATTACATTTAATTAAAGGGATATTAGATTTAAATAACCTTAATTTTCATCAATTGGCCGATAACATTCTCAACTTTTGATTCGTACCACATCACTTTCAGCTTTCAACTTATTGGTCGATAGCACTTCCAACTTTCGATTTGTATCACACCACTTCCAACTTTCAACTTATTGGCCGATAGCATTCCCAACTTTCTATTTGTACCACACCACTCCCAACTTTCAACTTATTGGCCTATAGCATTTTCAAACTAACCGAACTCTAACCCAGTTAGTTTTTTTCTGATGTGGCACTTGTGTGTTGACGTGGCATCTAACGTGAATTTTTTTAATGACGTGGCATTTGACTTGGTTTTTTAGTTGACGTGGCAGCTAATGTGACACGAGTTTGGTGACATGGCAGCTGATGTCAGCAAACTGGGTTAGTGTTTGTTAATTTAGGAGTGTTATTAGCCAATAAGTTGAAAGTTATGAGTGATGTGGTACAAATAAAAATTTTGGAGTCCGATCAGTCAATTTGTGAAAGTCGAGATCATTTAAATCCAATATCCCTTGATTAACTAATTTAAATTTAACCTATTATGAAAACTGTTACAATATAGCAATACATATTTGAAGTGGATTTATTTAAAAAAATGTTGATATAACACTAAATGGTACAATATGACAATATTGATTTGAAGTGGATTTATTTTAAAAAAATTGTTGACAAAACACTAAAACTTTAGTTAATATTTACCGATTGTCATTGTAATTCAACTAACGATTTGTTACTTTCCTAAAATTATTGTCACACCAAACATTTTGATAAAAGTTGAAGCAAACATCTTACATAAGTCGTCATATGCATTTGGGAATTGAGGATGGTAAATGACCTGAACATGAACCTGAACCTGATGATTGAACATAAATTCAAAACATTTAGAACAAGTAATTGAGTATGAGATTAGTTTTAAAATATAAACTGCTATAGAATGGGTATGACATAGGTGAGTAAATGTCGGACCTGATTTAACAAAAACATATACCCATTTAATTGAACTGCACATAACTTTTTTTAATGTTCTTTTCTCTTTGTCTTTGGATAATTGAGTAATTTACTACTTTACTAATTTTTACGTGGGTGATAAAGTTATATCGAAGTTAACACTAAGAAATGCATAAAGAAATCCCAGAAGTTAAACACTAAGAAATACATATAGAAATCCCAATATGTTACTAATACTGTCTCTTTGCCATTTCAATATGCATATTTTAGGATTGTATTAAATGCAAATTAAATTTTTTTTTATTCCAGGGTAATCAATCAACTTACCCATTTTTACTTTATATATATATATATATATATATATATAGGTAGAGGTTCATGTTAGAAAATTTAAAAGTGTGAAAATGATAAGAAAAAATCTAAACTATTAGATATTTAATCTAATGGTTGAGATCATAGTGGTAATTCTGTAAATAGTGTTGACTATTAAACTAACTAATTTTCTAAATTAAGAGTATAAAGGTAAATTTAACATTTTTAAATTAAGAAACTAACATTAATGCACATGCAAAGTTCTTCCCTTCTTTTTTAAACGCCAATAACTTTTTATATGTAACTCGTTTTTAAAAAAAAATACACCATAATAACGAGTGTTTTTTTATCTTTAATATGAGTACCATATTGATATAACTATGTAGAGAAAAATATTACGTCTCGCTTGGATGTTTTAGTCCATGGTGTTTTTTCAATGTTCATACAATTGTGTTTTAATCGTAGGTGTTAATTCTGTTCTTTATAAGATGTATGCCTTCAATATACATGATGTGGTGTTTTTATAAGTTAGGGTGTTATTTCCTGTTATATTTAATGCGAGGATAAAGGTCCTTGCATTGCTGTGGTTTCTGGTGTCTTCAGTAGGTTTCTGTTGCCTTCAAAGAGTTAGGGTGTTATTTCTGTTTTTATATATTTAGGATGTTATTTCTGTTTGATTCTGATTAAAGTGTTGACTGATGTTATATTAGGGTGTTATTTCTGTTATATTCAATGTTAGGGTGTTCTTTATAAGTTGTGTGCCTTCAATATAACTGTTGTGGTGTTTTTATGAGCTATAGTGTTATTTGTGTTATATTTCTGTTCTTTATAAGATATATGTCTTCAATATACATGTTGTGGTGTTTTTATGAGTTAGGGTGTTGTTTCTGTTATATTTCTGTTTTTCGTAAGATATATGCCTTCAATATACATGTTGTGGTGTTTTTATGAGTTAAGGTGTTATTTCAAATTCGGAAATCCCTACAATAACTGCCAAAAATCGGTCGCATATATTCATTCCATAATTAGATTTTATTAGTTAAATTATAATTATACCCTTAAACTACCAAAATAAAAGGGGACACATGTCACCTCCAAAATCGTTCTTATCCTTCTCACACTTTAAATTTTCTCACAATAACCTCACCCTATATATATATAATTTACTTGGGTAATAAAGTTAAATAAAAGCTAAAATAGTAAAGGATTGTGTAATACAATCTAATACAAAGGCAGAACGAAAAATGAAACAGCAAATCCAAGCTTGAACAAATGGACTACAACTCTAATCACCAAATACATCAAAATTGAATAGTATTTGATCAACCATTAAAACACAAATAATCCTGCTTGTATATAATATTGTAATAATATTAAGGGGGCTATATTATTACATTAATAGGAATCACAAACTCATAATTACTAGGCTCCCTTTCCTTATATTCACATATATGTTACATTTTTTAAAGAATAAAAGACACAAAATTCAAATACGCGCACAATCAGGACATGTAAATCATTCTTCGATGTTTTCTTTCTTCATCAAATCGCTCAGTTTCATTTCCAACTACACAAAAAAAATTACATTATGACCAAGAGATGTAGGTACTTGAGGGGATTGAAATAATTTTAAGTGTTCAGAGCCCAGTTCTGCCGGTTTTAAAGGGAAAGTTCTAGTATGAACCACATACTACAAACAAACGGTTTGGTTTGGTAGCGTAAACTGGTTTATGTCTTCAGAACGGTTAATTTGTATTTGAAAAGGCCCTTCTGGTTCAAAAATGGTCGAGTTCGGTGGTTTGAAGCTTTTTTTTCTTCAAAATTTCTAGTTTGTATCGACTTTTTTTAATACGAACCGGTTGAGTTGATGGATTGAAACGGTTCAGTTTAACGATTTGAAGCGATTTATTTTTTTCTTTGAAATGTTTAGTTTGTATCAAATTTCTTAAAAAGAACCAGCTCAGTCGGTTGAATTAAAACGATTCCCTTTCATGGTTTGAACCGTTTTCTTTTTGGTCAAGATATTCAGTTCGTATTGAAAATTTATATATGATTGTATTATACATACACATAGGGACATATTACGAAAATGAAAAAAATAAGAAAGATGAAACGCCTGGTTTGGTTTACACGGCTGGTTCCAAGTTCCATCTTGTCAGCGGAACCATTAAATCCGGTTTATTAAAGCATAAACCATAAACCATGGACCGAACCTCATAAAAATCTCAAACCGGCAGACCAGCCAATCTAATTCAGTTTGTGCGGTTCCGTCAGCTTCAATAGTTATGAACGCCCTAAGAATTATAACAGAAAACTATATGGTTACCTGTGCATTCATCATCTTCTGTCTCTGCAATTTCTCAGCAAGAATGGTGTTTCTGAAAAATGTGAAATATCATCAGATAAAAAAGATTGCAGATTGAAAAATGAGAAATATCATCAGATAAACCAATGTGAAAAACCTTTGTTGTAACTGGATCAGCTGAGACTGCAGTTCTCTTTCCCTTGGAGAAGTAAGAGGGATCTACATGTGATGAAATTAAGTAAGCAAGTCTGACAGAAGAATGTCATCATATACAGAAATGATAATAGCATGAAATGAATGGGCCAAACGAATAAATAAAAAGGATAGTTTTAGAGGAAACGGGTCAAAAGTCACCCAAACTATACTTTTATTGCGTAAACCCTCCTAATCAAAATATTCAAAAAAATGATATTATTCCTGAGATGATATAACTTCTAAATTATTTACATAAAAGGGACAATTCCATTTACAATAATCATACCCATATTTACCTATTCGATAACAAATAACAAATTCATTATTTATTCGCTGTGATGATTTTCACTTACAGTAACCTTATTTCTTTATTTAGTAAAACAAATTGTTATAAGAAACTAATTCAATTTTTTTTTAATACGGATGAGTAATTAGGTAAATATGACATTTTTAGTGTTTTTAAAAAAGTAAATATCACATATAAATAACATTTTAGCTTCTACAAAAATACATACGAAACGACAACTTTTAATAGATAATCCCACCCCGCCTGTTTTACCGCCTCTGAATGTAACAGCCCAGCGTAACCGCACCATGATATTGTCCGCTTTGGTAGCCAGCACGCCCTCAGCGCCCGCTCCTCACGGTTTTTAAAACGCGTCACGATGGTAAAGGTATCTAGCCCTTATAAGGAAGCCTTTGTTCCCCTTCACAACCGATGTGGTATACCACAATCCACCCCCTTAAGTGGTCCAGCGTCCTCATGGGACCTGGCACCATCGGGGTTCGGCGTCCTCAGGGGACCTGCCACCACCGGTTTGGCCCTTACTCTGATACCATCTGTAACAGCCCAGCGTAACCGCACCATGATATTTTCCGCTTTAGCAGCCAGCACGCGCCCCTTACGGTTTTTGAAACACGTCACGATGGTGATGGTATCCAGCCCCTTATAAGAAAACCGATGTGAGATGTGTAGTAAACTAGGATTCCTTCTCGAGTCTAGTCTACGATCACTAGGATCCTCTCATGAAAACACTTTGTTTATGTAAAAACGTTTTCATTGCATATACAAAAACGCAAGATCCACTAACAAAACTCTTTTCAAGTAAATAATGCAAGGACATTAATAGGGGCATAGTCTATATGGGATAGACTTTCTAAACTAGATTGATCCGCACAAACCAACGTGATTATATTTGATATACTTATATATATATATATATATATGTAGAGGTTCATGTGAGAAAATTTAAAAGTATGAGAAGTATAAGAAAGATTATGGAGGTGACATGTGTCCCTTTTTATTTTGGTAGTTTAAGGGTATAAGTGTAATTTAACTAGCAGTTATTGTAGGGATTTTCGAATTTGAAATAACACCCTAACTCATAAAAACACCACATCATGTATATTGAAGGCATACATCTTATAAAGAACAGAAATATAACTCATAAAAATACCCTAACTAAGAAAACACACCCTAACTCATAAAAATACCTTAGCATGTATATTGAAGGCATACATCTTATAAAGAACAGAAATATAACAAAAATAACACCATAACTCATAAAAACACCACAACAGTTATATTGAAGGCACACATCTTATAAAGAACACCCTAACATTGAATATAACAGAAATAACACCATAATATAACACCAGTTAACACTTTAATCAGAATCAAAACAGAAATAACACCCTAAATATATAAAAACAGAAATAACTCTACATAAGTATATCAATATGGTACTCATATTACAGATAAAAAAACACTTGTTATTATGGTGTAATTTAAAAAAAAAAGAGTTACGTATAAAAAGTTATTGATGTTTAAAAAAGAAGGGGGGAACTTTGCATGTGTATTAATGTTAGTTTCTTAATTTAAAAATGTTAAATTTACCTTTATACCCTTAATCTAGAAAATTAGTTAGTTTAATAGTCAACACTATTTACAGAATTGCCACTATGATCTCAACCATTAGATTAAATATCTAATGGTTTAGATTCTTTCTTACCCTTCTCACACTTTTAAATTTTCTCACCATTAGATATTTAATCTAATGGTTGAGATCATAGTGGCAATTCTGTAAATAGTGTTGACTATTAAACTAACTAATTTTCTAGATTAAGGGTATAAAGGTAAATTTAACATTTTTAAATTAAGAAACTAACATTAATGCACATGAAAGTCCCCCCTTCTTTTTTAAACGTCAACAACTTTTTATATCTTTTTAAAAAAAAATTACACCATAATAAAGAGTGTTTTTTTATTTTTAATACGAGTACCATATTGATATACTTATGTAGAGAAAAAAATTACGTCTCGCTTGGATGTTTTAGTCTATGGTGTTTTTTCTATGTTCATACAGTGGTGTTTTAATTGTAGGGTGTTATTTCTGTTATATTTATGTTCTTCGTAAGATGTATGCCTTCAATATACATGCTATAGTGTTTTTATGAGTTAGGGTGTATATTCCTGTTATATTTATGTGAGGACAAAGGTCCTTGATTTATTAGGGTGTTATTTCTGTTATATTCATTGTTAGGGTGTTCTTTATAAGATGTGTGCCTTCAATATACATGCTGTGGTGTTTTTATGAGTTAGGGTGTTGTTTCTGTTTTTTATAAGATGTATGCCTTCAATATACATGCTGTGGTGTTTTTATGAGTTAGGGTGTTATTTCTTTATAAGATGTATGCCTTCAAATTCGAAAATCCCTACAATAACTGCCAAAAATCGATTACATATATTCAATCCATAATTAGATTTTATTAAGAGTAAACTGCCATTTTGGTCCCTGAGGTTTGGCCAGTTTTGCCACTTTAGTCCAAATCTCAAACCTTTTGCATCTAGGGCCCTGTGGTTTCAGTTTTATGGCCATTTTGGTCCAAATCTCAAATCAGGTCAGATTTCTCAAATAAAACCCTGCTATTTTGTCCTTTTCCTCAGGGGTATTTTAGTCATTTAAATCATTATTAAACCGCAAACACCCCTAAAACTCACTCTGCACACACACACTCTCTCTCTCCAAACACCCATCTCTCTCTTATCTCTCACTCCTCTCTGTCGAACACCACCACCACCACCACCACCACCACCACCGTGATTCTGTAACATTTTGATGCAAATTCTGTAATTCTGTAACATTTATTGCCATTTTGATGCAATTCTGTAACATTTCCTTGATCTGCTCTTGACCTAGATACGTATCGGTAGAAGTAACAACGGTTGCTTGCGGATACGCAACAGGTTTCAGGCGGTTGGCAGCAGCACGGGCGGCGCGTGCTTCAGCACGCTCGAGTTTGTCATCGTTGGAGCCCAAAAAAAGAGTTCGGTCCGGCGATATGACCGGGCTCGCTGTTTGAAGCCCGGAGTACGGCTAGGGCTTAGGATTTCAGCCATTTTTGAAGTACAGTTGCTGGATCTGTGGAGAATTGAAGCGTTAGGGTTTGCGGCCGAAGGTTGGTTAACTCGCTATGTCGGTGGTGGAGTTCACGGTGTTCACGGAGGCGGTGGTGGTGGTGTTCGACAGAGAGGAGTGAGAGAGAATAGAGAGATGGGTGTTTGGAGAGAGAGAGAGGGTGTGTGTGTGTGTGTGTGCAGAGTGAGTTTTAGGGGTGTTTGGGGTTAATAATGCTTAAAATGACAAAAATACCCCTGAGGAAAAGGACAAAATAGCAGGGTTTTATTTGAGAAATCTGACCTGATTTGAGATTTGGACCAAAATGGCAATAAAACTGAAACCGCAGGGCCCTAGATGCAAAAGATTTGAGATTTGGACTAAAATGGCAAAACTGGCCAAACCTCAAGGACCAAAATGGCAGTTTACTCTTTTATTAATTAAATTACACCCTTAAACTACCAAAATAAAAAGGACACGTGTCACCTCCAAAATCTTTCTTATCCTTCTCATACTTTTATATTTTCTTACATGAACCTCTACCTATACATATATATGTACGGATTATTTTGTTAGGGTACGATGGCTTCCTCCGCGAGTAGCGGCATTTACGACAATGTCGAGCCCATAGAGGTCGCGTCGATGACGAGTTCCCACAGGTTATTGAGATTATTTCCAGTGACGAGTTGGAGTCGGATGAGGTTCCCGACTTCGGGTCCGATGGTGAGGACCCATATGACTTCTAGCCTTTCGCGCTGCCTGACCACGACATGGCTGACATCCCTCTGGAGGATGACGTTTTAGCTGTAGGACCACAGCTAAACGAGTTTGTGACCATTGGTCATCCCGACGGTGCGCACATCGTCGAGTATATTCCGTTAGATGTCCTACCACTTGTTGTCCCTCCTATTATTGAGCTATCCGATGACGAGGACGAGGTCCCCGTCTTTCATGTTGACCATTTGGACGATGAGATTGGCGATGGCGAGGTGATCGACGTAGTCATTTTGGAGGTATCATCACCCATCGTTTCTGTAGTAGATATTTCCTCATCGGATGCGAGCGACAGTGCATCCTCCTCCGCCATTCGTCGCGCGGGACTTCGGGCAAATGTGACAGATAGTAGCTTTGATGCTATCCCGATCGCCACACCGACTCCCACTCCGATACCCGCTCACACATCGATTCACAGCTACTTCTACTACTACATCACCTGCTACCCCTACAACTCATCATGTTCCTGATTCTCCTACTTGTGACTTCACTCTGCATCTCAGTCATGGTCGTATAGAACCCGTCCCATACCATATGGACACCTCTCCCATCTACACTCACGACATTCCTGCTCCTCGCCCCGGAGAGGGCACATCCCACCAGCCAGCCCACACACCTTCTCACGCTCAAGTTGAGCATCTTTCGACACTGTATTCCCCTTACCGCATGCCTACATCTGATCCATACCACCCGTGTCACCATCCATCCTACACCTCGGACGATTTCGTCCATTCCTTGCAGCTACAGATTCAGCTCATTTCCAGGAAGGTCTGGGAGTTAGAGCATTTTAAGGACGCTATGCCACCACAACAGCAAGTGGTAGGACATCTAACAAAATATACTCGACAATGTGCGCACCGTTGGGATTGCCAATGATCACAAACTCGTTTAGCTGTGGTCCTACAGCTAAAACGTCATCCTCCAGAGGGATGTCAGCCATGTCGTGATTAGGCAGCGTGAAAAAGCTGGAAGTCATCTGGGTCCTCACCATCGGACCTGAAGTCGGGAACCTCATCCGGCTCCGACTCGTCACTCGAAATAATCTCAATAACCTGTGGGAACTCGTCATCCGACGCGACCTCCATAGGGTCGGACATCGTCGTAAATACCGCTACTTGCAGAGGAAGCCATCGTACCATGGCAATATAATCCGTACATGTATATATATATGTCAATAAATAATATTATTATATATTATTTATATATATATATATATATATATAGGAGCATATCAAATATAATCACGTTGGTTTGTGCGAATCAATCTAGTTTAGCAAGTCTATCCCATATAGACTATGCCCCTATTAATGTCCTTGCATTATTTACTTGAAAAGAGTTTTGTTAGTGGATCTTGCGTTTTTGTATATGCAATAAAAACGTTTTTATATAAACAAAGTGTTTTCATAAGAGGATCTTAGTGATTGTAGACTAAACTCGAGAAAGAATCCTGGTTCACTACAATCGAAGCTCTAATACCGTTGTCCGCTTTGGCCGAGACGAACGCCATCGCCTCACGGATTTAAAACGCGTCGTCATCGGTAACGGTTGCACTAGCGTCACGACAAGGAGCGTGCACATATCATGGACGACATTGGGTCACTCTCGACACGAAAATATATATATTCGGTTGCTACGACGAAACTCTAAAAATAATATATTTTTAGACAATGGAAATATAAATATATTTCAACACTTATAATTCCGGAAAGTATAAAGTAAATAACCACTAAGTCTAAAAATATAATTATACACGTATACGGATACGTATGAAATACGTACGAAAATACACTTGGTGGAATTGCAAGAATACAAGCAATATACATGTACACGAATACGTATAAATACGGTATAAATACCAATGGTAAAATATACAAATATCAGTATATATACGGTATACATATACGTATAAATACGCAAGCACATGATGATGCACTCAAATACACTTGTTGAAGTGTACACTCACAAAGGATACCGTACATATACATCAACGAATATACGGTGTTAAAAAAAATACTTTTAACACTTACACCTATAAAGGATATACACATAAATTTGTGAAACAAATATACACAATTGAGCTGAATGTATTTATGCATGTGAACGAGGTTCACTAAACTTAAAAATATATATTTGAAGAATATATATATCTCATATAACGAACATATGCCGTGCGTAGCACGGAGACGCTAATGGGCTAGGCCCACTCACGCCGTGTGGATCACGGAGACTCAAATGGGCTAGGCCCACTCTCACTTGTGCGGGGCACAAAGACTCATGGGCTAGGCCAACTTATACTCGTACGAGGCACGAAGACTCACGAAGGGCGAGGCCCATTCGTACACACTATGAACACAATATATATATATATATATATGTATGTATATATATATATATATGTATGTATAAGTATATACATATATATATATATATATGTATGTATAAGTATATACATATTTAAAGCATACTCACAAAGCAAATGCCAACATATTAAAATACACAAGGGTTCCAAATATATAACGAAAACGAATACAATAACGTTCAAGATGAACAACGCGTACAAGGTCTAGAAGAGACCAAAATGTCTAATGAGTGAGCACTTGTAGGTTGACTCACGCTATTGGAACACCGTTTGCTATCACAATCTTTTGGACGCAAACCTGTGAGTTCATGCCCCCTTTTCTTTTAAACGTTTTCGGTTTTACAAATCTCAGTAGGAAAATACATGTTTCGATGGTATGATTTAGCTATGGAATGAAATATTGGATTATGTGCGAATAAGGCCTCTTTTAAGCGCCATTAATCTTGTATAAGACCAAGGAACAAAAGGGGTAGATCTATCGGGTGTAGGCGAGCCCCACTCATGGATCCTTGTGTGGCCGCATGTAGCGCTTTTGTTGTCCCAGCCGGGTGTACCGGTGTTAAATCGTCTAGGATTGAGTGCTTCCTACGTCGTCACACGTATTAATGTACTTGCAAAACATTAACGATCATCAAGTTCATTGATGCTTAACATACCACATTTTTATGTACGAACTCTCAGATGTCTTTAAGATCATTTGTTATGAACTCAAAACGCATGAACTCGCCAACTTTTGTTGATGTTTTAAGCCTACATGTATTTCAGGAATTAAATGGTGCATTTGTTTACAAAGTTTTCAAGGTTATCAAGAAGTCAAGGTCATCCATATTTTGAAGGGTTTGGTCTATATATTCCGTCTTCAAACGGAATAGAGGATGCAAAGCCTTGATGTTTAAAAACTATATTTTGGAACAAGTCTTTTGCAAAATGTTATAACTTATGTTTGTCTTGTACTTCAAACAACTTATGGTGTGTATCTCTTAATTATATCAATGGATGAACATCGTTTATGTTTTAATCATATAGTTGTTAGTTGTATCATATGCGATGAAAACTAATCAAGTTCACACTGCGTGCTTCCACCATCGAACGGGTGTGACAGATTGGCATCAGAGCGAGTGCTGGACCGGTGGTGCCAAGTCCCGCGAGGACGCCGGACCCCTTAAGGGGGGGGTGGATTGTGATATCCCACATCGGTTGTGAAGGTGAACAAAGACTTCCTTATAAGGGGTTGGATACCTTCACCATCATGACGCGTTTTAAAAACCGTGAGGGGCGGGCGCTGATAGTGTGCTGGCTGCCAAAGCGGACAATATCATGGTGAGGTTACGCTGGGCTGTTACACTGAATGCGGCCATGAAAATCAGCAGACGTAGCGGTGACCGAAACAATGCCATACAGAATGATGACCGTTGACCAAAGTTGGAAACTAAGTTGAAAACTGCCATCATGCATTTAAATGGTAATAGTATAGATGGAAGACAAACCATCGGTTAAACTTAATGGTCACACAATCCAAGATCAAAACATGCAGCAAATATATAACAGGTTTACAATAGTTAATAGATAAAGGCATCATTAGTCATTACCTGTGATGACCCGTTGATTCCTGCTTCCACATACTCCATGGAATTGCCTGCATACAAGGATAAAAGTCAGATTTGTATGTCGACGCATACAGAAAGCATCTCGATGACGGATCATGAAAACTGAAATACCAGAAATCTGCTCAACAAACTTGATTAATCTATGTAGTTCTTCCTGAGTACAAAGAAAGTAGCAAATATGTTGTCCATCGGAGAGAATTCGGAAGTCAATTACAATAAAGATGGTCAAATGCATACCTTTTGCAATGTGCTATGGTACAAAATGGTTTGCAATGAGGAAACAACTGATGCAGGTGGACTAGTGGTTCCACTGAAATTGGGACTGATGACTGGAACCTGAAGGGAAATAGAAACGAAAAACAAGGGGTGATTAAGAACGCCTCAAGATAATAAAATACAAGAGATTAAATTTCCAGAAAAAAAAATGAAACGGTTTTTCAAATTAAGTTTGTTTTTCAATATGTTAAAAAGGTATGACAAAGATTACATTAGAATAATATAACCTATAAAATTCTGAATTACCACCATAAATGTCGAATCACGCATTATAAAGCTCATAATGTAGAAGTTACTTTTGATTTGATTGTAACTCCTTATAATTATGCCTTCGTTTAAGTGTGGCTTTTTAGTTACAATCAAATATTCTAGCTTACTTACACAGTTACACTTTTGTTGGTTGTGTGTCTTATGTCATATATGTTTTTCCACTATTTAACAAAAGGTAAGTGATTGTAATACTTAATGATAACAATTGCCAATCAGACCTAAAAACAAAATAATTAACAGATAAAACAAAAGACCCCATACGTTGAGATCTGCTGAAGTGACTTTAAAACGTCCCTTGCGCTGCACCACAGCTTTCTCTGATGCATCCTCTACTAACACCAGGCAAAACAATTTGAAACGCACATGTGAAAATTAGGAAAGAAATTTACCAGAGACCCGTTAATATAACAAATACAAGGTGAATTAGCAGGTTAATGATTGCTTACCAGGATATGAATTGCTTGTGTTAATCTTTTGACGACCTTGTATTGGACCACTGTAACTGCGCTCAACTCGAAACCCCCGTTGTGTAGATTCTCTTCATATTATTATTAAATAATTAATTACAACCCAGAAAAGTGTTTAAAAAGTTACAAGTGTGGGTACTTAAGAATTGCAGTTACCTTTCAAAGTCGCCAACAAACTTCTTAGAAGAAAGCACCTTATCCGGTAGCAGTGAACCGCTCGAATATTTTTTTGGACTAATAATACTTGGACGCGGTAATGATTTTTTACGTTCCAGAAGCTCAGCATCATTTTTTTCAACTTGGTTCTCGGATAATAGTGATGATTTCATGGTGCCATGCTGTTCAATATCCAATTGACTTTCATCTCCTACAGTTGGGCTCACAGTATCCTCATCATCGGCCACATCAGCCTGACCAACATCAAAACATCCCCTGTATCATAACACAACTCTGAATCAGATGAATAGAAACAAAAACAGCACTGAGTTCTTATCATTCACATGTATCCACTTACTACTTTCTTTCCTTAATTACATAAACCTAAAGAAAAAGAAACTGAAATTCGGATGATGAGTATGAATGTATGATCTTACTTGAGTGCTTGAATAGGCTTCATAGGAAATGCAGCAAATGAATCCTCCAAACTAGGAACTTCGTCAATCTCATCCTGCAATTAGTTTTGTTCATATATTTGACATTAACATATGAATCAGCACAATGGTCTAAGATTTTCTATGCGGCTCAATCAACATGATACCTCAAGGTGGGACCCATCATCTGAACGGTTAAGTATCTCAGACGATGACCTTTCTGCTGAAAATCCAACATCGTCTTGTTGCTTTGAACTTGCATTCAGATCTTCAGCTGTTGAATTTTCATCATAATCCTGGATCTGCCCCCAGAAAACAGGGTGAAAAGGTAAAATCAAAACTGATAAAAATAATAATAAAAAAAAAAACACTATTCAATAATACATACAAGCGCAGCCTGATTCTTCAAGTCCTCCAAATTAAAATTCCAAGCACTGATTCCTCGAATATACTCTTGCTGCATGTTACAAAATATAACTATATCAGGATAATCAATTATACATTTATACCATATTAGATATAATGATTGCAGTCATGTTACCTGTGATAAATGTTCTTTACTTCCATTCAACTCACTGTTCTGCAGAAGTTCTGCTTCTTTTGCCTGAAATAACAACACTGTCAACTAACTAAACTAGTTATATAGATAAAGATAACAAAAATAAGAAATGGTATGAGCAATATACCTTTAGCATCCTAAAACGATCACCTAGTGGGGGAAGACCATCAAGAATGCTTCTTTGAAGATAATCAGTTGTGCGTGCGTGTTTAAAAAAAGGATGCTTTAAAAGCTTATCTGACAATGGACGTTTTTTTGGGTCCTTCACTAAGCAAGTAGCAACCAAATCTTTAAAAGACTGCAAAAAAAGTAATCACGAATAAATAATATAAATTAAGCACGTCTTCCTACATATTGCAATACTTGTAGTATGACACGAAGTCACAAACCTTTGAGAACTTTTTGTCCCGTTCATAATCAAGACCTGGTGGTGCATTTTGCAGTGTCATAAGCAAAACCTGAAGATATGAGATAAATGGGGAAGAGTTATGTTCTAGTTCGGTAATTAATAACTGAATGCAACCGTTAGATAAAGAGATCAATATTAATTACTTTCATTGGTGGATACTTTGAGAACGGTGCATGACCATGAGCAAGTTCAAGTGCCGTGATTCCAAATGACCAGATGTCTGCTCTGTTTACACACAACATAGCTCTTTAGCTTATAGTTGTATAAGCATATATGATTCGAAACTTATTTAAATAAAAGAAATACAGTAAAACAGTAACGAGTAATTGGTTTAAAAAAGCAAGCTTGAAGCGTGAAGCGTGAAGCGCCTGAGGCGTTAGGAAAAACGCTCTCTTTTCCCTTGAGCGTTATTTTACGTGAAGCGACGCTTCAGGCCCGATCAGGTCAGATTTGGGTTTTATTTGGGCCCAATATTCTAAATCAGCTCCAATAAGGTTTCACATGGGCCCAACAGCTTTTAATCATGTCAGATTTGGGTTCTTTACCCTAAAAAAAAGAACGTACTTGATTATGATGATTATTGATTAAAGACTATTTTTTATGCTTATGTTTGAAGTGTGTTTCGACTTAAATGTATGTTTTAACTATGTGTTTAAGTGTGTTTTACAATCATGTTTTTGTGTTTATTATTGATTAACAAGTAGAATATGTCATATTGAAGTGTACAAATACTTTTATATATATTTTTTTTAATTTGAACGCCTGGCATACGTGAAGCGAGCTTCACGCTTCTCGCCTTGCTTAAAGCCTTTGGGACCAAAACGCTTCGGAGCGCCTCGTGCTATTTTAAACCAATGAATCACCACTTACTTAAAGTCGTATCCATGTAGTTGCTGCATTACCTCTGGTGCCATCCTATAGAAAACATTAGCGGAATGTGAATACCGCCATAATAACAAAAAAGATGCAAAGGTTAAGAAATGAAACATACCAACAAGGAGTTCCGACAAAGGTATTTCTAGAACGCTGCCTATCCCCAGTATCGAACATGCATGCAGACACTCCAAAATCAGCTAACTTTATCGAACCATTATTATCGACTAATATATTTCCAGCCTGGAATGAACTAATCAAGATCATTAACTGGGAAACTGAATAGTGTAACTGAACTCTAATAGATCTTTATAGAAGAATCAAGTGCAAAACCTTAACATCTCTGTGAATATGTCCGTGTGCATGTAGATAGACCAAGGCTTTAAGGACCTCTCGAAGCACTGTAGCTATGACGGGCTCTTCAAAACCTTCTGGATAAGAAGTTTTCATTATATGGAGACAGGATCCCCCAGCCATAAATGGCATAACGACCCAAAGGTTGTGACCGGTTGTGAAAGAACAATATGACCGTAATAAATTTGGGTGATTGATCAAGCTCATAGTCTGTACCTCACGACGTATGCCATCCTAATGTTATCAAAACAGGATCTCAGAAACAAAGGATGTAATATTGGACACGTTACAATACAAAGTTAATTACTTTGGAAATATTGTTTTGACAAAGTTCAAGGTCATGAAAGGCATAGTAAATAATGTCATTCCATTACATTGGAAAATATTGATGTATTCATCTATGATGTTTAGAAAGAAATAAAGTGTATTGCAACCGATAATTCTAACTGAATCCTTATAATTGTGTTGAATTCTTTAGAGAAACAAAAGGTATTATTAAAGAATGTTTGTGGATCAAAATCTTTTTGGAGCCTTCTTTAGTTATTGCACTGAAACATATTAATGTATGAAGAATAGATATGACACATTTATGGCAATCATACCATGTCGATTGTCGCAAAGGCAATTACAATGGTTTCAATTATGGCATTTATGTCAGTTTACTGTTTTGGGAACCTTGTATTACAATTGTTCACTTTTTATCTAATACCCTTTACTAGGAAATTCAACAGTGACTGCTTGAATATATATGATGGTATGATACTTGACTAAATCGTGACATTGCAAGGTTGAATTTTGTGTCTGATTTGTTGAGTAAAAGATTGCTAACATACCAGGTCATTATTACACTTTTCCAAATCAAGAACCTTGATCGCGACTATAATGTTCAATGGAACACAGAGCGCCCTATACACGGAGGCACTGACTCCTTCACCAACTTCCTCATATAGCTTGTAATCCTCTGCATTGACCGGAAACTTCTGCTTTGGTACTTCCATGTATTTTTTCTAAATCATAAGCATATAACCTTTGTTACAATAAGATGCCCTAAACACCTAGAGTTGCTAGTCAACTTGATGTCAATTCGCTCCAACATGGTAACATTGTTTCTTTTATTGGAATATAAGTTTATAACTCAGGACCACAGTCAAGACCCTTCAAACATCATGTCCTTCAAGGCTACCTCCAAATGATGGCCTCAGTGAGTACTACGTGGTAGTTTAATTACTTTCTATAAATAAAAACACTAACTTTAAGCTAAGTTAGACAGACTGAACACCGCAATGTGAGCTGATGATCGATTGAATAAGTAAACAGTATAGATGCTCAAATCAGCAAATCTCTATGGCGTCGCTTTATGTAACTGCTTGATATTTTATAATGTCTGGTAAAACTGTTCTAAGAGGAAACTTGATGAGTCACAAATCCTGTAACATTAGAAAGAGAAAAAACTGTTAAAAACGATAAAAAAAAATACGATAGGCATTTTGCTATAATAGTATAATGTACTCCATGAGGCAAAGATCGAAAAAGGAAACTGATTTAACAACATATGTTCATCACTTCATCCGAATCAACATGCAATGATTAAGATCTCAAACATAATCCATGACCAAATTCTTACAAATCTACAACGATTTTTTTTTGAACAGCGAAATCTGCAACAAATATCAAAGGTCCATATAATAAATCAGCAATGTCAACCAAACCAAAATGTTTCCTAATTTCTCATCTTCTTCAATCACTTACATTTCTTTTGTGATCATCTCAAATCACTAGCACTAATATCGAGATTCGTCTTATAAGTAGGCACAATTTCCAAATCACCGACAAGAGCATCAAAATTGCCCAAAAACACCTACATCTTCAATTTCACAAACTGATTCCGAGTACAACTAATCAATCTACAACACCCGAACATCAATCCTAATGAAATACACACAGCATTTCACATCATTCAGTCATTCCAACATCAAATTGTAACACCTGAACATCAGTCCTAAAGTGTCATCTTCTTCCATCACTAAAATTCACCTACATTTCTTTCCTGATCATCTCAAATCACTAGCAAGATGTAATCCAATCACTAACGTCGCCATTAACCTTCTAAGTAACCACAACTTCCAAATCACCAACACGAACATCAAAATCCCCCAGAATTCACGATCCGTATGACCTTCAATCTCACAAAGTAATTCTACTCACAAACTAATCAAATCAAATCAATCTACAACACCTGAACATCAATCCTAACAAAAAGCACACAGCATTTCACATCATTCACTCATTCAAACACCAAATTCCGAAAAATCAACTAAAAACCGAACTAAACAATCAATCAATCATACAACAAACAACATTCAGTCACTAATCAACTAAAAAAGTGAATAAAGTAAGCAATCAATGATATAGAAGTGACAACGAGTACGGACCTAGGGTTTGGTAAGCACATTCAGCAGTAAAGAGAAGTGAAATTTGACAATAATGAAAGGTTGTGCAGGGAGATGGAAACGACGTCGTAAGGTGAAGAGATAAGCCTTGGGCTAATCCGCCATAGACAGGCGGTATGTAAAAGGAGAATCGTACAGCACAGCTGTCGTATACGACTACTTCTTAGATCGAACCTTCACCGTTAAACCAAATAAATCAAATAATAGTATCCATATTATTCAATTCTTATATATTTTTCTTTTTAAAATTAACAATTATACATTCACTTGGGATTCTACTCGGTGGAGTTCGGTCTATATTAGTTTGATTTGTTTGGAGACACTTATTATTTGAGTAATTATGTAGCGTAGAAATTCAGTTATATTGATTTGATTTGATTCGATTACGTACTATTGTTATTTAAGCAAATATATAGCATTTTTAATTATTTAATTTATTTGGTATTGAAATAACTGTTTACATTTTCAGACCTATAAGTAATAAGATCATATTTTGACCTCCTTTTACTCTTATAATTTGGAACAAAATTATAGTTAAAGTTTAGTTGTTATATAAAATAAAAAATAAAGAGCATGTTTGAGAGGGCTCACCGCTCACTCACTCCAGTCAGATTTACATATGTTTAACAGTATGAGTTTACTTTAAATGATTCGGTTCGAGTTTTAAGTTAAACTCGCAAATGCATTAATCAAATGGATGTGCTTAGTCAACTTGACAAATTTACATATTGACTAATCTAACCCATTTGTTTTTATGGATTTAAAAAAAAAAAGACATGTTACGTCATAATTTGACGGATTTGATACTTTGTGTCAAAATCTATAAAAAGGTAAAATAATTTTAAATTGTAATAAAATTGTTAACTTGTAAAAGTAAAGATAAAATACACATTTTTTGATTAAGTGGGTAATGTTTATGTTAACCCATAAAAAAATAAATTTACGTATCTCATATTTGTGTTGAGCTCGACTTGTTAACCCACAAAACATACTAAAAACTTCAAAACAAATACAGACATTTTCTGTAAGTTCAAACAATAGCTATTTATACAAGCTATATTATTTCTGAAAGTTATTATAAAATCATTTAATTTCCCATTTTATATGGAAAATAATGCAGAATATATTGTAAAAGAATAATGCAATTTGTTGTGGAGACCATGTGGGTGTTGATGTGGTTTGAAACTTGGGATAGCAATAGATTGTATTCTGGATGGCACCATTTGTCCATTTCATAATTTAATAATTATTATATCCATAATATTCTTTTTCATTTTGTATTTATTAACTTTAATGTTCGATGCATTTAAATCATAAAACATAACTTTATGGTATTCTAGTGACGTTGATATTTCATATATGTAAGCTTTTTATATAAGGGATTTGGTTTTAGTTTAATGTTTCGTATATTTTAATACGGCAGACTTAAGGTCCAACTGTTAACTTCGTTATATTCTTTTGCTGTTTTATTAATAAGCTTATAATATTTTAATACGGCAGACTTAAGGTCCAACGGTTTAAGAAATTAACCGATAACTTCGTTATATTCTTTAGCAGTTTTATTAATAAGCTTATGAAAATCAGGCAAAGAATTTTTTTAGTAAGAAGTTGAGGGGATATGTTCCTAAATCTTGTGCAAGGCATTGCAAGACATGCGTATAGAGAATCATACCCAGACTTAGCAAAACAATACTTAACTATCACTAGAGCTAGTGGCGAAGCTTAAGATTTTCGATCAGTGGCGGAAGTCACCGGACCTAAAAATTTATATAAAGCCGGGGGTTCGAAACGTATATACCTACAAATTTCTAGACGAAACCTACATACTCTTCACTACTGAGGGAAAAGTTCGGGGGGTCGGCCGCCCCTCCCGCCTCTTTAAAGCTTCGTCCATGACTAGAGCATGCGTGCAAGCTCATATCAGCGCATGCAACGCAGTGACAAGTACAAATAGTACAGATGGCAGGGGCTACAGCCAATAAGCTTGTGTCAGGCTCTACCCAGAAAACTCCTACGATATCAATCATGCAGGAGACAGGAAGTATAAAAGGAGGTGACATGTAACCAATCAGGTTGAGCCGTTCACTGCTCCACGATCCTCACTCATAGCTGGTGACATACGTCACAACAAAGACAACCATCGAGTCACATGTCTCCAATCACCGTGCGCCAAAGACTCAATCCTATGCAAACAATAACGGTCGTGTCAGATGAGACAAATCGGATATTCATTGGTGACGAAGTCCGGCCCAAGGTCCATCAACTCATCTCCTTCTCCACGCTCTTTGGCTATAAATACCAGCCTTCAACCACAGGTTCAAGGATTGACTCTCTCACTCTCTTACTCTTAACACACACTCGTTTACTTTTCATAAACAATACTTATTCTCACGCCAGAGGGTGGTTACAAGGAGAACCCCCCACATCTCTTCCTTGTGACGAGTCTCGTAGTGTTTTGTTTTCCATATCATACTCCAATCATTATCGAGGAAAAATTAAAAGATTAACCAATCTTCACGAGACCATCCCCACAAGGATAAACCTTTCGATTTAGACTTGGTGTTTCTTTATTGGCGCCCACCGATTTTTTCTACTACTTTTCATCCTTGTCTTTCCTTTTTTATCATCCGCATGCCCGATCAGGGTATTCAATTTCCAAACTTCGGTTCAAGCTCTCAGCATGCGTCGGGCGCGATCAACACGCATGTCCAAACCTTACATTTTGACAAGTACATCGAGGGAAAGCTGAGGGTGGGATCACACATGCCCACGGTAGTGTTGCGTGAGCCAATCAGCACACCACACCAACAGCGCAACATGTAGGTCCCTGAGCTCAGTAAGCTTCGTTACTTCCAACGAGGAAACTCCTTCTCCTCGTACATGAAGTCACAAACCGCGCTAAATGGGGGTTACAAACAACTGTGCGTACAAGCACCGACTACCATGCAACAAATCTCGTTCGTGCAACTAACTCCAAGAATCCTGGATTACACCTCTCTGCCTCGTGACAACGCGGACAAAGGGAAACCAGCATCAATATGATGAGTCTTACTACGATGTTAGCACCACGCATGACACATGAACTAACATTGGAAGGCATGACGAAACGCAGTACGAGCACCTGCGCAGGAGAACTCCTATCCAAGACCACCTAGGTTCCCGTCGTACTTGTAACGCTCCGTATTTTTCTAGGTTTTCATTTTAATGTACTTCGTATCCTCTTTCCAGTTCCTTGTAATTCCGAGACTTGGTCATAATGGAAATTATATTTTATACTATTTTTTGCCTAATTACTGTATAAACACTCACGTATACGTATTTTAATTCAAAACCGAACAACACAACGAGATTCAATTTTCTTTGAAATGTTATTTCATAAGTGTATTACATGCTTGCATACACTTTAAACACTCAAAGACATGCTTACCATTGAGTTTTTAGCATAAAATGACAAACAAAACAAGTGTAAGGACTAAAATGTAATTTTTGAAACTTCAGGCGGTCCTTGCGGATTGTATTGACAATCCCTTGCAGCTCGCAAGGGGTGCCCCTAGCAGTAGCTTCATCAACTCGCAAATTTTGAATTTTCCCCTCCTTTTAATTTCCAACCACCTTCTTTAGTACCCCAAAACCTAATCCCTCTTATAAATATCAACATGCAACACCTCATAAACACTTTCGCCACTTCTAAATCACTCTCACACACTCTCTAATCTCAAAGTTCTTTCACTTTGGAGAGAAATTTCTAGAACCATAACAATGATTTTTTAGCTTTCTTCTTGTAATTTCTTACTTGTTTTCTTTTTCCCTACACTTGGAAACCCTCTTAGAGTATTACCTCTTGTTTACCAAGGTAAATGAGGATGGTAAACCACCATTTTTGAGGTTCAAGTGGGACTTTTAGTAAATTTTTTTATACTCATTTATCATTTTTTGGAACTTCTTTATACCAAACCAAATCACCAACAAGCTTCTATGTTAAGGAACTTGTGTTAAGGTTAGTTTCCAGAAACTTAAGGTTCATATAGCTCCATTTCATGTCCTTGTAAGTCACTATGTAACCCACAAACAACTATGTGGGTGAAACTAAACCAAGTCTCCAACAAGCAATATTGGAAGACTTATGTTAAGGTATGAATGGTGTTGTTGATTACCTTGGTTCTACAACTAAACTTCCACCATTCTTCACTTGGTTACTTGGTGACAAAACCCAAACTAACATATTCATAAGTAACAAGATCTAAATTGCCACCTTTACTATACACTAATTATAGCATAACATTATTATGTATATAATTGATTGTCCACTTAGTAACTTTGACTTTTTTGAATCTCACTTTTTATAATTTAATACTGACACTGACACCCCCTTCAATTTTTTAGAAACTTAGTAAAATGTTATTTGACCTTCTCGAGTTTTATATGCTTATTTTTATGTATCTGTCGATATCATTCAAATTGGTTTCGACATAATATTTTTTTTTAAATTAACCATGTCAAATATAATACATTTTCATTAAACGTTATAAATTCGAGTTACTTTATGTTTCATGAGTCATGTCATCTATAATACGTTTTGGTACTTATTTTTATAGACATTTTGAGTTAGTCTACGTTTTGACATTTATGTACGTGTCGGTATAAATTCACATTGTTTATGTTTCGACGTAATGAAAACCTCGAGTTTAACTTTAAAAAAATAATAAGTCATATCAAATATAATCTGTTTTTTTTGCTTACTTTTATAGACGTTTCCAGTTAATCTACTTTTGATTGATAAGCAATTACAAAAAAAATTCAGTATACTCAAATCACGTTAACAAACGACCCTGCAACAGGGGCATCAATTCTAGTTGATATTATACGCTAATTTTGGCATTTAAAATGGACAAGATACTGGTGATCAAAGTTTGAATCTATAAATTATCATTTTTATGTAATCTCTAAACAAACAAAATAGGAATCCCAGAGGTTATACTTTCTTCTTATATTTGGATCAGTTTAGCAAAGAGTAACCAGGATAACACTACGAATATGATTCACAACATAAATGGAAGCAACATGGTGCAGATTAACAACTTACAATTGTCATGATTATGGATAATATAGCATAAGAAGTAGTTTAAGAAAAAGCGTAAGCCAAAATTGAGACGGTTACTAACATACCTTAGTGTTGATTATATGTGGCCAGCAGTGGCGGACCCATGATTTATTTTCAATCGGGTCCTTTTTTGGTATTCAAATTTTCCATAACTAAACATTAGGCTTTTCGGATCGGTCGCCAATCGGTTCGGGTTGGGGTAAAGGACATAATAAAATACAAAATCAAAACAAAATTGTATATGACCAATAAAACACATAAAAATACGATGTCATTGAAAATGATAAAGAAAACATTACAAATTTTTTAAAGTTGTTATGAGTTTTCATCTTTTTAAAACGACCCATTACATCCTCGACTAAAACATTGGCAAGAAGTTCTCTTTTGGCATAACAAATACAATAATCGTTCATATAATCATCACACATCCGAATAATACTAAATGCGATAATTATTTAGATTTGTTCAACACATTCCCCTTTTAGTTACTAATATCACAATCATAAGCGAAAGAGTTGAAATCATAGCGTATAACTCTGTTAGAAAGATTTTATACAAGACGATCAAAACATAGCATGATTCTGTGTGAAGACCACAAATTGAGTTGCATATTATAAACTAACTTGATTAACAACTCGATCTGTCACACCAGTATTGTCATGAACTTTTCTTTTTGGAGCAATGGAGTCAAACTCATAAAAAATAAAATAAAAAAAAACAAAAAGGGATCTGTAAGATTCGAACAAGTGACCTGTTTCGTTGTAGATAAAGGAATTTTCCACTACACCAGCTTTCCTCTTAATTCCATGGGGTCCAATCACTTATTTTTTTGGTCCTTTTAAAATTTAATATACCGGGTCTACTGTTTTAAAAAACATCGAAGTTTGAGGACCCCAACCCATACTATGTGGATCCGCCCCTGGTGTCCAGAGGTTCATTCCATAAACATAAAACCATAAGCAACAGCAAACAAGTGCCTATTCATGTTTATCTTGAGATTCCCCTATGTAAACGACCAATTTCTTTGCGTGTGTAATAATAATGGGCCCAATAGGCAATCATTGCAAGACAAAATTTATAAATTAGTTTGCCAGCCTTGATTTATTTCCAGCCTTTGACAAATGAAATGAAATAGGTCCTTGTCAACCTCTAATTTCATTTTTGGTCTCCAAAGCTAGTGAAACTACATAAGAACATTATTAGATTATTTCCTTTTAACTACAAAAGACTAATCAACTGTACGACACAGACAATGAATAGAACTGAATGGAAAGGTAGATGGAGAAAAGAGAAAATTTGTAGGCGGTATCCCCTTCTTTTACCTTCAAAGCTAAACTCTCAACGTCTGGCCTAGAACATTCATTTATTTTACACAACTGAAGCTCGTTTTCATGTTGTTTCAACCAAACACCAACACAATCAGACACCTGTACACGGAGCAACAACAAAAAAGACAACAATATAATTTCATGGTTTAAACGGTCTCCAAACGGCTCTTTTAAACCACCACTTGTACAACCTTATTAGTGTTCTAAAGCATACAACCAAAAAAACTATATTTGAAGGGCGAAGTGATGGATGTTTTCCAACAATCTCCATGCAACGTAATCGTCATGATGATTAATAATCACATAAACCTCTTGACTTTAAGCACTTCGCTCTAAACTAAATCAGTGTACTACAACAAGAGATCTATCCAGGAATGCGCCTTTAATCTGTTTGGTGAAAAAACAGACTGAAAACTAAAACTCACTAATCAAAATTAGAATTAATAATTACTATAGGATCAATTGTATAATCCAGTGACAAAACTTGTATGGCAACTTCTAATTTATACACCTTTTCAACGACATTGTTCATATTTTAAATAAAAGCTTTCCACTCTTCAAACTTAAAATATATTTTTTTTGTTTTACCATAGTTGAGATATTCAACATTTCCCTAACCTAAGTCTCCAATCTATGTTAAGGTCAGCTCATAAGAGCCAAAAACCTAATTCTTCAACTCATTTATATTTCCTTAACACCTACAACATTTCAAAGTCTTATACTAACTGTTTGATCCCAGTCTCCATAACTACTGAAACAATATCCTTATACTTTATGTGGAAGACAACATTTACGGCCTTTAAGCCACCTGATTCAACCCCGTTATTTTTTTTTTTTGCTAAATTTTAAAGTTTTTTAAATTAATAACAATTTCAAATCTCCAAGGATATTTCTATGGAATGATATAGGCTTCCTCCAAGTCCTTGCAATCCAAAAGTTTCTCAAAGGTTCATGATCCCTCAAGAATGCTCTAGAAAATTTCGAAAGAAAAATATTTTTCAAATATATTACATCAATGCTCTATATGGTATACATACATAGCGCATTTATTCATTTCTTTCGAAAAAATAAATACATAGTCCCTGCTCTTTAGCAAATTGCAACACATTTGCTCGTTTAACTTTTTTTGGAAAATATGAATGCACGTGTGTGTTTAGTTTTTTTTCTTGACGTTCAGGTATGATACCAACATTCGTATCGGTATTCATTATATGGTTTTTGATTGTTGTAAACACGTGTAGGTTTCCTTTTGGGTATGTTACGAATTTTTGTAACTTTTCAAATAATGTAAAACACGTGTCAGTATCCTTTTGGGCATTCCATGACTTTATTTCTTTGGTTTTTCCTTGTTATACCAAGTTATTATACCAAGTGTTGATACTACCTGTACCATCATGAACCAAACCACTAATGATAGAAACCGAATCCCTAACACATCATGCGGGGGAATTCTATTTATCAACCTTGATTTGACATTATAAATAGTGTATTTTATAATTCACCATAGGAGTTTTGTGCTTTAAAATTTATCCACAAATTGTTTTCTTTTTAAATTTGACATTATGATTAGTATAGTTCCTAAGTATATAGAAAAATCAATTTCCAACAATTTTTAGAACTCAGGAGCAAGGTTTGTTAGCCAAAAACTAGTTATAGATATGTGGTGGGATATAATTTTTGTTTATTCTATGTGTTTAAATGCTCATTGTTCTAGTAGTATCCTTTCTAGTCACATAATTATTCTATACTCTATGCATCTCCTCAAATGGATTTTAGATTTTTGCTCCCGTATTATTAATTAAAAGGATTTAAGGGTCCTGCTCTCATATCATTATTATTGATGTTCATTCTTAGAGTCTTCCTATATATTTTGGAGCATAAAGACCGATCGTTCTTACTCACAAACATGTCTAATATTGTATAACTGAATTGAAAACAAGTACATAAATCTAACAAGCGTATAAACCGATCCATAATTTCCACGATCACATATCGATCTCAAACGACACTGATTTATCTTGGAACTTTTAAATAGAAGCGTATAAACTCGTATTCAACTGATTCTTCTTATTTCCCCCAATAGAATTATCTTCAACTGAAAACGAAGAGATTAAATTCAACTTTGGGGGCGGAACATTGAGAACAATGAGGTGATCCAAACATATTTGACCTGAATTGCAAGATGACTCCTGCTACTGTGAAGGAAACCAAAGGCTTGAAGAAGAAGAAGAAGAAGGGGTTGGACATGAAGTTTTATACATGTAGGATTAATAGTTTTTAAATTGACATGATTATAACAATTTAAATTAATAATTTTTGACTTATATAATTAATAACTTTTGGAAGCATTAGATAATAGGAAAATTGTTGACAAAATACTTTCAGATATAAACATTACTTTTCAGTTGTTGTCAAATTAGTCTTGTCCATCTTGGGCATTCAGTCTTCTTAGTTGCCTCACAAAAAGTGTAGGTTTAGCCGTCTCAGCTAATCAGTTGCTTGGCTGCCTTGCAAAAAAAGTGTAGGCTAAATCTTATACGTCTCAGCCGGCAGAGCTGATGTGACAGCTTCTGATTGGTGGAAACGCCTGAAAAGTGACCTCTATATTTGAAAGTTTTAGTCAACAATGTCTATTTTTGTAATTTTCTAAGATAAGATAACTATGGGTGATTTCTTTGTATGTATATGGAAATATTTATTTGGTTGAGGGGTGAAGTATCTTTAGGGAAGATAATAAACGTTCGATTTTATAAAAAATGTAACCTTTGCTGAAACGCTAACCTATATCTCCTCTCATTAATTTGAAAAGCAGGTAAAGACGATGTTTTGAAAACTATATTGGTCACCAAACTGATCACTCCTTCAGGCTACAAGTAAATTTTCGGGTTGGACTCAAAGGTGGGATGACATCGTAACAACACAAATTTCTTTAAAATATAACTAAAAGTGGAAATTCAAAGCCACTTAAACTGACCCTATTTGACAACATTCTTGAAAAACCAACATTTTTCATTGTAACGTGATTCACATTGAAAAACATATCGTCTTACAATGTTTTCTTCACTTCGTATCGTTGCTCTGTTTTTTATCTGCATGTTTTGTCACCACTCTATTTGAACATAATACTTATTCTTATCAATCTTTTGTTCTCCTTAGCACAATTATCTGATTAGTTTTTCTTTTGCTTGTTTTTTTCGCGTATATAACTAGTATAGCTCTGATATGTATGTTGGCTGTGCTTTTGTTTGTTTTACACTTGTGTCTTGTGAAGCCAAACCCTGATATGTAGGTTGGCTTTGTGATTGTAAGTGTGAATATCTGATGTATATTAAGTTGTAATTAATGTGATTGTGATCCCATTGCTCTTAACAAAGTTTGGGTATTGGATTCGAACGTGCTAATATAACATTGGGTCCATGTTAACAAGCCCATGTATGGCCCATTTGACACAATTCCTGAAGGCCTACTGCATAAGAGGCAAAGAGGCCTGAGCGATCATTAATTTACGAATTTTGAATTACTAAATACACCACTAAAATGTAAAAACCTTAAATGAGCAGGGGTGCACACGAACCGAGCTACTCGTTAGCTACTCGAGCTCGGCTCGAAAAAAAGCTTGAAACGAACTGAGCTTTACGAACTTGAGCCCAAGCCTAAAAACAAGCTCGTTTAATAAACGAGCCCGAGCTTTGCTTATCGAGCTCGAGCCGGCTCGTGAGCCTAAATGAGCCACTGTTTGTGTATATATATATATGTGTGTGTGTGTGTATATATATATATATGTATATATATGTATATACATATATATACATATATATAAATATGAACCCTTCATTTGTGAACAACCCCCTTGATAGTGAACTGCGTGAACTAATCCTAGCCCTTGATTATTAATACACGTGTGTAAATCAATGGTCAGGATTTGTTCACTCAGTTCGCAAGTACACTAGTGTTCACTCTGGAACCCCACCCTATTATATATATAGGGGAAACTTTAAATGAGAACACTAAATATTGTGAGAATCGTGAGAACAAATGAAAAATCCGCGAGAACTTGGTCAAAAACAATTCAAATTCAAAAACAATTTTTTTACACTTATCGTTATTATTCGAATACAATGTTAGAAATTTAATTTACACGTTTAAATTTACGTGAATTCCTAAATAAAGAAATTTCAAACACGTGTAAGTTTGTCATTTACACATGTGTAAATTTGTTATATTTACACATGTTTAAAAGATCTAATTAGAATGATTTTGAGAGAAGAAATGAATTATTTGATGTTGTAAATGTTTTTTTTGATGTTGTATCTTAATTACAATGAGATTTGTATTAAAAAAAATTGGGTTTGATTGGTTTTTCATTCGTTTTATTACGTTTCTTGCAATATTTAGCGTTCTCAAGATAATCCTCCCATATATATATATATATGTGTGTGTGTATGTATATATATATATACATATAGGGATGAGTTAAATGAGAACCACACCTTGGTTGTGAAAACCATGAGAACTAGGCCATCCAAAAGGTTTTCCGATTTTTTTCCTCAAAAGTCATAAAAGATCACTTGTTTCAGCAAAAAAAAATTAAAAGAAAATGCTGCATACCCACATTTACATGAAGCGTAAAAAAATATTTATCTTCGTCCAAAAAATTTATACCAGCGCGTAAAAAAACTTGCATCGGTCAAAATTACCGGCTCAACAAATCTTTTTTATTTTTTTTACAGATGCGTTTATAATATTTTCATCCACGTTTGTACAAAATTTTTTTTGCTAAACTCGCGCGAGAAGAAAAAGTTCTCACGGTTCTCACAACTCGTGGTGGTTCTCATTTGAACTGAGCCCATATATATATATATATAAGTAATATAATATAACCTAATCAATAATAACAAACGAGCCGAGCTCAGACTTGAAAAACTACCTACGAGCCCAAGCTGAGCTTTGGAAATAAATCTTTAATCGAGCCGAGCTCGAGCTTTTGTAAGTTAAACGAGCCAGAGCTCAAACTCAAGCCTGATCGAGCCCGGACTCGGCTCGTTTGCACCTCTAGTTAGGAGTGATTTAACCATCGAAATTGATCACATTATATAAACTGAAGCAACTCATCCAGTTTACAGTTTTGGCATTTATAAGATTTGTTGTTTGATGGTAAGCTTTTCTTTTCCAATGTTGGAATATCAAGTTATTTGTATTTATTATATTGACTAGGGTCGTAGTAAGCATGCGTTTCGTGGCGGGTAATGATTTTTCCGTATTTTACTGTGCGATGCATATGTAATTCGTTCGGCCTTGTTTTGGTTCGTTAGGCGTAGGAAATTCAATAAGTATCTTTTTGGTTTGTTACATGGTCGTCATAACGTCGGCACTCGGGATAACATCAATAACAATAAGAAAATATAAAAAAAAACTAAGTTAAATGACAATGGCATATTCGAATCCCACAACCACCAATGTTATCGCTTTGTCAAAATAAAGACATCGCTTCCATTCGTTAGAAAAAAACTTATAAAAGCAAACAACTTAAATAAATTAAAAAGATTAAAGTTAAACTAATAAGAATTAATTTAAATCTAATCCGAAAGCTTACCGTTTACTAGTGTTGAACCTCACATGCCCTAAAAAAACATTTAAATAAATAAGCTTTGAATTTGAAAAAAAAAATAATGTTTGTTCAAAGAAACAAAGTTTTAATTAAAAGAACAAAAAAGTGCTATGGAATTCGAACTCTAGTGGAAAAGAAATGTAACAATGCAGTCACCACCCGCCAACTTAACTAATTATTCAGTAATTGAAATGTAAATAATTTATTGTAAAAGAAAATCTTAAAAAATAACTTGATTGGGTAATAAAAAAGTTATCGTAGAACTTATATAGATAATAAACCCTATAATATCATTATTAAAATTTTAATACAACCTAATCATTTTGAAATAAAAATAATTTATAAAAATACGGGTTCAACCCCCAACAAGTAAAAACTAATGAGCCATCAAACTTGCAACATGTAAAAAATGAATCCTCAAACCTCCAAAATTAGTTGGTTCCGTTGACCCATTCAACCAAACACTTAGTTTGTCATTTCCTAAAATTGTAGTTAGTGGTACAACAAATAGGTATTTTTGTTAAAACCGGTCGAACTGAAATGTTAATGTCTAATGGTCATATATAGATAACTGAAGCTTGGTCAAAAAAACTATAAATCTAACAAAATATATTTCCAGTAAAGATATTTTAATTTGCGATATTTCAATATCACCACCTCTCCGGCCCATTCAACCCAACAATTTAGTGGTACCACACTACCATCGATCACTACTACAATCTTAGACATCGACACTCTAATATGTAAAACGTGAAACTAAAACGTCATCACCATCGCATCACAAAGACAAAACAATATATCTTTGTGTTCCCTCAAAGAGACTATCATAACCATCACTCCACCGTCATTAACAAACTCGATTTTTATGATCGTGGTGGCTTCACCCGTCAATCGCCATCAGTATGGATGAAGACATTAATGGTGGTGGGTACATGAAAACACCTATGGTTAATGTTTGTTCGGACACAACAGGCTTAAATGTTATCATTTGGTTTATTTGTTTGTCCTCAATGCCAAATGTAGATAAACCCATGGGGACCCTATGTATAAATGTGTCAAGTTGGCAGAACCAACAAGAACAAACCATGTTCATACACGTGTGGATGTTAACTAACTTTAATTTAAAGTACACAGAGGTTTATGGTTGTCATTAAACATTGTAACTAATATATATAATCAACCTTAAATGCTGATAGGTCTAAGAATTAATTGGCCGGATAGACATGTGTGCAAACATAATTTCTGGTTTCCTACATACACGTGTAAGAACGTGATTTCTTCTTTAGTTCCTATACAAATATCAGAAATTGAGGGTGTTGATTTCTTATAACACACGGTTAAGCTTGTTTTTAGATGTTATGAGTATTCAATACTCGAGAATGATACACTAAATAAACTTCCTATATAAAGATCGGGAATAGAGGTGTTGATTTCTTGTAACACAGTTAAGCTTGTTTTTTAGATGTTATGAGTATTCGATACCCTAGAATGATATACTAAATAAAGTTTTTTATACAAAGATCGGGATTAGAGGTGTTGATTTCTTGTAACACGGTTAAGCTTATTTTTTCTAGATGTTGTGAGTATTCGACCCTTGAGAATGATATACTAAATAAAGTTCCTATACAAAGATCGGGAAGAGAGGTGTTGATTTCTTGTAACACGGTTAAGCTTGGTTTTTTAGATGTTATGAGTATTCAACACTAGAGAATGATATACTAAATAAATAATTAAATAGTGATGTAAGTAAAGTTATTTATGGACTATTTAGTATTTATTATATACACATACATGTGTATATGCGTACACATGGGTAGGCCCACCTTATAGATTCCGAGTTTTTTTATATGTTACATACACTACTGAAAATTAAATGATTCTAGAGTTTTCGAATGATAGCCTTCATAAATAAATTGATTTATGAGAGCCTTCACAAATAATATGGTTGAAGCGGTTATTCACAAGTCACATCTATTTTAGTTCAAACCTTGCAAGGTACGGTTTTATTCTTTTTACTCTTTTTGTGTCAGTTAGGCTACCCACTGTCAAGCAACGCCCATGCCAAATGCAATCAAGGCCAGTGTGAAGGGGCGTCGGACACCGACGGTAGAGGCGTGAAGGGGATGAACAAGGTGTGGTGTTGGAGGTTTAATAGTGTGAGCGTTGCAGAAGAGGAAGTGGTGATGATGAATTAATTGCTTTAGCCAATAAAAACATGCGGCATCCACTTTTCACACACCCACTCATGTTTTTACACACAATCTCATTTTATTTTTAAATATTTTTAATTTACATTATTTTAACAAGTGATAGATAGTGAAAACTACAAAAAAAAATCATAGAGAGGGTTAGTGAAAAAAAATTGAATGAAAGTAATGTGATGATATGACATTTATTTTACGAGGTAACAATGATGTAACGTGAATAAATGTAAAACCATAATAGATGAACTTACCGAAAGTCAAAATAAAACAAACTAATAGTTAATAGTTAAATAAGTTGTGTTCCTAGTTTACCCAATTACCATTAGACATTTTCCTTCATTCAACTTTTATTAACTTTGTTTACCTAATTTCCTAATTTCGTACATCCATATATATTTTTTTTAACTTTTAAAACTTAAAAATTCAAATTACTTGATGAATTTGAAATAAACTATAATTTTCAAATATATTAATGTATCGATATGGGGTGTTTATTATGTGGTTTATGATTAATTAACTAAAAACTTAACCGAATAACATGTTAAGTTTTTTGATTTGGTTTTCAATCAAAAGCGAATTGTATATTTGGTTTATGGTTTCCAAAAATATGAGTTGAGTTCAAAATGAATACTAAATAATGGTTATTGGATATAGTCTAATCAAATTACGATTTTAGGTCTATCTTATCCAAACCTACCAACTTCAATAACAAATAAATTGTAAAATTTTATATCACAAAAAGTAATTATTCGTCCATAAACCTAAAACGAACTGAATTTGAATTTGGGTACCTCGTTTTGATCTTCCAGGGTTCATTCAGTTAAGTTTTCGGTTTCGCCCAAATAAAGTGAAGCGTGAATGATAAATGTTGGAAAACTGGGCGAAAATGAGTGTATTTTCACCAAGTATAAATGTGTATATTTTTCTCAAGCTTTGGACAAATATATTCATTTTATACTTTGGTTTATATAAATACTATTTGTGGGTTTGTTATCTATATTGTAATAGCTTTATAAGAACTAAAGCACGTCCAAATTGGGACTAAGATGAATGAGATATTCATGTGCCTACATATTTATAATACAAAAATTTGCCCTCATTTATGAATACTTTTGAGGCAATTTATAAAGGATATACTACCTAAATCGTTCCTTTTAAGTTTTCACAGGATTTGAAGTCGAAGATAAAAAAAAGAAGCAAAAAATGATGAAAACATGACAAAATGTGAAATTTCCAAGAAACACCCCCATGCACAACAAGGCACGGTCGTGCCTCTCGCCTCAGCCCGCCTTCTGGAAATATTAGAACAACTTGGTGGGCAAGAAAGAAAGACAACAGGCACGCCCGACCGTGCCCCACAAAAGACAAACCAGAATAAGAGAAAAGCTAGAGACTAAAGTACATTTGTTGTTACCGTTGTCGGAGCAATTCACCATGGACGATTGTGTATGGTCTAGCACACACCGTTCACAAAACCCTCGGGTTTGGTTCGGTTTATTCGGTTTTCAAAACCAATTAAGAATATGCAAACTGCACCAAATTCAACCAAATTCAATTCGGTTTGGTTTCGTTAAAAACCAAACAAACCAATTTCAACCAAATTTAACCGAATTGTACCTAAGTAGTTTTTCCCTAATTTATATTCATGTATGTGTTCCAAATTTGAACATCAAGTCAACAACTGATTAAACCGAATTATATATAAATAAAAGAATATTTCAAAGCAAAAAAACAAACACATCTAGATTAGTGTTGTACACACAACCACAAAGTTAAATCTGTAACATTCATTGTAAAACGGGTTCTAAAACTCGCTCCGTTTAAATAATTCAAATATAAGATATGAGGTTTTGTTACGTATTTATGTTAATTGTTCAAATTCGTTATATGAATTTCTGTAATTAATAAATAAATTAAAAGAGTTAAAATAATAAATAGAAACTAATAATAATATTAATAAATAAAACTGAAAAAAATAAATATAAAGAGGTGACCGGGTTTCGAACCCGGGTCTGCATGGAACTAACACACAACACATCCCTAAGCTACACGTACATATTTGTTATAATCCTAAAACAATTAAATTATATACTAAAACAACCGCTGAACTTGAAGTTCAAATCGTAGAGCTGTAATAGCCGGAGATTTAATCCAGCAATCAAGGACTCGTTTTTGTGTTACAATTAACAATTGACACCGTTTTAATCATAGAATTTAAATTTAATTTGTGAATTAATTCAAGAACAATTACACCATCATTTAATCATTGAAACCGAAAACATTAAAAATCATAACTGCCTCTCCACCTATAAATAGCGACCCTACACCTCAATTAAACTCGCTCACACCCAACCATTCTTTCTAAAACTCTCGAAAGAACATCTCTGTTCAATTTTTCTCTTCGCCAGAAAACCGTACCTCGCCGGAGTTCAACCGGAGAACCCAATTTCGGTATAAACACTCTCATTCTCTTATTTTCATAAATCAGTTAATCCAACATGAATAATTGGATTAACAGTCGAGGGTTATGTTTCTGGGTTTTTTATATATGAAGAAGATGATGTTCTTATAGTTTATAAATATAATTAAATTTAGAGATATAACCGGGTTAGACACATAGTCCAGTGGTGGACTGTGTGCAATACAAACACAGTTGCCCGGGTTCGCATCTTAACACGCTGCTTATCTCCGAATTAAACATAAGTTTTTAATACTTTCATATATTAACAATTAGTAAGTATATATAATTAATATAAATTGTAGATATTCTGGGTTAGCCACACAACCCAGTTGGTAGGGCTGTGTGCAACAAATCGTATGGCGCGGGTTCGACTCCGGTTAAGTGCAACGGTTCGATGATTTAACAAAACCTTTTTAATTAAATGAATTTATGATTTAACTTAGTTAGTATATACATATATATATATATATATAATTAAAATCAAGATTATTTCGGGTTAGACACGTAGCTCAGTTGGTAGAGTTGCGTGCACGTATACGGGAGGTCACGAGTTCGATTCTTACATGAAGCCAATAATTTCGCGGTCAAAACAGTTCGACCCGGTCAACCCTGTAAAAGGGAATATTTTTTTAATACCAATTTTCTTTATTTTTGCTTCAAAAATCCTTAAAAATACCTATAAAAATAGACTTTTAAGCTTTAAGTTTGTAATTAATACTATAAAAATAGACTTAAAAGTCTAATAAAAGGCGCTAAATAGAAATATTAATTTTAAACAAAAGTTATATATTTATCAAATTATCACGTGATTATTTAGGTTAGTTCTCTCGTCGGTTGAAATCTTAAATCGTGCGCATTCGTCATCAATTCAAGAAACGCACCCACTGTGAGTGAATTCCTACGAACTCCCTTTTTATTAATGTTTTGGGGTGTATCACGTGTCGTTTATTTATATCTTATGATTCAAACACTTGTGCTACTACATTATATGAACTAACTGTAACACCCTGTAAAATCGTGTTCATTAGTATAGTGACACGTGTTGTATTTTTAAATATAGTCTATTAAAGACTAATAAGGACTAAAGGCGTCAACATGCTTAAACTAAGCCTCTGAGTGACGGTCCGATGTCAACAAGCATAAATAACAGCCTCTGAGTGACTGATATGTCAACATGCTTAAATCATTAGCCTCTGAATGACTGATATGTCAAATGCTTGAAATTTGGTCTCTGAGTGACTGATATGTCAACATGTCCAGCCTCTGGGTGACATCGGAATCAACATGCTTATAATAAGCCTTTGAGTGATCCTTTGTGAAGTCCTAACTCTCGCACTTGCCAAATATTGGACGAGAGAGTTCAATTTTGTAAATATGTGAAAGCTGGATGATGAAGGGATTTCTGTCGGAAAAAGATTTCTGTCGCCGGAAAAAGATCCTTTGTGAAAGCCTTTGAGTGATCCTTTGTGAAGTCCTAACTCTCACACCCTTTGTAAGCTTTCGGAAGACTCTCTGCTGTAAGACACTCGTCGCCGGAAAAAGATTTCTGTCGCCGGAGTTCTGCCGGAAAACAGAGGAGAACCAGTCGGTACTTTTCACGCTTAATTCCTTTCCTTTTTATTTTTATCTCGTCTGTAATTGATCATAAAACGCTAAAGGAACCTGAATCAATACTTCGAATCAGTCAGTCGTCACTTCCGGTGAAAACCAGTGAAGAAGACGACGTTTCGGTAATAGTTAAGTATAATTAAAATCAAGTTATTTAGCGGGTTAGACACACAGTCCAGCGGTGGACTGTGTGCACTTTTAACGCTAAGGTCTCGAGTTCGAGTATTGTTCCTCACACGCTGCCTTGATAAAAATTCCTTTTTCAGCAAACTGAACCGGGTTGATTTAAGTATATGTTAAGTATATTGATAACCGAGTTTATAACCAAGTGAGACACACAGTCCAGCGGTGGACTGTGTGTCCGCTAACCCACAGGTCCCGGGTTCGAGACCTGTGGAGCGCACCGGTTCGCTAGATTTAATTCGTTTTTAAAATAAAGGATTTCTGTTTAAAATCTAATTAATATATATATATAATTAAAATCGGATATATGACGGGTTAGACACGTAGCTCAGTTGGTAGAGCTGCGTGCACGCGTACGGGAGGTCTCGGGTTCGAGCCTCACTCAGCGCACAATAATATGCCTTCGAACCGGTCAACGGTCAGTCAAAGTCAACGGTCAAAGTCAACTGTAGCAAAAATCAAATATTTTTTTTATTATTTTTATTTAATTATTTTAATTAAAAATCAATTAAAGATACTTAAAAATAACATTTTTAAGGTTAGAAAATAGCCTCAAACTCACAAAAATACACCCAACAATCCTACTAAAATAGATTAATAAAATCCGTTTGCTTACCGAACTAAAATGCTATTTATCTAGGTTAATTTCACTCGTGGTTAAAACCACTTCGCGTGCACTCAACATCATCAACCGAACGCACCCAAGGTGAGTGAATTCTTACAAACTCCCCTTTTTATTCATGTTTTGGGGTGTATCATGTGTTGCTTAAACTAAATCTCTTATGCAAATTCGTGCTATACCATTATATGAACTAAACTAGAATGTAACTATTGTTGGTTGTGATGTATTACATATTGTCAAAGTTGTATGCAAATTATTTAGGCCCATCAGTTCCTCGTGGGAGACGAGAACAACGCGTGCCTTAAAACTCATTCATTAGGCCCATCAGTTCGTAAGAACAACGCGTGCCTCAAAACTCATACATTAGGCCCATCAGTTCGTAAGAACAACGCGCGCCTCAAAACTCATACATTAGGCCCATCAGTTCGTAAGAACAACGCGCGCCTCAAAACTCATACATTAGGCCCATCAGTTCGTAAGAACAACGCGTGCCTCAAAACTCATTCATTAGGCCCATCAGTTCCTCGTGGGAGACGAGTCGAACAACGCGTGCCTCAAAACAATCATTTGGTGTTTGTGTGTTCAATATTCAATATTATGTGTTGTGTGAATAAATTTACATCTACATTTAGTCATATGTGGTATGCACATTATTTATAATCAATTGGATAAACTTGTTCAAATGTTTTTCCATAGGATTCACTCGCCAACATTATGTTGATCCAAAAACCTTTTTACACATGATACAGGTGAACAGGTTGAAGCAAGGAAAACATAGGATATGCCTTAGAAGAGAACCAAGAAGCTTAGACTGATAGTTAGAACATGTTGTATCATTTATTGTAGATTTCCATTAAATTGTATTAATGAATATGAAACGTATAATAAATGTCATGAGCTTTGATGATAACCCAATTACGCCCCGATCACCTTTTCCGCTGCGGGTCGGGGTGTGACAGATTGGTATCAGAGCCATGACTATAGGGATATAGGATAGGTTATTAGACCCTAGAGCCTATACTATAGTCTGCCTAAATTTTAATTGATTAGGTGGTTACATACAAACTTGTGATATTTATTTGTTTCATATTACAGTCAAACATACATGCTTATATACATATTCGATATACATATATCAATGTTCATATATTCAATTCATTTTCATACTCTCATTATTCAAGGATTTTGTTGCAATTTTCAAATCCCATCAAAGTAAGTTCTGCGACGGGCATGTAGTAACCGGAAGGGTACAAGTACCGGTAGTCGGGACGTCCTGTCTAGGTTGGCATTCGTATAAATCCAAAATAACGGACCAGTTTGCCTACCTGGGGACTAACGATGAGAGTACGACGGACCTATTAGGCCAAAGCATGCCACACCAAACGTCGTTCGAACTAACCTCACTTTGAGATGTCACCGTGTCCATGCCGGGGCACATTCCGAATATCATACGTTACATATTTCTCGATTTTCTCCGGGTTTTAGTGTACGTAACCAGGCTAACACCTGCGAACCATATGAAAAACCCGGTAATCATAGGGGCCCACATGATTACGAAGGTGAAGTATGGCGGCATGCAAAGCCCAAATTCGAGCAAAGCCCAAGACATCCTATGGATGTAGTAGATTTATTTTTCTATATTTATTTTATGAACGTTCATTCCCCAAACACGACCCACGATCCCAAAGGCATCCAACTCATACTCTTGATATGTATTCCTTGTAGATGTCTTCTAGCCTCGCTCGTAGGAAAATGAGAGCAGGAAAAGCCCGTGAACGCATGGCTGCCCAAATCGCTCAGCAAATGGCGACCGTAATACCCAACATCGTAGTTCAAGTTCAACAAGCCCTTACCGCTAATTCCGTTAACCCAACCCAACAAGAAGATCAAAACACTATCAATCCTTCAGTCACTAAATGCACCTACAAACATTTCAAATCCTGCGATCCTCCAAAATACGAAGGTACCGAAGGTGTCACCGCTCTCCTCCACTGGTTCGAAGAAATGGAGAACACTTTTCTAAATTGCGATTGCCCCGATGATCGCAAAGTGCGTTATGCTACCGGTCGTTTACTTGGAACAGCACTCACATGGTGGAATACAGAGAAGACCAAACGAGGTGTTGAAGAAACTATGACCTTGACTTGGGAAGAGTTGAAGGGAATCATGACAAGACGGTTTTGCCCAAGAAGCGAAATCAAGAAATTGGAGGATGAGTTCCATGCTTTGAAACAAAAGGAAGGCGACCACACCACATACAACAAGAGATTTCTTGAGCTAAATCAAATGGTTCCCAACTTGTTCACTCCCCTCTACCGTTTGATCGAGCACTACATTCGTGGTCTTCCATCAAAGATTCAAGACTCTGTAATAAGTACATCGCCTGCAACTTTGGAAGCAGCAATGGAGCTAGCAACCGCGCTCACCGAGAACCGAATCCGAAACAAAGATTTCAAAGAGGAGAAGAAGAAGGATAAAGCATCAACCGAAACCTCAAACTCCACCCGAACCGAATCCTCTACACCACCTATTCTTAAGAGAAAACGAGATGGGCAAATTTTCGCCGTCACCCAACGCAACCAACCAGCTTCACAAGTTGTACCTCCTCAAACTATCCCAAACGCTCAAGTAGCACCCAACTCAACTTACCCAAATAAGAAACCTTACATTGGACCTCACCCTCAATGCAACACCTGTTTCTATCACCATCCATCTACCTTACCCTGTCGACTATGTGCGAATTGTGGACGCTACGGTCATTTGAGCAACGTTTGCCGCACCTCTCAAAACCAAACCTCAACCCCTACTCAACCCATGATCCAAACATATCAACAACCTCAATACCCCATGTACCCATATGTTCGAGCTTGTTTCAATTGTGGCGACCCTACCCATTTTAGAAACACGTGCCCTCGTTTGGTTAACATCATAAACGCCCAAGCTCAAGCAAACCCAGTTAACCAAGCCAACCAAGCAAACCCAGCTCCACCGCCAGCAAGAGGAAGAGTTTATAACATCAACACCAATCCTGTTGAAGATATTAATGGTCCAAACCAACCCCTTAACTAGCCTTCTCTCACTAAGAATCAAGATTCAACTCCAACCACTTAGTTTTTATGTTTTTCTTTATGTTATCTCCAATTTTCACGTATCTCAATTGGAATTTTATCCAAGAATTTTTATGCAAATTACTAGTTCAGTTTGTTTTATACTCATTGATTTAATATTCATATCATCATACTTCACGACATATCTCAGTTTCATCATTTAAAGAAGTTGAGTTGTGTCTCATTTCTACATAGACTAACCTCTCCATCATATTAAACGAGAGAGGTATTGTCAAACACGGATACTATTAGAATTAAGACTCAAGCGCTGGTTGTTGTGTATGTTTATGTTGTAGAGTCGCATAGAACTAATCATAACTTGCGGATAAAGTCAATGAGAATTTGACAAGAATATGGTGGATACGCCGCTGGTACTTCCTATATATAAGTATTCTTGTCAAATGATCGGAGGCATTATCAGGCGGTCATGAGAGGTTCCATGCATAGGTTGTTTGTGTGATTAAGTTATTCATTTTCAGTACATACAATAAGCTCGGCTCCGTTTGATTGAGCCTTGAGCACACAGACAATTTCATTTTCAATACATTCAATACGTTCGGCTCCGTTTGATTGAGCCTTGAGCGCACAGACATTTCAATTTCAGTACATACAATACGATCGGCTCCGTTTGATTGAGCCTTGATCGCACAGATATATTTCATTTCAGTATTTTTATGTTTGATGTATTGGTTGTAGAGTTATAGGACTAATCATAATTCACTGATAAAACCAATGAAATTTGACAAGAATATGGTTGATACGCCGCTGGTACTTCCTATATATAAGTATTCTTGCCAAAGGATCAGAGGCGTTATCAGGCGGTTATGAGAAGTTCCATGTAGGATTTAGTATTGCCTTCGTTGAAATTTGTGTTACATTTACATCATCTCACTATTTAAAGAAATTGGATTGTGTTCCATTTCTACATAAACTAACCTCTCCATCATAACAAACGAGAGAGGAACCATCATCATTCAAACATATATACTATCAGAATGTGGATTCAATTATTAGTTGTTGTGGTTATTTGTGTAGATTGTAGTATTGGAAAGTTTTGCCTTAGGATATAACCATACTTTTCCAAACATATCTAAACTCTTATGCATGATATCATTTTAGCAAATCATTCCTGCTTAACAATACTTATACAGTAGGCAACAAAAAGCGATTCCTGTATTAGGATACTTGACCTTTACAAGGAACGTTACCGCCTCAAACAAAAACCCAAACCCTTATTTCTTCTAAGTATGTAACTGTCAAACTAAACACCATCATTCTTTTAGTCAATTATATCCCTATTTAAATTTCGGGACGAAATTTCTAAAAAAGCAGGGATACTGTAACATCCGTCAAAAACGGATTTACCAAACCCGCTCCGTTTATCAACCGAACAGTCAGTTAAATTTTTCGTTGCGAATTAAATGCCCAACATAATTTTAAACGATACGTAATCAATTATTATGCGGGGATATATATTTAGTTTTTGAAAAACTGATAAAAATCGCAAAATAAAAATATTTTACTCATGCCGGGTTTCGAACTCGGGTCTGTAACCGGCTCAACAACAACTTATCACTCAACCGAACAACCGCTCCGCCGCTTTGATTTTATGGTAATAACAGAAATCAATTAAATTAAATAATAAAGTTAGGAAGTCAAATTCAGTAAATTGCGCCCAATTAGCAGTCGTCGGAAATCCCGACGACTTCGCCGTTTAATTACGTTTCCGCTCAAAATAACCGAAGTCTTACCTCTCACAACGGTTATAACCGACGTCTGAACCCGCGACATCAGCCATAACCGCCGGAGAACGGCAGACTTCGAATTAAGACCGAATTCAGACCCCATTCATCTCGATACTACCTTATAAATTCACCCACAACTCGCCAGAAACATTTCACACTCAAATCGCACCCTTTCTCGGCGGAAACTCACTCGCCGGAAATAAATTATACTTCGCCAGAAAACCGAGTTTTTAACCTCTGAGCTTTACTGAACCCCTAAACTTTTACCGAAGTCACCCACACCCTTTGTAAGCTTTCGGAAGACTCTCTGCTGTAAGACACTCGTCGCCGGAAAAAGATTTCTGTCGCCGGAGTTCTGCCGGAAAACAGAGGAGAACCAGTCGGTACTTTTCACGCTTAATTCCTTTCCTTTTTATTTTTATCTCGTCTGTAATTGATCATAAAACGCTAAAGGAACCTGAATCAATACTTCGAATCAGTCAGTCGTCACTTCCGGTGAAAACCAGTGAAGAAGACGACGTTTCGGTAATAGTTAAGTATAATTAAAATCAAGTTATTTAGCGGGTTAGACACACAGTCCAGCGGTGGACTGTGTGCACTTTTAACGCTAAGGTCTCGAGTTCGAGTATTGTTCCTCACACGCTGCCTTGATAAAAATTCCTTTTTCAGCAAACTGAACCGGGTTGATTTAAGTATATGTTAAGTATATTGATAACCGAGTTTATAACCAAGTGAGACACACAGTCCAGCGGTGGACTGTGTGTCCGCTAACCCACAGGTCCCGGGTTCGAGACCTGTGGAGCGCACCGGTTCGCTAGATTTAATTCGTTTTTAAAATAAAGGATTTCTGTTTAAAATCTAATTAATATATATATATAATTAAAATCGGATATATGACGGGTTAGACACGTAGCTCAGTTGGTAGAGCTGCGTGCACGCGTACGGGAGGTCTCGGGTTCGAGCCTCACTCAGCGCACAATAATATGCCTTCGAACCGGTCAACGGTCAGTCAAAGTCAACGGTCAAAGTCAACTGTAGCAAAAATCAAATATTTTTTTTATTATTTTTATTTAATTATTTTAATTAAAAATCAATTAAAGATACTTAAAAATAACATTTTTAAGGTTAGAAAATAGCCTCAAACTCACAAAAATACACCCAACAATCCTACTAAAATAGATTAATAAAATCCGTTTGCTTACCGAACTAAAATGCTATTTATCTAGGTTAATTTCACTCGTGGTTAAAACCACTTCGCGTGCACTCAACATCATCAACCGAACGCACCCAAGGTGAGTGAATTCTTACAAACTCCCCTTTTTATTCATGTTTTGGGGTGTATCATGTGTTGCTTAAACTAAATCTCTTATGCAAATTCGTGCTATACCATTATATGAACTAAACTAGAATGTAACTATTGTTGGTTGTGATGTATTACATATTGTCAAAGTTGTATGCAAATTATTTAGGCCCATCAGTTCCTCGTGGGAGACGAGAACAACGCGTGCCTTAAAACTCATTCATTAGGCCCATCAGTTCGTAAGAACAACGCGTGCCTCAAAACTCATACATTAGGCCCATCAGTTCGTAAGAACAACGCGCGCCTCAAAACTCATACATTAGGCCCATCAGTTCGTAAGAACAACGCGCGCCTCAAAACTCATACATTAGGCCCATCAGTTCGTAAGAACAACGCGTGCCTCAAAACTCATTCATTAGGCCCATCCGTTCCTCGTGGGAGACGAGTCGAACAACGCGTGCCTCAAAACAATCATTTGGTGTTTGTGTGTTCAATATTCAATATTATGTGTTGTGTGAATAAATTTACATCTACATTTAGTCATATGTGGTATGCACATTATTTATAATCAATTGGATAAACTTGTTCAAATGTTTTTCCATAGGATTCACTCGCCAACATTATGTTGATCCAAAAACCTTTTTACACATGATACAGGTGAACAGGTTGAAGCAAGGAAAACATAGGATATGCCTTAGAAGAGAACCAAGAAGCTTAGACTGATAGTTAGAACATGTTGTATCATTTATTGTAGATTTCCATTAAATTGTATTAATGAATATGAAACGTATAATAAATGTCATGAGCTTTGATGATAACCCAATTACGCCCCGATCACCTTTTCCGCTGCGGGTCGGGGTGTGACATTTTCATGGGTTAAGGTACTCATTAGAATTGTAACGAGAAGTTAAGTACTTAGGTGATGTAACCTAGTACCATGACGGACAAGCATTCGATTATCATCAAGGGTTCGGTTAGTGGATATATATAGATATATATTATATAGTATACATAATAAGTAGATCATAAATATCATGGAAGTTCATAGAAGTCATGCATGGAGGTAGGAGGATAACCTTCCTTAAACCTCTTTCGTATAGTTCACTAATGCACAAGTTGTCACAAGGACAACAAGGATGGTCATGAATAAGTAAAAATGAAAATAAAAGTTGTAAAATAATCAAAATCAGCAAGTGAGGTGGTGGATTGAAGGTAGGATAGCCAATGCTTCCAATTAATCACACACTACCAACTCAAGTCTTGTTTCAAGAACAAGCTTGGAAGGATACAACACTTGTGGGTTAAAACCCTATTAAAACGGAAAGTTCTTACACTTGTGACCTCAAATATGGTGAGTTCCATGTTGGTTTTCCATGGAAAACCTATGGAAACACTCCTGGAGGTGTTCCAAGTGTTAAGAAGAAAGAAAAGAGTAAAGAAGGGAGGGAAATGTGAGTTAGAACTCACTTGAAAGTCTTGAACTTTCAGAATTAAGAGAGAGCTTTAGAGAGAGAGAGATAAGTGTTTGAGGTGTGAAATGAGAGTGGTAGGAGGTGGGTATTTATAGTTGAGGTTAGGGGGTGAGTTAGGTGAGTGCATTTAATGTAAGAAACAGAAAATTGACCAATCCATGAGCTAGAAACAACAAAATCTAGATTAAGCCATCTCGCAGGGCGCGAGAGACTGAAGGAGGCACGGTCGCGGGCCGCGAGACGTATAACTCCAGAAACTTCTTTGATTTTTATCACTTTTAGTCTCTTAACCAGGTTTTTCTTTCATTTCATGCTATAACTTCGTATTTTTGCATGTTTTTTAAGTGTGTGTAAAGTATATGCAAGTACATTTTAGGTATCAAGTATGAATGCATGAGTATTTGTATGTATAGCAAGTACAATTTGTATGTAAACACGTATTTAACAATTGAATGCATGTAAGACAAGTATCTATCAAGTATGAATTTTATTACGATCAAAGTCTCGGATTACAAGATTAGAAAAGAATTACGAATATGATATGAATACAAGTTTCCATAAATAGAAATACGATTACACTTTCTAATTAAGGAAAGTATGAAAAAACTAGGCGTTACATTTTTCTTAACACCCCTACTTGTGCTCCCGTAAGTACACTTGACCGTGTGCTACAACCCCAAGGCTAATAGGCTTGTCAAAACCGTTTGAGTCACACCCTTTGATCAGCCTATAAATACCAGCCTCATTCACTCATTTGAGTCACACCCTTCTAGGCTCTCTTGTTCCCTGGTGTACTACAGCCCTAAGGCTGATAGACTTGTCCCTTTTTGGCCTTGTTCTTTCACCATTGAAGGCTCTAGTCCCTTCGAGAAAGTGTGGATGATCCATGGAGCTTGACTAATCAATAGTCAAGTATGCCTTGATCACGATGCTTCCTAAACCCCCTTTGCCTTGAAGTGAGAGGTTGATCCTTAGGGAAGACCTTCATACCGACTAAGACCTCTCAAAAGCTAGGATCCTACATCCTACCTTTGATCATGAATGTTAAGAATAAGGCATCGTATGATTAGTTCACTAAACATATGTAATAGATGAGAGTTGAGAGACACTTTGTTGCACACATACTTGCATTTGAGCTAGAGCTTGAAGATCATGAAGTGTGGCAGTCACCATTGGTACAAGTGTTTCATATGGTCGTAATCTCTATGTCTTCTCAAACTCTTGGATTAGTTAATCTTATTAATATAGTATTTTTATCTTATTTAATATGTTTATTCTTTCCTAATTCTTGGTTTATTATTTTTTATAACAGGATTGCATGATCCATTTGAAACTAAAAAAAAAACTTAACCTCTTTATTTAACTATATTAATTTAATCTAATATAACTTGACTAAGGTGTGCGTACGACTTCCAGTAGCCTTAATCAGATCCGGTGTTCTTGATAACATTGGGAGGTGAAGCTTTTTAGTACACTCCTGGCGTGTAACAACCTATATATTAATAAGGGAAATCCGAATGAGGCCTATCAAGATTACTTTCATATAAACTTCTGGTATTGAACCTGATTCGGCTGACAACCTTCTGGTATCGAACAAGATCTTGGGGAAATAAAAGGCTTCTGATATTACATCGAGTGTCACACCCGCTAAAATCAAAGTTGGGCGTGATCTAACTGGTATCTTCATTGCACAGGAAGTATAAAATGCTAAGACTTCTAGAAAGTGAACGCCCGCTAAGTTCTCGAATTCCCATGGGTTCTCCTATTCCAACCGTGCCATAATTTGAAATTTGTAACCTGAGAAAGATGTATGAAAAATAAACACAAAGTTGGCGAGTTCATAGTTGTTTGAAAAAGATTAAAATAAATCTTTTTGATAACCAGTTTAAATAATGTTGAGAAAATGTAATAAAATCATTTTCCTCGACATGTCATATGAAAGCTTTGTATTTGTAAACCTTGTTTGACCGTCAATGTCCGCGTACGACAAAGACAACATGCCCGCATGAGCTAGTAGAGGACAATCCAGTCCTTAAGTTGTATGTAGGACATTCCAGTCCTAAGTTGTATGTAGGATAATCCATTCCTTAAGTTGTATGTAGGACAACCCAGCCCTTAAGTTGTATGTAGGACAATCCAGTCCTTAAGATGATGTAGGACAATCCAATCCTATGTTCAGATGTGGTACACACCAATCCCTAAATGTATCTAAGACAATCCTATCACTAGTCGTGAAACTCATGCATATTTTGAAAAAGAGAACTCGTATGTTTTTGTAAAACCGGTACGTTTAGCATAAACCTTTCATAAACCATTGTGTTAGTTGAAATTCGTTTGTAACATGGTTTAGAAATATATGCTTTTGTAAAACTTGCATGTCTTTCCACCCCCGAAAACATTTATAAATGTAAGACTGTAAAAAGTGTGGGTTATGAACTCACCTCGAGATCCTTGTGCAAAGCTAGCAATGTGATCCATAACGTCTTTTCCAAAACGTAAACTCGCTAGCATGTAATCTATACCATTCCTATCAAGGAATAACATATAAGTTTCTAATAAGATGATGTAGCTAAACTACGTGTCACCGAGCTCTACTGAACCGTTAGCCAATGATTCGATGGGGAAGTGTTGTTGAATTTATGAAACGATAATGTTATACTCGATTAACCCCATTTAATCGGTGATATTTACTAAGTCTTAGGGACATATATATATAATATAATACAAATATATTTATAGAATAGTGTTAGTCGTTCCGAATGGTAGTACGTGTATGTAAACAAGTGTTTATATAAAAATAATACACGTTATAGACTCGTATAGTGTGTTCACACGTTTTCCGAATAGTCGTCATATACGTTGACGGATAATAATACGACTCATAGTGTTTCGTAAGATGTAGACATATACATATATATATATATATATATATATATATATATATATATATATATATATATATATGCGAACGTAAATATATGTATATGTATATGCATGTAACTGTCGCGTAGCCGTAATGTTATTCCCCGGTCTCGTGAACAATTATCAAATAATTATATAATATATACACTTGTGAGGGATTGGCCTCCTTGGTTTGTTACCAAATAACTCGATTTAGACTGTATGTGAAGGTCGTATGGTAATATGTCGTATCCCGTTTAGGCGTATGTAACACCTCGTAAAATCGTGTCCAATAGTATAGTGACAAGTGTTGTATTTTTAATTTAGTCTATTAAAGACTAATAAGGACTAAAGGCGTCAACATGCTCAAACTGAGCCTCTGAGTAACTGTCTGATGTCAACATGCATAAACGTAAGCCTCTAAGTGACTGATATGTCAACATCTTTAAATTTGGCCTCTGAGTGACTGATATGTCAACATCTTTAAATTTGGCCTCTGAGTGACTGATATGTCAACATGCTTATAAAGGGCCTCTGAATGATCCTTTACGAAGTCCTAACTCTCATATGTCCCATTTGTTGGACGAGAGGGTTCAATTCTGTAATTATGTGAAAGTTGGATAATGGAGGGATTAAAAGTGTCAACATGTTAATTTATACATCCGAGTGACCTTTTAACGAACCAAGAGCTCGACAATGTCTGGGCATACTCCCGGGTACGCCAAATATTGGTTACAGAGGGCTAAATATGCTAAAAAGGTGTTTTAGAAGGCTTTATAAGTCAAGGGGAAAAGTGTCAAAGTTTGAAACTGGCCATGAGGCGCTCGCGGGACGCGAGAGGCAGGGTCTGTGCCTCTCGCGGGGCGCGAGAAGCCTGTGTCTGTAGAAAAATGCCTTGGCCTCCACACAATTTTCCAAAAACCATTTGATTCGAAACCATGGTTTTCCAAACTGCTATGCCACATTTTAGGATACTTGTAAGCTTCCTCTTACACCCCTTAACACCTGTCATCACCTCCTTCAAGCTCTCCAACTATAAATAGGTGCCAAGGTTCACCATTTGAACTTGCACCTTTCTCATTCACAACTCTATCTCCCTCCTCTAGAAGTTCCTAACTGAAAGGGGCATCCAACTTAGTTCTATTGCATCCTAGGAACCACTTGTAAGTGTTCATTCCTGTTACATTTTCGTTTATGGGTTTTTATAGCCAAAAGTCAAGCGTTTTATGGAAAACGCCTTGACTTTCGGTTAAGACCATTATGGTCCAGCCATTGTTCGTACTGAACATGGCTAAAGTGATCATAATAAGGTAGGTGTTAGTCCCTATAAAGGGCACCTCCTGAAGATCACCTTTGCTAGACCAATTAACGGGTCAAAGTTATTATATTAAAAAGTCAAACATGCCATTTTTTCGGAAATGTTATAAATTGATCTTATATATGTTATGAAACCTATTTTGACATTTAAACAAGTTGGTATAATTATTAGAACGTGTAAGAACATGTTCGGCTCGTCAATTTCAGTTCTAGGGTCGATTCGCAACCGAAAGTCGTGAAGTTTGACTTCTGCTTAGACTTTCGATTCTGACCCGATTTAGATTAGTTAGCTACTGATCTATAGTTGCATTATGATCATAATATAATGTAGCATAAACCTCTGAGGTTATATTCATGATCATAATCAGATTCTGAGTTTATGCACAAGTTCCGTAATTATGCCATTTTGACTAAAATGCCCTTTTTACATAAAAAGAGGTTTAAATGATAATGAACTTGACAATGAGTTTCCTACTGATGTAATATTATAAGTAGAATTATTTAGGATGTCAAAACAGATTATAAACTGAGTTTACGAACAGGTCCTTGTATTATGTCGGTAAATGACGATAAAGCCCTTAAGGCTTATAAATTGGTTTTAATCACATTCTTTCAAAATAAATCTTTTACCTACTGATATATTATATTAAATAACATATCTAAGACATGTTAACCTAAACTTAACATCAGTTTTCATTAAACATCGCAAAAATCGTCATTTTACGACATAAGCGTCGTTTCGGCGCATAGTATAGGTTTTAAACCATATTTACCAACCAAGGCTTGTTACATGTTGATCTTAAAACTCATTTTAAATATTTTTACAGTAGGTACATGATATAAACTCAGTATCGCAAATAATTTATAAATTATGTGTAAAATGACCAAAATGCCCATTCGGTGCATAGTTTGGTCATAAATGACAAATTACACATAAAATTAATATCCTACTGATATTATATTATAAATTAATTATTTTTCCAGAATACTTATGGTTATAACAATAAATTATTTTCAGGTTCCTTTTATAAGGTATGAAATTACCGAAACGCCCTTATGAGGCATAGTTTCACTTTAAAACCGTAATGGGCATATAAGTTGATATCCTACTGATATTACAACTTATTTAAAATATAATGTCATATAGAACTTTTCCATGACTTATCCGGTTACCTGATATCGCTAATATGCGTACGATTAAGCATATGTAACTAGTTTACGAAAATTAGCCGAAACGGGTCTAACCTTGTCACTTAAGTCTCAAAATCCAGAATGTTTATAGTTTATCCATATTACACAAGTCAAACTACTTGTTGGGATTAAACTACATTCTATCCGATCACCGTTTAATCTAGCGTTATACGTTTTGATCAAGTACGCTAGTCGGTCTAAGTCTATGACTTAAATAAGACCGTTAGTATTGAATCGGTTAGTTTATGCCATAATCCAGACTAGAGACTTGCCGGTAAATGCTATCTGCACTTAGTACTTTTGTGTACAGCTGAGTTATTAAATTTAAAGAAGACTAGCTTAGGTAAATACTCTCGATTTATTTCCCCTATACGAGCTTGGGTTATGGTAAATTATTACCGCTTGGTCGGAAATGGGATCAATTGAATACCGGATTGTGGCTAGTAAATCCGCATATTCTGTTTTAATCAGTTTTGTTTAATAACTTAAACATCGGGGGTTAACTACCGTGTCCTGGATATCCTCGGCTCATTACAATAGATAACGGCCACGACCTTAGCGCGGGTGTAGGCATATACCCAATAGACGCTCAAAATGCATTAGCCACAAGGTTGGGAGAAATAACTCCTTAGTGTGTCCAAAGTGATGTGTACGTTAATAATGTCTCGGTCTCCGTACTGGGCCTTGTATGTATGGACAAACATGTAAATCTGTTAACAAGGTTGGATGGTCAACTTTACCATCACACCCCGGGTTTCCAACCCCGAAATCCATACACCGGTGGGCCCGGGTGGGGAGTATCGTAACAACAGTTGATAACGTCATAGTCAATTAAACGTGGCACAGCGGAAGTCTTGGAGTAAAATTACTATTACAAACCAAATATTCGAAAATACAAAATAATATACAAACTTGTAATAGAAGATCCACAGACGGATCGTAGAATGTACAAGAAAGAATACAAAACAGACTTTAGGCAGATCTAAGGATTTATAAGAATCCTCTTATTCTCTACCGAGCAGCTTCCGGCTTAATTTCGTGTTGTACCTGCAGATTAGTCTTTGGAGGATACGTCAGCTTACGCTGGTAAATACACCCAACTAACTCATTCTGAAAATATTAAAAATGATTTCAAGTGCAAACGGCACAAAATCTTTTATTATCTTAGGGAGGTTAACCATGCAAAGGACCATGCAATAATAATTTACCATATCCCAAGCCCTTATAGAGGAAATAAGTTGAGAGTATTTACTTGAGATTGCTTTCTTCTTTTATTGTTAAATAACTCAGCCGTATAGAAAAGTACCGAGTGCAGATATCTTTTACCGAGAAGGCTCTAGTCTGGATTATGGCATAAACTAGCCAATTAAATACTAACGGTTGTATAAACCGAATAGTGTACATGATCATTACGTATAACGCTTGATTAAACGATGATCAGATAGAATGTAGTTTAAACCCGAAAAGTACTTGACTTGTATAATATGGGTAAACTATAAACATTCTGGATTTTGAACTTAAAATGATAAGGTTAAACCCGTTACGGTTGAATTCCGTAAAATAGTCACATATACGTAACTGTGCGCATAATAGCGATATCGGGTAACAGGATAAGTTATGGAAAAGTTCTATATGCCATTATACATTAAATAAGTTAAGATATCAGTAGGATATCAACTTGTATGCCCATTGAGGTTTTAAAACGAAATTATGCCTTATAGGGGCATTTCGGTAATTTCGTATCGTATAAAAAGAACTTAAATAAAATTTAAGATTATGATCATGAGTATTCTGGAAAAATAATTTATTTATGATATAATATCAGTAGGATATCAAATATATGTGTATTTTACCTTTTATGACCAAGCTATGCACCAAAGGGGCATTTTGGTCATTTTACACATAATTTATAAATTATTTGGGATTCTGAGTTTATAATAAGTACCTACTGTAAATATGTTTAAAATAAGTTTTAAATTCAGTAGGTAACAAGTCTTGGTCCACTAATATGGTTTAAAACCATACTATGCGCCGAAACGGCGTTTATATCGTAAAGTGATGTCTTTAAGCGATGTTTATGAAAACTGATGTTTGGATCAGATTAAAATGTTTAAAATATGTTAATTAATATAACATATCGGTAAGTAAGTGATTTATTTCGAAAAGATTTGATTAAAACTATTTTATAAGCCACAGGGGCTAAAATCGTCATTTATCGACATAGTTTAAAGACTTGTTTAAAAAAAAAATTAGTTTATAACCTGGTTTAGTATCCCAAATAATCGTACTTATGATATTACATTAGTAGAAATTCATTTTCAAGTTCATTACCATTTGAAACCTTGTTTTATGCAAAAAGGACATTTTGGTCAAAGATGACATAATTATGGAACTTGCGCATAAACTTGGATTCCGATTATGATCATGTAATATAACCTCAGAGGGTTATGCTATATTATATTATGATCATAATGCATCTTTATATCAGTGGGTAAATAATCTAAATCGGGTCAGAATCGAAAGTCAAAGCAGAAGTCAAACCTTGCGACTTTCGGTTGCGAACCGAGCCTAGAACTGAAATTGACGAGCCGAACATGTTCATACATGTTCTAATAATTATTACCAACTTGTTTAAGTGTCAAAACAGGTTTCATAACATATATAAAGATCAATTTATGATTTTTCCGAAAAATGGCCTGTTTGACTTTTTAATATCATAACTTTGACCCGTCAATTGGTCTAGCAAACGTGATCTTCAGGAGGTGCCCTTTATAGGGACTAACACCTACCTTACTATGATCACTTAGCCATGTTCATTTTGAACAATGACTAAACCATAATGGTCTTAACCGAAGTCAAAGCGTTTTACGTAAAACGCTTGACTTTAGGCTATAGAAGCCTATAAACGAAAATGCATAAGGAAGAAACACTTACCAGTGATTCCTAGATGCAAAAGAACTATGTTGGACTGCTCCTTTTAGTTAGGAACTTCTAGAGGAGGGAGAAGAGTGAATAAGAAAGGTGCAAGTAGAAATGGTGAACTTAAGCACCTATTTATAGTTGGAGAGCTCAAAGGAGGTGAAGCCAGGTGTCTACGGGTGTAAGAAGAAGCTTACAAGTGTCCCAAAACGTGGCATAGCTGATTAGGAAGGTCATGGTTTCGATTTAATGGTTTTGGAGCTTTGCTTGGGCTCCAAAACAAACTTTCTGCTGCAGGTCTGTTCTCGCGGGGCGCGAGAGACACAGGCCGGGTCTCTCACGTCCCGCGACCGCGCCCTATTTCAGTTTTAAAATTTGACACTTTGGCCCCTAAACTATATAAAGCTTATAAAAACGATTTTAAATACTATTTTGGCACTTTTAGCCCTCCGTAGCCAATACTTGGCATACCCGGGCATTATTGAGCTCTCGGTTCGTTAAAGGTCACTCAGAGGTATAAATTAACATGTTGATACTTTTAATCCCTCCAACATCCAACTTTCACATGTTTACAGAATTGAACTCTCTCGTCTAACAAACGGTACGTATGAGAGTTAGGACTTCACAAAGGATCACTCAGAGGCTTATCACAAGTATGTTGATTCCGATATCACTCAGAGGCTAGGCATGTTGACGTATTAGTCACTCAGAGGCCAAGTTTCAAGCATGTTGACATATCAGTCACTTGGAGGCTAATGATTTAAGCATGTTGACGTATCAGTCACTCAGAGGCTATTATTTATGCATGTTGACATCGGTTCGTCACTCCGAGACTCAATCTTGAGCATTTTAACGCCTTTAGTCCTTATTGGTCTTTAACATACAATTATATAAAATACAACACGTGTCACTATACTATTGGACACGATTTTACAGGGTGTTATATCCTCACCCCCTTAAAAGAAATCTCGACCTCGAGATTTTATTCAAAAAGATGGGGGTATTTTTGTCGCATAGTGGACTCAACCTCCCATGTATACTCAGGACCTCTAAAAGCGTCCCACTTAACCTTTACTACAGGTATCATCTTTCTTCGGAGCTTCTTAACCTGTCGATCCTTGATCGAAATTGGTTTCTCAATGAACCTCAGGTTTTCATCAATTTGCACTTCATTGTGCGACATTGCTAGCGACTCATCGGCTAACATTTCTTAAGATTAGATATGTGGAATACATTATGGATTCCATTAAGCTCCTCTGGCAACTTGAGCTTATAAGCTACAGTGCCGACACATTCGATTATCTCGAATGGTCCTATATATCCAGGGCTTAACTTGCCCTTCTTTCTAAAACGGATCACACCTTTCCAGGGTGATACTTTTAGCATGACCTTGTCCCCTACTTGGAACTTAAGAGGTTTACGCCTCTTGTCAGCATAGCTCTTCTGCCTATCCCTGGCAGCTTTGAGACGATCACGGATTTGCATAATCTTTTCTGTGGTCTCGAGGACAATTTCAGGTCCTGACAGTTGGGCCTCCCCAACTTCTGCCCAACATACGGGCGTTCTACATCTTCTCCCATCAAGGCCTCAAAAGGAGCAGCCTTGATGCTTGTATGATAGCTATTATTGTAGGAGAATTCTATTAGGGGTAAGTGGTCATCCCAATTTCCGCCTAAATCAATCACACATGCCCTGAGCATATCTTCCAGTGTTTGAATAGTACGCTCACTTTGACCATCAGTCTACGAATGGTAAGCCGTACTAAAATTTAATCGTGTGCCTAACGATTGTTGGAAACTTTTCCAAAAGTGAGATGTGTATCTAGTATCTCTACCGGATACAATAGATACTGGCACACCGTGTAGGGACACTATCTTGTCCACATACAACTTAGCCAATTTATCTGAATTATATGTCTCTTTTATTGGCAAGAAGTGTGCTGACTTGGTCAGCCTATCCACTATGACCCAAATAGTGTCATTTCCACTTTTGGTCTTAGGTAACTTAGTAATCAAGTCCATAGTTACCATTTCCCATTTCCAAGTGAGAATTTCTAATTGTTGTAGTAGTCCTGACGGTTTCTGATGTTCAGCCTTAACTTGCGAACACGTCAGACACTTAGCTACATAAGTGGCTATGGAGTTCTTCAAACCCATCCACCAATAATTTCTCTTCAAGTCTTGATACATCTTGTCACCACCCGGGTGAACAGAGTATCTTGAATTATGCGCTTCCTGGAGGATTAGATCTCTAAGTCCTCAAAGATCGGAACCCAAATTCTATCATTAAATCTTAGGATTCTGTCATTTCCAGGCGTTAACTGATCCACAGTTCCGCCTAATCCCTCATTAGGGATATTAGCCTCTAACAAGGCTTGCTTCTGCGCATCTAATAGCTTCTCACTTAAGCTATTTTCTGAGCTCAATGCTCTTAGTGTTAATCCTTATAGGTTTCACATTTTCCTTGCGACTTAAGGCATCGGCAACTACATTTGCCTTGCCTGGATGGTAGCGAATCTCGCAATCATAATCATTAAGTGTTTCCATCCGTCGATGTTGTCGCATGCTCAATTCTTTCTGATTGAACAGGTGTTGGAGACTTTTGTGGTCTGTGTATCTAACACACTTTGTGCCATACAAGTAATGTCTCCACAGTTTTAGTGCAAATACAGCGGCACCCAATTCCAAATCGTGGGTGGTGTAATTCTTTTCATGCACCTTGCCTTTTTTGCATTAGCACACAGCCCATGCCAGTGTACGATGTATCACAGTAGACTACAAATTCCTCAATACCCTCAGGTAGAGATAACACATGAGCGTTTCTCAACTTGTGTTTAAGGACCTCAAAAGATTCCTGTTGCTTTGGACCCCAATTATACTTAGTATTCTTACGGGTCAAAGAAGTTAAAGGAGTGGCTATCCTTGAAAAGTTCTCAATGAACCTCCTATAGTAACCAGCCAAACCTAAGAAACTACGAACCTCTGTTGGAGTCTTGGGCACTTCCCAATTTGTGATGGCTTCAATCTTGGCGGGATCCACTTGGATGCCACGCTCACTTACAACATGTCCAAGAAATTGGACTTCTCTAACCCAAAATTCGCATTTAGAGAACTTTGCATAAAGTTTCTCCTGCCTTAATAATTCTAGGATGCACCGAAGATGTTTCTCGTGATCAGCTTGATTATGAGAATAGATAAGTATGTCGTTTATGAAGACAATGACAAACTTATCCAAATACGGTATGCAGACTCTATTCATGAAATCCATGAACGCTGCTGGTGCATTTGTGAGCCCAAAAGGCATCACCAAAAATTCCAAATGACCATAGCGGGTCCTGAAGGCTGTTTTAGGAACATCTTCACTTCTAACGTTCAGTTGATGATATCCTGATCTTAAATCTATCTTAGAAAAATAACTAGCCCCTTAAAGCTGATCGAATAAGTCATCGATCCTGGGCAGAGGATATCTATTCTTAATGGTTAGCTTATTCAGCTCCCGGTAGTCGATGCACATTCGCATCGAACCGTCTTTCTTTTTCACAAAAAGGATAGGAGCTCCCCAAGGCGAGGAACTAGGCTGAATAAAGCCTTTTTCTAAGAGTTCGTATAGTTGAACTCTTAGCTCATTCATTTCGGTTGGAGCTAGCCTATATGGGGCTCTTGCTACGGGTGCTGCTCCTGGTATGATATCTATTCTGAACTCCACTTGCCTATCTGGGGGTAGGCCTGGTAATTCTTCAGGGAAAACTTCGGGATACTCCGAGATAACTGGTAAGTCTTCAATGCTTGGTTTAGGCTCATTGATGGTTACTTGTGCAATGTAGATGACACAACCTCTTCTCAAACACTTGGATGCCTTAAATAACGACACCTTGTCCGGCAATCCATAGTGTGAGTCTCCAAGGATGGTGATCATTTCACCAGATGGGGTTTTAATCTCGATGAGCTTTTTATCGCAAGCAATGCGGGCTTGGTTATGAGATAACCAATCCATGCCTAAAACAACATCAAACCCCGCCAATTTCATTGGCAAAAGAGAGATAGGGATGGAATGATTCTTAATGGATATGGATGAAGCAGTTTCTAAGGTTCCATCAGCGAATTCTATCTCATAAATTTTGTCTAGAGTTCTTACGGGCAGATTTAATAGTTTACAAAACTTATGATCAACAAATGATTTATCTGCATCCGAATCAAATAATACTCTAGCAAAAATATCATTAATGGGGAAGTACCTGTTATGACGTTATTGTCATTAACAACTTCCTTAGCAGTTAGCTGAAAGGCGCGTGCATTCCCCTTCTTGGCCTCTCCAGGCTTTGGATTATTATTCCTCGAATTCTTAGGGCAGCTACTTGCAATGTGCCCTTTTTCATGGCAGATATAGCATATAGCATCTTTAAGGTCTCTACAATCTTGGGTCATATTCCCCCTTCTTTTACATATGCCACAAGGTCTAGCTTGTGGGTCAGGATTACATTGTCCCCAGTGTCTTCGGTTGCAAGTCTTACAGAATGGCATCACAGCCGACTTGCTTTGGTTCCATTTGAACCCGAACCTCCCTTTATTTTTCTTATTAAATCTATGGGAGTTGTCTTCCTCTCTCTTCCTTTTCCAGTCAGTTTCACGCTTAACTGACTTCTGCCTCACTATATCAAGGGTGAGGGAGAGAGATAGGTCAACAGCAGACCTATAGGTACTAGGCTGAGCAGTCTTTACCATGCCCTTAATCTCGGGCGTTAATCCATTTATAAAACGCGCAATGCGTTTGGATTCAAGGGTAATTAAATAGGAAACTAACCTAGATAGGGAATTGAAATCGGAAACATATTTCCAACAATCTAGGCTTTTCATGGAAAGAGACAAGAAGTCTGTCTCTATTTTCTCCACCTCATGGGTTGGGCAGTAAGTTTCCTTTACAAGGTCCACAAACTTGGACCATCCCAGATTATACAGGTATACCTTACCTGTTGACTGAATCATGGCCTTCCACCATGTTAGGGCATCGCCCTTAGAGAACTGTGATACGTACTTGACCACATCCTTTTCAACATAGCCGCTGATGTCTACTATAGTCTCCATCTCATCCAGCCACTTTAAGGCTTCTACGGCTCCTTTTTCCCCATTAAACACTCGGGGTTTACAAGAGACAAAGTATTTATAGGTACACCCGTCTTTAGCAGAACGAGACCTATCAGTAAAGTCTGCTATCCTTGGTTCACTCTTCGCATTTGAAGAGTGAACAGAGCTCTCTTTATGAGCTGAAGATGGTGGAATAGATAGGGGTCTAGAGCGAGTGGCACTCGGCTTCCTTAGCCTTTCTATGGCCTTACTCATGGCCCTTTCCACAGCCGCATCAATGCGAGCTTGGAAATCATTATCATTATTTATGGCTATATTTTCGGCGTCTTTGACGTTCCGATGGCTACTTTGTGCCTCATTAGAATTAGCCATTCTTCAAAGCTTTGGTTCTATATACCAAATAAAATTTCTCTTAGCCATGGTATAATAACCATATCGGCTTTTAAACATTGGATATAAGAAAATCCACTGCCTATACTAGTGTGAATAACATCACAACTCTTAGGCTTAACATATCTATATTTGGCCTAGGTCTTAATAGGACCGTCATAGGCAATTTACAATTTGGACGAAGTCCATATATTATTAGACAGGGGATCGCAATGTCACAACTATCATTTGTCATACAGACAATTATACATAGGTCATAAGCCTGTCCCTTAATGGACATATTAATTGGGCACATTGGCCGGTCACATTGGACATCACATATATGGCACTTAGGCCTGTCACTAATGGACATATAATAGGGCACATAGGCACAATACGCTAATGGATAATTATCATCGCACTGATGATAGTAGCCGGGATCGAATAGATCACATGGCTTTAAAGAATAGATTTTAACCCGAAAGGGTGATACATCACTAATGGATGTTTGATTATCATCACACTGATGATACTAGCCGGGATCACACGGATCACAAAGGCTTTTATGCCGGGATCACACAGATCACAAAGGCTATATAAGCGGGATCAAATAGATCACAAGGGTTATATAAAATACATCTCTAATGGATGTTTAATCACCGCACTGGTGATATTAGTCGGGATCAAATAGATCACAAAGGCTATATAACCGGGATCAAAATAGATCACAAAGGTTATATTTAATACATCTCTAATGGATGTTTTATCACCACACTGGTGATACTAGCCGGGATCACACAGATCACAATGGCTTTTAAGCCGGGACCACACAGGTCACAAATGCTATATAACCGGGATCAAAATAGATCACAAAGGTTATATTTTAAAACATCTCTAATGGATGTTTATCACCGCACTGTGATACTAGCCGGGATCACACAGATCACAAAGGCTTTTAAGCCGGGACCACACAGGTCACAAAGGCTATATAACCGAGATCAAAATAGATCACAAAGGTTATATTTTAATACATCTCTAATGGATGTTTTATCACCGCACTGGTGATACTAGCCGGGATCACATAGATCACAAAGGCTTTTAAGCCGGGACCATACAGATCACAAAGGCTATATAACCGGGATCAAATAGATCACAAGGGTTATATAAAATACATCTCTAATGTATGTTTAATCACCGCACTAGTGATATTAGCCGAGATCAAACAGATCACAAGGGCTTTTTAGCCGGGATCACACAGATCACAAAGGCTATATAACCGGGATCAAATAGATCACAAGGGTTATATAAAATACATCTCTAATGGATGTTTAATCACTGCGCTGGTGATATTAGCCGGGATCAAATAGATCACAAGGGTTATATAATACATCTCTAATGGATGTTTAATCACCGCACTGGTGATTTTAGCCGGGATCAAACAGATCACAAAGGCTATTTAGCCGGAATCACACAGATCACAAAGGCTATTTAGTCGGGATCAAATAGATCACAAAGGCTATATATAAGGTTAGGACATAGTCCATTACCTTGAAGGTTACTGTGATTCCTCAAGTCACACAACCAAGAGTATGCACATTATTTGAATGTTAAAATAAGAGGATCTTAATGGTTGATTATAAGTCCCGGTCGCATTGACCTTAATGACTTGGAGGCTTGAACTTAGTCCACCACCTCTAGATAGAAGGATAACTTCCCTTAACTATCATATATTTGGCCAAATATGTGGTCTGTGCCACTTGGCAATAATCAAAACCCTTAAGATCTTTTGGGAATTATATCGCAGAGCATAAATTTCGAATAAAATCGAGACGCTCGTTTTCAAGAGGATGAATACATACATATATATATATATATAATTCCAAAGTACTTCATTAAATTCCATAAGAAATTATAATACTTGAAACAAATAAATGAAACTGGTTGTCCATGCAAGGACTAAAAGAAACAAAATGTCCACGCAGGGACTAAAGAAATAACAATGTCCACGCAGGGACTACATATAATAGAAAAGACTTCACTCGTCTTTCTTTCCCTTGACTAGCTTGGAGAGTTTCTTGAAGAACTTATTTGTCTTCTTCTCCGTTTTCTCCGCCTGCTGCTGCATCTCTTTCATTCTTTTTAAGGCCTCATTGATGGCCTCAAGTGGTGGCGGAGGTTGTGGTTAGGGTTGTGGCATAACCGGATACTGGTACCCATAAGTTGGATATCCAGTCGGTGGATAAGTAGGTGGGAAAGGAGATGGGTAAAGTGCGTTGTGCATAACCGCCTGCATGTATGGGTCTTGCGACCATGCTTGATAGTCTAACGGTGTAGACGAGTTAAAAGGATCATATCCAGACGTGTCTGGGTATGTGGGAATTGGGTTAGTATAACCCGTTGGTGGTGGTTGAACAACAGGTGTTGGTGTTGGTTCCACTATAGGTGGAACATTAGAGGGTCCACCCATTTGTGGGTCCTCTTGAATGGTGGGGTAAGAATTGGGCAAAGGTGGCAGCGATCCTGACCTTTGTCCGGCACGTACTGACATACGTGCTCCACGCTTCCTCCTTGGTGGCTCAGGTGGTTGTTGAGGTTGGTCCACGGGTTCCATGTGGACATCTTCTTGAACTGGGAGTGGTTGAGAGTGCTGGGAAGGTGTGTGGGCAAAGGTGAATTGATTCCAGTATTGGTCCCACTCGTTAGGACCTTGGTAGGGCGATACGGCATACGAGTTTGAATCGCTCGAAATTTCAATGGGATGCACATTTGATCCCGATGGTGGCATCTCCGGGTCGGAGTCCTCGTCCATAGGATGTGGCTGGTCCAACTGATTTTGATCAGCTGGAGGTGTGTTTAAGTAATGGTTGGGGTTAAATTCTTCATGGTAGAAGTGATGAGAATGGGAATGGTGAGAATGATAGAAATGGTGTGAGTGGTAAGAATTTTGGGAATGTGAGGGCGAGTGTCTATTAGAGACGGAACGTCTCGCTGGTTGCCATGGAGACGAATCTCCTGATTCTTGATATGCAGCTGAATTATGAGGTTGAGGAATACGCCTCAATGGTCCTCCCCTTATTGGACCTTTTCCTCGTACACGTGGCGGCATTTTCCTGTTAGAAATCAAATTAAAAACATACTAATAACTTAATAATGAAATGAGTAATCCTAGGTCAACGCCTAGACTCGGAAGTCTAAGGAATGTGCTCGTGTAAGTTTGAGACTAAACACAAAAGGCTAGTGTTCAATTCCCTTAAACATTGGCTCTGATACCAACCCTGTCACACCCCAGGTTTCCAACCCCGAAATCCATACACCGGTGGGCCCGGGTGGGGAGTATCGTGACAACAGTTGATAACGTCATAGTCAATTAAACGTGGCACAGCGGAAGTCTTGGAGTAAAATTACTATTACAAACCGAATATTTGAAAATACAAAATAATATACAAGCTTGTAATAGAATATCCACAGGCGGATCATAGAATGTACAAGAAAGAATACAAAACAGACTTTAGGCAGATTTAAGGATTTATAAGAATCCTCTTTTCTCTACCGAGCAGCTTCCGGCTTAATTTCGTGTTGTACCTGCAGATTAGTCTTTGGAGGATACGTCAGCTTACGCTGGTAAATACACCCAACTGACTCATTTTGAAAATATTAAAAATGATTTCAAGTGCAAACGGCATAAAATATTTTATTATCTTAGGGAGTTTAACCATGCAATGGACCATGCAATAATAATTTACCATATCCCAAGCCCTTATAGGGGAAATAAGTTGAGAGTATTTACCTGAGATTGCTTTCTTCTTTTATTTTTAAATAACTCAGCCATATAGAAAAGTACGAGTGCAGATAGCTTTTACCGAGAAGGCTCTAGTCTGGATTATGGCATAAACTAGCCAATTAAATACTAACGGTTGTATAAACCGAATAGTGTACATGATCATTACGTATAACGTTTGATTAAATGATGATCAGATAGAATGTAGTTTAAACCCGACAAGTACTTGACTTGTATAATATGGGTGAACTATAAACATTCTGGATTTTGAACTTAAAATGATAAGGTTAAACCAGTTGAATTCCGTAAAATAGTCACATATACGTAACTGTGCACATAATAGCGATATCGGGTAACCGGATAAGTTATGGACAATTTCTATATGCCATTATACTTTAAATAAGTTAAGATATCAGTAGGATATCAACTTGTATGCCCGTTGAGGTTTTAAAACGAAATTATGCCTTATAGGGGCTTCGGTAATTTCGTATCATATAAAAAGAACTTAAATAAAATTTAAGTTTATGATCATAAGTATTCTGGAAAAATAATTTATTTATGATATAATATCAGTAGGAGATTAAATATATGTGTATTTTACCTTTTATGACCAAGCTATGCACCGAAGGGGCATTTTGGTCATTTTACACATAATTTATAAATTATTTGGGATTCTGAGTTTATAATAAGTACCTACTGTAAATATGTTTAAAATATGTTTTAAATTCAGTAGGTAACAAGTCTTGGTCCACTAATATGGTTTAAAACCATACTATGCGCCGAAACGGCGTTTATATCGTAAAGTGGTGTCTTTAAGCGATGTTTATGAAAACTGATGTTTGGATCAGATTAAAATGCTTAAAATATGTTAATTAATATAACATATCGGTAAGTAAGTGATTTATTTCGAAAAGATTTGATTAAAACTATTTTATAAGCCACAGGGGCTAAAATCGTCATTTATCGACATAGTTTAAAGACTTGTTTAAAAAAAAACTTAGTTTTAACTTGGTTTAGTATCCCAAATAATCGTACTTATGATATTACATTAGTAGAAATTCATTTTCAAGTTCATTACCATTTGAAACCTTGTTTTATGCAAAAAGGACATTTTGGTCAAAGATGACATAATTATGGAACTTGCGCATAAACTTGGATTCCGATTATGATCATGTAATATAACCTCAGAGGGTTATGCTATATTATATTATGATCACAATGCATCTTTATATCAGTGGGTAACTAATCTAAATCGGGTCAGAATCGAAAGTCAAAGCAGAAGTCAAACCTTGCGACTTTCGGTTGCGAACAGAGCCTAGAACTAAAATTGACGAGCCGAACATGTTCATACATGTTCTAATAATTATTACCAACTTGTTTAAGTGTCAAACAGGTTTCATAACATATATAAAGATCAATTTATGAATTTTCCAAAAAAGGGCATGTTTGACTTTTTAATATCATAACTTTGACCCGTTAATTGGTCTAGCAAACGTGATCTTCAGGAGGTGCCCTTTATAGGGACTAACACCTACCTTACTATGATCACTTAGCCATGTTCATTTTGAACAATGGCTGGACCATAATGGTCTTAACCGAAAGTCAAAGCGTTTTACGTAAAACGCTTGACTTTAGGCTATAGAAGCCTATAAACAAAAATGCACAAGGAAGGAACACTTACCAGTGAATGCTAGATGCAAAAGAACTATGTTGGACTGCTCCTTTTAGTTAGGAACTTCCAGAGGAGGGAGAAGAGTGAATAAGAAAGGTGCAAGTTGAAATGATGAACTTAAGCACCTATTTATAGTTGGAGAGCTCAAAGGAGGTGAAGCCAGGTGTCTAGGGGTGTAAGAAGAAGTTTACAAGTGTCCCAAAACATGGCATAGCTGATTAGGAAGGTCATGGTTTTGATTTAATGGTTTTGGAGCTTTGCTTGGGCTCCAAAACAAACTTTCTGCTGCAGGTCTGTTATCGCGGGGCGCGAGAGACACAGGCCGGGTCTCTCGCGGCCCGCGACCGCCCCTATTTCAGTTTTAAAATTTGACACTTTGGCCCCTAAACTATATAAAGCTTATAATAACGATTTTAAATACTATTTTGGCACTTTTAGCCCTCCGTAGCCAATACTTGGCATACCCGGGATTATGGCCGGGCATTATTGAGCTCTCGGTTCGTTAAAAGGTCACTCAGAGGTATAAATTAACATGTTGATACTTTTAATCCCTCCAACATCCAACTTTCACATATTTACAGAATTGAACTCTCTCGTCCAACAAACGGTACGTATGAGAGTTAGGACTTCACAAAGGATCACTCAGAGACTTATCACAAGCATTTTGATTCTGATATCACTCAGAGGCTAGGCATGTTGACGTATTAGTCACTTAGAGGCCAAGTTTCAAGCATGTTGACATATCAGTCACTCAGAGGTTAATGATTTAAGCATGTTGATGTATCAGTCCCTCAGAGGCTATTATTTATGCATGTTGACATCGGTTCGTCACTCAGAGGCTCAATCTTGAGCATGTTGACGCCTTTAGTCCTTATTGGTCTTTAACAGACAATTATATAAAATACAACACGTGTCACTATACTATTGGACACGATTTTACAAGGTGTTACATTTCCCAAGTTATAAAAGATTTTGTGCTGATACGCACTTAAAACATTTTATTTATATGTTTTCAAAATGAGTCAGTTGGGTGTATTTACCAGCGAAAGCTGACGTATTTTCAAAAGACTAAGCTCGCAGGTATAATACGAAAATAGGCTGGAAGTGCTCGGTAGTGATAAGAGGATCTTGCAAATCCTAGATCTGCCCAAAGTCTGTTTTACATTCTTTGTACAATTTATGATCCGCCTGTGGATCTTCTATTACAAGCCTGTATATTATTTTGTATTTCGAACACTTGGTTTGTAATAGTAATTTAAATCCAAGATTTCCATCGTGCTGTGTTTAATTGACTTTGATGATATCAACTTACGTCACGATATTCCCCACCTGGGCCTACCGGTGTTTGGATTGGCTATGGAAAGCTGGGGTGTGACAGGTTGGTATCAGAGCCAACGTTTGAGAGAATTAAACACTATCCTTCTTGTGTTTAATCTCAAACTTACACAAGCACATTCCTTAGACTTCCGAGTCTAGGCTTTGACCTAGGATTACTCATTTCATTATTAAGTTATTAGTATTGTTTTTGAATTGATTTTAACAGGAAAATGCCGCCACGTGTACGAGGAAGAGGCAAAGGACCAATGAGGGGAGGACCTTCAGGACATATCCCACCCGAACCCCTATGAAGATTCGGGGGATTCATGGCCATTATCGCAACATTCACCTTCTCATACCCAAAACTCTTATTACTCGTACCATTCACATCATTCACATCACTCTTACCATTCCTATCATTCTTATCAGGATGAATTTAACCTTAACCAATACCTTAACACACCCCCAGCTGATCATAATCAGTTGGATCAGCCAAACCCAATGGACGAGGACTCCGATCCAGAGATGCCACCATCAGGTTCAAATGCGCATCCCATCGAGATATCGAGCGATTCAAACTCTTATGCCGGATCGCCATATCAAGGTCCTAATGAGTGGGACCAATATTGGAACCAATTCACCTTTGCCAACACTCCTTCCCATCACTCTCAACCACCTCCTATACAAGAAAATGTTCACATGGAACCAGTGGAAGATCCCGACAATGCAAGTTGTCGATAAACTTTCAAGACGCAACGTTTACGACATGAACATTATACAAAACGAATATCATTATATGCCGATACTTGGATAACAACGTCAAAGTTTTAAGTTTAATACAAGTATAATATATATATATATATATATATATATATATATATATATATATATATAAACTTCGCGTAATCGTTCGATCAATGAAATATTCAATGCAGATGTCCTAAAAAGATTGTCAGTGTATAAACGTTAGTTGGTTGGGTCGAGTTCAGCTTTGCGTTTAAATAATATTTATAAGAAAATATAATAAGTTTGCATTGTTAATGTTTTTAACCGAGTCTCGTGTTGACTGAGTTGACTGCATTAACTAGCAGTTGACCAGTTGACTTATGTGGACCCAAACCAAATCTGAATCGCTTGACCGATTTTGACCCGAACATCAAAACTGAAACGAAACTACCCGTTGACTATTGTTGACTTGTCGAACCGAACCGAAACCCGAACCCAATCCGAGCTGGCTAAAGTTGACCGAAAGTTGACCAGTTGACTGCCTTTGACCCAAGTTGACTAGCCTTGACCCGCACTCAAAACTGAACTGAAACATGACCCTAACCAAATCTGAATCATCTTGAACCAACTAACCCGAAATACCCAAAGTTTACTCGAGCCGGCCGGTGCCGCGAAAGCCTAACTGAAACTGAATGTGTACTGAACCAAACCTCGAGCCAAACATAACCACTACCTCTGCCGCCTCAGCCGACCAGAACCACGGCCGTTTGATGCCAGAAAAACGGCTTTGCCGTCGCGCCGCAGTACACACACCCCTTGAAAACCCTAAATCGTGTCACCACCATTCCTGTTTAAACCCTCCGCCGTCGTTGTTGCTGTCCAGCACCCGTAACCACCTTCACTCGAGCCACAACCATCCCTAAAACGCCCCACACCCCCTTCTCGAAACCATCTACCCACGCCACCCACCACAGTGTTGCCGCCTGTGGTGGTCGCACCTCCGCCCGTCATTGCTGTTGCAGCCGCCGAGCGCCGCCACCAAGGGTGGTGGTCGGTCGGCTTTCATAAAGAGGGAGAGGAGAACGAGAGTAGGGATAGATAGATGGAAGATAAGTGTTTTATTTTTGTCTTGGGTTTGTGTGGATAAGGAACTTTGCATATGGGGGCTGGGGTTTGTAAGGATGAGGGAGAAAGAGGTGTTTAAATAGCTAGGGTTAGTGGAGTGGGTTGGGCCTGAAGCCCGTTAGTGCGTATAAGTCTTTCGAGTGGTCCAAACGCGTTTCCACGGCCTGTTACCGTACCTTAACTTTGTGATAATTCATAAAATGTTTGTCTAGGGTCGAGAATACGTAACGTTATGTTGGGAGTCGATATTTATATTTCGCGTCTTAAAACGCTATTTTTATATGTTCTAACGTTTGTTATTCGCGTGAATTACCGGTTGTAACATCGAGATCCTTAGGGAGGTGTCTAGTAATACACCAAGCTCCTATTGCGGGGGGAGGGGGAGGGTAAATTTTAATATAAATAAATTAATGAGGGACCAAGGCAATCCGGTGGATTAAAAAATAATTGGTGAAATGAGACCCATTCGCTTATTCGGTAACTTAATTAATTTGATAACTAAATCGCTTCGGTAATATAAAAGATCCCTAAACGTGATCCCATTTGTTAATCTTGAAATACAAGCACTAATTGGTTAAGTTATAAGATAATATAACTATGATGCCTCATAATGGGTCGGTTGGGTAATAAACTCCAAACCGAAAAAATGAATTAAAAAAATTAACATATCCGGATTCAGATCAAGGCTTTGAACCTATAAATGTGTGAGAAGTCCTAAAAATTGTAAACTAGAAGTTGGGTCAAATTTGGGTGATAAATTGTGAAAATTTGGCAAAAATTCAGCTAAGGGTGAAAACTGCCAACATCCAAAAGTTTATGGAAAGTGTTCCCCCATGCCACATGGGGGGAAACACCTTGCTCCTCCATGACGTGCCGAGGCACTTGAACCAACAAAAGGTGTTTTATTTGTTATTTTCGACAGTTTCCTCGTTTAAACTAAACACTAATTGTTTTTGGTGTTTATGATATGATTATTCAAAGGCGGACACCACACAGATGATTAAACACGCGAAGAACCAAACACTCTTAAACCCAGCACTTCCTAGGGAACATCTTTTCGGAAAAGTTAAAGCATGATTATATGTGACAAAGTTTTCGAGTCTAAAACCTTATTGTTTTTAGACTGTAATATATGTATAATAATCAATAATCCGTAAAGTCAGTTCATCTGATTATCTATTAACCCAATCTCGTAAGTTATTTGTTTGATAAAAAAAATCCGGACCTAATCATCTTAATATTTAAAATAGTAGTATAAATGGGAATGAGTGTTACACGTAACAACTCGGAAAAATAACACAAAAATTCATTGCTTTTTCCAGTATCTTATTGTTTTTGTGTTCTTTCCACAATTATAGCTTATATACTATAAAGTTGTAAAATATAGATACGTATTTTCTTAAGTGTGGAGGAGGCACTCATCGAATGTACCCTCCCACCAACCAATACAACTACGCCACATCAAATACCCGGAGACCATTACCCACATACCACTTCACCAATGGCGGCCAACCCTTCTAGAAAACCTCCAACATGCGAGTCTGTCTCTCCTCTCCACACACTCCCAACAATAACTTTCTTCTCCTTTTCCTTTGGTTCCTCTACCTTCAAACTCAACCCGCCCAACCTACGTGGCAACGCTGTATCCATTTAGGGTATCAACCTGTCCAGCTAACCCATTTAACACCCTCCACCCTGAAAGAGGGGGGATGGAACAAAGGAGTTATTTAAGACTATAGGGTGTAATGTAGCACTCCCCAACATTGACATCACTATCTTCATCTCATCATTTTCCCTTCCATCCCCATCGAGGAGGGGGAAGGGATATACCCCTTTCCCTTCCTCCTAATTCAACCAATCATCATCCTCCATTTCATGGAGAACGGGGTTCTTCACTAAAGCCCTAAAAATATGATTTTTTTCAGGAAAGGGGGGTGTTCCTCTCAGAGGAAACCGTCACATGAGTGCAATATAGGCTTCATTGGTGTTATCCCCTTCCCACACCCATCCATGGCTTAAGAAGTTTCTATAGTTGACTTTTGTACTTCTTAATTTTTCAATGTCAACAGCATCACCATCTTCATACAATCATAAATGTTTTGATATTCGTGAATTGTCATGTTTTTATGTTTGATATTCATTGGATGTATTAATTTTACAAATTAATTTAATTGGTTAGATCTTTAAAATCTATTAAAATAATGTAAATAAAACAGTTGACCTAGATCTTTTAAACAGGTTGAATACACACGTTATGTAAAATACTTGAGAAAAAGATTTGGAAAAAGATATATTCTAGAATATTAATAAAACAACTTAGACGTATACTTGGTCTATGTCTTCTAGATATAAAATAGATATCTATTCTAGATAGTCATAAAAGGGCCTTAGGTGTTTATACACAGTACTGGTTTAGTCAGAAATTCGTAGGAATATTAGTGGTTTGGTCAAGAATTTATTGGCATATACATATACGTGAACTTCACAACAGACGGTTATTTCACACATGTCAGTCGCAGGCCCGTCACCCCACTCATTATCAAGGATTATGTTGTCTAAACCGGGTCCACGCCTTGATCGAATGTGGCTTGGCCATCCCCGAGAAAATTTCCAGCCCCCTACCACTTGACAGGAGTTACACCCTCCACAAGAGTCGACCCTATTGTGAAAGCCAACTCTCTCTGGATGGCATATGCATAGATGAGTTTGGTTACAAGTTAAAAGTGAAAATGAGTGATATATTTATTTTAATTTATTATATTTGTGTTGTTACCGGTATGGAAGCGTCAAAGTGTTGGTATATGGTTCAAGTGACCATGAATAAATTATTTTCATTATTATATCTAGTACCGTATGCTCTTTTTAAGTGTAATATACAAAGAGTCGTTTCAATTAATTAAAAAAAAATTATTTAAATATTCACCAGATAATATGAAAGTTGTGAGTCTACCTATCTATACGAGGAGTAAAATCTAGAAAGGTTCCGGTAATTGTAGATGCGTTTTTATTTACATGAATTACTTGTACTTTTACACAAGGAGTATAATAAAAATGATCGAGTAAACGAGTATAATAAAAATGAATGAGTATAAGATATTTTTTCAAGATAAAGAAAGGTTTCGTTTTGCTAACGAGTACAAGAATTTTTTTTCAAGATAAAGAAATGTTTCTTTTTGCTTAAAACATCAAGGTGTTTTCACTCTTAGCAATATTGGATTTAAATAATTTTAACTTTCAACAATTGGTCGATAACTCTTCAAACTTTTGATTTGTAAATTAACACTCTCAACTTTCAACTTATTGGTCGATAACACCCCCTAACTAACTGAACCATAACCCAGTTAGTTTTTGCTGACATGACATATAACGTGACAGTTGATGTGACACTTTTTGATGACGTGGCATTTTTTTGATGTCACGTCAGCTGATGTTGCAGTTGACATGGCATTTTTTGATGATGTGGCATGTGACATCAGCTAACTGTGTTAGGGTTCTGTTAGTTAGGGAGTGTTATCGGCCAATAAGTTGAAAGTTGGGAGTGCTAGTGTACAAATCAAAAGTTGGAAGTGTTATCGACAAATTGGTGACAATTTAGGTTATTTAAATCTAATATCCCTCAATCTTATACTAAGTAGGAAAACATAAAATTGATCATTTGGCATTTGTATGTGACAAATGACCTAATAAAACTGAATGAATATTCTATTAAATATTATTTATAGTCTTAGAGAAATACTATTAACGTATAGCAGTATTGTATATTTTTGTAATTTGTTGATGCCTTTTGCACCTTTGTATAACCTGTTTCATTATACAATCATCACTCACCATATCGGTGGAGTGCAAGAGTTAAACATTTGTTATATCAATGGATTCCTATGCAGTCAGGTTGACACATCTCTTTTTATCTTCAAACGAGACATGTGTATCATATATGTTTTAGTATATATGGATGATTTAATATTTATAGGTACTCAAGAAGGTATACTCAAGCAATTTATCACACTACTTAATAAAGAATTCACTATTAAAGACTTGAGGAAACTCAATTACTTTCTTAGGCTAGAGGTCATCTACATCAATGGTCTCTTTCTAAATCAATCCAAGTATGCAAAGGAGATTCTTGAACATGCAAATATGAGGCAAAACTTGTTTCCACTTCACTTTCCACTACTATCTCCTTTGTAAAAGACGGTGACCCGCACCCTGATCCGTCATGGTACTGTTTCGTTATTGGTGCTCTTCCGTACCTTCCTATCAGTCTCCCGGACATATCGTATGCTGTCAACCAAGTAGACCAACTTCTTCAAAGCAGTAAAACGTATTCTTCCATACATTAAAGGTACTCTATCGTCTGGCCTCACCTTTTGCAAATCGTCTCAATTGTCGCTCCTTGGTTACCCGTATGTTGATTGGGCCCGTTGCCTTGAGACCCGAAGATCCACATTTGGATATTCTATATTTTTGGGGGGACCCTTGTCTCTTGGAGTGCTAAGAAATAACCTACAGTCTCTCGCTCCAGTTGTGAATCTGAGTATCGGACGATGACCAATACGGCTACTAATATTATTTGGTTAACTCATCTTTTGTGTGAACTGCACGCGTTACCTTCCAATGGCCCCACCATTCTATGTGACAGCCGGAGAACATTGTTTCTCATTCAAAATCCAGTATCTCATAAACAGGACAAACACATTGATCTCAATTATCACTTTGCTTGAGAGTTAGTTGCTTCTGGAAAGTTATACACCAAATTCATTCCAACGAAGCTCCAAGTGGCAGATATATTCACAAAGAGTTTGCCTCGCCAACAATTTGAATATTTTCATCAAGTGCTTTGACTTGGGCCGTCACCATTGCGCTTGAAGGGGAGAATCAATGTAGAGAAGTTCTGTATATTTTTGTAATTTGTTCATTCTTTTTGTACCTTTGTGTAACTTGTTTTATTATATAATTATCACTCACCACACTAATGGAGTGCAAGAGTTAAACATTTATCACTTTTACCTTATACTGATTATTATTTTTTGAATGGCCAACGAATCCTCCAAATAGGCTACTGGCATGATTCATCACATCAGGATACACTCGCCTTCGGGAAAACCCTCATCTAGCGTCGAAGCCCATGAACACTAGCCCGAACACACGACAGTGGTGGTGAGGTAAAACCCACTTAGTTCAAGGATCATACTAGCGATCGGCGCTTACTCGTCTAGTCTCCCATCATCACCAGGTGTCGGGAAACTAAATGATGTGGGCAGAAATCAAACCTGAATCACTTGAAACACAAGATCTCTCCCTTATCACTCAATAATTTATTGGCTACCTTATACCAACCATACTATCCGGGAATACTTGTTTTAAAGGTAAAAACAAAGGAGATGGTGGTATGTGGTGACGAATGTTCACGGAGCATAAGCAAACATATAAGCTAATTAACGAAAAAAAATATAATACACATGACTTCATATAATATTTGATAATTTCATTATTTGTATTATAAGTGAAAAATCTCTTACAAAATCTTGAAATATTATATACAAACGACCAGTTTTATAAATATAAAATAAATTAAAAAAATAAAAGAAATCAAAAGTAATTTTGTAGTGATGACTATAATGTTATAAAATACCAATGCACTTTCATATTTGTTTTATTAATATTTTTCAGTTATTTCATTTAATTTTACCTCAATTGAGTGATATCCACACTAGCTACTCTCACAAATCTCTCCAACTCCTCGCAAATCTTACTCTTTATCCTCTCTCATAAAACCTACAAGCTTACCCCGTACACGTGGATGGTGGTTTCTCTCTTCCACACCCTCCATCCTACACGTCAACCGTCTTTCCGCCCTCTAACTTTCACGTCGACATCCGTGGAGTCGACAAACACCATTGCTGATACTCTAATAATCTAAGGATCATATAGAAGTCAATATTATTTTTCCCTTATCCTATTTTTCCTCATTTTCTCGTGCTTTCGCAATTACCCGCAGTAGCATTCAAGTAATGCCCTTTGATTTCACCTGTTTCAGCTTGTGCTTTATAAATAGCTTCGGCACAAAATAAGAAACGGTCTCTCCAACGCATAAATGGTTGGGAGTTCACGTTCTCATCATCTTTAGTAAAATCAAGGCCACCACGAAGACATTAAAGTCTCTATTTTGAAATGTTTGCTTCTAAATACTTTACTAATTATTTATCGGATGTATGCTTTTGGAACATATATCCTTTATGTAATGAGCAAAATTGTTTCTTTTATTAATATAACCACTAGGAGCTTATCTAAAACATATTAGATATTTGAAAGTTAACAATGACCACTAAAAGTAAAATTTTTAATAAACCAGTAGTATATGATTGAACATACATTAAACGGCCAAGTCGTCCTATTGTCATATACACCATGTTTTTTGTATAAGCACAATAAATGTATGATTAAAAAAAAGTATACACTATAAACGCATGATTAAAGAAATTATATACATCATATTTTAATACGTATAAACTAATAATGAAGATATACACCTTGTGATACCAAAGTTAACGTGGTGTTGATAATGGAAGATCATATTTATTAGTATTCTAATGCGAATTAATAATTAATGATGGATTGTGGATATCTAATCCCATGTAATATATATAAGGATGGATCATGGTTTCGCCGGTGGATACTCCAGTGTTCCGTCAGTGATTCAAATTCGTTATTTTAAAAAAAGATATAATAAAATCTTATAAAAATCAATATAATTTGGATCATCATGCAACCAGTGAAACCATCGCTCTTATGGGAATCGAACCCAGAATCTAGTGGTCCCAAAACCTTATCCCGTCCAAAAGATGCCACTAGGTTATAATTTCATGTGTAGATTTTGTTATATCTAATCTAAAGAATAATATTTAAGATATTTTTAGGAATGATAATATCTTCTTTAATTGAATGATTATAATGGTTGAGACGTGTACTAACCTTATAAACTCAAGATGGTTTATAATATGTTGTAACTTTGGCTAGAAGGACAATTTCATTATCTAAAATATATTTACAAGGTGAAGTTATTACAAATTTTTAAGGATGTTTGTTTGTTATGTATTGATATGACATACACATATTTATAATTACATATTTGTACGAGTGTTTATGAAATTTAAAATAGCCTTTATTTCCCTGTATTATAAAGAATCGTAAGTGACATAATCAATACACACGTTAAATCTCATGCGTTTAATGATAAACAAATTAATCACCAACCAAGACGCACTCTTACAAATATGTATTGTATATTGATTATATAAAAAACAGAAATATAAATATTGTTGATTATATACAATTTTTTATAATAAAGACATTTTATTATAAAAAATCATATTTTATAAAGAATACAAGGAAAATAAAAGACCTTGATTAAAATAAATTAAAATGAAAATATAAACCAACTAGTTTTTAAAGGATTTACTGCAAGTATGGATGCATTAAAATAAAATAAAAAACAAGGTAAAGATCATGCCCTTTTTTTACTTAACAAACGATCTTTCAATTTCAATTAAATAAGGTTACACTCATCTTGTTTATTTGTACACATTTAGTCTCTTAGACGTCTCGTCTAGGCTTATACGGGTGTTTAGGCACTTAAATCAAGAGGGGTATAATAGTATTTAAACAACGCTAGACGCCTACTCTAGCCTTGTACGCGGCATATATTTTTATTTTGCAAAACCCCCCCCCCCCTTAAAGTTCAAAATTTTTTTCACTAAAAAAATATCACTCTTCAAAAGAAAAATCAATCTGATAGACGCCTAGTCTAGACCTATACGGGATGTCTAGACCCCTTAAATGCCACTCACAACCCCTTGATTTTAATGTCTAGACGCCCCCGTATAAAACTAGATTAGACGTCTTGAAGGTGTGAAAATAAACACTTAGGTGTCCGAAAACGTAGAACCTTAAATAATAATATACATGGAAACGAAACAAAGAATAACTATTTTATCAACGACGTAAAGGATTACGTCATCTAAAATAATCCCAAATTCCTTTTCAAGGAAAAAAAAAACACAACGCGCTGAGTGACAAGAAGACCCTCTCACCTATAAATACCCCCACTCCATTTCAGCAAACTAATCTTCTTTCAAATTTCAACAAAATGCATCCACAAGCAACAATCGAAGAACATCAACTCTCTCCAAGCTTCAACTGCTATTCATCTGAAAGCTTAACATCCAGATCTATTACCAAAGTGATGCGTGAAGAAGAACATGCGCTTCAATCTCACCAAAACGACGACGTTGAAGTCCAAGATTTCGAGTTCTCGTTGCTCCTAAACGACCACGTTGATCACGCTTCACTCGATTCACGAGGGTTGATCACTTTTCCAGTTTTCAACCGAGATCTCATAAATGATGACGTAAATCGTGAAATTAAACCGAGAGTTGATGAAAATCGTGGAATTCACGTTTTTAAAGCAGATCTGGTAAACAATGAATCAGATCGTGAAATCAAACCGAAAACTGATGAAAATCGTGAGATTGATGCGTTACGGAAGCTGTTTGTTGACGATTTAGATGAATCTCCTTCGTATTCATCATCAGAAATCGATGAGTTAGAAAACATACCTTCTGGAACATTCTGTGTATGGAGACCTAACATAACCGGTGAAACTGACACGTCGTTAACGGTTATGGCGAAATGTAAGAAGAGTAGTTCAACCGGATCCGGATCTAAGCGGTGGAGGATCCGGTATTTGCTCCGGCGGAGTAATAGCGAAGGTAAGGAGCCGATGGTGCTGTTAAGTTCTGAACAGAAACGGAGCTCCAGTGAGGTTTTGAAGCAGAAACGGAGCTCCGGTGAGGTTTTGAAAGTTGTAGGCCGGTGGAAGGCGGGAACGCCGGTTCATGAGCAGTTTTATGTACAGAGAAGAGCGGAGAATGAAGTTGAAAAGAGGAAATCGTATCTGCCGTATAGGAAGGATCTCGTAGGGTTGTTTGCAAACGTCAATGGATTGGGGAAGATGCTTCCGTTTTGAAATGATTCTACGCAATTTTGTAAATATGTTTAATTTATTAAACGTTATATATATGAGTATTTAGAAGTAGGTTACGTTTAAAAAAAATATTATATTTTCCATGTAGCAAGTTCTCATTGATTAATTGATTGATAAATCTCACTGATTATTAATTTATTATACTAATTAATGATTAGGTGTTTTAGAAATATCTCTAATATCTGCTCATTAAACATGCAAACTGTATGAAGGCTGTTTCACTTGTCAATCACGATCAGTGTACATGAGGCATTGATGGTGGTGGGGGTGGACAGATGAAAGTTGGTTGATGGTGTCATTGAATCTGGGCCTAAATCTGCATGTAAGGACACTAGGGCCAAGCGTGTGGGTCTAAACTTTAGTAAAAATTGCTTTTTGGACACCGTGTGAGACCCATTTTATGATCCCGGGTCGTGAGCCGTGACAACACGAATGCAATGACTAGATGTGTACGATCTAGTCGGCTAGGTGTGCTATGATTCTACGCGTCATTGTTGTCTAGAAGTAATTTAAACACTTTAAAGACAAAAGTTGCGCACTTGAATGCTATGTTTTTGTTCGTTATACTTTCGCTTATGGTTTGCCTCTCACAAATTTTCTAAGTTTAGATAATGATTCTCACGTTGGGAGTCATCGTAGGGCAATCTCATGTATCCCCACTTGACTAGTGTCTTCGTCCGTTTTAAAAAGGGAACATTCGGAAAAAAAAAACCTTCATGCCTGTGAGTATATGGTTAACGCTTTAGAGTTGGGGCCAAAATCATATCTTAAAGCTCATTCACTTAAATCATAATAGGACTATGAAGTTTCATTCATGGTTCTGTTTCTTTTAACATACTTTTGTGTCACCTTTAAGATTCCCTTTAAAAAATATACTCACAACCATGACCAGCATCAATAAGCATCCTACCAGATATAATACTGATAGCTCACTTCCTAGTTACATACCAGCCCTGGTGCAAACTCCATGATGTTGGCATGATTGTGCATGCTAAGTAACATAACTAATTATACTTGAACATTGTTTGGTATCCTCATAAAAGTGAGGGATCATGAGAAAAAAACTCTTCGTGAGAAAACTTTACCTAACCATTACTAAACCCTAAGAAATAAACTTTAACCCCCAAAAAACTAAATCCGAAGGCTAAACACAAAAAGCCAAACTCTAAAGTCTAACATGTAAAAGCTAAAAACTAACTGATAAAGCTAAACACTAAAAAGCTAATCTTAAACTCAACTCATAAACCTTAAAAGCTAAACTCCAGCAATAATTCAACACAAATATCAATAGTTTGAAAGAGTTTCTCAAGTTTTCTCACGAATGAAGAGTTTTCTCATGATCCTCTCCCTACCTATACATGTATCATTTACTTGTGTTGTTCATTGTCTTCTCTTATCTAGCGCAAGTTTACTCGATGCATGTTCGAGAAGAAGAAGCATCAGTTCAGAATGAGCATTGATCAAAGGGAGAATGGATCAAAAGGGGAGTATAAGGTATCTCTAGAGATTGTTGGGTTGACACATAATCCATGTTATGGAATGCACTACTTATCTTGATGACAATAAAACTATGAACATATGACACACATGGTAAATATGATTATTCATATGTTTATACACTACAATAAAAAATCACCAGTTTAAATGTCAGAAAGATCAAACAATCATAGCAAGTCAATCAATATATATTAGATAAAAGCACACAATCTATGGTCGGTCCAAAGACAGGATGTGAGGACCATAGAAAGATGGTGGATGCATGGTCTATTCATGTATCAACCACACCAAGGTCAAATTGAATTTCAATTCTTGAGCCAACATGAGAACCATTATCGACAGTGGTGGATCCATTCCTGTTTTGTGGGTTCACATAAACTCATTCAGTTTGGAAAAAAAAGTGAGACCCTTGGATAATTTGAAAAAAGTTAGTGAGAACCTACCAAAACGAACCCACTAGAAAAAGTTTCTGGATCCATCACTGGTTATCAATAAACAACTAAACCACTAGTCATTCGTGTTATGCTGGGACCAATCAACCGAGTAAAGTTTTGATTTTTCAAGTCAATCAACAAAGATAAGTTGTTTTGCTTAATTTTTTTTGTAGTTTTTTATTCATATCTGTTTACTGGCCGATTGACTCCATAATGTTTTCTTTCTTTGTAGTGAATTTTTTCTAGGATTTGCTATTAAGATCGAATAACGAGCTATTTAACATTTGTAATTGTTTGATTTCCAAATACTTTTTAGTGACTAAATATTTTATGCAACTTAGAATCATCAAAACCATAAACTCCATTCATACCATCCTTTTCCTCGTAGACTACTAGGTGAGGAGGAGGCAAGTTCTTAGAGAATATTCCTTCACGTCATCGTCACGTCAACATTTAAGGAGGATGTCCCTCCAAGGATCGATCAAGTGAAACGCTACTTGAATGAAGTTAATCGGGATCTGTTTGATACCTTTTGTACGACTTTTTGTTTTTAGAAAACTTTGTATTTGATTGTAAACCATAAAAAGTGTGGCTTTCAATACACATAAATTTTTGGAAAGGAAATTGAGAACCACCTTAACATTTGTACATTTTCTCTAAGTGTAATACGTTAAGTGATGATGTAACCGTTTACCTCACCTTCTTACTCTTTTTCATTAAGTTAGGTGATTACTAGCAGTCCTCTACGTAAAAATGGTCTTTTAGTGAATGCACTTGTATGTATATTATTAATTAATATTTAAATTCATGCATATTAATAATAATATTACAAAAATAATGCATATAATAATGATTTTTTCGTACATGGAATAATTAAAGTGAAATGATAACCTCGTAGAGAAACTTGCTTATACTTGACTAACACACAACTCACCTCATGGCCTCATGGGTTTTACTGGTTATACTGTTCTAGAAAGTCAATCCTCTTCCGGTGAAAGGAGGTGACCCAACATCACTTTCACGTGCAAGTTCCAATGTTCCATAGAACCATCCTTGTTATTATTCATCAAAATGTTTATAATTTATTTTAATTTTCTTCTACAATAACAGTAACCTTATTTTATCATGTAGTTTTAGTAAATACAGCTGACCCTATGGTGAACACTGATAGCCACCACCCATTAACACCTCCTCAAACAGCACTAACAGTTAGCGACCATTAAGACCACCTGTAGTGGTATGTGATTTGGACTTGGATGGGTAAAAAAAGCCTCATTCACATGTGAACACAGCCCCAAGGGCGTTTTTTTGGCTTTAAAGATCGGACGTGAGCTTGAAAACGCTTTATCAAAAGAGATTGACCAATAGAATGTTTTGATGGATTTTATTATTTGATTCAATTACAATACCTAATCATTATAAGGGGGCTTGAGCTTCGAGCTCTGCGACACCCCCTTTTAAATTCAAACTCCACTACACATGACTGAACCCTTGTGCTGATATATAACGACAACTCTACAAGTATGTATCTAGTTCTCTAGTTTTCTTCATGATAACTGACAACTCTACAAGTATATATCTAGTTCTCTAGTTTTCTATTTGAAATATATTTAAATCCATTTTTCTTTATCAAAAGTTTATCTATTAAGAATAACATATTATTATCTCTAAAAGTAAATACTATTTTTGTATTTTCCTATTAATTTTAATAACATATACCATGATACAATAAAAACATAGGGGTGTTGTTCTATGTTTTAAAGTTTCTAAAGTGTTGACTTAATATTTAGATGACGTAATCCGTGACGTTATTGTTTTAAAATGTTTTTTAGATAATGAGGATTTATACTATACATATCTTTTATTGAAAGTGTCAATTATAACGGAATATGATGTTTCTAATAAATAAAAAAGAATTAACTTTCTAGAAGAGTATAACAGCAAATCTATGACGTGAGTTGTGTTGTGTGGAAAGCAAGTTTCTCTACGAGGTTTTCATTTGATTTCACTTTAAATTAAATATTCCTTGTAGGTAAAATATCATTATTATTATTATATGCATTTTAAACTTTTAAGTATTCTACAAGGTTAGCATTTCACTTTTAATGTTCTATATTGGTAAATTACATTATTATATGTATTTTTAAATATTATGATGTTACATTATATAAAGAAAAGTTTTAAAAAACAACAAATCAGTATTCATAAGGCACAAGTGGCATAACCTACAGTGTGCTTAATAGTTCTTATAAAATAGATAAAATAACACGCTTAGATATCTCATATAGCATTACTTATTTAAAACTTTTATTTACTTGTCGTATAAGAAATAACGAAAGTTACATGAATAATAAATTAACACAAACTTTTGAATCCCTTTTTGTAGTTAACAATCTCGCAGATAATGTTTAAAAGTTTAGTAACGATGTAAAATCACCCACAAAACTAGTGAATTATGTCTTAACCTCGTGTATTATACAAGTTAAATAAATTAATTTTATACACCAAATAATAAAACATTATGTCTTTAAAAATCTCTTTTATTGTATGGGTTGAATAAATATAATTTTATTTATTAAATAATAAAAAGTCATATCTATAAAAACCATAGGTATTGTAAGGGTTGAATAAATGTAATTTTATATATCAAAT